>JAJAGP010000029.1:0-600000 GCA_025084515.1 Ancistrus triradiatus | reverse complement strand
GTCCTGGGCCAGATGCAGCAAAACAGACCCAAACCATGATACTACAACCACCATGTTTCACAGATGGGATAAGGTTCTTATGCTGGAATGCAGTGTTTTCCTTTCTCCAAACATAACACTTTTCTGTGAAACCAAAAAGTTCTAATTTGGTCTCATCCGTCCACAAAACATTCTTCCAATAGCCTTCTGGCTTGTCCATGTGATCTTTAGCAAACTGCAGATGAGCAGCAATGTTCTTTATGGAGAGCAGTGGCTTTCTCCTTGCAACCCTGCCATGCACACCATTGTTGTTCAGTGTTCCTCTGATGGTGGCCTCATGAACATTAGCCAATGTGAGAGAGGCCTTCAGTTGCTTAGAAGTTACCCTGGGGTCCTTTGTGACCTCGCCAACGATCACAAGCCTTGCTCTTGGAGTGATCTTTGTTGGTCGACCACTCCTGAGGAAGGTAACAGTGGTCTTGAATTTCCTCTGTTTGTACACAATCTGTCTGACTGTGGATTGGTAGAGTCCAAACTCTTCATAGATGGTTTTATAACCTTTTCCAGCCTGATGAGCATCAATAACTCTTTTTCTGAGGACCTCAGAAATCTTCTTTGTTCACGCTATGATACACTTCCACAAACGTGTTGTGAAGAGCAGACTTTAATGGATCCCTGTTCTTTAAATAAAGTGCCCACTCACACCTGATTGTCATCCCATTGATTTTAAACACCTGACTAATTTCACCTTCAAATTAACTGCTAATCCCAGAGGTTCACATACTTTTGCCACTCACTAATATGTAATATTGGATCATTGTCCTCAATAAATAAATGACCAAGTATAATATTTGTGTCTCATTTGTTTAACTGGGTTCTCTTTTTCTACTTTTAGGACTTGTGTGAAAATCTGATGATGTTTTAGGTCATATTTATTCAGAAATATAGAAAATTCTAAAGGGTTCACAAACTTTCAAGCAGCACTGTAAATGCAGACCATGCAATACCAGTTTAAAAACTTCAGCTGTGCATGTATACTTGGGGTAACTTGTAACCTGCATATTCAAAGAATCTGAATTAACATTCTTAAACTACTCACTGCTGTATATTTTGTATAGTCCAGTGATTTTGTTTCGTGAAAATGCCGTATCAAACAATTTATTAGATTCAGCACAGAAAACATTTTAACAATGGAAAAAAAAAAAAAAACCTTACTCACTCTAATGATGGCACATTATGGTCATCAATCATCACACGTTCCACTCTATAATGGAAAAATTTGGGATCGTAGCCTTTCTCACCTTAAAAAGATGAGGCTGTGTTCATTACTAATTTACAACCAGTAAAGAGATATATACATGGCACTGCAAAGGCACTCACTGCAGAGATTGTAAACCTTGTAGTGATCCGGATGTTTAGTGTCGAGAAATCTGGCAACTTCCTAAAAACAGAATTGATTATCTAATTTAATCAGGGTAGTCACAAGGCATTTATTTAAGTCCCATCAAATTATACAACAATATCAGCTTCTTAGATGCTCATTAAACATGTATTTAATATTTCATTCCAGTTTGGTTTTATCCTAAGCTATGTGGTAGTATAGCAAGTATTTTTAACTATAACTATTGTTAGTTATAAGGATTCTACCAATGTAGCTGCAGGGTTTGAGTTTACTCTAAAATTAGCTTTCACTTCTTAACTAAGAAATCAGAGCGTAAAGTTTTTCTATCACCTGTCAATGGTTCAAATTAATTACTGTTACTGTAACTATCATTGTGATCTTGTGACACCCTGGTCCACTTGACAACTTTGTAGATGAACCTGATTCTTTTCTCAGCTTATTTCTGGTGGATGGAAATCCCTGATTCTATTGGGTAACCTCACTTCCCTACTGATTGCGACATCTTCATCGCCATCCACCAGCTTGGCTCTTTTGACCTGACTCACATGCCTCAACTGAAGATTATAACTCTACCCAGCTGACATGTCTTGCTACAGACCTGTTTCCCTCCTTCTATACCTGTCCAAAACCCTCAGATGTGCTGTACTTGGACAGCTGTCCTGCTTTCACCAAGAAAACAACCTCCTTGCTACCAACCAGTCTGGCTGCAAGGCAGGTCATTATACAGAAACTGCTCCCCTTGCTACAACTGATGCATTTCATAGGGCCATGGAAAACTCTTCTGCTGCACTTGACACTGAATCATCAGATTCTCATCTCCACACTTTCTTACTTGAACAGATCTACCTCCTGGCAAGGACCTCCCTGACATTGGCACTTTCAGTCAACATACAGTACTGTGCAAAAGGTTGAAGTCACCATTAGATTAGATATATCATAGTTTTATGATATACTGACCATAAATAATTATTACTCAGTCTCTATTAGAATACAACCAGAAAATACAGGGAAAACAGCAAAAACAACTCTTCTATAGGCTACAATGACAAGTGTTTAGTGTGACCTCCCCTTACACTTGAGCAATATCAACATCTGGCAACTTCAATGGTTGCCAAGTTGGTGCTTCTACAGTCCGAAGAACCTTGATCAGGAATGGTCTTTTTGAAAGGGCAGAGGTCAAGAAACCACTTTTTCAGAAGGGGAACAGGGTGAAAAGCTCACAAAGATTTGCATAAAGATCAGTGACAAATCGAAATGTTTGGGTCCAATCGTTAACAATATGTTATATATGGAAAGTACACCACTGCTAAAACAACAAATCTAATGGTGGCCTAAGACTTTTGCACATAATTGTAGATATTATCACTGTCCATCCAGCCCAGTGCCTCTCTTCCTACCCCAAAAGTCTGAAAACTTCACTTGTTCACAAAAACCCAGCATAATGTCTCCTTTTGTGTGTTGCACTTTTGTTCTACCTGGTCTTAAATTATCCTCAAGCTCTTAATTCTGTATTTGCTATTATACATGACCTTAGCATCAAACTGAGAACTTGCGTTTTAGTCCGACTAGCATTAGTTGCTGGTCGGACTGGTAACGAACACTTCTAAATCATCAAGGACTTGCTCCTTCAACTGTTTGCACTGTTTTGTAAGTTGCTCTGGTTAAGAGTGTTAAACAACTAAATGTAAACAATTACACTTTTACTTCATTAGCATTCAACATTTACTTACATTAATGGGATTTCTATAAAGAGCCTGCTTTCCAGATGAGGGGAAAGACATGGCAATAACTCTCTCTGTGAACACAGATGCAAATAAGTAAATGCAAATAAGGTGATAGCTCTTAAGGTGCCCAGTTTGTCAAACACCTTTTTGTGTCAAGTGTGTGTGTGAGAAAAGCGCTACACAAACATCTTTAAACATCCAAAATCCTTTCAGTTTCCATGAGCCCATAATGAGAGAGATAAGCTGCATATGATGATTGCGCCCTCTGGTGTTCAAAGAAGCTACAACAGGGCACTTTGTTTACAATTTGAACCTCTGTTTCTAATCATTTATTTTAATTGCGGAGGACAAAGGTGTTTTGTTTAAAAACCTAGACAAGAACGTGAATTGTTTAGCATTATTTACATTTCAAAAATAAAAAGGAATGTCGTCTCAAATGTAAAATTGATAATCATGAGAAAAATCGACTTGTGAACTAAGGTATTGTGAATCGAATCAAATCATAAGAAGAATGTATTGTTGCTCCCCTAGTATCAACGAAAGACTCCTTTTGATATCAGCATTCAAACTATTTTTTTTTTTTTTTTTTTCACAAATTCAGCTTTTTTTTTTTTTTAAAACAACACCCAGTCCTTGTCAGATCCTAATTCTAATACACTTACTAAAATAAATGAAGCACCCTTACCTGTAACATAGGTGAGGTCCAAATCAAATCCATCTTTTTGGTACCGTCTTTTGTTCTCAGATATCTTCAAAAACAAACATGTGGACACACTGAACACTGACCAATCTTACTGACAAAGTCGGATGACACGGATTTGTAAAAATCATGCTCCACATTCTTTACCATTCTTCTAGTGACCTTCTCCAGCTCTTTCTTCTGGGAAGCCAGTCGGAATATACGCACTAGTATAATTATTCGCATGGACCTCAGGACTGTCACAAGCCTGTTGACAGTAGCCAGTGTATGTCACACATGTTAAAATGGGCAAAGATCTAACAGACTTAATACACCATCTGTCATCAAGCACTCATGAAAATACAAAACATTTACAACACACCATCCATTAAGATAATGAAAGACCGCACCTGGGAATAAGGCTTGCACCTGAGAGGTCAGAGAATGTATATATCATAGTGACAACCAGAGTGATGACCACGATGCACGCGTCCATAATGTTCAGCTTGGACCTGAAGTACACTTTAAACCTAAAACAAAGAGTAGATGGGTGATAAATATGGCGTATGGAACGTACTTAATGTGTAACCCTCTCCAAAAATTAGGTCACCAGAGTTAATAATAAAGATGTTAAACAAGGAATTCTTCACAAAGTGTCATTTTGGTCATGGTGGTCTGCAACCACCATGCTTCTTACTGCTAATGTAGATTTATCAAAAAACTTCACTCTTTATGTATTATACATTCATTTGTATGTACAAAAACCCCCAAATATTCTCTTACTTCAAATGCAGTTGAATGTTAAGACATGTTAAGAGACAATGATATTGTGAGAAAATACTTTTTTCCCTAATAATGTAAGAGATGTTCTTTAATGCCATGTCTGCCCATGGGCCATGTTACAATTCCAATTCTGGAGTTAAGTTTGTCTCCTGTGTATGTCTGATGTGTGTGACTGCAGTTGTGTTACTGAAAGGAACTTTGGAAGTGTCTCTAACAACGAACTTTAATAGTGTGTAATACTTCCACGAATTCTGACGAGAATTTCCTGTAGACTGGAATTTTTGCTACTAGTAGGGAACCTCGGAATTCAAACTTAATGAGGTCCAGAAGGCTAAAATTTCGCAATTAAGTAATTAATGATTAGGCATGAAGGAATACAATGCATAATGCGTAATACAATGCATAAAAGTAATAAAGACATGAAATAACAAACATAAAAGACATGAAATGAAATTATATAACCACTGAGGCAAATGCAGTTTCAGCACGTCTTATCACTGGGACAGCGGTGGCGTGACTAAGGGGATGTCTGAAATCGCACCTGCAGAGTGATATACATATACATAATATAATATACATAATATGCTTAAGCTTGCACCCTATTTCTTCTTCTTTTGGACAATTTCATATTTCTTTAATGTTGGGCCACTTAATGTCG
Organism: Ancistrus triradiatus; assembly: GCA_025084515.1. Taxonomy (NCBI): domain Eukaryota; kingdom Metazoa; phylum Chordata; class Actinopteri; order Siluriformes; family Loricariidae; genus Ancistrus; species Ancistrus triradiatus. The sequence continues at coordinate 594,775 of JAJAGP010000029.1, read as the reverse complement.
ATGTGCATACTTCACATTTTATTCGAACTGTGACTCCATGGCTTTAGTTTCGTTCTTAGATTTATCATCTACGCCGCCCAAGGAGGTTGGGTCCCTTTTTGAGTCTTGGTCCTCCCAAGGTTTCTTCCTAGAACTAGGGAATTTTTCCTTGCAACTGTCGCCCTAGGCTTGCTCAATTAATAGTTATTAGGAGATAATCTAAACTTGTAAAGTTGCTTTGAGACAATGCTCCACTGTAAAAAGCGCTATATAAATAAATCTGACTTGACTTGACTTGGTTGGCATTCCATATTGGTTCATTATCGCCACCGACTGGTGGTTGGAAGATCGCACCACTGAGTGTTCTATTTAATGTGCTGATGTTCGAAGACAGAATTATTGATCGAATTTGGGGGAAAATGCTCATGCCCCCCAGATATACTCTGGAAAACCACTGGGTTAAAGAGTTCCATCCCAGAGTACATCCCAGGTTTAATCATGTTCTGACATGACCATGACCCAGGCCTGCATATTGAATCCTCTCACCTGTCCGCATTTCCAAAAATCGCATCCTCTGCTATTTAAACCCCTTGTCTGAAGCCATTGAAGAGTGCAGCCACACACATTTCTTAGTTAAATACCGGTGTTCACCTCCAGTCTCTGGCCCTGCCTGACATTTATATTTTTCAGTACACAATTCAGTCTTCTGGAGTCTTTCGTGCTGTTTTGGACCAGTTTCAGTTTAAACTTTCTAGACTGAAAGTTTCTAGACTGACCTCACCAAAGCTGAATGAATGCAAATCCTGCTGTCATGCTTTTAATGTGAGGCTTATGTAGTAGCAAATGGTGGATCAGCTCTATATTAATGGTTATGGTTCTGGATGACATGTTTATGAACGTCACAGTCAGGGGTTCACATACTTACTGTTTATACATACTTAACTTGTATTTATCTAAGCTTAATTTAAGTACTAAATACAACATCTAGGCCACCTAGGTTGGGTGCCTAGTGCTCCTGAGGTTCTATCCTCCTTACATTTAGAGGTTTTTCCTTGCCACTATCCACATGGGCTAGATGTTAGTAAAGCTGCTTTGAGACAATATTCTGATGTACAAAGTGCTGTACATTTCACTTGGCATGTTTTTGGCATAGTCCAAGTTATATAGTCCATGTTTTATATTAATCTCCCCCCATTTAATATAACTGCTAAAGCAAAATGGTATGACTATTACATACTACGTCTTTTGAGGCAAGGGGGTGACGATTTAGATATACAGTTTACACAGTTGTAAAATGTCTGGCTATTCACTTACTTCTTAACTCAAATGTAAAACCTAGGAAGCAAACTGCAGACAGTACATGTGCCTTGGCTAATCAACTACACTCGTAAAAAGAGGCAATTTAGTTTGGGCTGCAATATTCTCTGAGAAATAGCAAACTAGAGTCTGTGGAATGTGCACTGTCTTTCACTAACCCTTCTACAAAGATCCGCAGCAGCACATCAATGAGGAAGAAGAAAGAGATGACAAGCGAGATGGCCTCCAGCGTGGTACCAACTTTTTCACGGCTTGTTGATGACAGCGAGAGATCGACAATGACCAAGGTGATGTCTACTATGATAAGCACCAGGCCAAAGACCCTAGAAGAGATAATGTATTGCATTATCAGCTTAATTAATGAAAAAGTGCTGGTATTGAAACAACCAAAATCAAGAGAGTTCACCTGTTGGATAATAAATGACTACAGTGATGACAGACAGACCGATCACTTTATTCATCCCAATGAAAAATTCTCAATATACAGAGAATGAACACTCACCGAAAGCCAAAAGACATCACAAAAGGAGCTATCCTTCTCCTAACACGACTGCAAAACAGAGAAAACAGTCAACAAAATCTAACTAAGCACAATCAGTCTACTTACTATGAGCTGGTTGACAACATCTTACTTGTACATATTGTCTGGTTCATCGCCTTCTTCTTTGCCATCATCAATCCGGACTTCAGCCTCTTCCATCACCTTGTTCCTAAACAAATAAAACCACAAAATGACATGAGAGTATGAGAGTAACAGCTTTCCTCTAGCTTCTTACAGCTGAACTCATGCAGAGGACCATAAAGTGTAAAGTGAAGAATCCCCACAATTTAGATTACCATATGTGAAACCATTTCCAACTGTGCAGTTTAGTATCTCCCTGACAACTGAACCATAATTTTCTGTTAAGGCTGCACAATATATAATTTCTTAATAAATGTTCCAAATAAAATCACACTTGTGTCAAACAATGCTACACAAAGAGTTCACCAACACAGCAGATTTCAAAACATATCACAACTGCAATTTGTAAGACTGTGGTATTTTACTCATACTGTGCAGCCCTACTGTTGTTAAACACACACACAACTAAAGGCTGTTAAGTTCGACAGATTGTTTAAATATTAAGTTCTGATTTATGTTGCTTCAATCAACTGGATTTACACAACATGCCCAAAAGTATTTGGTCATCCCGCAAATTAGTGGGTTTGACTATTACAGCCACATTCACTGCTATCCATTGTGTGCAATATCTAATGACACACAAGAGCAGTACAATAGGTAGTACTGAAGAGTGACTTTCAGTGTGGAATTGTTACACACAATCAACCCAACATTAGTGGTTCATCCCACTAATGCTTTTGTGACTGAATGGACACAAATCATCATCAGGCTTGCTCCAAAATCTAGCAGGAATCCTTCCAAGAACAATGGCGGTTAGTGGAGGACACCAACTTCTCATTAATGCCAGTATTTAGAATTAGATCAACTGGCAAATACAGATGCCTTGTTGGGGAGTCCACATACTTTTGGCTATGCACATACAGACATTGTGTATCTTGTGCTGAAAATCATATATTCATAAAAGAATAGTATGTTTCCACAATAAAACAGAAAAATGTGCACAGGTGAAGGCTAAAGGTCATGATCAGCTTAGGTTTAAGTGATTTACCTAGATGTTCACTCACCCATTAACTTCTTTGGATTCCAACCCGGGGTTAAAATGCACAGATGACATTTTAAAGATATTTTTAATGCCTCCTCTTCTGTTCCACGAGAAGAAAAGCAGTTAACAGGAATTAAAGATATCTTCCGTTTCTGGTGTCAGATTCTGATGAGTTTTGTGGCGCGTGCGAGGAAACCTAAGGTCCAAACGAACCCAAGTCTACCAGCACTACACTGTGTAAACAGAACATTTGCTATAGCTATCACTTCACCAAGTTAAATGTGAGATATTTACCCTAAAATATATTTAAGATAACAGCAGTACATCTTTACTTTGGTCCAAGCACTGCTCTGGCCTATTCCAAGGCTGCAAAAAGATAAATTAACAATCCAGCGAGGAAAGACTCGAGTCAGATAGCTGTAAAGAGTTGAGTAGTCACTTTTAACTTCGCCAAACGGCCCAAAGTTTTTCAAATCCGTAAAGTTTTAGTCTATTCTAAACAAACTGATCCAAGCCAGAGAGCATCCGGTTTACAACTCTTTCTTTCCTTTTTGCAACTCTTTTCTTTCCTTTCCTTTTTTTCTCTACCCCTTTTCAGTCTTCGCTTCCCCAAATATAAAACGCGCAAAACAGGATTTATTCACAACTGTCTCTTACCTTTTTAAGGGTTTTCCTTGTAGCTGTGTGACTATCCCGTGACCAAGGAAGCTGGTCCAAAGGTTTTCCTTCCTCCGTTCACTTTATCCGCCCATGTCCTCACTCATCCGCCCATATTCTGTGCAAACACAGCGGAATGAACTTCCTGAGGAGCGCAGGGTGATCCTTCCCCCGAAAATACTGCAGACCGTTAGCTCTGAACAGAGTGCACACACTGCGCCGTCTCCCGACCAGCCACTTATGATATGCACACGGCTTTAAATGATCTGATTGCAGAAAAAATTTCATCCCCTATGGTGTATCTTCCATTTTTCCACCTTTTTGCTTTGGTTATGTGTGGGAGATGCAAATGGTTTAACAAGGATTTTTAAAAGAGGATGTAAATACTAATTTGGATAATTAATGTTTAGCTCAAAAAGGTGTGTGTGTGTGTGTGTGTGTGTGTGTGTGTGTGTGTGTGTGTGTGTGTTCATGTTCATGTTCATTACGTTGTGAAGACCAAATGTCCCCACAAGGACTAGGATAGAAGTATTTAACGTTTTGCTGGTTCCCATAAGGAAACCCGCTTTATAACAGAAACTGCAACTGTCTTTTGAAAAACCAAAAGGGTGAAAATATATTTGCTTTAGGTTACTGAGGTTAATGTTAGGGTTAGGGTCTATGTGTAGCCTTAATTATCTGCACTAAGCATTATGTCAATGTGAAGTCCCCACAAAGACAGTGAGACGCCCAGTGTGTGTGTGTGGGTGGGTTTAGGTGAAATGTCACGATGTGTGTTAGAAACTCCACATACAATGTCAGGACATTTTTTCATTTTGGTTATATACAACTCAGGTCCTGACTTTTTTTCTTCCAAAGATGACATTTTCAATCCATAAACTAACACATACAAACATTTCTCCTTTTGGTTGAGGTTAAGGTTACGATTGGGATTAGGCTTAGGTATAGTATTAATTAGCTACATGTATCGTTTACTCTGTGTGTGTGTGTACCTTGTCTTGCTATACTTGTGAGGACCAAATGTCCTTACAATGATGGGAAAACCTGGAATTTTGACTTGTGAGGACAGTTTTTATGGTGTACTATGTGTGCACTTATTAGCAGTGGGTATGGCAAAATTAAAACAAGGTATCTTAATACTTTTGCATATAGAGTGTACTCACTGAAGTCAAAATGTTCGTTTGTAATCTGAAGGTTGTGCACTGATTACTTTGTTCAATTCTCTATTTATTGTTTATTTATTTTAGTCTATTTTGATCTATATCGACATGAGCATCACGCAGTTGTTGCAGATTAACATTTACATTTATGTCATTTAGCAGACGCCCTTATCCAAAGCGACTTACAATCCAAGCAATTAAGGGCCTTGCTCAAGGACCCAACAGTGGCAGCTTGGCAGAGGTGGGATTTGAAGCCTGGACGTTTGGGTCCATAGTCCAGGACCTTAACCGCTAGGCTACCACAGTCCCACTACAGATTTGTTGACTGCCCATCCATGATGTGAATCCCCCATTCCACCACATCCCAAATGCTCAATTGGTATTAAGGGGCCAAAAATGTGCCAAGAAAATATCCCCCCACACAACTGCACCACCAGCACATCCCTAAGGCATGATGGATCCATGCCTTCATGTTGTTTACGCCAAATTCTGACCTGACCATCCAAATGTTGCAGCAGAAATCAAGACTCCTCGTACCCGGCAACATTTTTCCAATCTTCTATTGTTAATCGGAAAGCTTATGCACCTGTGTGTCCACCGTCGATTCAGACCAGAAAGAAAAAATGAAGAATAGACCAAACAGATTCACACGACTGTGCCATTATTGCCAAGCACGGGAGGAAACCTATTTGTTCATGACAGAGGTGATTGTCCAATATTAATGAGCTCATGTGAATTGTAGTCTCAGTTGCCTGTTCTTAGCTGAAAGGAGTGACACTGGTTGTGGTCTTCTGCTGCTGTAGCCCATCAAGTATATTTAAAAAAACTTTAGTGCATTCTGAAATATTGTGCACTTAAAATTATGGATTATGGAAAATCTTTATACAAGTTACAATGAAAAATATTAAATCATATTTGAAAGTCATTTTCACAATAAGCATTTATTATTGTCAAAAAAGAAAGAAGGCTGATGGAATGTGAGGAATGGAAAAACACATTACTGAGATTTAATGTAGACCATGCGGAACAAACTGCTCCTATAAATAATAGGAATAAAAGCGCAGTAGGTCTTCAGCTCTCAGTGGGAGCAGTGCAGCTTCTCTGGAAATGAAGCCAGCTGTGTGTGTGTGCTTCAGACTGCCTACTATATCTGGACTATTAGTGTTTGGCTGTTAAAAAACTGTTTAATCCTCTGTTATAGTGAAGTTTTTTTTACAGTGGTTTTGTAATTTTTGCTTTCTCATCTCAAAGTCATGAAAGCGATAATACTCTTTTTGTTGGTGTGTGCAGTTGCTCCATCAGGTGTCTTGGTAAGCATTATTATTTTTACTATTATTACTGCTCTTTAGTTTACCTCTTCATGGGGTGGGCAATATGGAAATAATACTGTAGATACAGGACACAAAATGTATCAGAATATATTTTGAGATTTTGCAAAATACCAAGTAAGTTATGGGACCTCTTTTTTAGCATTTACAGTGTACTGTAAATGTACTTAATAATTCATTCATTTTCTTATCCGCTAATCCTAATCAGGGTTGCGGGAGAGCCGGTGCCTAGTCGGCAACACAGGGCAGGAACAACCCTAGACAGGGTGCACATCTTTGAAATGTGGGAGGAAACCGGAGTACCCGGAGAAAACCCACTCAAACACGGGGAGAACATGCAAACTTCATACAGGCAGAGCCCGGGGTTGGGATTGAACCAGGGATCTCGGAGCCATGAGGTGACAGCGCTAACCACTGCAGCACCGTGCCACCCTGTAGTTAATAATATATAATGTAATTTAATATGTGGAAATAGATTTTAAAAGAAGTAGCGTAATCATTAAAAGACTTGTACAACTGGAGTTATGGAAACATTGACAGGGGACAATATCCATGCCAGAGTTTCTTGAAGCTTCTTCATGTTTCAAAATAGATTGTGATGAAGATACAACATAGTCATATTGCTTAGCCCTATTTCGTATTGTGCATGAATTTCATTTGCATAATTCATGTTTTTGACTAATTGAGGCAGGGGATGAGTGTTCTGAGGAGTTATCAGAGCTAAGGACAAGCATTCAGAAGCTCAATCACCAGTTGTTAATTGGAGACTGGAAGCTGATGCACCTGCGTGCCCACCGTCGCTTCAGACCTGAAAGGAAAAATGAAGAAGAGACAAAACAGAATCACACGACTGTGCCATTATTGCCAAGCACGGGGGGAAACCTACTGGTTCATGACAGAGGTGAAATGCTGCCCAGAAATTTCATTTATAGTTGTGATTTTTCAATGCATTTTGCAGAAAACACTATAACCACATGGGTGTAACCACATGGGATGACTGCTGCTACTATTAAGTCTTATTATCACAATTGTCAACCCACTAACACAGCTCCTAGACTATGGCTTAAATTTATTTTGCACACTGTGACTACTCTCACAAAAGTCCTGAAATAGACAACAGAGCAGTGAAATAAAATGTATAATTTGCAAAAAACTTACAGTAACTCCAGCAGATCTTGGAACGTGACTGTAGGTGTTCACTTTCTTTTAATCACACTAGTCAAAAGGATCTTAACAAAACTTCCAACCCAACACTGGGTAAAATTGTATAATTCTCTAAAATGTTATTATGTGCTGTGGCATTAAGCTGAATGAGACAAGTCCATCAAAAACAGTGCCAGATAACTTTTATAGAGACTGTAAAAATGGCAATATCCAATATCCCAGTTGGCATTGCAGTTTACGCCACTCCAGTCCATACTTGGCATTATTTAATGCCTAATAAGTCACTAATAAGTTCTAGAAGACCTATACAAACTACTTGCTTCAGCAGTCAGTGGGTTTGTTCTCCGAGATTGTGCTACTGCTTCACACATACAGTAATTGTTGATGCTGCTCCATGTTTCCATTAATCAATAACTGTATTGGATGTAGTGGATTAGCTTGTTGGAAGCTTGCTGTAAAAATCATGTGAAAATGCTAATTTTTAATAGAGGTTGCATGTCTGTGTGCTTGTTTTCCTTCACCTTTTAGCAGTGGGTGTGGCTGAATTAGCCAAACCCGCTTATTAGATAGAGGATCCATGAACAGTTGTACCTCAGTTCTCACAAATTTTTCCCATAAGCAATAATGTCAATTGAATTAATACATTCCATACCACCAGAATATGCACACTGTATAAGACATTATATGCATTAATGGAGATGGATTGTACAGGTGCTCACTGATTTACAAAGGGAATATGTTCAGACAAATCCATCATAATATAATGTAACGTGAACTAAGGAGTTTAACAAGTGTTTGGTAGAGTAGTCTATACTTATAATAGCGGAGCATATGGTACGTACTGATAAGTAAGTTAATGTTTAAAACACTTACATTAACCTACAGTTGGTCAAAATCATTAACACAAAGCTCATTCTTTAATAAAGTGCTGGAAAATCTCTTGCAATTTAGTGAGTAAAGTGAAAAATAAAAGCAAAATGCTTACTCCATTGGTGAACTCAGGGTGCTAGCATAGCTGCTAATCCTAACTGCAGCCTGTGTTCTGGAGCATTCAGGTCCTGTTTTTCTTTGGTTGGCTGTCCATACCAACATTTTTAGGACTAATGGAGACTTATTTGCACAGTAAAAATAAAGAATAACACGATAAACACAGCAAATCTTCACTGAGCAAAGGCTATTGTGAACCTGAATCACTGAATCACTGTGTACTGAATTGTGACTCATGAATCATTTGTTGTGAATCGAGTTTCGGCTGAAACAAGTCACGTGGCTCGACTCATACAAGTTTAAACAAGTGCGCTGAGTACCGGCAACAGACGAGAACTGAGACATTTTCTAGTACTGAATTCGACGAGTTCCGAGGTGGTCGAGAACCAAGGTAGCACTGTGCATAATATATAGACTTCTGAAACTGTACATACAAGACATCATAAAACAGAACATAACACATATTACTTTAATAAAGCCAGTCGTCAAATTTACAGTTAACATCATTTGGAAGAAGTGACCAAAATCAGCAATTGTAGCAAATACTATATTACAACACTACAACGACAACCAGAGACAGAAAGAATGCAGATGGGATTGGTCAGTGAGGATGTATCCAAAGTCAAGTCAAGTCAAGTCAAGTCAGATCTATTTATATAGCGCTATTTACAATGGAGCATTGTCTCAAAGCAGCTTTACAAGTTTAGATTATCTCCTAATAACTACGTCCAATCCCAAATTGAGTAAGCCTAGGGTGACAGTGGCAAGGAAAAACTCCCTATAGAAGTATACAAATCATGTTCATGGATGAGATGTGTTATTTATTTCCAGACTGTGCTGAGTTGTTTGACAGGATTAGACCTGAGAGTGGTTTCTACCGGATCCGGCCTGATGCGACTCTCGAGCCTTTCCTTGTGTACTGTGACATGGAAGATGGAGGAGGCTGGACTGTGGTACAAAAACGTCGCAATGGAAAAGTGGATTTCAACAGGTTGGCTTAGCTTCTCTTCACATACTGGAAAGTAAACAAAAACAAAACAAAGAAATCTACAGATGAATAGGTACAAAAGTCAGTATTTACATATAGTCATATAATGGATGGCATTATCCAGAGTGTCTTACAACCGATACAGTCTTACAACCCAAGCAATTGTGGGTTAAGGGTATTGCTCAAGGAACCTACAGTACAGTGGAAACTTGGCAGAGGTGGGATTTGATTCCTGGACCTTCTGGTCCATAGTCCAGTATCTTAAATGCTAGGCTACCACTGTCCAAGAAAGAAGAAAATTTCACTTTGTTGTGATGCTTTGCTTCAAGACTCCATTCTGTATAACATGGCTGCATGTCTCATAGTTATGAATATAGATCAATTTCCCCAGGATCAGTTCAGTGGTTGAAACCTGGTTATTGCTTAATTATTTGGGAGAAAGCTTTCTGGCTGAGGACTACAAAAGAAGAGACATACAGTATGTAATTTAGTATACTGCAGCCTGTTGATGCACCAGAAAGCATTAACTAACAAGGTTACCTCCATTTCCACCCACTGTGAACCTCACCAAGTCTACCATGGAAAAGCTCATGCAACATACCATATAGTAACGTTTAACTAATAAATATGTTGTCATGTTTCTAGAGACTGGGACGATTACAGAAATGGTTTTGGCAATTTCAAATCACAGAAAGATGAGTTCTGGTTAGGCAATGATCATATTCATTCCTTACTACATGGAGGTACGTTGTTGTTTGTTAACTTGTAAAGCATTTTTGGGTATTTTAGGGTGAAAGTAACCTTTTATTTATTATTAGTGGGTTTCTTTGTATCTGAAGGTCAAAATGTGATGAAAATTGACTTGATGGACTGGAATGGGGAAAAGTCATATGCACTGTATGACAACTTCAAAGTAGCAGATGAAAAAGTAAGCTATCATATTTTGTCATCTCATTTGTGGTCTAGAGCATTTTTCTAATGTCAGAAGAAGTGTGACCTTCAAGTGACAAAGCTTCTTTTACATTGTGACAACTGTAGCTCCATAGGCTTAAGACTTCTTTGAACACTGAAGAAGTGAGTTAATTTATTTAAATGATTTACTTTTATACCATTAGTCAGGTCTTGTGTAGTTTCAGTAGTGTTTTCTTGGAAGTTTATGGAAATCTTTGTAAAAACGATGATGGATGTATATTATATATATATAATATACATTAGGGTTATGTAAGGGATTGAAAGTGAAAACTTACTTACTCTATTCATCAGCGCTAGCATAGTTGCTAATGCTAACTGCTCAGCCTGTGTTCTGGAGATTCAGGACAGGATTTCCATTTTTGGTTGGCTGTCAATACTAATCTGGGTAGTGGCTATTGTGAGACTGAATCATCAGGATATATATAGTAGAGGGAAAAATATCACTCAATGTTAAGGAAATGTCATCATCACAAACAAAAAAGCACAATCAGTATGTTGATGTTTCTCCTTTCTCAAATTGTAGCTGACACTTCATCTTTGCAGGATAGTGCCTTGTCAGGGACCAGGTATCTAAATCATAAATGTGCTGGCCATGTCACTGAGTTGATATCCCTTTCCTATATTAAAGCCAGCCCTGCCAACCAACAAACAGCTTTGTTTTTACTGAAGTTACTAAATTTATCTGGTGTTAATACTAAAAATAAAGTTACTCTATTACTGACCAGACATTTTCTGTTTTCCATTTTTCACATGAAGGATAAGTACAGGCTGCACTATGGCATGTATAGCGGTCGGGCTGGTGATGCATTAAGTGGAGGGAGCAGTAGAGTGGAACAGTGGTCTGCCTCCCACAGTGGCATGCAGTTTAGCACCAGAGACCAAGATAATGATCGCTACCTGCAAGGAAGCTGTGCTACAGAGAACATGGGAGGCTGGTGGTTTAACAGGTAAGGAACAAAAAATACGTTTGCATCTGAAGGTATTATCTGTGGGTTCTGATTGCTTTTGAAGCATTAGTAGGTGTTTATTCAGTCTCAATCAGTAAATAGTTCTTGATCTTCAAACACTTATTTCATGGTCTAAAGTGGAAGAGATACTAAAATAGTTTTTTATATCTCAGTTATGGCTCAGTTTGTCAGTTTGAGTGGCAAAAATATGTGAACCTTTGCTTTTGGTATCTGCTGTGACCCCCCTGTGCAGCAATAACTGCGACTAAACGTTTCTTGTAACTGTCAGTCCTGCACACCAGCTTGGAGGAATTTTAACCCATTCCTCCATGCAGCTTCAACTCTAAGATGTTGGTGGGTTTCCTCACATTAACTGCTTGCTTCAGGTCCTTTGACAACATTTTGATTGGATTAAGGTCAGGACTTTGACTTGGCCATTCCAAAACATTAACTTTGTTCTTCTTTAAACATTCTTTGATAAAACGACTTGTGGACTTAGGGTCATTGTCTTGCTGTGTGACCCACCTTCTCTTGAGATTCAGTTCATGGACTGATGTCCTGACATTTTTCTTTAGAATTCTCAGATATAATTCAGAATTCATTGTTCCATCAATGATGGCAAGCCATCCTAGCCCAAATGCAGAAAAACAGGCCCAAACCATGATACTACCACCACCATGTTTCACAGATGGGATAAGGATCTTATGCTGGAATGCAGTGTTTCCCTTTCACCAAAAATAACACCAAAAAGTAACCAAAAAGTTCTATTTTGGTCTCATCCGTCCACAAAATATTCTTCCAATAGCCTTCTGGCTTGTCCACAGGATCTTTAGCAAACTGCAGATGAGCAGCAATGTTCTTTTTGGAGAGCAGTGGCTTTCTCTTTGCAACCCTGCCATGCACACCATTGTTGTTCAGTGTTCTTCTGATGGTGGAATGAAAATTAACATTAGCCAATGTGAGAGAGGCCTTCATTTGCTTAGAAGTTACCCTGGGGTCCTTTGAGACCTCACCAACGATTACACGCCTTGCTCTTGGAGTGATTTTTGTTGGTCGACCACTCCTGGGGAGGGTAACAATGGTCTTGAATTTCTTCCATTTGTACACAATCTGTCTGACTGTGGATTGGTGGAGTCCAAACTCTTCAGAGATGGTTTTGTAACCTTTTCCAGCCTGATGAGCATCAACAAGTCTTTTTCTGAGGTCCTCAGAACTCTCTTTTGTTCGTGCCATGATATACTTTCACAAATGTGTTGTAAAGAGCAGACTTTGATAGATCCCTGTTCTTTAAATAAAACATGGTGACCACTCACACCTGATTGTCATCCCATTGATTGAAAACAACTGACTCTAATTTCACCTTCAAATTTACTGCTAATCCTAGAGGTTCACAGACTTTTGCCACACCTTTATCTAGTTTTAGGACTTGTGTGAAAATCTGATGATGTTTTAGGTCATATTTATGCAGTAATATAGAAAATTCTAAAGGGTTCACAAACTTTTAAGCACCACTGTACAATGACAATGAAATACTCGAGCATTTTGGGATGTTTAATATTCAGGTCGGCTTGCACCCTATGCCGCCGGCTTTTTACAGCTCTCCTGCGACCATGTCCAGGATTAAATGGATAAGAAAATGAATGAATGTATGAATGAATAATATTCAGGTCACAGCATCTCTGGTGGGTTCCGTGTGGACTCTGACTTACCATTCTATTTTTTAAACGACTCTGTTGTTGATTTACCTAAGAGTTTGGGCCAATGTCGTTCCTCAATCAACATACAGGTAAATATTACAGTTTTGTAATTCATAGCCCCCTCAATAAATGCAAACTTTTAAGATCCAGAGGTTCTAAAGCTGCACAAATCCATGATGCTCCTCCAACATGTGCCACTTAAAATGAGGCTTTGTGTGCAGTGTATTCTTTGCTTAATGCATAATGTTATATATTTTTCCACCAATGTGTTTGGTTTGGACCGTCTCAGAACCATTTGCAAAGTTGAGTCTTGCAGCTGTTTGTTCTGGTGATCAGTGGTTTTCTCTAGTGTTGTCCTACCATTAAGAGTATTTTGTTCAGTGGCTTTGCTCTGTGGCAAGACGCGGTACCATTGAACCTAGTTTCTATTGATGGAATAAGAAAAGTGGCAAAATAGTTTTCTATCCTGATGCTCTGACATCATCCTTGTCCTTTTTTGTTCTCCTTTTATTCAGATTACAATCATAACAAGTTTAACTTTTTTATTGAACATGGAGTGGGTAGGTCCTTTTACACTTGGAATTTTTCTGTAGTTACCAATGGGACTTGCACAATGATGCAGAGAAATGCTAGAGCATTTTGGGGTTTATTCAGGTCATGCCACATCAGCTCTGTTTGGTTATGTGTGGACTCTGACTTAGCTTTTTTGTTTCTTTTTAAACCATTCTGTTGTTGATTTACCTAAAGTTTTTGGGTCATTGTCTTTCCTCAACCAACCTTTTAGTTTCAGGCAATATAATGCTACATTGACCTTCCTCATTTTTTTACATTTTGATACAATTTTGAATTCTTAACCCCCTCAATGGGTGCATGCTGTCTAGGCCATGAGGTAGTAAAGCAGCACAAATCCATGATGCTTACCATTGTTTCTTGAGATGTGGATATGTTTTTGTGTGCAATGGCTACTTTGCTCCAACCATAGTGTTTTTCTCAAAAATATTTCTTGTTGGGTCAGCCCCAGAACCATTTGCAAACTTGAGTCTAGAAACAATGTGTGTTTTGGTGAGCAGTGGTTTTCTCAATGTTGTCCTACCATTAAGGATATTTTTGTTCAGTGGTTTTCTTATTGTAGACAAATGAGCAGATACATAGTGAGTTCTGTGGATTCTGCAGTTTTTTTGCTGTTACTGTTGTTGTATTAGTGTGGTTTTTGCAGGAAGTCAAGTAACAATACTTCATTTCGTTCATTATAGACAATTAATCTCCTCTATATTATATGTTAAAAAAACCTTTGGAGTCTTTTCTTCTTCTAAAATTTGTTTTGACTAAAGCATGATTTACATGAACAGATCTTCTCTCAGAAAAGTAGTCCAACGTCATGAATTCAGAGAGATTTGCATACTTGCATGACTGAAATGTGAACAATTAATGAATGTGTTCTGTAAAGAAAATGAAAAATACAAGTTTAGAAACATTTTACTGTCAAAAGCTACAAACCACTTTGCTCCTCCTCAGGTGCCATGCAGCCAACCTGAATGGACGATTTTATCGAGGAGGAAAGTACACAGCTAAGCATGACAATGGAGTAGTGTGGGGAACATGGCGGGGGCTCTGGTACTCCCTGAGACACACGAGCATGAAACTGCGACCTGCAGTGTTTATGGACAGCCTGGGAAGTGGAGCAGGACCAGAAAACAACTAGAACATGACCTACTCCATTTTTTATGTTAATGCTGCATGTCGTGACAAGGGAAAGTAATGTGGACTTTCTTCTGCAACTTTATAAATGGTAACAAAAGCACATTTTTATTAGATTATTCTCATTATAACCTACAGGCAACACTTACTAGTTGCCAAGTCCATAGTTCAAGCATACTGTTGATACAATTACTCTTCGTTGTGCATGGTGTCATTAAAAAGCATCCAAATCTACTGTCTGTAATGTAATTTATTATGAATTTTCAGTGAAATCAGTTCCAAACTAACAGACATCTCATTTAAAATGACACAATTGTACTGTATGTGTATCCTATCAGTGACAAAGCCTGCCTATACATATTCTTTCTGATAAACAGCCAGATCATAGAAGGTGATTGTTATCCTTATTTTGAAGAAACACAGTCACAGATGGAATCAATACAGAGAGTCATTACTCATCTCAATCACCATGACTCCTTGCTCCAAAAAATGGAAAAACTAAATCGAGTCCAATCACCCAGAAGTGCCAAAATTGTCTTTTGGCACAGTAGACTGAGAAAAGGAACACACCTTTATTTCTGAGAAGAAGGGGCCCCAACATGTACACATGTTCAAATCATCACTGGCATGAGAAGAAAACAAACTGCACACTGACAGTTAATGAGTTACTGAGTTTAATGAACCTAAATGATTTAAAGCATTTATTTGCATGACACATAGCACATTACTTGTCATGACATTTTTCCAGTGTAAAGACACTCCCACATTTCCGACTTTAGTTTATCTATTATGACAATATAACAATATAAAATTGCTCAGTAGAATGAAATTCTTTAATATTATCAGGAAAATATATGAAAATACATTTCTAACTTTTAGTTTGCTCATTTTACCTTTACAAAGAATGGAAAAATATTTAGACCAGAATTAAATACTTTATATTACTGTTACTGTTATATTACTATTCATAGTGTTTATATTACTCATCATTTTAACAAGCCATGGAGGATTTTAGACACAAACCAAACTGCTGCAATCTGACATTTCATGCATTTAAAGTTGCAATGATACAAAATATCTCAGGTATCTCATCCTGTTTGCATGTCCTCCCCGTGTCTGTATGGGTTTCCTTCGGGTACTCTGGTTTCCTCTCACATTCCAAAGAGCTGTTAGGTCAGCTGGCGTCTCTGAAGGTGTCTCATTATGAGTGAATGAGTGAGTGTGTGTGCATGTGCCTGCAATGTGTTCCTTCCTTGTCCCCTTGTGCTGTAGTTATACCTTGCACTGCATTAAGTGTGTATGAAAAGTAAGAGTGAAAAAGAGCTCCATTTTTATTGGGCTTTTAGGATTTGAGATTGGTATTTGTTATCAGTGGAAATATGCATTATGTTATGAAGTATTTTAATATCCAACATTCAAACTGATTACCAGGTGGCATTAAAGCATTAAAGCAGCAGTAGCACACTAAACTTATTCAGAGCATGTTTGGAATGCAATGGTTATTTTTTTTCTTTGTACTTAGAGCTAAAATTAAAATGCTAACAATCATTTCTTAAAAATTAAGTTGGGTTCTTGGGTGGAGTGGAGCAGCAACAATTTGCTAGCCCACCACCGAAGTGACACAGGCTCGAGTCCAGATGGTGCCTTCCGGCTGAGATGGGCATCATGCTGAGTTGGGCACCACTGGTTGTGCCTGAGGGAGGGGACGCCATCCTCCTGAGCTGTAACAGATAGTTCTACCCAGCCCATTGATGGAGTACTAGCCCTTTCAGGGTACATGGTCATCTGCACCGTGTGAGTTAAGGTATAGGCTCCGGACCCCCACTGCACCCCTGACAAGGATATGCAGGTTAAAACAAGAAACAAACAAAAACAATAAACAAACAAAAGAAATCCCACCCAAAAATAAATTATTACTTTTCCTTTTAGTTTTTCAAGTTACATCCAACATGTTCGGTCCTCCAAAGGATCTACAATCACTTAAGGCAAAAACCTATACAGACGTTCTTAAAAAATACGACCAGCCTCATTTCAGGTGAGTCTTTGATCCTTTATCACCTCTATCCCATCCTCTTCTCCGAGGTATCCAGACAGGTCCATCATGCGCTGTTCATCCTCGGTCAGGCCATAGGAGGAGCTGCTGTAGTCTGCAGACAGTGGGAGGCTTCGGCATCGCCCTATGCTAGAGAAGCCCGAATTCTGTTGCCGCTGGGAGCTGGCTGATGAATTGGCTTCTCGCAGCTTCCTGGCCAAAAGATTTCTCTGGCTAGGTGATGGGCCTCTCCTGTTCCAATTCCGTTCTGCCCTTTCTGCTCTTTCTATAAAGGACTGGACACTGTCTGCTCCATAAGCCTCAGTCACATGATTTTTGGTTGGTGTGGAAGTCCCTGAATGAACCACCGGTGCCTTCAATTGTGAGATAGGGGGTATAATGTCTATCCAAGGTCTCCGTCTGTTGTCGCTTGAGCCGCCAGTTGTTCTACATTTGGTCTGAGACCAATCTTCCAGCTCTGGGATTGGAAGCTCCCAGGCTCTGGTTCTACAGCTGCCCTCTGGGAGCTGGCGGGGAGCCACCTGAGTCATGCTCCGCTCCCTAAATGGCCGTGGTTTGGGCAACTGCTGCAGGTTACTCTCATTGAAGCTGGACGTCCTCCTGAAGTACGGATTCTTAGAGCAACTGAGTTTGCTGCGTTCCACCATCGCCACCCAGTCCGCAGTGCGTTCCTGGCGCCGGTCCCTTTCACTGAGAAGAGATTTTGGTTTGCCTACAATAACGTCCACATTGGGACTTAACCTGCTGGGCAGAGTGCCAGAGTTTTTATGTGGCCATGTTGGCTCTGGAAAAGGAGATTTGTGGAGGTGACTGCTATCTGCTTCTTCTTGGCGTTCCAGTTCTGGCGGCACAGGTGTTAGACCAGCAGATGTGGAAGCTGTGGCTTCTAGCATGGTGTCATCAATGGGACTCTGGGAGACATGATATACTTGCGTGGCCTCTTTAAGTCCCTTCTTTTTCATTTCCTTAAGCTGCTGCTGTGCCAAACGATATCCAAAAATGGGAGGCACTATTTTCTGACCAGATGGGGACAGCCTCTCAGGGTCCTGGGGTAAAGGCATAGACAGGGAAAACGTCTGCTGACATGCAAGCACTCCCTTGTCTGATGCTGCTCTTACAGATGCAGGGCAAGTAAGGCCTTTCTGAGTTGCTTGTAGGCTCTCAGAGAAACTGGGCCTCTGTATGCTACGTCCACAAATGGAGGCCTGGTCTGAGTTCTTGCGTGCACTAGGAGAATGCGTGGACTCACGGCGTGCCGAGCCGCACTTCGGACTGTGACACAATTTCCTCCACACTGTGACAAGGATAGTGACCAGGATGACTGCCAGACACAGAGAGATGCCAGCCACCACCACCAGATTTCCTCCCAGCACAGAGCTGACCGCTGGAGGAGGTGGGAAGGAAGGAGTAGGCATTACCTCTACAGAACAGACAATAGGACATTTTTAGATTTCCTCAAAAATCCATGAAGCTAAAAATACACTTGTGCAGTATTTTAAGAGGCAAGTGATGAAACCAATACTATGCTCCAACAGGATCAAAGGCACCTATGATTTCACATCGTAAATGTCATTGAGTACTAGTTGACATGGCTTACCAGTGCAGGCCTCCAAGGAACAGAGTGACTGCTCCCTCACCATGCCAGTACACTGCAGTCCAGCACTAGGGGGCAGCAAACACTTGCGCACGCGCTCTCGCACACCCTCTCCACAAGTCACACTGCACCCGCTCCACATTTGCCATGGACCCCACATTTCTACTAATAAATCAGACATACTGTTTAAGCAATTCTGAATATACTGTGAATTGTAGAGCATGTAAAGATGTAGAGATGATAGAAATACATTCTGATGTTATTTATACAGTGTGATGTTCGTTTTTACAAGGCACATCTAGTTCAGATTGTAGCAGCCCCAGTGCTAACAAGAAGTAGATAGTTAATATTATATCTCTACTCTAACTCTGTACAGCATATCACTTAAAATCTGCAATGAACCTCCAACTGAGAAATAAATTTCCTGTCTCAGTTTGGGTATCACCACAGTCCGAATCTTAAAGTATAGACTGAAAACTTGCTTATAAAATGATTTCCTAAGACAAAGGTACAGCGCTCCGGGATTATGGTCCTAAGAGGTTGTGGTTATTTGGGATGTGTGTAACATTGGAATGGTGGAATACTGATGTCTCAGAGAGTCTTCATGGCTGTTATCTTCCAGTACCCTCTTTTACGTTTTCCTTGTAGTTAGTCAAGGCAAGTCATATTTATTTCTATAGTGCTTTACAACTATCTAGTCCCAGAGCCCTAGACCCCCACAAGCCTAGTGTGACAGTGGAAAGGAAAAACTCCCTAAATGTAATGAGGAAGAAACCTTCGGAGGACTCAAAACAGAACCCAACCTCTTTGGAGAGCCTAGAAGTTATGTATAAGAATTAAACTAAATTAACTAAATAATACATTTAAAATAGTAGTTTAAATACACAGAACAGAATAATTAAAATAGAGAAATAGAGAACAGAATTACAGAAAATATAATACACACTATATAATAGTATACAATATTATGAAGGATATAATAAAATAGAGAAAATAAAACTAAACAATAAATATTATAAAATAGAGAACATGAGTGAATCTCTTGGCATTAGGGGTGATTGAGTCACATGCACTTGCACTGGGTAACTATTTTTCTGCTTACAAATTGCACATTGCATTGTCTGTTACTTCCCAAGTTGTTTTTGTCAGTGCCTGTTCTGGTCCTCAATCCTATAAGTCAGTGATCATCAGAAGCCTTGGTTCTATTATATCAATTTTAATTTCCTAACCAAATTATTGGTTTGTCTTTAAGTAAACATTTAAGTAAACTTGTGATTAATTTCTGTCATTATTGCCAATATCTCCCAGGCTAGACTCGAGGCTAGAGTCCTTTCTTATGCCTTCATTCTCAAACTTTCTTTCTCACAAATTAATAAGTATTAGAAGCCACTGTCTCCAAAGGCTTTTGTGTTAGCAGATGAGTTCATCATAATGCTGCTTGTGACGAGTTGTATATTTTATTTCAATGGCACTATGCAAATATATTTTTCACCAAATAGAGGAGTTAAAAAAAAAAGATAAGTACAGTGGTACCTCAGTTCTAAGTCACCTCGGAACTTGCCAAATTCAGTCCGCAACGTATTTTGACTAGAAACAATTGTCTCGGTTCTCGTCGTTTGCTCAGTACTCGGTGGAGTTGCTTAAACTTGTATGAGTCAAGCCGCATGACTCGTGATTCAGTGATTCAGTGACTGTCACAATAGCTCTAGATCGGTGAAGATCTGCACTGTGTCTATCGTGTTTTTCTTTATTTTTACATCTACAGTACTGTATTCGTAGTGCAAATAAGTCTCAGTGGGTCCTAAAAAGCTTAGTTATACAAAAACCAAAAGGAAACCAAAAGGAAGCACAGGCTGCAGTTAACTTAGCAGCTATGCTAGCGCCCTGAGTTCACCAATAGAGTAAGTGTTTTGCTTTTACTTTTCACTTTCAATCCATTACTCACTAAATTACATGATATTTTTCAACACATCATTACAAAATAAGCTTTGTGTTAATGGGTTTGGCCAACTGTAGGTTAATGTAAGTGTTTTAAACATTAACTTACTTATCATTACTTATCATAGGCTTCGCAATGATACAATATAGACTGCTCTACCATTAAACGCCTCAGTTCATAATACACGTAACTTATTATGGATTTGTTAGAACATACCCCATCGTAAATCAGAGAGCACCTGTACATTACAACTACATTAATAATGCCTTACACACTGTGGATTTTCTGGGGGTCTAGAATGGATTAATTCAATTTACATGATTCCTTTTTGGGAAAAATTTGTTTGGTACTCGTTTTCGGGAATGAATCAACGAGAAACCAAGGTACCACTATTGTTACTTCTATTGATCTACTACATTTGTAGCATGTCCATAATAATTTTGACTTTTTTATGTACTGAGAAAAGAACAAGAAAAACTACAAGTCAGATTTACACCCAAATTTGAAAATATCTTTGAATGGGAAAACAGGGACTTCCATAAAAACAAAACCTACTGATGAAGTAAACCCACACTCTGGTCTAAATGAAGGGGCACCTCACACTCACGCCCCCACAAGGGAAGCCACATTATGCTGCTTGAAACCGACAGAGATACATTTCAGACAGTACAACACTGGTTCCCAAAACTGAGCCACCCTCTTTCATATACCACCTCTGGCTAGGTGAGGTTTGTCTGTTGGTTTTGAGTAGCATAATGTGGCTCCCCTTGTGGGGAAATGAGGGCAAGGTGACCCAGCGTGAATGAGTAGCATGGGCCCACATATGGTAACCAGACTGTAGTAGTGTACCTTATATTCAGGTCCCATCCCAACTTTCCTTAACTCTGGGTTAAAGGTAAAAATGGTAGGGTATTCCTTTAAAATGCTCTGTAGTAAATAAGGTTCAAATATGCGTATACACTATATGGCCAAAAGTATGTAGACGCCCCTTCTAATCAATGACCTCTGTTATTTTAGGTAACAGATTTACAATATGTGAAACAGTGACAGTAGAATGGGTTGTGATCACCTCAGTTCATCTCAATATGACACTTTTTTAGGTTTCCACTTCACCAGTGAGTCAGATCATCAACTTTCTGCCCTGCCTTTCTAAAAGATAAACAGTCCAAAAAGAAATGGTTTGCCAACTTTGGTGGAGAATCTGGCTGACTTGCACAGAGCCCTGGACTTAACTATATCAGACATCTTTGAGATTAACTGGTTTGCCAACTGCGAGCTTTTGCTTATTGTCTAAAATCAGTGCCTTACTTCACTGTAATCTTCCAAAATCTAGTGGAAAGCCTTTTCAGAAGAGTGAAATCCACTTTAATTCCATTGTAATATCTATGTTTTTGGATGTACTTTTGGCATACACAAACTTTCGGCTATATAGTGAACAAAAGTAAAGAACAATGCTTTTAAATAGAAAAAGGAGTTCTCACCAGCATTCCTTTGCACAATGATGCATGTGTGTGCTAAACTGGGGGAATGACTATATACGAAGGCAAAATGAAAGCAGTACTTATTCCGGCCAAAATCAAACAGGGAGCAATTAAACTCTGTCTCGTTCTCCCCAAGGGTGAGGAAATGAAATGCAAGCTGAGAAGAAGGTGCTTGCTCTGCAGCTGCATTGGCCTCCTTATAAAGCAGCACCTTTCCTGTGGTGATCATACAAGGTGGAGAGAGCAGGCGGACAGACACTGCTCCCTCACAGCCACTCTTATAGATGTTTTCCACCTGAAGCTTGTAAGAGAAGATGCGGGACAAGTAAAGTGGCCCCGAGGATTTGATGTCCTGCTGTGTGTGATGAGATTTAAGAGCCACTTGGATAAATCCAGCCTCGGTCAGCAGGGAGGCACACTCAAACACCACGTGCTGAGACCTTACGACCTGGATGTCATGCCTTATTCGTCTTTGCACCTTGTCAATACTGTTCTTCCCAATCTGGTTGTGCTCCATGTAGCTGACTTCCAGGTAGAGGAATGAGGTCTTAATATTCAGGCAGGTTTGGAAGTCGATGTTAGTAGTCACAGAAACCTGAAATGCACCAGAGCTGTGGTTGTCACCACGATCTACTCCAAGGTGGAAAGTGGGCCACTGGATGTGAAGTATTTGGCTCCTCCAGCTGTATGTCCTGTACAGTGTATCCTGGTAACCTGTTTGATCCAACCTGAAGCTGAAGTTCCCAGCATATAGAAAGTATGTGCAACCAAACTCCACATAGCCCTTTGACTGGTTGAAGGGCAGAGGTCTAGTCGCCACAGTTATATTCTTATCAGTGTCAACCAAATCCATCCTCAGCTCACTGTCTATCATGTTGCTTTCTGCCTTGTATTCCACAAAAACACTGGCGTTGCTCAGAGCAACATGTACTGAAGGCCACAGCTGGAGACTAGCCATTGCTTTGAAAATAAAATAAAACAGAAAACATAAAATCAATCAGAGCAGAAAAAGGGATACACATTTACAGTATTTATAGGCACCCTTCACCAGACTGACTTACAACTGCTACAACCTTACAATCCAAACAGTTGTGGGTTAAGAGTCTTGCTCAAGGACCCAGCATAGGATTTGAACCCTGGACCTTTTGGTCTAGTCTAGTACCTTATATGTTAGACCACCACATAAATGTAAATGTCGATAGCTGTAGACAGAAACATCAGTCAGGTTTACCAGTAAATGAAGTAGGAAAGATAGAGGTTTGTTTCATTTCCTACAAATAAGTAATATTAAATATGTTTTCTACTCTTCAAATTTTGACCACAGCTTTGTAGATGTTTCTCATTAACTCTTACTAGTAGTGATTTATGACATAAATTTTCTTACAGTTACCCTTTAGTCAGGATACACAACAGTGCAATGCCAATTGTCACATTAGCTTATGTATTGCTTATTAGCTTATGTACCAACTGACCACATATGTCTATAAATGCCTGTTATTGGGACAGTCTGTCCTTACTGCGACTACGTCTGACCATAAAATATGTTACTGGTCAAGTTTAAGTCAGTCATAACTCAGATTGATCTGTCTGTGGTCCCTTTTGGTCCGTATTCTGGTCGATGTCCTCATATTAAAAAACTTCAGTTCTAACCAAGATGTGGCAATAATTTCTGCTAATGATACTTTTCGAGTCATTTAAAAGTCTTTTGGCTATATTCACATTACCAGGCTGAACTGACTTAAGACTGATATGTTGTCTTCATGTGACACAGATCTGTTTCATCAGGGTCGACAAACAAGTCCGATTTTTTCAAATCTGAATTGAGTCACTGCTCATTGAGATAGTAAAATGACATTTTGGTGGTTGCAACACAATACGTTCTTTTGACAATAGGCTCTTTGACCTTACAGTCACTTGAGAAGGCATTGTGATTTACAAGTGCTGCTACGCATAGGTCACATCCTGAGAAAAAAAAATACACGGAAAAACAGGCAGGAAAAGTTCCCTCCCTTCTCTTCCTATCCAGCCTGCTCCATTAAAGAACAGTGCTGCTCCATAATGCGTTTATGATGACAATACAGTGTTAGCCAATTTGTATAGATTGTGTGGTAGCCTAGTGGTTAAGGTACTGGACTATGGACCAGAAGGTCCAGGGTTCAAATCCCACCTCTGCCAAGCTGCCACTGTTGGGTCCTTGAGCAAGACCCTTAGCCCACAACTGCTTGGATTGTAAGACTGTATCAATTGTAAGTCGCTCTGGATAAGGGCGTCTGCTAAATGCTGTAAATTTACATGTTAATGTAAATGTAAATGTAAATGTGTATGTGAGCTTACCAAAAGCCATAAGAAAAAGCAACAGCAGAAACTGCACCAGTGCGGTGAAACCCTGTGTCATTCCGGCGCAAGTGTCCACGTTCTCGCTTGCTCAACATCACCCTCTTCGGCCATTCAGACAGTACTGTGAGATAGGAGCCATACCAAAAGAAATCTTCATTTTATGAATTTCTATTATTCTGACAGGAAATTCGCAGGCAAAAAACAGGATGTGAATGGGCTGAATTTACACAACAGACTCCCTAAGTATAGCAGCAGCCTAGAAGGCACAGTTAGACTAAGAAAATATCAGTGAATCCAAAGTTATGACAGAACAGGCCTCTTGAAACTCTTTTCCTTAGAGCTTGCACGAGGTATTATAATAAGCATAAATAACTAGGTACCGCAGCTCCCTGTAGAGAGCATAATCATTTGGGTGTAGCAGTTTTGACCACACCACAAACAATACGATTAGGAAAATCATGTATAGCTAAAGCTAAATGTTGTGGTTTCTTTCATCCACGTCCAGTCTGAGAGGTTTGATTCATGCAGACTCAGCCACTTCTTTTCATTTGACTCAGCACCTTATATTTTGGGGATTCTAGGATATTTAATACTTTTTCTAAAATATTTGGCTTCAGGCATAATGTCGGTCAGATTTGTTGCCCTAACCAGTGATTCCAATTTTCCTTGTCTAATGTCCAGTAAAAATACACAGCTATCCATTATTCATCACCAGTGTTCCTTATATTACACACATTCACACAGCACTATTTTCTTCATTGTGTAGAGTTAGACAGTAACCAACTCGTTCAAGAACCAGTTTAGTTTACTAGTTTAAAAGATAGTATAGCTTTGTATAATAGTATTGCTATCAGGTTTTTGGACACAATATTCACAGTATTCACATCTCAAATCTGAGCTACTACACCTACATGCCGTATTACATAGATAAATAAACTACATTTGTTCGGTTAGTTTATTTTATACTTAAATATATTACTGAAGTAAAGCCATTCTAACACTTATCACATACTTTCCAAGTTATAAAATACTATTATTTGTTCTGCCTTTATCCAACCCGTTATATGCATACTGATCTGTGTAAGCAAATCAGTTAAAACTTAACATTCAGAAAACAAAAAACATAAATTACTTACAGTACCTGGATGTAGATTTCAAAGTAAGATTACAAATATTAATGCCTCCGATCACATATCCAGTTGTTACTGATGCCTCCAGAAGATCCGATGAGAGCAGAAAAGTTGATGTAGATCATAGTGAGTCTGATAGGGTTGCCAGAGTGGGCGTTTTTATGCATTGCTTTTCATTGGACTGTGCTATGTGTTTGGGCGGGTGAATAAAATGTGTGACTAAAAACCGAACCCAACCCAAATCTTTTTTTTTTTTTTTTGTTTTTTTTTTATTACACAGTCGTGCAGATTAAAATTGTTGAATTATGTTAATCTGTAAACAACATTTACAACTCTTCTTGACATTTTCATTAACCCTTTAGCTCCACTTTAGTTTATTCCAGCAGTTTCATGATAATCAGACGATGCATACAGTCTGTACAGCAGTTCTGGTGCCTTAAGTCTTATTTATGGGTTTACAGTAATTTGTAGAACTATTTAATATTTGGATTTCTTCCCTAAAGTGGCTCTCTCTGTTTAGAAAGTCAACAAAGCACACTTGACCCAGCAGTGCCCAGAATTTGGCAAGACTGAGTACAGTCATACAAAAATAACATACATGATTTAAGAGAATAATGCCAGAATATAGATATTCCAAAATAATAATGATTGAAAACATGATTTTGTCTCTATTATTTTTCTATGAATACCCTATTAGATACTGTATTTATATTATTTATTGTTTATCTGCTTTATATATCATGTTTACCCACAGTGGATGGGTGGACAACATATCACTAATACCATGTGAAAACAGACCTTGACTTCAAAGAGACAAAATTGGTTTTGAGGTTTAAAAGAATTTCACGTGTTAATCACACTTTTGGGTCACGAGGTCTTTGGCGCCTATACTTGAGAACATCACAGCAATTGGCATTGATCCACAGACCAGCTTCCCCTCCCTCAAACACATTCAATTGTGTCTGCATGTAATGCCCATGTAGAAAGAGCAGTGTGCCCAGCTGCCACTGTTGTGTCCTTGAGCAAGACCCTTAACCCACAATTGCTTGGATTGTAAGACTGTATCAATTGTAAGTTGCTCTGGATAAGGGCGTCCGCTAAATGCTGTAAGTGTAAATGTAAATGTAATGTCTCTGAGGTTGTGGTTTAGCATTGTGGACTGCTGTTAGACCACAATTAGACAGTGGGAAGTGAAAACTCCTTAAACTTTATAAGGAAGGGACCTTGGTAGGGCAAAGAGTCAAACAGGGACCCAAACCCCTTGTGCCTAAATGTTATATGTAAAATAAAGTCAATAACATAAAAAAAAAATAAAAAAAACACACTGTTATTATAGGCCTACATCATTATTTAGATGCCCTTACCCAGAATGACTTACAACTGATATACTGTAAATCAAGGTAATTAAATGGCAGCAGTGGAATTTGAATTCTAGATCTTCCAGGTCATACACAAGTACCTTAACCACTGCACCAGTAGCACTACCAGTTTAATTTAGTCATTTAGCAGACAACCTTATCCAGACTTACAACTAAGACAACCTTATCATTGAAGCAATTGTGGGCTACCAGAGATGCTCAATGAATAAACAACAGCAGATTGACAGAGGTGGGATTTGAACTCTTGACCTTTGGGTTCATAGTGTAGTACCTTAATCACTAGGCTATCACAGTCCCTGAAAATTGCCATTATATGAACAACCCTTATGCCCTTGATATTTATATCAGTTACAGTGGCGCTTGAAAGTTTGTGAACCCTTTAGAATTTTCTATATTTCTGCATAAATATGATCTAAAACATCATCAGATTTTCACACAAGCCCTAACAATAGATAAAGAGAACCCAGTTAAACAAATAAGACAAAAATATTTTACTTGGTCATTTATTTATTGAGGAAAATGATCCAATATTAGTGAGTGGCAAAAGTATGTGTGAACCTTTGCTTTCAGTATCTGGTGTGACCCCCTGTGCAGCAATAACTGCAATTAAATGTTTCCTGTAACTGTTGATCAGTCCTGCACACCGGCTTGGAGGAATTTTAGCCCATTCCTCCGTACAGAACAGCTTCAGCTCTGGGATGTTGGTGGGTTTCTTCACATTAGCTGCTCACTTCAGGTCCTTCCACAACATTTTGATTGGATTAAGTTCAGGACTTTGACTTGGCCATTCCAAAACATGAACTTTATTCTTCTTTAACCATTCTCTGGTAGAACGGCTTGTGTGCTTAGGGTCGTTGTCTTGCTGCATGACCCACCTTCTCTTGAGATTCAGTTCATGGACAGATGTCCTGACATTTTCCTTTAGAATTCCCTGATATAATTCAGAATTAATTGTTGCATCAATAATGGCAAGCCGTCCTGGCCCAGATGCAGCAAAACAGGCTCAAACCATGATACTGCATGAGTGCAGCAGGTGTTGGTTAGTTACATTTCATTGAGGGACACATGAAGTCCAATATGTACTATGAAATACTGAAGCACAGCATGATCCCCTCTCTCCGGCAACTGGGTCGCAGGGCAGTGTTCCAGCATGATAATGACTCCAAACACACCTCTAAGACGACCACTGCTTTATTGAAGAGGCTGAGGGTAAAGGTGATGGACTGGCCAAGCATGTCTCCAGACCTAAACCCAATAGAACATCTTTGGGGCATCTTTTGGGGAGGGAAAAGTCTCGAATATCCACCAGCTCCATGATGTCGTTATGGAGGAGTGGAAAAGCATTCCAGTGGCAACCTGTGAAGCTCTGGTAAACTCCATGCACAGGAGAGTTAAGGCAGTTCTGGAAAATAATGGTGGCCACACAAAATATTGACACCAAGAACTTTCACGAAGGGGTGTACTCACTTTTGTTGCTGGTGGTTTAGACATCAATGACTGTATATTGAGTTATTTTGAGGGAAGAATAAATTTACACTGTTATATGAGCTGCACACAGACTACTTTTCATTGTGTCAAAGTGTCATTATGTCAGCGTTGTCTCATGAAAAGGTATACTTAAATATCTCCAGAAATGTGAGGGGTGTACTCACTTTTGTGATACACTGTACACAATTACAGGTTACATCTTAAGCCGGATCCTATTTAAACCCAATTTCAGTGTCTTGTTGTGGTTCATCAAATCAAGTATTAGGTTCAACTGGAGGTTGGAAAGACAGGAAATTATTTTATTGTACAAATTATAGTATTTATAGAATATGAACAACATTGGTAAAAGTGTATGTGCAGCATTTATTCAGTACAGTGTGCACAATATCAAAGCTAAACTGTGTATCATGTTCACTATATAATCTTATTAAGTGATAGATTAAAACAAATGCCAGGGTATTAAGGAAAGCTGAAAGGTTTAATTCAAATACTATTATAACTACAGCCAGGTCAGGAACTGGGACATATACCACTTTATTCAGGTAAAAGAGGACAGCATTAGACCCACCCTTGTACAGTACAAACTTACATACAATGCAAACTGGACCGCGAGTTTCCAGCATGCTGAAGTCCTAAAGACAAATCAGAAATCACTGGTCCATCTGACTTAATCGGTGGGGTTCTCTGCATGACAGTCCTGTCAGTACTATTTCTTTGCATTCTGATTTTAGAGATCTGTTTGAGCTGAAGGGATAAGAAAACATGATCTCAATCCTCTCTCTATATGTTCATATAACATATAAACCTTCACCTAAGACCAAAGTACAGAAAAATAAGGATCAGAACCAACATTCACCAGTAACTGCTGTGCATCGGTATAATGCAGTAGAGAGGTGGCTGCTCTGAAAGTCACTTCCACAATACAAGAGTATTCTGTTCTGAGGTTGCATGAGATCAGCTGAAAAACAGTTCAGTAGAAATTGTCCAACACTTTGTTCATCAGAACAAATTGGGATAAAAGCGTAGGCCTTCCACAGAGTCATCTCTGCACAGACGTCCCATTTTCTCAGCCAGCAGCAGTCTGGGAGGAAGGAAATGAGTGTTAAATGGCTTTTTTTAAGTTAAACAATAAGAGGGAACCTGATGGTGTTGTTACAATATACAGTAAGCTCTAGAATTATTGGCACTAAAAATGTTAGGAACAATGTCTGTGGTTAATTGTCTTAATCTCAAACAAATAAATCAAACCAGGTAAAGGAAAAAATACAAAAAAATTGTTAATGACATCACAATTATTGGTAGAAGTACTAAACTATAAATATTAAATATAAATAAACCACAGTATATTCTAATTCATTTTTACTTTTCACACCTGAATTCCTTTAGTAACATAAGTCAAATTATTTTATGCTATTATCAACATGGGACAGATTAAGTATATTCAAATAAAAAATGCTCTCCTTCATAGATCATAAATGGCTATAAACATGTTCATATGAGCTGTTAAGCAACTTTAGTAAAAGTATTAGTAAAAGTATTTAATATAAACTTTCAAATATGTTATATCTTATCACAACATAAGCACCTAGAATTTGCCACACATTAACTGGGTTTTGTGGTCAGATGAGACAAAAAGAAACACTTTCTGTAGATCTGTTTTTCCTTCAAATCCCATAGGAACCTTGTTAGGACACATGGCATCATAAATAGAATTGCAGGACAGTCATGCAAGGCAATCTCAAAGCCACACAGTTTACATATCCCATGGAAAGCCTGTGGGGTAAGCTGAACAGCAGAGTCCACAAGAGAAAACCTGGATCCTGGAGGATTTGGAAAGACTCTGTGTTCAGGAGTGATTCCTTGGTCTGTACAATCCAATTTCAAACACTGTATGAGAAGACTCACTGCTATTAAATTGGTAAAGGAAGGACACACAGTAAATGCAGCGATGCCAGTACTTCCAAATATGTTTTTTTTAAAACAGATAAGGGATAATAAGGGTTTTTAATATTATTAGAAGATAACATAGTTTAATTAAAAGGTAATTTTTACCCATCTTTCTCAAAGGGTGTCAATAACTTTTATCGATGGTCCCATATTTCAACTTGGATGGAAATCCGATAATACACATAATTACACATTCAGCAGAAACTGTATTCTGAATTTCAGATTTTTTCCTGGGCAAGTGATACACAGAACAATACTCTCCCACACTCTCCCTTGTAAATGAGGAAATCAGCAGTGCTGTGACGTAGAGAAACGTGGCGGGATTGATAAGTGCTGGGAAATGTAGTGAGGAAAAGCTGTGTGACAACAATCATTTTGTTCTTCACTTTCAATACGTTATTTAATAAATTACATGAGATACTCAATACTTTGTTATACGTTCTGTGTTAATGATTTTGTACAACTGTTGGTTAAATGTAAGTGCTTTGAGCATGTTTAAGGTAGGCTACGCTATGATATATACTGCATTAAACTCCTCGGTTTTCGATTCATTCAACTTATGAAGGATGTCAGAACGTATCCCCATTGTTAATGGGGGCTACCTGTAGATGAAATAAAATGCAGAGCATGAGCGGTACCTCTCTTTTGCAAGGAGAACAGAAAGTCCTAAAAGTTTAGCAAACTCTTCTGCTGTTAATGAACCCTTCTCAGACACCTGTGGAGCAGGAAAGAAGAGAAATACCATTAAATGTCAATGGGTACACATCATGTAACACTATGTTTAACTTTAGAATCTTCTTAACATTTGGGAACCAAAAACAGAACCTAAACAGTGCAAAAAATACAATATAGTCTTGCTAGAGACTGGAAGGGTAACTTCTATTATGCAAATCAGCTTCTGAATATTTCATTTTTTTCTTCAGATGTGGAAAATCTTACACAGGAAACTCTGATTCACATTTACTAAGGGCCTAATTACCAAGGTAGATAGTTCTGGAACTTACTGCATCTCCTATAAGACTTGGCTCCCATCCAGTTTTATCAAAAGTTCTCCACTAACGTGGAATCTTTTCAGTGGATGCTCTGAATTTATTCTGTTTAGTTTCCACTGACAAACAGTACAAGTCAAAGGTTTGCACACACCTTCTAAAAGACATAAGACTCTTTTGTACAGCCATTTGCACTTAAAGGCTCACGTTAAAATAATTTGTAGTAGTCAAGATTGTCCATGCAATATGTTTATCCACAAGGATAAACAAGGATTATTCATTTAAAAAAGAAAACTTTTATAAGGCCACCATCCCAGTTTTGTTGTAACTGACAGAATGACTAGAAAGTGAATTCAGATGCCGAAATGTATGCATAATTTCATAGTGATTATCACCTGAGATGCTCATTTACACTGTGAAAAGGTAGAATGGATACCAAGTGACCTACAGCACTGTAGCCACCATTACATTAGATATACCATTGTTTTAGCAATTGTATAATAAACTTAGATAACTAGTTCTCGGTCTTTTAGTAGAATACAACTAGAAAATGCAGGAAATTTGTAATAAAATAAAAAACAGAAAAAACAAAACAAAAAACGACTTCTACAGGCTACAGTGGCAAGTATTTAGAGTACCCTCCTATTACTACAGTCTGAAGAAGCTTGTTTAGAAATTTTTGGAAGGGTACCATCCAAGAAACCACTTGTTTGAAAGGGGAACAATTTGACAACCCTAAGATATGCTAAAGCTCACAAAGACTGGAATGAAAATTGATGGAAAAGAGTATTATGGAGTGACAAATCCAAGTTTGAAATGTATGTTATTTATGGTCATTATACCATTGCTAAAACTACAAGTCTACTGGTGGCCTAAGACTTTTGCACAGTACTGTATTTGGAAGAAATCTTGCTTTTTTGTGTTTGAATATTCAGTAATATGACAAAACGCTGAACTAAGCAAAGAGAAATCAGTCTGTCCATAATTATTTTAACAAATGATAGCTAATTATTTAGGAAAACAGCAAAAGTTCTATCAAAAAGCAAAGAACCAACAAACGCTACAATGAAACTGGGTCTTATGAAGATCAAAGACCACGTGCTACCTCTGCTGCAGATGACAAACATATTAGAGTCATTAGCCTCACAAACTGCCAGAGATTACAGCTGACATAAATGCTTCATGGCACACTAGCAGAAAGCATACAGTCAGCACACACTGATTTGTATTTCTTTATTTCCTAAGGTGAAAAAAAGCTGAAATAAAGAAAAAATGCAGCAGAAGCAGGTGTGTCCAAACTCTTGACTAGTATTATAGATTCTACCAGCCCTAAATAACCTGTTATCGTATGAATGAGTTCTATGTTGATGCAGTACTTGTACATAAACTTTTATAAATATAGCTTATATAAACATATATAAATGAAACACTGGGACTTATTGAAAACAGAAAAATTTCCATTTTCTTTCACCAACTAGATAAATCTCAAAATCTATAAACTGCCTGCATGGAAACATGGTTGCCTACACACTAATTCTGAGTGAACCTCAGGGCCTCATCCTCATGCAGCTGCTGAGGGAACAAGGGAGAAATATGCAGCACACGGCTGTGGCTAGAGCAGCGCTCCAAGTTCCGGTCTCCCAAACCCTCAATTAAATATGATGTATAGTTAGTGCCTGAGATATGAATGGCCACTTTCAAGTGATTTAGCAGGAGTGACACGATACAGGTTGGACACTCACATTATCAATAGCAGATGCAATCATCTCTTCTTCATTGTGAGACTGAAGCTGAACTACCATTACCCCACTGTCAAACACTCGCAATCTGAAAGAGAAAGATCAGTGATGTACTGACTTCCAATGACAACCAAACATACAGTATTTCCATTCTAATTTAAACACAAGCACTATTCAGCCAACCTACCAAGTGTGGATTGGGAGAGTGAACAGATGTTTTCTTTTGAAAGATGGAAAACAATGAGGCCAGACATAGCCTCAGAAAACAGGAAGTCAGCAGGAAGTGACTAAAGGATTCCTCCTCTGGCTTGTATCTACTCAGATACACCCATTATAGATATACAGACATTATGCATATACACACTCACCTGAGAGGGAGTTTCAGAGACTCAAACACCTTGCAGGCATTAAGCAGGTCCTCTGGAGAAAGAAGCTAGGGTTCAGAAAGAAAAAAAACACTGAAAAAGGGTACGGGATTCTTAATTATTGCCAAGACCTGTATGCATTCATTCATTCATCTTCAGAAAGCACTTGATACACATCAGGGCTGTCTAGGACTCAGTCTGCATTTGGAAAGTCAAAGCTGATCTCTGTTTCCACATGCAGTGCTACCTCGGTTCTCGACCACCTCGGAACTCATCAAATTCGGTTCTCGACACATTGTGACTAGAAAAAATTGTCTCGGTTTTCGTCGTTTGCTTGATACTCGGCACACTTGCTTCAACTTGTACGAGTCGAGCTATGCGACTTGTTTCAGTCGATTCATGATTCACGAGTCACGATTCAGTACACAGTGATTTTGGTTCACAATAGCCCTCAGAGAAGAGCCACTATTTTTAATGTGTTTTTTCTTTATTTTTACATCTACAGTACTGTATTCTTAGTACAAATAAGTCTCCATGGGTCCTAAAAAGGATAGTTTAAAAGAGGCTCCAGAACACAGGCTGGAGTTAGCTTAGCAGCTATGCTAGTGCTCCGAGTTCGCCAATAGAGTAAGTGTTTTGCTGTCACTTTTCAATCCATTACTCGCTAAATTACATGACATTTTTCAACACTTTATTATAAAATAAGCTTTGTGTAAATTATTTTGGCCAACTGTAGGTTAATATAAGTGGTTTAAACAATAACTTACTTACCATAGTACCCTTTCCATATCTCCGCTATGATACAGCATAGATCGCTCTACCAAACACTCTTAAACTACTCAGTTCATTATACATTTAACTTATGATAGACTTATAGGAACATATATCCTTTGTAAATCAGGGGGCACCTGTACTCCATTAATGCATATAATGGCTTATACAATGTGGATTTTCTGGGGATCTAGAACGGATTAATTAAATTTACATGATTCCTTATGGGAACAATTTTCAGAACTAATCGTCTTCAGTTTTCCACTAGCCTTCTGAAACGAATTAAAGACAAGAACTGAGGTACCACTGTATTCTATGAACTTTCTGATATAATAACTTCAGTTTTAATAACCAGAACCTCATGTACAAATGCATAGAGGCTGAATATCGTTGGCGAAGATGAAAGTTTAATAAATCAGTGGTACTTGGTACAACTGCTTCATAATTACAAAATGACATAAGATGATAAAAACTGTCTGGACCTCACCATTTCTTTCTCTGAGGAAAAGGACTTTGTGACAAATGAGGTAAAAAAGACAACACTGCAATTCAAATGTGCCCAGACTACAAGCGAAAGCAAGAAACCCCTGTCAAAAGCTGTGTGCAGATGAATTATGTTAACAGTGCAGCAAATGAAAGTCAGACAGCTGGAATAAATATTTACTATTGGGGTAACTTATATGAGAATCAGAACAAATTGGTGTTTAAATTAAAATGTGTCTCTTTAAGGCTGTCACTTTGCCATATGGCTCTAAGGTTACTGGTGTTCTAGTGCCTCTGTCATAAATCTGTCCTACCAGATCAATTTATAAACTGCAAATCAATTTAAAATGCATTCCTATACTATACCTAGAGTCAAAACCTCAAACGCCCCATTAAACATGGTGTGACGTAAAAATAATGGCTGGTTAAGTAATAAATCATGCAGTTTTCCTCTTAGAACTGCCCAAAAGGATTTAGACAGACCATGAGATAGAGAAACATACAAAAATGCTTTATTATTATTATTTATTGCCTACATGCAATTTCCGCCACCTATGAAATAAGAGCATTACAGAACGGATTTCATGCATACAATCCTCAAGTAAAGCTAATAAAGAAACTCCTCATGGACCAAAGCTAAGTGTTTATCTATTAATGTGTAGAAATATCAATGTATAGAGTGCATTACAGTTTTGGTTTACACTGATATATAGTACAAGGACTCTGAGAAGTATTTATCTCCTGCTTGGTTGATTCTAAGCTACTTGGGGGGTCTAACTGCTGCAGTTCTTACTGCTGTTCTTTTTAAGAATTCCTTTTTAAGAAAGTTTTGGGTTGTGGATATGTGCACAGTTTTACCTCCATCCCTCGCGCACGGTTCACCAAACAGTAGACCTCCGTGAGTGCCATCATACCTCCTCTCTCCTGTGAGTGGAGATTGGGAGATGAATTAAATGGTCTGTAAACTAAAATGAAGTTAATGAGCCGCATGCACAGTTCTCTGACTGATGAATTCAGCCCTAAAGGCTGCAAATCACCTACAAAGAACACATAAATGTCACAGTATTGATTGTATCTGCCAGGAATGAAGGGCTGTCAAACAATTAAAACATTCAGTCATGTTAATCATATGACTTTTCTTGCATGATTTGTAAGTAATAGCATTTTGTGTGCTCAGGACACTAGAGAAATATTTTGTTAAAAACTCATTAAAGCATTAAAAATGCACTACATAGCACAATACATAGTACAGATACAGTGGTGCTTAAAAGTTAGTGAACTCTTTAGAATGTTCTATATCTCTGCATAAATATGACCTAAAACATCATCAGATTTTCACACAAGTCCTAAATGTAGATAAAGAGAACCCAGTTAAACAAATGAGACAAAAATATTATCCTTGGTCATTTATTTATTGAGGACAATGATCCCAATATTACATATTAGTGAGTGGCGAAAATATGTGACCCTTTGCTTTCAGTATCTGGTGTGACCCCCCTGTGCAGCAATAACTGCAACTAAACGTTTCCTGTAACTGTTGATCAGTCCTGCACACCGGCTTGGAGGAATTTTAGCCCATTCCTCCGTACAGAACAGCTTCAGCTCTGGGATGTTGGTGGGTTTCCTCACATTAACTGCTCGCTTCAGGTCCTTCAATAACATTTCGATTGGATTAAGGTCAGGACTTTCACTTGGCCATTCCAAAACATGAACTTTATTCTTCTTTACCATTCTTTGGTAAACGGCTTGTGTGCTTAGAGTCGTTGTCTTGCTGCATGACCCACCTTCTCTTGAGATTCAGTTCATGACAGATGTCCTGACATTTGCCTTTAAAATTCTCTGATATCATTCAGAATTCATTGTTCCATCAATGATGGCAATCCTTCCTGGCCCAGATGCAGCAAAACAGGCCCAAACCATGATACTACCACCACCATGTTTCACAGATGGGATAAGTTTTCTTATGCTGGAATGCAGGGTTTTCCTTTCTCCAAACATAACACTTCTGTTTTAAACCAAAAAGTTCTGTTTTGTTTCTCATCCATCCACAAAACCATTCTCCCAATAGCCTTCTGGCTGTTTGGTCCACGTGATCTTTAGCAAACTGCAGACGAGCAGCAATGTTTCTTTTTTGGAGAGGCAGTGGGCTTTCTCCTTGGAGCCCTGCCATGCCACACCATTGTTGTTCAGTGTTCTTCTGATGGTGGGGACTCATGAACATTAACATTAAGCCGATGTTGAGAGAGGCCTTCATTGCTAGAAGTTAACCCGGGGTCCTTTGTGACCTCGCCAACTATTACACGCCTTGCTCTTGGAGTGATCTTTGTTGGTCGACCACTCCTTGGCAGGGTGACAATGGTTTCCTCCATTTGTACACAATCTGTCTGACTGTGGATTGGTGGAGTCCAAACTCTTTAGAGCTGGTTTTATAAACTTCTCCAGCCTGATGAGCATCAACAACAAAAATATCCTCAAAAATATCAAGCTATGATACACTTCCACAAACATGTGTTATGAAGAGCAGACTTTGATAGATCCCTGTTCTTTAAATAAAACAGGGTGCCCACTCACACCTGATTGTCATCCCATTGTTTGAAAACACCTGACTCTAATTTCACCTTCAAATGAACTGCTAATCCTAGAGGTTCACATACTTTTGCCACTCACTAATATGTAATATTGGATCATTTTCCTCAAAAAATAAGTGACCAAGTATAATATTTTTGTCTCATTTGTTTAACTGGGTTCTCTTTATCTACTTTTAGGACTTGTGTGAAAATCTGATGATGTTTTAGGTCATATTTATGCAGAAATATAGAAAATTCACAAACTTTCAAGCACCACTGTACACAAGTGGACTGTAGCTTAAACAATGTAGCTTAAAAATGTGATATTATGATTTAAAATATTTATATAACATTCTTTCATCATGTCTCATCTTGTTTGTTCCAGCAGAGCATTTCACTGCGGATTTTCTGAGGGAATTCGCCGAGGAGTAGCAATTAACATACCAGATTACCAGAAATACATTCATTTTATTAGGTACTTTTATAAGAAACCGCATGTGCAAGCTGTTATCTTGTGTGCCAGGCATGTTGTCAAACCGCATGGTTACACTGGACATTTAGTGTGTTTGTGCAACAGAATCGAATAAGGAACTGTCTAAAATTGTTTCATGTTACTACCCTCAACCATACTGTTTCCTATAGGCTAACAGTGCTACATATAGGATGTAGAATGTAGAGAACAGCGATTAGGAGGCCATTTCAGACCCGGCCTATAACTACATGTGCCTCACATAGTCAAATGAATGCAATTAAAACATTACTGTTTTGATTTTGGCAGCCCTAGTTAAAACATGTTTAGTGCCTTATAAAATTAGTTTTATTTGTTTCACCAATCCACCATAAGGACTACCTTTACGCACAAAATCTTGTTCTCTAAAGGTCTTTTCACAATTAAAGCATATATGAAGCACAACATATGAAGTAGTATGTACACACAATCATCTGTAGACTTTCTATAGTATATACAGTGGTATCTCAGTTCTCGACCACCTTGGGACTTGTCAAAATCGGTTCTTGACACATTTTGACTGGCTCGATTCTCGTCATTTGCTCGGTACTTGGTGCACTTGCTTAACCTTTTATGAGTCAAATCGTGTGACTCGTTTCAGCCAAAACCCGTTTCATCATTCAGTAAACGGTGATCCAGTGATTCAGTTTCACAATAGCTGTCTCAGAGCTACAGTACTGTATTCTTAGTGCAAATAACTCTCCATGGGTCCTACAAAGGTTATTTATAAGAGCCAACCGAAAGGAAACTGAAAGGAAACACACGCTGCAGCTAGCTTAGAAGCTATGCTAGCGCCCCGAGTTCACCAACAGAGTAAGTGTTTTGCTTTTACTTTTCAACACTTTATTATAAAATAAGTTTTATGTTAATGGTTTTTGCCAACTGTAGGTTAATGTGTAAGTGTGTATAGTGTGTAAGTGTGTACAGGCTCAACTATGATACACCAAACACTCATTAAACTCCTCAGCTCATCTAACATTAACTATAATAACTTATAATGGATTTGTCGGAACTTATCTCCATCATAAATCAGGGAGCACCTGTACAATACAGCTCCATTAATGCATATAATGCCTTATACAGTGTGGATTTTCTGGGGTTTGGAATGGATTAATTCAATTTACATTATTTCTTATGGGAACAATTTGTACTTTTTTCAGTTCTCAACAAGCCTTCTGGAATGAATTAATGACAGAACTGAAGTACCACTGTACACTTCTTCTTCTTCTTCTTTCGGTTTCTCCCTTTATCAGGGGTCACCACAGCGAGTTAAGCGTTTCCACCTCACCCTGTCCTCCACGTCCTCTACTCTCACCCCAACTCCCTGCATATCTTCATTTACCACAACCAAATAACTCCTCTTTGGTCTTCCTCTCCGTCTCAGGTACCACTGTACACTATATAACTATAATTTCAAGTATACCTACCTATACATACCCATATACTACTGTACTATTTATAGTTATATAATGATTATATTGCATCATGTACGCATGTAAGCATCTGCATACATACTTATATTTATTATTTGCTTATTTGCACTACATTTATCTCATTTACATTTATTACATTTATATCTCTGCCCTACAAACCTACCTACATACTGTGTATGAACAGTACATCTTGCACAAAACTGGGGCACAGCAAAAACACTTGACACTGTGTATGTGACAGGATAAATAAATATTTGAACTTGAACAATCCATACAGATAACTGTATGATAACAGATAAATAACTTATCTGGGCAAAGTTTTCTAAATGCAGAGTAAAGTTAATTTTTGCATTATTGATTATTAAATTAGTAATGGGGAGAGATTTGATGCTTAGCCTGCCATATAACAATGAATTGCGTGGGGATTGTTTGCAAAAGGGCACAAATGGGCATTACTGTGGCTGGTAGTTGTAGAGCAAAGTGATTGTTGGTTTAAAAACAAACACATTGTTATCTCAGTCAACACTGGGTCTTCTTCAGGTTCTACTGAAATTCCCATATAATCACAGAGAACCTGACTGTGAATGCACAGCGAATCACACTCTTACCTCCAGTGGTGCCAGCAGCATGTCACCCAGCTGTTTAGCAAGCTGCATGTGGTAGTGTGTGCCAGAGCCATGGGTTTCCCTGGTTACGGGATTGGCGATGCCCATGCTCAGCAAGTAGGACTTGAAGCGGACTGTCTGCATGAGGCAGCAATGGAGAAACTTTAATTACTATTTACTCAAACCACCACATTTCATTAGAATTAACATCAAGACCAGTCTCAACACAACCATACTCTACAACCCCAAATCAGAAAAAGTTGAAAGAGGATTGACAATGCAAACAGAAAAAGGTTAGTGGGGGATGGAATTTCAGTGTAAACTTTACACTCAGTACATTCAGCATTCCTACATAACAGAATGAGAGGTTTAGTGAAGTGGAGGCACGTAGATGTTTTGCATTTGTTCTACAACCCAAACATTCACTTTAACATTCACTTTGACTTTTATGTCATAGTATAAACCAAAGGTATTTATATTTGTTTCTGGCCAAATGTAATTTATTTGTTAATAAACAGCCATTCCTGCATTTTAGACATGCGACTCATTCCAAAAAAAGTTGGGATGGGGCAATTTAGAGCTACTGAAAACTAAATAATGATGTGATTTCAAACAGGTGATGTCAACAGGTGACTGTAATCATGATTTGGTACAAATTCTCCAGAGTATAACAAATGTGCAAGAAAATTCTTGTAATGTTTAAAAACAAGGTTACTGAATAAAGATTGGAAGGTATTTGCAAATTCATCCGTCTAGAGTGCATAATATCAATAAACAATTAAAAGAGTCTGGAGGAATTTCAGTGTACAAATGGCAAGTGTACAAGCCTAAGCAGAACAAATGTGATCTTTGATCCCTCAGCTAATATGGGCAAGGGGTTACTTTATCAAACCTTTATCAAGCACTACAATACGGAATTACATTTACAAATGCTACTTAAAACTTTACTGTGCAAAAAAGAACCCTCATGTTAACCACTGGGATGGATCATCACAAAGTGGAGAGGTGTATTATGGGCAGATGAATCAGTATTCGAGATCTTTTTTGGAAGAATTGTATGTATTGGGGTTTTGTCAGTACCCTTAGCAAAGGCCATTTACATTTACAAGTGTAAAGATAATTACACTTGCACAGTTGTCACTTTTCATGTCCCAGCCTTACCTCATCCTCTGTGATGTCTCCCTGTTTGTCTTTGATTTTATTGGCAATGGATCTGGAGAGTTCGACCATCTCTTTAGCCTGAAGGAGAAAGAACGACTCATGATGCTATGCTGTGGCTCTAGAAGTGGGTAGTATGGAAAAATGAAATGAGGGTATCTGACCTTGTCCATAAGCTTACTAAGGTCTTCAAATGCCTGATTCAGAGAAAAGGAAAACATGATTAGAAAAATGTTACCTGTCAACATGAGTATAACATATCGATAATCCAATAGCAATAGAAATCCTAGCAATGAGAGTATTTTACACATCCCAGAGTCCAAACTGACTATTTCTGATCAAGATTATTTGAACTGTAGAAATGGTCACTTTGGCATCCCAAAGAAGCTGCCAGATGCTGATAATGCTCAAGTGTACAGGGAGGTCACACTAAATACTTGTAGATTTTTTTTCAGTTTTTAATACTATACAAATTACCTATATTTTCTGGTTTTATTTTAATAGAGACTGGCAAATAATTATATATGGTCATTATACTAAAACAGCAAATCTAACGTTGACCTAAGACTTTTGCACAGTACTGTATTTCAGTTATTGTCTATATAATGACAATATGTAACATAATCATTCTTTATCATTCTAAATTCAAATGATTAGCTAAGTATTGGTGGTTAAATTTACTATTATTTTGAGTTTGTTTCTTCTGGGTGAAATTAATGTCCCGTCTCACTTCATTAAATCTTCTAAAACCCATTAATTTGTGAGCTTATCAGTCAGTTACTGAAATATTTTCAAAACAGTGAGTCTCTAACACAACAAGTGAACATAGCTATACTATACAGTATGAAGGTTTAATGAATTGATGTCCATGTATTACTGACATGTTTTCCATAAATGAAGGGCAAATATATTTCCTGTTTATTAACACATAAGAGGTACTTCACAACATAACTGCTAATAGGGCATCTTTGTGTGACACATTAATATTATATCAAATAGAAATAATACTGCATATCAAAATATGATAATACAATTTTTGCAAAACAAAAATGGATTCTCATATACCCAAATAAACATAGCTTGTATACACATTTTGTTTATTTTAGTTCAATAATATAATGTTTTATTCACATTTATTTTATATGACCTAAAACTAAAATGTAACCCTGCACAGAACACACACACTGCTTTGCAAAAAAAAAAGGTCACATACTAATATTTCATTGGGCCACCTTTAGCTTCGACTATGGCACGCATTCGCTATGGCATCGTTTCCACAAGTGTCTGCAATGTCACAACATTTATTTCAGTCCAGAGTTGCATTAATTTTTCCCCAAGATCTTGTATTGATGATGGGAGATTTGGACCACTGAACAAAGTCTTCTCCAGCACATCCCAAAGATTCTCAATGGGGTTCAGGTCTGAACTGTGGTGGACATTCGATTTGTGAAAATGATGTCTCATGCTCCCTGAACCACTCTTTCACAATTTGAGCCCAATGAATCCTGAAAAAAATCCATTGATGGAATAACCTGGTTATTCAGTATATTCAGGTAGTCAGCAGACCTCATTCTTTGGGCACATAATGTTGCTGAACCTAGACCTGACCAACTGCAGCAACCCCAGATCATAGCACTGCCCCACGGGCTTGTACGGTAGGTACTAGGCATGATGGGTGCATCACTTTAGCCGCCTCTCTTCTTACCCTGATGCACCCATCAGTCTGGCACAGGGTAAATCTGGACTCATCAGACCACATGACCTTCTTCCATTGCTCCAGAGTCTAATCTTTATGCTCCCTAGCACATTGAAGCCATATTTGCCGGTTAGCCTCACTGACAAGTGGTTTTCTTAAAGCTACTCAATAAGTCCCAATCCCTTGAGTTTGTTTCACATTGTGGGTGTGGAAATGCTTTTACATTCACTATTAAACATATCCCTGAGTTCTACTGTTGTTTTTCTATGATTTGATTTCACCAAACGTTTAAGTGATGGCCCATCATGATCATTCGAGATTTTTTTCCCAACCACATTCCTTCCTCGAAGATGATGTTTTCTCTGCTTGATGCATGCCAATAATTTGACCCTTCTGAAACAGATTAACATTTTCCACGACCATAGGATGTTTAAAAAATGAGAAGCTACTCACTGCATCAGTTAGGGTTAAATAACTTGTTGCCAGCTGAAACATAATCACCAATGCAGTAATTATTCAATGGGAGGCTCTTACCTATTTGCTTAGTTAAATCCAAGTGGGGACCTTTTTATTGGCCAGGCAGTGTAAGTGTTAAATTCAGTTTAACGCTATTAGTTTACACTCACATTAACTGAATTCCTGCTATACTGATTTATTGATTTTGTTTATTGAATGTCACATCAGCATCAATGGCTATTCATGAATGGAGCAAGGTTACATCGATACCAATAAGACACATTCACACTGGGGCAAGTTTTAGAGTCACCAATCATCCTAACACATTGAATGTGAGAGGAAACCCATGCGGACACGGGGAGAACGTGCAAACAGCTCAGAGACTTTGTCAGAGGTCAGGATCGGACCGGGGATCTCTGGAGTGGTGCTAATTACTGTGCTACCTGAATTCCTGCTATAACATATGGGGTATTTTAATCCGCCAATCTACTTTCCCAACTAACATTCTATAATTAAAGATCAGGAAAATAATGGAAGAAGATCCTCTACACCTGTTACTTTCATTTCATGTAGAGATTAATTATAATGTAATGGTTGTTTATTTTATATTGTTGTTTAGTGCTAAAGGAAACAGCAGTGAGGTTAGAAAATGTGCAGGTACAGGGTCTTACACGTGATGAAAGAGACCCTGCTAATTAGAGACAAAATCCACAGATAACAGACAGGCAGGACGACCAATCAGAAAGTGTCCTGCATCACCATGTATGTCATTGAAAGCAGGTGAAGTATACTGAATACACAGGAATCAGTTAGAGATTTCCCCATAGCAAATAATGGATATAAGGCTGCCATTATGTGAAATTTTGTCATCCGAACCATTTCCTGGAGCAAGGGACATTCGGATAATGGGGTTCCTGCTTTCAGCTCTGTTCCGTAAACACTACAGAACTATAAACTATAGCAGTGTGTGACCTGAATGGCTTTCTACTGAGTTTATATACGGATTTGTAAAACGTTTCGAGACTGATGTGGTTGCAAAACATCTG
The DNA here is from genome assembly GCA_025084515.1 of Ancistrus triradiatus. Classification (NCBI taxonomy): domain Eukaryota; kingdom Metazoa; phylum Chordata; class Actinopteri; order Siluriformes; family Loricariidae; genus Ancistrus; species Ancistrus triradiatus. The sequence continues at coordinate 551,053 of JAJAGP010000029.1, read as the reverse complement.
TTATGTGAGACGTGTGAGATAGACAACATGCATTCGGCCTTTATTCTAAACCTGAGCTTGTGCTTCCTTAGCTAAGAAAATCACAGACATCGTGGTTAAATCAGTAAGCATTACTTTAATTGGGGCCATGGCCGGCCAACCTCTTATCTCTCCTTTTTAGCCAGGTCAGGAAGCCTTGCAAGTCAGAACCCATGATGTCATACAGCCTCACAAACAGGGCTGTGCTCTCTCCCAACATCAAACCCCTACAGAGGAGCACAATCGTGCAGCTTTACAATCTGTTATTCAGCTCTCCCTGTTGCCGTGTGACTGACCCACCTCTGAAATGTTTTTGTCCGTCTCCTTCCTCTTCTCCTCTATCTTGCGCTCGATACCAACAATTCCTACTGCTCGTGTCCTTCCTGCCTGTGGAAGCACGAATCAAGACAGTAAAATTATCAGCTGCTCTTATTTCAAGGCACAAACACAACTATTAAGTAAATCACACAATGTTTACACAACACACCCAATATGACCCTCACCCATAAAAAAAGAAAAACAAAAGGAAGGAAAGGGTAAGGCTAGCATGAATTTTAGGAACTTAAAAACACAGCACAGGTCAGGTTCATTTCAGATATCAAATACCACAACACGCTTTATAATCCACGCCGGTTCAACGCACTGTAAGTGATCAAAATGAAAGTATTTTTAAATGACTAATGCCCAGTCTAGTAATGGAACAGATCTACATGTATATGGAAGAACAGTTCCTGCTAAAGACTAATGGTCTTGCGTGCCCTGCAGGATTTTAATCCATGACGCCATGGTGTGTTACTAACGGTAATCTTTGAGACTGTGGTCCCAGCTCTCTTCAGGGCATTGACCACGTCCTCCCATGTAGTTCTGGGCTGATTCCTGACCTTTCTCAGAATCAGCCTTACCCAATGAGGTGAGATCTTGCATGGAGCCCCAGACCGAGGAAGATTGACAGTCATCTTGTATTTCTTCCATTTTCCAATAACTGCACCAACAGTTGTTGCTTTCTCACCAAGCTGCTTGCCTATTGTCCTGTAGCCCATCCCAGCCTTGTGCAGGTCTACAATTTTGTCCCTGGTGTCCTTAGACAGCTCTTTGGTCTTGGCCATGGTGGAGAGGTTCAAGTGTGACTGATTGAATGTGTGGACAGGTGTCTTTTATACAGGTAACGAGTTCAAACAGGTTCAGTTAATACAGGTAATGAGTGTGGAATAGGAGGGCTTCTTAAAGAAAAACTAACTGGCTGTGAGAGCCAGAAGTCTTGCTGGTTGGTAGGTGATCAAATTTATTTCAAGCAATAAAATGCAAATAAATTATTTAAAAATCATACAAATGAGATTATCTGTATTTTTTAGATTCTGTCTCTCACAGTTGAAGTGTACCTATAATAAAAATTACAGACCTCTCCATTCTTTGTAGGTGGGAATACTGGCAAAATCGGCAGTGTACCAAATACTTATTTTCTCCACAGTAAGTAGTGGACAGTCTCACACACAAACACCAGTAACTTGCACAAAAAAATCTCTAAACACATCAGCTGATATAGAACAGTCTCTGGTAAGGTAAGGTAATTACACACACCCAGACTTTTGCTCTTAGACACTAACTCCCGCTTCTGCTCGCAGATCTGCAGCATCGATTGGCTGTTGAGGTGTCGAGCTTTTTAACTTTTAAGACTTAGGTCATTAAAGCAAACAGATGTTAATAGGATGGTTGTTAAAACCTGGAAAACTAGAAAACTTGGCAACGTCTTCAATAAATAAATAGCAGTTGTAAAATTATGTTTCTTTGTATGCCTATACATTCAGCAGTCATTAAATTACAATGACATAAGTCCAGGTGATCATTCTTTCTCCATCTGATGTATGTAAGAAGTAGAATTGGACCACACATATTTGAACAACGTAAGGCTATTAAGAGTTTATTAACTAGAATTAGACATGCTTGTCACACTTGTTACACTTGACTCTACTACAGCATTTGAACATACGATGCTCATAGCAAAAATATATTATTCAGCTTTCATGCGTGCTAATTTATAGAAGAATCCTTGACTGTAAGCTGACCTTGGATCCTGTTGTGGTTATAGGTTGTGACACAGGTGTGCTCTCCCACCGTTTCTTAGTCATCTCCTCCGTCAGGCGTCTGTAAAACTGCACACACAAACAAATCTTGCTACGGATTTATGTAGCATGCACATAGATTTTCTAAAATATATATAACGATTACGAAGGCATTTTCACAATACACATTATGTGCACTAAAGTTTCCTGTACAAACTGACATAGTACAATACATCTAATGCACTGGCCCAACACTGCAGGGATCTAGGACTCACTCATGTTCTCTAGTTTACTATATTTAGTCATTTATTTGATAGATATATACACTACTGTGTTATATTCTATAGGTTTATATTCTCTATTCGGTTATATTCTTCATAATTGTGCATTCTCCTTAAATTATTATAGTTTGTAAATTACTGTTTTATTTTATTTATTATATTTTTAATATGTTCTCTATTTAGCATCTGTGTATTTAAACAATTTTTTAAAATTACTTTTAGTAGCTTAGTTAATCTAGGGTGCTGAAGAAGGTTGGGTGCCCTTTCGACTCTCTGAGCTCCCAAGGTTTCTTCCTTATCGCATTTAAGGGTTTTTTCCTTAAATGTCACCCTAAGGTTACTCAGTTAGAGCTGTGATACACAAGAGCTGTAAAGCTGCTGTGAGACAATGTTGTAAGGAAGAACTATACAAATATATTTGACTTGACAGGTCCCAGTATTGGGTCGGAGATCACATGCAGACACTATTGGTTGTGGAGATATAATCCTCTGGCGCTTCAACAGTGACCCTTACCCAGCCCTGCAATGCCGTCCCTGATTTGTTAACTGTCCTGACATGTTAAATGTCCAGAAATGTACCGTATTTAAGCTTGTGAAGTTTGTTCCCTGAAGAGCTCATGTTAACCCTTTCCTAATTTTGAAAATCTACAAAACGTGCTATTTTAAACAAACATAATGAGGACTGGAAAGGTTTATCATCATTTTTATGTTGTAGTTTACCTCAATTTGTCCATGTTCCTTAAAAGAAAGTTTAATGTAGGAGAACTTGCTGTTCTGGTAGGGCCCTGGCTCCTTATTGGCAGGGACGGGATGCAGGTGAATTACAATCTTGGCACTGGAATGAATTAGAATGAGAAAATTAAATCATTTCATTTTTTGGATATTACTGCACAAGTAATGTACACTAAATGGCCAAAAGTATGTGGACACCCACCAATCATGTCCATATGTGTTTAAGATCTCATTATAAAATACTGTGGTACCTCAGAACTCATCAAATTTGGTTTCTGACGCATTCTGATTACAAACGTTTGTCTCAGTTTTCGTCGTTTGCTCAGTACTCGAAGACACTTGTTTAGACATGTATGAATTGAGCCGTGCGACTTGAATACATTCAATTCGCGATTCACGACTCAGTACTCAGTGATTCAGATTCACAACAGCCCTTGCTCAATGAATATTTTCGCTGTGTTTATCACGTTTTTCTGTATTTATAGACCTACAGTGCTGTATTCTTACTGCAAATAAGTCTCCATTGGTCTTAAAAAGGTTACTTATAAGAGCCAATCAAAAGAAAACCAAAAGGCAATACAGGATGCATTAGCATTAGCACATTAGGGACTGTGGTAGCCTAGCGGTTAAGGTACTGGACTATGGACCAAAAGGTCCAGGGTTCAAATCCCACCTCTGCCAAGCTGCCACTGTTGGGTTCTTGAGCAAGACCCTTAACCCACAATTGCTTGTAAGTCGTTCTGGATAAGGGCATCTGCTAAATGCTGTAAATGTAATTAGCAGCTATGCAAGTGCCCCGAGTTCACCAATAGAGTAAGCATTTTGCTTTTACTTTTCACTTTCAATACATTACACACTAAATTACATGAGATTTTTCAACACTTTATTATAAAATAAGCTTAGTGATAATAATTTTGGCCAACTGTAGGTTAATGTAAGTGTTTTAAACATTAACTTACTTATTACTTATCATAGGCTCCACTATACACACTGATACATACTTATAATGGATTTTTTCAGAATGCATCCCCTTCATAAATCAGGTAGCACCTGTACAATACAACTCCATTAATGCATATAATGCCTATACAGTATGGATTTTTGGGGGTCTGGAAAGGATTAATTAAATTTACATTATTCTTTCAAAATTCATTATTTCCATTATTTCTTTCACAAATTTGCTCGTTACGTCGGATCTCGACAAGTTTTCTGGAAAGAATTAACAACAAGAACTGAGGTACCACTGTATTGTGAACTAAAACAGAGCTCATCCTCACTGTCCTGCTATAACACTTTGTAACACTGATAGCACCATTTTCTAGAAAACATTACATGTTGTAGATATAACATTTACCATCACTGGAACTAAGGAGCCCAGTCCAAAATTCTTTATTTGATATCCATTTCTCATTTTACTCTCGCTTTACATTGGCTACAATGGGGACGTAAGGAGCCTATCCCGTGACCTTGGACAGAGTGCCAGTACATCACTCAGGCCTCAGAAGGGGTAGCTGTTGCAGCATTGAGGGACCACCCCCTGTCTGGATAATTATATGTCTGGATAGTACACTAATGAATTGCTGCTGTGCCACCCAAGCACTCACCATCAATCCTCCTCCACCTAACTTTACAGTTGCCATTGTGGTAGCCAAAACCAAAGTTCAAAAGTTAAGACTGTCAGAAGGTAAAGCGTGACCCATCACTCCAGAAAACACATTTTCACTTGTCCAGTGGGAGTGTGCTTTAAACCAGTGTAGCTGAGAGTGGTCCCTTTCTGTAAGATTGTCTCACTTTATGCCTTAGCTATTGTTTCACCTAAACATTTTCATTTGACTATTACAACACTTACAACTGGCAGGTGCTGATTAAACAGGGCAAATATTTGATGAACAGTCTTGTTTGAAAGGTTGAATCCTACTGTAATGCCACATAGAATGTCCCTGCGCTCTTCACTACAACCCATTCTACTCCCAGTGTTTGTCTATTGAGATCGCATAGCTGTATGCTTAGTGCTACGTACAAGTTAGCAGTGGATGTGAAGGCAATAGCCAAATCCACTAGTTTAAAGGGGTGTCCACATACTTTTGGCAGAAGTGTGTATAAATACATGCATAGAGATAAAAAATGGTTACCTCTTCCCGATTCCTGCTGCCTGCTCTTCAAAGAATATTATCTGAGACAGAGGTATACATATGCAGCACTCCTAAAGAGGCAAAGGAAATAAGCCAAGTTATGCATTTTACTCTTCACAAGGTGAGACTGAATTCACATCTTAATTAACCATAATACAGAGCAAATTCAGTGCAAGAAATGAAAGGTGATCATACATGATTCTTCTGGTCCCTCCAAAGTAAGCGATGTGTGCTTAAAAGGGCAATTCCTACATCAAGTTTTGCCTGCAAAACAATCAACACATAACCCAGTATTAGAATGGTCTAAGCAAGAAGAAACCGGAAATGTCTCCCAACATTTCTTAGACAGCTAAAATTAGGTGAGCAATAAAGTATCACAATCAACTATATGCATCAGAATTGCATCACTACATGCATGTACAATACAAACGTATACATTGACGTGATTTCCAAACACTGCACAATACGTAACATTTGAGTCGTTATAAAGTTTAAATTAATTTATTGTTGTAAGAGGTTAAATCACTAGCATTAGATATTATTATCTATTTAATTGCAGACGATGTAGAAACATACAGAAAAGTCAGAATCTGAAATCAAACTCTAGTTGACACACAGTGCACTACACAGAGCAAATAAGCAATTGTTTAATACCCGTTTTAGGGCACCTATCTAGTGAATACGAAGTCAAATGATTCAGCCTGTCATCGTACACAGACTAAAAAGTGCTTACAGTTTTTGGAAAGTTGAGTAGATATACCTTATCGTCTCCGTCATACAGTCTGACACCCCTCTGCTGGACCACCAAGGTTTCGTTCATTTCAAGCAGTCCGTTAGTCCACACAAATCGATCCATGGTTTATTTATTGATACTTAATTTGTGACGAGCAAACTACAATGAATGCATTTTTCTACGTGAGGCTTCCTAGACAAGTGTTTATTTCCTGTTTGGTGCCGAACACCATGCCTGAGCACATTATGTATTTGGCTTCCTTTTCCAAACAGTTCCTTTATATAATTATGCACTCAAGTAATTTATTTCTATGCTACGAAACAGCCTTACGTACAAACGATGGTGTGTAACTTAATTTTTACTTTTACTCGCAAACTCTCATTAACACCCAACCAGCAGTACATTTAATACAGTGCTACCTTCAAGACACTTCTGAATGCTACCGTTTCGTAGTACTAAATTGATGAACAATGTGGTGGTGTTACAAACCGCCACCTATGATAGAATACAGGCAGTCAAGCTACCGCATTAGTACCAGTGATGTGGGTTCTGTTTTTGACGCACTCTGTAGTACGTTGTATGCGGATTGGGACGTATCACGTATATTTAGGTGCTGTATTAAGGTTCTCTAGCTAGTTTCTGACTTAGGGTTTATTACGGTATTTTTTATTGTGCAGCTTTTATCTGTACAAAATGCATCTCAGGGTTACATTTCTAATTTTTTTTTAACAAATTCACTGTCCTTTAAATATCTTTCAAAGCTTCCACCAAATTACACACTTGTGTGCTGTAGCATGTAGCATATAGTAACTTCAAAAGCACTTGAACACTTCGTCAGTGCATTGAAAATGGGACAGCAGCGTCTGCCAAAAACAATGTCCACGTTATTTTAAAATCTCTTTGTTATATGTTGTGCATAAAACGTGTTCAGATTACTTGTTATACATATAACGTGTGATATACTTGTTATGATACTGAGTTAACGAACAATGTGGTGGCGTCACAATCCGCCACCTATGATACTAAAAAGTCAAACTAGTGCACTACTGCCAAGAATGTGGATAGTATTTTTGACGCACTATGTGGTACGTTGTGTGCGGATTGGGACAGGTCCAGGGTCCTCACACAGGAAGCTGCACACTCTGACCTGCTGCGAGCGAAACGCTTTCAAAGATAACAACAGAGAGCTAATAAGCACTCGCAAAATTTCTTAATTGCGGTTTTATTTTCTGAGTCCGTCGGTGTGTACGGTAGCGCAAATGCACCGGACGATATGCATACGGTTATATGCGTGTGAGAGAATTAAATGTAATATTGCGCTGTTTTATGTGACTAGACATCATGTCAGTACGGCTAGCTAGCTAGCTACGTAAACTAGCCAAGCACGAAATAAATAAGCTGCCACCGGAATGAATGGATGATCTGCCGATATGAACTTTCAAAGCTTGTTCAAATGTAGCTGTAAATTAATGTACTTATGAGTTGTTGTTTGAAAGTGTTTAGTAATCTTAATATAGGACTACATTGCTTACTGCTAAATATAACAGCATTCCCGATGTAGTATCATTTTCAATACGTCTGAAAGTCGAGCGAGATTTCGTGAATTATTTCTGGGTTTCTTTTAACTGTTCAAAATGGACAAGAAGTCATTTGACATCGTTTTGGACGAAATAAGGAAGGTAAGAGCAGCTTTTCACAATACCAACATTTTAAATGAAATATTGTCAATTATATTATTTTTATTTTATATTATATTATATTGTTTCTTTTCTATTTCACAGTCACAAGTGTGTTTTGTCCAGTCTTTATAAATACCTAAAACATTTATTAACGAATGTGTGTATTCAGTTGTCAGACAGCACGCGGACAGTTTACCGTAATATAAGTTCAGCACGCATCTCACGTATCACTGTAATGACGCCACTGACGCACGCAATAAAGCTCATGTAAAAAAGGTCTGGGGCGCCATTGGTTTATAGTCATGTTGTTTTTTTTTTTTAATGAAAATAACTTTAAAAAAATAAAATTTTCAAATATTAATACCGTTTACAAAAACAGTATTTTCCCCTGTTTTAACTCGGGTGGCCCAGCAATGCATTTGAATCCAGGTCATCAGGAACTTGTTTACAGCAGCTGACCTTTACCTCAAGTCCCAGGAGCTGCTACACAAAGCCTTACACATGCCAAATATATTCTGCACTTTAAAGTTTGTATGGAAAAAGATCTTAATTTCCAGGTTTACTGACCATCTGCTCAGTGTCCGTTCGCTTTAACGTTGTAGCTGTAAACAGTTGGTCAAATTAAAAAATGTTCATAAATACTATTTATGTCATACTTCAGTGTTTGTTTATGTATTTGTTTAATTTATTTTCATGAGTATTTATTTACTTTGCTTTAACTAAATGCCTAAGTAGGAATTACATCACGGTCTATGTTGTGCACGGACGCTATTAGGTGTCGCAGTTTTCTATGCAAAGCAGAGGCGTGAAATCGAAAGTTTTACTCTGCTTAACGCTACAATTTATATACCTAGAAGTGCTGATCACCGATCATTTGACCACTGTTACTTCCTACCAGTAGCACCATGCTGGAGTTACCTATTTAAACGTTTAAATTGTTTAAAATGTGTAACTGAAGAACCATATTGTTTCATATTTCCTGGAGGGAGTTACAGTGGGGCAAAAAAGTATTTAGCCAGCCACTGATTGTACAAGTTCTGTTACTTAGAAAGATGAGAGAGGTCTATAATTTTCATCATAGGTAAACTAACTATGAGAGACAAAATGAGAAAAAAAATCCAGGAAATCACATTGTAGGATTTTTAAAGAATTTAATTGTAAATCATGGTGGAAAATAAGTATTTGGTCAATAACAAAAGTTCAACTCAATACCTTGTAACATAACCTTTGTTGGCAATGACAGAGGTCAAATGTTTTCTGTAAGTCTTCACCAGGTTTGCACAAACTGTAGCTGGTATTTTGGCCCATTCCTCCATACAGATCTGGAAGAAGTAGGAGAACTTGCACAATCAGTGGCTGACTAAATACGTTTTTGCCCCACTGTATATGTATAACCGTTTGCGCTTCGGATGCTGTGTAGATGGTAGTCATTTTTTTCAGTGGTATCTCTGACACATTTATGTATTGTTTGAATAGTTTCTTTTGAAAATATCCCTTCTGTTTACATTTCAGTAACATAACGTCTATGTGACTGTGGTAACGTCTGGTCAAATGACTGTTTTGGTCAACGACTTTTTTCACAGAATGTAATGTGGTCATTAAATGTAGCATACTTGTATTTAAGTTTTATGTAAAAACTTTTGTGTATGGGAAACCTGTAATCCAGGCTTTGGCACTTAATAAAAATTAAGCACTGTGCATACTTCACATTCTATTCAAACTTTGACTCCATGACTTTAGTTCGCTCTTAGATTTATCATCTACGCCGCCCAAGGAGGTTGGGTCCCTTTTTGAGTCTTGGTCCTCCCAAGGTTTCTTCCTAGAACTAGGGAGTTTTTCCTTGCCACTGTCGCCCTAGGCTTGCTCAATTTGAGATTGGACGTAGTTATTAGGAAGATAATCTAAACCTGTAAAGTTGCTTTGAGACAATGCTCCATTGTAAAAAGCGCTATATAAATAAATCTGACTTGACTTGACTTAGTTTTTATTTGCAGTAGTTACCGTATCTGTTTTGTGAGAGATGATATAGGTGTGCTTCGTATGTTTACAATCATTCACTGAAATTTTTGTTGTACTGTACATACACCAGTGTACATTCATGATGATTAGGGCTGTGCTAAAAAGTCGATACAGCAATATGTCGTGGTATTTATTTTCGTAATATATTACAGCGATTTTGAGATCAAAATATAATTTTTTTTGCAGGAGTAAAAAGACATTTTAAAGGGGATGTACACTATAATCTCAGCTACAGTGCTGCTTGAACGTTTGTGAACCCTTTAGAATTTTCTATATTTCTGCATAAATATGACCTAAAACATCATCAGATTTTCACCCAAGTTGTAAAGTAGATAGAGAGAACCCAGTTAAACAAATGAGACAAAAATATATACTTGGTCATTTTTAATTGAGGAAAATGATCCAATATTGCATATTAGTGAGTGGCAAAAGTATGTGAACCTTTGCTTTCAGCATCTGGTGTGACCCCCCTGTGCAGCAATAACTGCAACTAAACGTTTCCTGTAACTGTTGATCAGTCCTGCACACCGGCTTTGGAGGAATTTTTAGCCCATTCCTCCGTACAGAACAGCTTCAACTCTGGGATGTTGGTGGGTTTCCTCACATTAACTGCTCACTTCAGGGTCCTTCCACAACATTTTGATTGGATTAAGGTCAGGACTTTGACTTGGCCATTCCAAAACATGAACTTTATTCTTCTTTAACCATTCTTTGGTAGAATGACTTGTGTGCTTAGGGTCGTTGTCTTGCTGCATGACCCACCTTCTCTTGAGATTCAGTTCATGGACAGATGTCCTGACATTTTCCTTTAGAATTCTCTGATATAATTTAGATTTCATTGTTCCATCAATGATGGCAAGCTGTCCTGGCCCAGATGCAGCAAAACAGGCCCAAACCATGATACTACCCACCACCCTGTTTTTCACAGATGGGATAAGGTTTCTTATGCTGGAATTCAGTGTTTTCCTTTCTCCAAAAACATAGTTCTTTCCTTTTAAACCAAAATGTTCTAGACCTCGACAACTATTACACACCTTGCTCTTAGAGTGATCTTTGTTGGTCGACCAGTCTTGAGGAGGGTAACAATGATCTTGAATTTCCTCCATTTGTACACAATCTGTCTGACTGTGGATTGGTGGAGTCCAAACTCTTTAGAGATGGTTTTTGTAACCTTTTCCACCCCGATGAGCATCAAACAACTCTCTTTCTGAGGTCCTCAGAAACCTCCTTTGTTCGTGCCGTGATACACTTCCACAAACAAGTGTTGTGAAGAGCAGACTTTGCTAGATCCCTGTTTTTTAAATAAAACACGGGCCGTTTCTAATATGCGTACTTCTCTGTACTTGTGTTCTCGTGTACTTGTGAAACGTCATCAGTGGCAGCCCAAGTACTGTTCCATTTCCAAGTTCACATCTAACCAAGTACGCTCCAAATCCCCGGATGTGTTCTCGATCCGCCCATATTACCGAGGATGCATCGATGCAGACTTGTGCGTACTTGAACAGCGAAATGTCCCACAATGCATTGCCAGCTCGGTAATGCCCGGATGAGAGAACTCCCTACTGGATGTATAATTTCTAAAGTAATACTGTTATTGTGTCACAAAATGAAGTTATAAGAGTTTGTTAGGCGGGAATGTAGTTGTTTTAAAATTCAACTATGCGGTCAGTTTATCAAGATAAAGCTTACATAAAAAAATGCTCAAACGATTTCGGAGATGTGACGGGAAGCTAGTAACGTATTTATTTTGCATTATATGTGTTATTTGTTCAGCCTGTATTCTAAATATGAACTGTCTGATATAAATTGAAGTTCATAATTAAATTCCCTTCTAAAATCAGACTTGTTTGGTGCTGGCTTATGTTTGAGAAGGTTTCTATTTTATGCTTAAATGCGATCGGTCCGTTGTTCCACGTAGATTAAACTGTTTAATGGAAAGTAAAGAACTGAGCACTTCTTCCACCACTGACAGGCTTTATACAACATGTTTTATCTATGTGTAAAAAGTAAACCGTGTTGTCTCCATAGCCAAGTACACTGCTGTTCCAGTTGTAGAATAACCGAACTGCGTTCTCCCGTCCTCTGGGGTATGTACTCGCAAGTCCAACTTCCTAGTACAGACTTGGAAAGTACGCGAGCAGAAGTTCGCGTACTTGGTATTGAGAAACGGCCATGGTGCCCACTCACACCTGATTGTCATCCCATTGATTGCAAACACCTGACTTTAATTTCACCTTCAAATTAACTGCTAATCCTAGAGGTTCACATACTTTTGTCACTCATTAATATGTAATATTGGATCACTTTCCTCAATAAATAAATGACCCAGTATAATATTTTTTTTTATAATATTTCTTTAACTGGGTTTTCTTTATCTACTTTTAGGACTTGTGTGAAAATCTTATGCTGTTTTAGGTCATATTTATGTAGAAATATAGAAAATTCTAAATGGTTCACAAACTGTCAGGTAGTCGTCACTGTAGTAGTACAGTGTTTTTGATTCAATTTGTCAGCTGAATTGTGAATGTGATGTGATGCATTAAGATGACTCAGCTTGTACATCATAACTTGGATTTCAACTGTTGTAATATTTTCTGTGAGCTATATGGAACATCACAATATGCATCGTATCGCAGTGTATCGTGATATAATCGTATCGTGACCTCCTTTCCAATACCCACAACTAATAATGATAGTAAAGGCTATTTATGTTTTGTCTTTATAAACTGAACTCTGCTAATGTAAACCATTTTTCTGCAGTGTGTTTTAACTGATCAGAGGATTAAAGCCATCGAGCAGGTGAATGGCTATTTCTCAAGTGAACAGGTATGTCCGATAGAGTAGCTCTGTGTGTACTTGGATGTTATGTGATATAAAACAACCTCTAATCTTTTGTATACATTATTAGGTGATCGACATTCTGAAGTACTTCTCTTGGGCAGAGATTCAGATAAAGGCAGTGAAAGCTTTCCAGCATGTAAGTTAAACATATTTGCTGTTGTTCTAAAACATTCCAATGTGTGATTAAACTTATCTGTAAAGCGGTTTGAATTCCATGATCATATTTCATAGGTTTTCTTGCTCTTTTCCAGAAAATGGTGGCCATTCCAACAACCAAAGTGGCAAACATCCTGAACACTTTCACCTTCTCCAAAGACAAACTGATTGTTTTGGAGCTGATAGCGCTGTATGTATCTTGCAACTACAAATCCAGCTTCAGGAATATCTGAAGTCATGTATTTAATTGTTAATCTTTGGTTATTGACAACTTTTTATAACAGACATTTTGTTTACTAGCATTATTTAATGAGTTAATAATACTGTACATAGTTCAGTAGTATTATTTCTGTTATTGCAGGAACATATCCGATGCCCATAATTACTTTCCAGTGGAGGATCAGTTCCGGATTCACCTGTCTGAGAAGAAACGTGCACGACGCATCCTTGAGCAGGTAAAACCTGGTACGCAATTTTGCGAAAATGATTCTGTATCCTCAGTGTAACACAAAATGTGTTGTTATAAAGTATTTCTTTACTTGTGAGTTTTGTACCTGAAACGTGACCTGTATGGAGGGTGAAAGGTGACAAATAAATAAATAACTGATTAAGTACATTTAAATACATTTCAACACACACACACACACACTTATTTTATGTCTATCAGTGGGGCAAAATACACCAAATACTTAAAAATTGTACAATGTGATTTCCTTTTTCTCATTTTGTCTCTCATAGTTGAAGTGTACCTATGATGAAAATTACAGACCTCTCTCATCCTTCTAAGTAGGAGAACTTGCACAATCAGTGGGGACTGTGGTAGCCTAGTGGTTAAGGTACTAGACTCTGGACCAGAAGGTCAAGGGTTCAAATCCCACCTCTGCCAAGCTGCCACTGTTGGGTCCTTGAGCAAGACCCTTAACCTACAATTGCTTGGATTGTAAGATTGTATCAATTGTAAGTCGCTCTGGATAAGGGCGTCTGCTAAATGCTGTAAATGTAAATGACTAAATATATATATATATATATATATATATATATATATATATATATATATATATATATATATGTGCATGTGTGTGTGATGTACACACTATCACTGCTGTTTCTAATAAAATGAATAGTTCACAATGAAATGTTTTATAAAGAAGCATACACAATCTCTTTTCCAGCTTTAAAATGTGTGTTCCCTATAGGCTAACAGTGATCTATATAGAATGTAGGAAATGGTGTATTTGGTATACAGTCCATAACTGTGTGTTCTTTAGAGGGTCAAGCAGCAAAATGTGATGGTAGAAAATGGTCGTGGTAAATAAAAAGATCTCCACTGAAATATTGTCATGTTATTCTGTTAAAGTTAATGGATCAATATTGACAGTTCTAGTTTTGTGCAATAACCAACACAATGAGCATCTTGCAGTGTGGTGAATGAGTGTGTGTGTGTGGTCTGAAACTCTGTTCAGGTGTGTAAGGTGGGATGCAAGGCCCCAGTGGCAATGGTTTATTCCTGTGGAATGATCCCTGGTAACCCCTATCCTAAAGGCAAACCCAGTCAGATCACTGGAACCTTCCCTGTGAGTATTACCTTCTGTAAATGTCCACCTTAAGGCATTTTCACACACAGTCCGATTTTTATGGATGAAAAAACACACGTCAAGATATGAAAAGGAATACACACACATTAATGCTGCCCTTCACACCGAGTCTGAGACTGACGGACTGCGACGCTGTGTAAAATTTTTAATCGGAGCCTGTTCTAGTACCTGCGTTGCTCGGATGCGTTAAAATCAGGCTGACCAATCAGAGCTCTGTTGTCAGGCAGAACAGCTCATCCTGCTAGTAGCAGATCACAGGAACTTATATGACAAGCAGCAAGCTGACTATAAAAACATGGATATTAAAGAAAATATGTCAGAATATAACAGAAAACCTGGAGAATGAGGGTGAAAACCTCATAGTGACTGTAGGGAACTGTTTTCTTGTTTATTGTAAGTGCATTTTGATTATCCATGCCCACAAAAACACAAATTAGCTTCCTGCTCTAATCATCGCTCATTTCTTTTGGTTTTTTACTTTTTTTTTGTAAGTTGATGACGTGAAAAAGACACGGCGAAATCTCCGTGACACGTTAAGATCAAGGAAATTAAAGAAAGCAAAAGTGGACTGGGAGTTTTCAGAGTGTTCAATCAAAAACCGCAGTCGCTGTAACGGTTCCACTACTTTAAAAATCGCATCCATTTTTTTTTTACATACGAAAACAATCGTACTCTGTGTGAAAAGGCCTTTAGGTGTTTTAATTCTCTGGATATGTAGTATAGTTTGCCCACCATGTAGTCGATTTGAAATTTGAAATGGTGTCTGTGATTTCAAAGGGAATGCCTCCCAAAAAAGAAGGTGAGGAACTGAGTGCAGAGGGGAAAGGGATTGCTAACCGCATCCTTGGACCCAGCAAACCGGTGAGTCTTTCCTCCAAGATATTTGATTAGTTACTTTTAATTTGTTATTTGATATAAAAGATGTTTTCAGAGTGTAATAGAAATGCCTTTTTTTTTCTTCTTTTTCTTTTTTTTTTTTTTTTAAACAGTTCCCATCGACCTATAATCCGCACAGACCTATTCCCTACCCGATTCCACCCTGCCGACCACATGCCACCATCGCACCAAGTAAGATTTACTTTCTCTATTACATAGACATACCAGAACCACACTTGCAGGAGAAGACAACTTTACTTAGGGTTGAAGTAAAGGGTGACAGGTTTGGGTTTGGATAGCAGGCTGTAAAGTTATTAGCTTTAATCTGTACAAGTTAATGAAGTCCTGATTAAGTGGAAGATTCTAGAGGGCAATCAGAAGGGAATCTTCTTTCTACAGGGTTTGATTGACAGTAACTGTGGTAGTGTAAGATCCTGGACTAGAGATCAGAAGGTTTTAGATGATCCCTGAATGTAGTCTTTAAGGTTTTTTTTATGTACACTCCTAGTCTAAAAATGGGCCAAGCTCCAAATGCCCTCAGAATGTTGTCTCATGCAGGTTTTGTGTTTAGAAGATGTTAAAAGTAGGGCTGCACCGATATTGAATTTCTTGTGCCGATACGATAACCGATTTTTAGCACATTATTGTGGTCGATACCAATAATTTAACCTTTCTGCATTTAAAAGAAGTTTACATTATAATCCATATTTGAACTGCTGTTACCAACTGGACACAAACAATAGCAATAAAATAAAATAATGAGCAATAAATCCTTGTTTAGTCTTGAATTGGTACAAGCAGCAACAATCGACTGCCGATATATCGTGCATCACTAGTTAAAACCCATTGCTGTCTGACAGTGCCATCAGTGACAGAATGAAATTTCTGGCGGAATATGGACTGTTTGATTCAGTGGTTGAATCACGTTTGAAGTTGTATGGTGGCGCTCCAGAGAGGTTTCTTTGAAGATCTGCTGAGAAGTGCCTGCATCTCTACCACAGCTGAGCATGGAGGAACTTGTCATAGTGTGGGAGGCCTTTTCAGCTGCTGGTGCCCGGTGAGCTGTTTCACTGTGAAAAGTCAAATTAATGCTTTGGACTCCAGGAGAATATTACAGGAAGACTTCCCACAATTGAAAAGCTGTTTTCTAAAGAGGAACAGCCGGACATTATTACTCTCCACGAAGTGGCTTGAGGACAGGCCAATCAGCCTCCTCTTTTGTCCTGGTCAAAATCCAGATATACACCCCATAAAGAATATTTGGTCTCGCATTAAACGCAAACTACCCGGAAATGTTTTTCGGCTTCAGCTGTTTGAGACCATTAGTGCTCAGTGGATCGATGCAAATTAAATATTTATGTAATTCAACATTTAAAGAAATTAAAGGGAAAAAGCTAACCGTACTAAGGGTGTACTTGCACTAGGCCATCTGTACAATGCTCAAGCGCGGTTCATTAGACTAGTCCAACTGAAGCAGGTACGGAGCGATCACACTAGTCCGATGGACTGCACTTTGGGCGGTTAACATGCTTGAGCACGGTACAGACTGCCTAGAATGGATCACATTAGATGCCTCAGTACAGTAGCGAGTGGCCAGAAATTGCAGCGTTGCAAAATCAATAAGTCTTTAAGCCGTTTGAGAGGGCCCAAAGCAACTCCAGAAAATCCACAAAGTACATACAACCATGAAGTCCATCGTGCTGTACAGGAGCATCTTATACCATGAAAAGTAGTATCACGATGACCTAAGCATGCTCAGGCCCAGAACGGTTAAGTGGATTGTCGGTGCAGGCCAGCAGAGAGTGTGAAAAGTCATGTTAGAAGACACCCAGGCTCAGCTTGATTACATCCTAAATCTCTTGGTACTGATTTGTTATTAAGACTATTAAAAGCCACTTTGGACTCTGAACATTTTTCCCTTTGTTGGAAAAGACCCTCAATTTACAAAGGAGTCCATTAGCTCAAAAAGGGTTAAGAACCACTGTTCTACATGGAAGTGTAGTATTGCCAGCAGTTCTCCTGATAGTGTGTCAGAATCATTTTACCAAGCAGAGTCGGTGAGCTTTGTAGCGTATGATAGTAAAGTTACATTTGGTGTGTTTGTATTACCCGCTGTGTGTGTGGTTGGTCTCAAGTCTACGTCTTTAGAGTGTACCACATACCCAGCAGGTTCTGTTCTCCTGCTCAGGTGCGTACAACAACGCAGGCTTGGTGTCAATGGGAGGGGTCATTACTGCAAGTGTGCCCCCTCCACCCTATACTGCTACTTCAAAATCAGCAGGTACGACGCCATCGCTGCTGCTACTGTTGCTGCTACCACCGCCACTCAGTCAGCTACGCTAACTGCCTTCCTGCTAACTGAGTTTTTGCTAACTGCATCTACCAGCTCCCCAGCTCATATAGTTCTTGCCTCCTTCACCCAGCATGCTGCTTAAAAGGGCTAAACAATGAATGTTTTTGTTTTTAGACTGAATTCATAGTTTGTATGAGAGGGGATTTTCTGATAGAAATAATTAGTGATGGGTCAAAATAAAAAATTCTTATTCCAGACCAAAAATGAAACTAAAGGGAAAACTGGCCCTGAAAGGTTTGTTTTTGTTGTTTTATTTGCATTTTTATTTGTGATTTTGAGTCATGTGTAATAACATGAAATGGTGTCAGACTGATTAATCGAGCCAGTTATTGCATTTTAAGATAATCTGCATTGGCCGGTATCTGTGCTCACGGCTGTTCTTAACTGGGATTAAAAACAGAAAGATGCATATTGCACTGCTCAAACATTTTTATTTAAAGTATTTAAAATTTTTTCCCAGAAACAAGATTATGCTGTTATCTGGTAATACATCTTGTTAAGTGCAACACAATTTTATATGTATTGTTTATTCATAAAGAAAAAGACAGGCATTTGTTATTATTAGTTTCAGTTGCAAAGAAATAATAAAAGAAAAAAGATATCTGATTATATGCCGGCCATCGGTCACCCTGCTCTCTAAATTGCCATAAAAAACCCCTATTGGTCGACTACTAACATGTAATGTTAATATTGAGGCCTCACATGAACAGTGGCAGCAGATCTCTTGTCTAATAACAGTTCCACACAGTTGAGATTTTTCTTTATTGATCTGCTGCTGCTTCTCAGACTGAAAACGTCTGCCCTCAGCAGCAGAGGAGGGTGAACAAGACATGCAGCATATTTACTTTTCTCTTTTTTCTTAACAGTTAAAATGATTTTTGAAGTGTAAGACTTTGACACTTACTGTAAGTTGATCTGTCTAACGATTAATCCTGCTGCCCTCATTTCCAACATCTCCAAAGCTGTCATGCTTTCACATGCCCCCGATCCAGTTCTGCACTGCAGGTTTAATGGAGCTATTGATTCCTCTCACCTGTCCCACATTTTTTTAAGCACATCGTCTTTATTAAACCCCTTTTCTACAGCGGTCGTAGATGAAGTGGTGCACTTTGAGTTTGTTTAGAATTCTTCTTTTCAGCTGTTTTTTTTTTTTCCTTTTCATTTTCAGTGGCCAAAATTTCACTGCGTCTTTAGCAAGAACTGTTTTAACTGTAGCATTCACTATTAAATTACAACAACCTAATGGCAAGCTGGAAAACTTCTTTAAATTAGTTAAGCTAGTCAGAAGCGACTGATCCTGCATATGTGGCAGCAGAGCTACAGTTCATCATCAATGTCATGAATGCCATGCAAATGTTCTACTAATTTGCATGCATGGAATGTTTTATGTAATGTTACTTCATATGTCTGGCTGGTGTTTAGGTGAATTGCTTAGAAATATGTGCTGTTTAATGTCTTGCATGTTCAGTGGCGCTTAAGTCTATGAACCCTTTAGCATTTTCTATATTTCTGCATAAATATGACCTAAAACATCATCAGATTTTCACACAAGTCCTAAAAGTAGATAAAGAGAACCGTTAAACAAATGAGACAAAAATATTGTACTTGATAATTTATTTATTGAGGAAAATGATCCAATATTACATATTAGTGAGTGGCAAAAGTATGTGAAACCTTTGCTTTCAGTATCTGGTGTGAACCCCCCCCCCCCCCCTGGAATTTTAGCCCATTCCTCCATACAGAACAGCTTCAGCTCTGGGATGTTGGTGGGTTTCCTCACATTAACTGCTCACTTCAGGTCCTTCCACAAACATTTCGATTGGATTAAGGTCAGGACTTTGACTTGGCCATTCCAAAACGTTAACTTTATTCTTCTTTAACCATTCTTTGGTAGAAACGACTTGTGTGCTTAGGCTCGTTGTCTGGCTGCATGACCCACCTGCTTTTGAGATTCAGTTCATGGACAGATGTCCTGACATTTTCTTTTAAAATTCTCTGATATAATTCATAATTCATTGTTCCATCAATGATGGCAAGCCGTCCTGGCCCAGATGCAGCAAAAACAGGCCCAAACCGTGGTATTACCACCACCATGTTTCACAGATGGGATAAGGTTCTTATGCTGGAATGCAGTGTTTTCCTTTCTCCAAAAACATAACACTTTTCTTTTATACCAGAAAGTTCTGGTTTGTTTTTTATTTTGAGCAGTGGCTTTCTCCTTGCAACCCTGCCATGCACACCATTGTTGTTCAGTGTTCTTCTGATGGTGGACTCATGAACATTAACATTAGCCGATGTGACCTTCAGTTGCTTAGAAGTTACTCTGGGGTCCTTTGTGACCTCGCCAGCTATTACACACCTTGCTCTTGGTGTGATCTTTGTTGGTCGACCACTCCTGGGGAGGGTAAGAACGGTCTTGAATTTCCTCCATTTGTACACAATCTGTCTCACTGTGGATTGGTGGAGTCCAAACTCTTTAGAGATGGTTTTGTAACCTTTTCCAGCCTGATGAGCATCAACAGCTTTTTTTCTGAGGTCCTCATAAATCTATTTTGTTCGTACCATGATACACTTCCACAAACGTGTTGTGAAGAGCAGACTTTGATAGGTCCCTGTTCTTTAAATAAAACAGGGTGCCCACTCACACCTGATTGTCATCCCATTGATAGAAACACCTGACTCCAATTTCACTTTCAAATTAACTGCTAATCCTAGAGGTTCACATACTTTTGCCACTCACTAATATGTAATATTGGTTCATTTTCCTCAATAAATAAATGATCTAGTATAATATTTTTGTCTCATTTGTTTAACTAGGTTCTCTTTATCTACTTTTAGGACTTGTGTGAAAATCTGGTGATGCTTTAGGTTCACAAACTTTCAAGCACCACTGTAATTGTATTGCTTTATGCACAAGCATTCCCGTTTTTATGATGGGGAGCATAAATAGACATTTAGCAGAAGTCGTATTCTGAATTTTGATTTTAGATTTTTCCCTGCAAGCGGTACACAATGCAGCACTTCTATTTGATTTTCGATACATATATTCAGTAAATTACATGACATAATCAACAATTTTAAAAATGATTTTTGTCCAGCTGTAGGTTTAATGTAAGTGTTTTAAGTGAATTCCACAATTTTGTTTGCTGCACTGGAACTTTCTCTGGCTGGATAGTGGTATGAGAGGACAATTATAATAACCTTTGGCAGTTTATTAAGTGTAAATGTGTGTTTCATAGAAGTTCAGTTTATGAATATTAAGTTTTGTATGAATTAATTTGCATATATATACTTGAGTTAAATGTTTGCTTCACCTAGTTCTGTCACAAGGGGGCATTTTATAATCAAAAAATGTTTTTGTGTTGAATTTTGCACTTATTTTGATCTTCTGTTTGACTTTCTTGACATCATTTGCCTGATGCTTTCACCTAGTGGTTTTGCTCAGTTAGCCCTTTTTTTTTCCGGCTGTTTGCACATTTAAAGTCAGCTTTTTTCAACTTTCGCACTTTAGGTGGTGGTGATTTAGTTTAAGATTTAGTTCATGGATGTGCATGTGGTATCTGGGCCTATAGGTCTCACAATTCGGAACTCTTATTTATTTCGGTGTCTCCCTGTTTCCAAAAATAATTTTGTTTTTGTTTTTCACTTTCGATACATTATTCAATAAATTACATGAGTTATTCAACACTATCATGAAATAAGCATTGTGTTAAATATTTTGTTCAACTGTAGGTTAATGTAAGTGTTTTAAGCAAGTTTAACGTAGGCTACACTAAGATAATTAGAGTGTATATTAAATTCCTCGGTTTACGATACATTCAACTTGCGATGAATTTCTGAATTATCGACAAATTTTCTCGAATTGCAGAGCACTGCTGCACTGGAACTGTATGAGAGAACATTTGTAATAATCCTTGGCAGGATATTAAGTGTAAATGTTTATTTGATAGAAATTCAGTTTATGAATATGAAGTTTAGTTTGAATTAGTCAAGCAGTTAATTACATTAACGTAGATATTAAGTGCATGCGTATACTTGACCTACCGTATTTTCCGGGCTATAAAGCGCACCAGGTTATAAGGCGCGATATCAATGATCGACTGCTAACGGATTTATTTTCATACATAACGCGCACCGGGTTATGAGACGCATTAAATGAAACAAAACTCTTAAGTTCCCTCGGAAGCTCAGTTTGGTCTTTACCTGGCTCCAGGTCTTCTTGCTTCCTCCACTTCCGTACCATTGATTCGTTAATGTTGAATTCTCTCGCAGCTGCTCTATGACCATGTTGTACTGCATGACTGATAGCGTTGAGTTTGAAATCCGCTTCGAAAATGAATGAATGAATGCACGTACCCTAATGCTGAAGCACATACCGTATTACTCCGCGATGCTGCGCACTACGGTTGCCGTAAGCTTCGTAACCTACCAAGACATTTGGTAAAAACATTTTGACAGATTTATGAGCGCCGTGTACCATCTACAATCGGTTCTAGGTCAGAAAGCACAACCAGAATTAATTCATACATTAGACGCACCGCATTTAAAGGCGCACTGTCGATCTTTGAGAAAATTAAAGGATTTTAAGTGCGCCTTATGGTCCGAAAAATACGGTAATTGTTTCACAAGGGTGCATTTTATTACCAGAAAAGTTCCTGTGTTGAATTTTGCACTTTGTATGTTTTAACAAGCTTCTGTTTGATATTCTGCCATGACATCTATTGTCTCATGCATATACCTGGTGGTTTTGCTCAGTGATTTCATATTTTTTATTTTATTTATTTATTTTTGCTATTTGCACATTTAAAAGCAGCCTGTCATCTTTTTCCACCTTTCACACTTTAGGTGGTGGTGATGCATTTCTAAAGCTGTAGAGGATTTACTTTATATATGTGCATGTTTTATCTGAGCTTTTAGATCTCACAATTCTGAGCTCAGTTTGTTTGTTCCATTGTGTCTTTATTTCCAAAAAATTATTTCTTTATTTTCGTTTCAGCTTATGCTCGACCTGCCAGTCAGCTCAATCCTTCCTCCACTGGATCTGCCACCACTGCCTCACCTTCCAATTCAGCTCCTCCCACGCCGGGGTCGTCCCAGCCACAGCCCACCACTCCAGTGACTCCTGTTTTCCCTGGACTGGTTCCAACCCGTAGCCCTGCCACCCCCTCTCCTGCTCCCACATCATCATCCTCAGTCATCAGGAGTCCTCCTGTGCCTTCTGGCTCACCTCAGGTTGCAACAAACCCAAGTGGTCAAAGCACCCCTACTCCCACTGGTCTCCCTGCTCTATCCTCTTCCGGGAGAAACACTCCCTCAGTTATTAGAGGTCAAACGTCTTCTGGCGTAACAGCCCCCCCACCTCCTTATCATGGTACGCCCCGCTCAGGAACACCATCAGGTTCGCTAACTCCCACTCCTAGGGGGGCAGCAGATTCTCTATCTTCTCAGGGTATGGCACTTGCTTCCTCAAAGGGCTTCCTACCTTCTGCTGAACCTCATGCAGCCAATCCTATGCCCTCTGTCAATTCAGTTATTCGCAGCTATACACCGTCAGCAGCCCCACCTGGACGTTCCACTCCAATGCAGGGCATAGGAGCTTTACCTGTTGGCACCCCAGTGGCCGCTTGTTCTCCTAGCCCCAAGCCTTCCCCTGGCACAGTTAATCCAGGCTTGAACAGTGACCAGCCTTTGAGCTCGGTGGTCCAGCACGGTGGAGGCAGTGGTAGTAACAGTCCTGTTCCTTCTGCTTTTAAAGGGCCATCATCTAGGTCAGGCACACCCTCACTCAGCTCGTTAGTGATGCCCAACTCTGCTGCCTTGGCACGGTCACTGGGCCTGACTCATGGTGCTCCCTCCCCTCTAGGCAGCTTGGGCTCTCAGCCTGGAGGCAGCCCGGCCACACAGTTCACAGGCATGTCCCCCTTTCCTAACCTGTCCACAGCTTCACCTCTTCCTGGGATTTCATCGTCTCTGCACTCCTCCGTTGCAGCTGCTCCACCACCTTCAACTGCATACTCAGGCTTGGAGCCCAATGCAGCTCATTCGCCCTTTGGTCTCGGCCTCACCACCACCCCCTCAGTGTTCCAAGGCTTGGCCCCAGGGCCGAGTCCTGCCTTCCCTGGGTATGGTGGTTCAGGTCCTGCAGCTGCAGGGAGTCCAGTGCTGTCCTCCTTTATGGGGCTCCCGGGTGCTTCCTCTGCAGTGGCCACAGTTGCACCTCTCCAAGCAGCAGGCGTGCCCACCACTTCGCCAGTGCTTCCAGGCTTCGCCTCCGCATTCAGCTCTAACTTTAACCCCACTCTGGTGGGTCAGCCAGGGTGAGTGTTTACATTTACCACACAGTTTATGTCAATTCTGTACATCCATGTGCAGGGATGGTGGGGGGAACAAAAACACTTAATCCCCACAATTAAAGTGAAATAAGCAGTGATTGTGTGAAGCCGAGTACTCTCTGCTGATCTGCTTAATTGTAGGATTTGATTTAATCCTGCATGTGGCTGTCATGGTAACTGTAAAACCCTGAAACTGTATTGTCATATTGCCCGCCCCTACATGTTAATGGTTATTGCTGTTGTAGATAAGATGCCCCACTTTAGTGCCCATAATCAGCATGTGTGTTAAGACCAGACCACATACAGAAGTTAATGTAAATTTTACATTCCATTCAGACACTGATCTTCTCTTCCTGTGGCCACTGTAGAGATTTTAACAATTTGCTGAATGTCTGTTCTCTGAATGACATTTACTAGTAGTGGTGTGTGATATTGGGGAAGAAAAAGATATCTCAATATTTTCTAGGATTTTCCTGATAATTGGATGATACTTTGGAAGTGCGTATTTTGGGTCAAAAGTTCCTTGAACCCATCTATCTCAACTGCCTGAATTGGCACAACATCTTTCTCGATTGCCAGCTGTTGTTTATCTTGTCGTAACGAGCTTTTTTTGCAGGATGATTTTGCTAAGGTTTGCTGAGTGTGTTTTTGTGCTGGTACATTGGTTGGCTGAAGCCTACCCTTTACAGTTGAACTCCTGAACTTTGTCATAATCTTCATTTTCTGCACAGTGGATAGTTCACAGTTGATGTTGGTTGTCGATCAACTGGTTTCCGACCTAGTTTGCAGATTGCTGTCTTTTGAGCAACATGTGTCTTTTTAAAATGGTACTGTGGTTTCCTCCCACAGTCCAAAGACATGCATTAGGTTAATTGATTGCACTAAGTTGGCCCGATCTGAGTATTTATATATGACTAGCTTTGAAGTAACCTTGTGTCTGGATTTAACCTTGTGTCTGTCATTAAAATGGCCAATGCTGATAGCGATGTTAAATAAACCAAATAAATAAGCAAACAAACAAACAATCAAACAAGCCACACAAAAGGGACCCAGGCCACTTTGCCTGGGATGGAACCTAGGACCTTTTTGCTGTGAGGCGACAGTGCTACCCACTGATCCACCGCGCCTCCCTCTATTCAAAAGAATATACAACCTTTCTGCCAACACTCATTATTAGGGTTTTTGGATGTTTAAAATATGTTAATTATGGGGGAAGGCCAGTTAAGGTAACGTCTCCTGGCACTAGAACAGTGACCCCTACCCAATTCTGTAATGGACTGGTGACCAAGAAAAAGTGGGGTTAAAATGTGTAAAAAGAAAAAGGAAAAAACTTCCATCAAAACCGTACATGGCTTGGAAAGGTCTACTTACTGAATGTAATATAATAAATCCCATTAGGTTATCGACATGTCTATAGTTATTTTATAGTTAATTCGTACATCTGTGTTACAGTTTAATTGTCCCCATCTTTGCTGTGGGTATTTTAAATACCCAGACTTGTAAAGCACCACAGAACAATTGCTTCTAGTTTAAAAAGAAACATTTTTCTTGTCTTTCAGTGGTGGACTCCAGGCTCCAGGAGGCGCTGCTTTCCCTGGATTGCTTTCATTTTCTGCAGGAATGCCAGGCTTCTCCTCTAGCTCTGCTCCTGGTGCTCTTTCAAACCTCCACAACCCAGCTGTGAAGTCTGCATTGCTACAGGTACCAAATACTTAGATAAAATCTCCATTAGCTCATGATCGAACTTCATCTTTTAATCTAAGTAGAGGCAATGAAGTTGTACTTGTTTCCTTCTAAATCAAGTTTTTGTGTTTGTTTCTTTTTAAAGACTCACTCTGCATCCACATTGGACGGCTTCCCTCAACCCAATGGCTTCAGTGGTTACCCCGCTGGGACTCCGTTCCCGCCTGCAGCTGCAGGAACACCTTTCCCTTTGCAGCCTGGGTTACACCCTCAGCTGGGCTGGCAGTAAGGATGTGCCAGTTATCGGTCGTACGATACACAGTAATATTTAACATGCACTGTAATGTCATAATAGACACTTCATAATTACCTCACCACTCCTGTGTTTCATTCAGGAGGAAACTGTCTGGGTAGAGGACCGTTCACATCCAGTCTAACCCAGGACAATTTTGTTGTTTTGTCCATGTTAGAATTTAAGTTAACATATTTTAACTTAAAAATATTAAGCTAATTTAAAAGTAAGCGTTTAATTGTGATAAATATCAGGCTTCACTAGAGTATGCTGAATATGCTGAATGGCCCCAAGAAGAGAATCCTAATGTGTACAGTAGGGCTGTCAAATGATAAAAAATACTTTGTCGTGTTAATGGCATGATTTCTCCCGAGAATATCAGAAATTCAGACTTTAAAACTAGTCTGAAATAATACAACGTTTTTTTTTTTTTTTTGCCTGCTCCCATTTAACCCTAAGAAAAGCCACTGCCTGCCCAAAAAAGTTGCTGTTTGGATTGAAATAAGCAAATACTTAAGATCCAGTGATTGGGTAATTACTGCAGTGATTAATATGCTTCAGCTGCTTCAACAATTATTTTAGCCTTGACTGATGCAATGAGTAGCTTCTCATTTCTTAAACAACCATGTCTGAAAATATGGAAAAGATGTTACTGTGTTTCATTAAATTATTGTTCGGCATCAAGCAAAGAAAACGACTAAGAACATTGCTGAAATTCCTGAAATTGAGTTAAGAACTGTATAGTGCATTATTAAGTGGTGAACCGTCAACCTTGGTGAAGAAATGTGGTCTGAAAAAAATCTTAAGTCCATGATTGGAAAACACTTAAACTCTTGAAGTCGAATCATTAAAAATTGACAGTAGAACTCTCAGCTATGTTTAATAGAGAAAGTAAGAACATTTCCACATGCTCAGTGTGTTGAGGACTCAGGACACTGGATTAGGACTAAACAGCTGTGTGTGGTTGTAAGTCAACCACTTGCTATTTAGGCTAATTGGGGGAAAAAAGTTGGTTTCTGGTGCAATGGCAGAAGGTCATGTGATCTGATGTGTCCAGAATTACCTTATTCCAGAGTGACTGGCCCGTCAGGATAAGAAGGGAAGTGCATGATGTTATGGTCAGGGGTTGCTTCAGTCAGTTCAGTCTCGACTCCGCAAGTGTGTGACAATAAAATAAAATGTCGGAAACAGTGAGTACTGAATGACCAGGTTATCCCATTAATGGTTTTTTTCTTCCCTGGTGGCAAGATTCAAACTGTGTAAGAGTGGCTTTGGGAGCATGAGGAATCATTTACACACAAGAATTAGCCAGCACATTGTCCTGATCTTAACCCCATTGAAAGTCTGGAGAAGACTTTACAGAATGGTTCGACTCTCCCAACGTCAGTGCAAAACCAAAATGAATGTATCTCTGGATGGGAATAGATACTGTGACGTTGCATAAGTGTTATCAAAACAATACCACGGCGAATGCGTGCTGTAATCCAGCCAAATATTAATGTGTGAGTTTTGTGGCCAGGCAGTGTAGGTTTTCCATTAAAATAGCACTACCCAGCCGTACGAGTAGAGAATATGAACTAAAGCAAAATACATTTACAGTTGGCTGGTTGGTTACATCAGTTCAACCAACCACGGGTCAAACATCATTGACAATAGGGGTGGGCAATATGATATTTTATCGTGTTGTGATACATTTTGTTATCGCGATAGTATGCTTTTCTGAGCATATCGAGGATATTGTCAGTGCTTAAACAACACTGAAAAACTGCATGTTTAATTATAGAGTGCTGTGTGAGTAAATGAAGTGCACCACATTGTGATAAGTCACTTTTACTAAGTATCGGATAATATTTAAATAGTAGTTTTGAAGAATCTGCCACTTCTGATTCATTTAAAATACGTATGATACATACGCATTTTGTCTTCAGTCACGTGCATTGTGATAAATATGTTTCGTGATAACGTCTTTAATTATCGTGATATTTTATCACGGCCACCCCAATTGACAAAATGAAAATCCATAAATTTCCAAGCTAAGCACGAAGCTGAATTGAATGCAAAGAGAATGAAGTCATATAAAGTGGCGCTTGAAAGTTAGTGAACCCTTTAGAGTTTTCTGTATTTCTGTTCAAATAAAAAAACCTAAAACATCGTCAGATTTTCAAGAAAATATCTCCCACACTGTTAGACCCCCAGCAGCCTGAACTGTTGATACATGACAGAATGGATCCATGCTTTTATGTTGTTTATGAAGAATCCTGACCCTACAATGTCAGTGTTGCAGCAGAAATTGAGATTCGCCAGACCAGGCAACATTTTCCAATATTCCTTTGTCCGGTTTTGGTGACCTTGTTTGAATTGTAGCCTCAGTTGCCTGTTGACAGGAGTGGCACATGGTATGGTCTTCTGCTGCTGTAGCCCCTCAGCTTCAGAATTTGATGTGTTGTGCATTCAGATATGCTCTTCTGCAGAGCTCGGTTGTAATGAGTGTTTGAGTTGCTGTTGCCTTTCTATTGGCTCGAACCTGTCTGTCCATTGTCCTTTGACCTCTGGCATCAGCTAAGTATTTTTGCAGAGAGAACTGCCACTCACTGGATATTTTCTCTTTTTTGCCCCATCCTCTATAAACCCTAGAGATGGCTATGTGTTAAAATCCCAGTAGATCAGCAGTTTCTGAATTCTCAGACCAGCCTGTCTAGCACCAACCACCATGCCACGATCAAAGTCACTTACATCACCTTTCTTCCCAGATCTGATGCTCGATTTGAACTTCAGCTGGTCATCATGACCATGTCTACACGCCTACATGCATTGAGTTGCTTCCATGTGATTGGCTGATTAGATATTTAAATTAGCGAGCATTTGAGCAGGTGTACGAAATGAAGTGGCCAGTTAATGTATATGGTTCCTGAACAGCCATGGATTTTGGTGTCTGTGCTGAGTCCTGGAACCAATCCCTGTGGAAACAGTAGGCTGACTGTCACTATTTAATAATGCACTAATGTTTTCATTGTCTTGTTTGCTGGAACACAAAATTTTATTGCATCTTCTTGGACGGAGGACTGCCAAGGCGCGGTGATTACCAGAACGATATCTTGTTAATGCAAAATACTCATTTTGTTATGTAGTTTTTATTAGAAACAGCATGTACAAGTTATCTCGTGACATGCAACAGCTTGTTAGTGTGATTGTGAACGAGTCTGATGTCACGAAGAAATGAACCAAGTGTGTAAGAAGTGTCCATTCTTATCAACTGTAAGCTAACGAACTTAGAACTTAGAGCATAGGGAATAGTAAAAGAGGACCATTTCAGACACAACACATCCCTAACGGCGTTAAAATAATTGTCAGCGATAAATGTTAGCGATTTAGCGCGTTATTAACACGTTAACTTTGACAGCCCTTGTATGCAGCTTTGTGCAGTAAGGAGTTCAGACATACAGGCAGAGCATGGTCCTTCAGGTCTGGAATTGCAGGAGAAAACTGTCCACATGCTGGATAGAAAAAAATAGCAGGCATTAGATTAATTGCTTAGGAAAACTGAAGAAGCACCATGGATGAATATTAAAATATTGGTTCAGTCACTTAGACATTCACGATAACTTGGGTGACTTGGGTAATTTAGGCAATTACTGTGTTCAACAGTACTTCAGTGGGGCAGAAAGAGGCATGAGTGGTTCTCCGTGGTGTTCATTGATTCAGAGAGCTGAAAAATCAATGATCCCAGTTTATAACCAAGAGTTTCCCAACCTTTTTTGAGCCACGCCACATATTTCACATTAGAAAAATCACAAGGCACACCACCAAACACAAATGTCACCAAAAGTATATTCATTGAAATATAATGAAAATCTAGTCTCTATTTACCATATTTTCCGGACCATAAAGCGCACCGGATTATAAGACGCAATATCAACGATCGCCTGCTAAGGGGTATATTTTCATACATAAAGCGCACCGGGTTATAAGCCGCATTAAATGAAACAAAACTCTTAAGTTCCGTCGGAAGCTCAGTTTGGTCTTTACCTGGCGCAGGGTGTCTTCTTGCTTCCTCCACTTCCGTATCATTGATTCGTTAATGTTGAATTCTCTCACAGCTGCTCTATGTCCATGTTGTACTGCGTGACTGATAGCCTTGTGTTTGAAATCCGCTTCGAAAATGAATGAATGAATGCACGTACCCTAATGCTGAAGCACATACCGTATTACTCCGCTATGCTGTGCATTACGGTGGCCGTAAGCTTCGTAACTTACCAAAGCCGTGCTAAAACATTTTGACAGATTTATGAGCGCCGTGTCCATCTACAATCGGTTCTAGGTCAGAAGGCTCAACCAGAATTAATTCATACATTAGACGCACCGCATTTTTAGGCGCACTGCCGATTTTTGAGAAAGTTAAAGGATTTTAAGTGCGCCTTATGGTCTGAAAAATACGGTACTTAATTTACTTACTCAGTGTGAAACCTGGGCCTGTTTAGTTGACCATAAAGCTGATATCTTACTGCCTTTCACTACACGCTGGTGGCTTAGAGCACCAGTCAGGTGAAATTGAATAATCTTCCATGGCACACCTGATTTCTCACGGCACAGTGGTTGGGAAATGCAGCACTAAACCATATGCTGATGATATTAAGTCAATACTAAAATAATCAGAAGTAGAAACTCTTCAGTCACACATTTATAAACATAGTACTCAAATATCTGTTTTATGGTTCATCGGGTGATGACGGGTATGTACATGTTTTAGAAGTGGCTTTTTGTTTAACCAGTTATAGCATGATGTCATGAGCAGATCTTCCAGCATCATTTCACAGCCTATATGAGTAACCAGTTCTCCCCTGAAAGATGTGAGCTTTTTTGTTAAAGATGAAAGTTACACCGAGCAGAGTGTTCTGAATACATGGAACTAACAGTAAAGTGTTCTGTGGTCATTTACGCAAGCATATTACTGCCTTGCAAAATGAAAAAAATCCCGTTAAGGATGCAGTTATTATGAGGTGTCATTTTTACAACATGGACCCTGGCATTTCTATGAGCAAACATTTCCTAATCATGACACCTCAGGGTGAAGGATAGATGTATAGATCACTATATGCCAGTGGGATATGCAGAATCGGGAAAGAGGTAGAGGGAATTCAAGAGAAAGTGTAAATATAGAATTAAATATAACAGTATAAAACAGCAGTGCAGTATAAAAAGTGCAAAAATACGAGAGATCTCCCAACAGGCTTATTCTAGGAATATTGCACAATTGAATAATGCACAGTAATGTCCTGGTACAGTGATGAACTGTTAGATAAGGTGACTGCTATTGGCAAAATCAGACTCCTGTACATTCTTTACTACAGCAGAACTGAATTAATTAGTTTTTTCTACTGGGTTATTTTATTTTGCTTGGCAGCAATGTGCTTCTGTAGTGTTGTCTCTATAAAGAGTTTATATAAAACTATAAAGAGGATTGTCCCATTACTGTTCCTTCTCAATGTCCTGAAATCCTGTGCAAGACAGAATTTTGGGCAAGCCAGCTATTGTTTATATCCTGTAAGTGTAAATACCATGAAATTTGTTAGAGCACGTATTCAATATGTGTGACGTGTGTGCTAGACTTTTTAAAAATCTTTTTTTTAACTTCTGGTGTCTGTATAGGTTAAACGGAATGAGCAAGATTCTCAGCAGTAGTTAAGGTCAATTTATATATTTCTTTCTAGATGAAGTGGATGACTATCAAATATTGTACTAGAGAGAGTAGATGTGGGCTAGTTTGTTTAATATGAAATAAACACCCTTTTTCTACATGGCTGCTCTTGAAGTTCATTTGGTAATTTATTCTGTGTCTTTGGTTTAATGCCTCAGTTCATTATAATAACCTCAAATATGTTCCCTTGATTAACTCTAATAACCTCAAATATAGTATCCTCCACAATTACTGGCACTATTGGTAAAAATGAGTAGAAAGTCTTATACGAAATTCATCATTTGATGAATTAGCTTAATTTTACATTGGGGGAAAAAAAAGCAAAAAACATAAATCCAACATTTATGTAAGTTTAGTCTGAGAAACCAAAATATTTCTTAAAAAAAAATAAAATAAAATAACTTGTTTCTCAGACTAAACTTATTTAAAGGTTTTATCTGTTAAAAGGATTTATGTTTTTTGCTTTCTTTCACATATTTAAGATCAGTGTCTGGGATTTTTCACACAATAATCCATGACTTTGTTTCCCTGAGTACAATGCCTTCAGAAAGTCGTTATAACCTTTAACTTTGTTCACCTTTTATATTGATAAAATACAACAAAATTCTGCATTCAGTATCCCATAAGGATAAAGTAAAAACAATATTAGAAATGTTTGCTAAATTTATTAAAAAGAAAAAAATAATAATTTGGACACAAGTACCCTTGTAAGGATCCTTTGCTATGGCACTTGAAACTTAGCTCTGTGGGCCTCCTATTTCTCTCGATCATCTTTGAGATGTTTCTACACCTTGATTTGAGTCCGCCTATGGTAAATTCAGTTGATTGGACATGATTTGGAAAGATACCCTGGTCTGTATAAGGTCTCACAGCACACAACGCATATCGTAGCAAAAGCTAAGGCATGAGGATGAAAGAACTGCCTGTAGAGCTCAGACAGGATTGTGAGGAGGCACAGATCTGGAGAAGGCTACAAATATTCTGCTTCACTGAAAGTTCCCAAGAGCACAGTGCCCTCCATAATTCAGAAGTCTGGAACAGCCTAGACTCTTCCTACAGCTGGCCGCCCCACCAAACTAAGTAATCTCCAGGAGAAGGGCCTTGGTAAGAGAGGTGACCAAGAACCCAATGATCACAATTGCTGAGATCCTGTGTGCAGAGGGAAAAACTTCCAGAAGGTCAACAATCGCTGCAGCACTCCACCAATCTGGGCTTTATGGTAGAGTGGCCAAACAAAAGCCTCTCCTCAGTAAAAGATACAAAAACCCACCTGGACTTAGCAAAAAAGCACCTAGTCTGTGAGAAAACAACATTATCTGATATAAAGACTGAATAAAAACACATTTGATAAGAGTTGAGTTTAAGCTTTAAGTGACAGTAGTCCTACATTCTGAATTACTGAAAGGTAATGCCATATTATTGTAACTGTATTGACAGAAAGTTCTGCTTCCTGATTAATGCAAGAGCAGAACCACAAACTATTGTCACTTTGCAAATAACATACCTTCACCTATATCCGGTTACACCGCTTTAAGCATTTAGGTATTGGTTTTACCGATGATTTGATAAGGTTTCAAATTATAACAATAAAATTCAGTATGTGGAAAGTTTTGTACAAGAGATAAACATGTAATGTACAGTATAAATATGTAACGATAGCAGGGCACATGTGATTTACATTTACTTTGACAGCATTTAGCAGACGCTCTTATCCAGAGAGACTTACAAGTTATACAGTCTTACAATCCAAGCAATTGTGGGATAAGGGTCTTGCTCAAGGACCCAACAGTGGCAGATTGGCAGAGGTGGGATTTGAACCCTGGTCCTTCTGGTCCATAGTCCAGTACCTTACCCGCTAGGCTACCACAGTCCCTCTGTTCTGTGCCATATTGTGCAATACTGAACCTTAGAGCCTTTAATCATTTATGTAAGCGTAAATTTAGATGAACAATAAAAACTCTGAAATTCCTCATACACTGACAACTTTGCTGTTTACTTTGTATGAATAAAAGCAAAAGCAAATCTTTATAGAATCACAGTTACATCTAAAATTGTTAAAACTAGTGCCACCTCATAATTCAAATGATTATTCACATTATTTGGACTAATATAATATGCAGTGACACTATCGCTATTTATGCAATAGAATCTGCTGTCCCTTATCCAGAGCGACTTCCAATTGATACAACCTTACAATCCAAGCAGTTGTGAGTTAAGGGACTTGCTCAAGGACCCAACAGTGGCAGCTTGGCAGATGTGGGATTTGAACCCTGGACCTTCTGGTCCATTGTCCAGTTCCTTACCCACTAGGCTACCACACATTACACATACATTATCTGTCTAGAAAGGACTACTAGAAGACTAATATAAAGAAAGGAATAACAGTAAATTTATTATAAAAGACAGATAATAATAATACAAAATACAGAAAGTAAAGACATCACTAATAATATAAACTTACAAGAGATGATAGATCGTGATGGTAACGAGTGTCGGCCTCTGGAGAAGTTCTCTGAAATCTCAACTAAAAGCTCTCTTCTGGTTCTGTAGCTACATATTTTTATACTTATTTAGAAACCTTTGATCTAACAAGAGGATAAAGTTATCACATGGGTGTCAGCTGACTGTGACAATATGTAGTTTGCATACAGGTTGTTGTGTGTGTCTTCAGGTGCACAGTCCTGTTGGTCAGCTGAAACAGTCATTCTTTTCTGTAGAATGGAGGACCCCATGCTGTTGAGAATGATCGCACCTTTGGTTTGAGGAAATTACACTCTTATCAGTCCAGGCAAATGATGTCTCATCATATGGTCGAAAATGAGTGTTCGTTCTGTGCATTATCATGCAACCATTGTACAGCGCTGTATGTCTCACCACCTTGGTCTCCTTGAATATGGATCTCATAGATACCAAACATAACATACATACACATACATTCTGAAACAAAATAGCATCTGCCACATAATAGTACAGGTATAGGATAATTGCATTTTTCCTACACACTGAAAAAAACAAACAATAAAAAAAAATCATCAATAAATATTTTTGGCAAATCTCTATGTGCCACAATTTGTTTTTTCAATGCCACCATATTTAAATTTCCCTACCATCTCAACTTTTTCTGATTTCTGTGATGAGAGCGACACCACCAGCAAGTTTCCTCCTAGTTGGACCTGGAGGAACTGATTTCTGTAATCTCTGGATTATTGTTCCAGATGACATTCTTAGATTTATCATCAATGCTGCCCAAGGAGGTTGGGTCCCTTTTTCAGTCTTGGTCCTCCCAAGGTTTCTTCCTCATAACACTTAGGGAGTTTTTCCTTTCCACTGTTGCCTTAGGCTTTCTCAATTTGGGATTGGACGTAGGTCCTGTTATTATATTATATTAGGAGATCATCTAAAATGGTAAAGTTGCTTTGAAACAATGGTTAAGGCACTGGACTCCAGACCCCAAGGTTCAAATCCCACCTGCCAAGTCACCACTGTTGGGTCCTTGAACAATTCCCTTAACCCACAATTGCATGGATTGTAAGACAGTATAAGTTGTAAATCACTCTGGATAAGGGCATCTGCTAAATGACATAAATGTAAATGTAGCAAACATTATAAACTCTCTTCATCTCAGATGAAAATCTATACGGATGTTTCCAGTGCTCTGCTACTGAATGCCATTTGTCCTCATAATTAGTAACTGTAGATTGTTTTATTGCTGTTGTAATTATTTGATCTCCCTTCTCTGTTCTTCTTTTTTAATATAAAATGTAAACCTTTATAGTTTTAATTTCATGTCATTTAATCCTTAGACTTATTTATTACTGTACATTTTGCCTAAATGAGGACTCAAAAGGAACAAGTGCCCTAGATAATTATTGTATTAGTAAAGGTTGAGTAAATAAAGGGAAGTAGAAATGATAAGCTTGATATATGGGTAATGGAATGAGGTTTACTATCAGTTAGTTATCTTCCAAATGAAAATGGACAGAGTCACGAGACATTCGAGTATGTAAGTCATTTCCTAGCCACACCTCTGCATCTCTTGGTGTTTTAAGAGCAGCAATCACTTCTATCATAATCGAACACACAGAGACACTTAACAGACCTCTAACAGAATCAGTCTGCTGCATGGAAATGGAGAATCAAATAGAAAGAGGAAGTCCAAGCAAACAAGACTTAATTGGTGAGTATTGATTTTTGGGTTTTCCTTGTCTCAGATTCTCTTTTTCTCCATTATAAGCTATATGCTGTAGTTCCTGTTCATAACATGTTTGTATGAACTATATACCAAGTAAGTAAGATTATTATGCCTGTATAGCTAAGATTTATATATATATAGAGAGAGAGAGAGAGAGAGAGAGAGAGAGAGAGAGAGAGAGCTTCATTGCTTCATGTAAACAGGCACCAAAGGTTCTTATGCGTAGGAGTATCAACTAGGAGTGAGAATTCTTGTAATGTTACCGTTACATCACATGTCTGAATTTACAGTCCAATAACTTTTTGGCCATAGTTGTGACAGGTGATATCAAACTGCATGTACTGAGTGGAGACAGTGCCTTTGTCAGCGATATAGGACTAAACAGTGTAAACATTTTACCGTGGTCATGAAATGCGGTTTAGAGCTGCCTTATCTACTTTTGTGGCTTTGTGGCAGAGAGAGCAACAAAGCAGCTAGACTGACAGCAATGAACTCATTTTGAAAACCTACCTCGTTTATGATTTTATTATAGGCTACAGTGTACTAATCTTTGTGGGCTGTGGACTCTTGCTCAACGTTACGTGCGCACAGTGTGCACATACAAAGAGAGTGATGGTGTTCTCCATGGTTACCTGCACGTCTGAAAAAAACAGTTCAGCATGTAACGTTTCTCAGAATGAGAAATACTAACACTGGACATTGTGCAGTAATTTATTTTGAAGCCTACGAACTGGGTAGCTCCCCACACCCAGCTCATTGTTGTTTAATTGATTCTATGGTACTCATGAGCTCTCTCGGGGCATCCCATCTTTTACCCTGTTGCAGCCCCGTAACTCAAAACCAAGAGACTGTGGTGCAAGGGACAAGCAAAATGACGTACTTCTATCAAATGAAGGCACAATGACCTCTGTCTAGGTTTAGAACACTTCTGTATTTAGCTTCTGTTTTAAATCAGCTGAAGTCTTGAAGTAGCAGTTTGTTTGCTTCTCTTTTAAATAATGACCTCTATGCTTTCAGAGGTACATTGACAATAGAACATTCACAATAACAAGAAGTACTTAATGTAAGTGTACAAACAACACTGAATTTTTCGTTATTTCATAATCGTTTTTCTCCAGCACACTCTCAGTCATGAGTGCTCAGCCTATCTGCTAACTTTATAACCACAACCACAACCACAAATCAGTGTACAGGGCTGGAACTCGTGATATATTCCATGACAAGGACACAGAGTTCAAGCTGTGTGACTCAACCAAGGTTTCCACTGCTCAGTTATGGAATGAAGCAAACAAGGCAATATAGGTAAAGATAATTGCAGGAATCTATAGGAGTTGGGTTTCTAATCTAAACAATGCCTGCATTATAGTACCATTATAGACCTGCTCTTGGAAGGAAGGATGGCACACTGATCGTATTTGTCAATCCAGCCTGAAAGCCTTTTGTGAACTGACATTAGAGCCTACATGTGTATATAAGCGATCACTTTAACTCTTGGTGAAATCAAATCGTGACACGCTAAGAGTAGAACTCATGACTATGTTTAAGAACAGTGTAATGACAACTCACAGGATTGGGACTAAACAGTAGGGTGGTCAAAACAACTTATTAGTGAGGCTAACTGGTAAAAAGCTTAAATTTGGTTGGGCGTCTAAAGATAGGATTCTGCAGCAATAAAAAAAAAAAACGTAGTATTGTTTGAGTCCAGATTTTTTTATTTCAGAGCTGCAGCCACAGTTGCCACAGTTAATGTTCTCCATAATTAAATTTTAGATATAAATAGAAGAAATATTAAATATGGCCATTTGAGAACAGAGTGAAGGGGACTAACAAAGTTTTTACAGAAACAGTCTGTAATTACACAACTACAAAGTGCATGTATATGGTAAGTGGAACTGATAAAAATGGACAATGAGTGTAGAAAAAAGGTGTATGTAAAAAATTTGTCTATCTGTCTGTCTGTCTATCTATCCACAGTGGTGCTTGAAAGTTTGTGGACTCTTTAGAATGTTCTATATTTCTGCATAAATATGACCAAAAACCATCAGATAAGAGAAATGATCCAAAATTACATATTAGTAAGTGGCAAAAGTTTGTGAACCTCTAGGATTAGCAGTTAATTTGAAGGTGAAATAAGAGTCAATCAACGGGATGACGATCAGGTGTGAGTGGGCACCCTGTTTTATTTAAAGAACAGGGATCTATCAAAGTCTGCTCTTCACAACACATGTTTGTGGAAGTGTATCATGGAGCGAACAAAGGAGATTTCTGATGACTTCAGAAAAAGAGTTGTTGATGCTCATCAGACTGGAAAAGATTATAAAACCACCGTCTGGAGTCTGGACTCCACCAATCCACAGTCAGACAGATTGTGTATAAATGGAGGAAATTCCAGACCATTGTTCCCCTCCCCAGCAGTGGTCGACCAACAAAGATCACTCCAAGAGCAAGGCATGTAATATGGTCAAGGTCAAAATGGACCTTTTAAGCAACTGAAAGCCTCTCTCACATTGGCTAATGTTAATGTTCATGAATCCACCATCAGAAGAACACTGAACAACAATGGTATTCATGGCAGGGTTGCAAGGAGAAAGGCACTGCTCTCCAAAAAGAACATTGCTGCTCGTCTGCAGTTTGCTAAAGATCACGTGGACAAGCCAGAAGGCTATTGGAAGAATGTTTTGTGGACGGATGAGACCAAAAATAGAACTTTTAGTTTAGAAGAAAGTGTTATGTTTGGAGAAAGGAAAACACTGCATTCCAGCATAAGAACCTTTATCCCATCTGTGAAACATGGTGGTGGTAGTATCATGGTTTGGGCCTGTTTTGCTGCATCTGGGCAGGACGGCTTACCATCATTGATGGAACAATGAATTCTGAATTATATCAGAGAATTCTAAAGGAAAATGTCAGGACATCTGTCCATGAACTGAATCTCAAGAGAAGGTGGGTCATGCAGCAAGACAACGACCCTAAGCACACAAGTCGTTCCACCAAAGAATGGTTAAAAAAGAATAAAGTTAATGTTTTGGAATGGCCAAGTCAAAGTCAGGACCTTAATAAAGGACCTGAAGCGAGCAGTTAATGTGAGGAAACCCACCAACATCCCAGAGTTGAAGCTGTTCTGTACGAAGGAATGGGCTAAAATCCTCCGAGCCGGTGTGCAGGACTGATCAACAGTTACAGGAAAATTTTAGTTGCAGTTATTGCTGCACAGGGGGGGTCACACCAGATACTGAAAGCAAAGGTTCACATACTTTTGCCACTCACTAATATGTAATATTGGATCATTTTCCTCAATAAATAAATGAGAAAGTATAATATTTTTGTCTCATTTGTTTAAGTGGGTTTTCTTTATCTACTTTTAGAACTTGTGTGAAATTAAGTTGGTTTTAGGTCATATTTATGCAGAAATATAGAATATAGTAAAGGGTTCACAAACTTTCAAGCACCACTGTATCTATCTATCTATCTATCTATCTATCTATCTATGTTATACCATACAGGGTGTCTATAAAGTCTCACTGTCCCATTGTTAATATGTGCGTTGATATTTGTCGTCTCACATTGAATCAGTGTAACGTGGATAAACCTGGGCTGAATCTGAATACAGCCTCTCACATACATTGGTTGGCGAGTAATAATTTTAGGGAAAAATGGTACTTACTTTATATGCACCTGTATTTTTATATTTTTCTTAAACAAGATAAAGTTGTTTATATGCATATTACATGCAAATTCGTCCACATGCATGTTAGATTTGGAACAGCAGTTAGCATCAGATGCCTTTTGAATACATGCTTCTATCATGCTAATACAGACTACATTGTCATTGTGTGTTGTGATCTACGCAGTTCTTCTCTCATCCTCTCTCTGTCTCTCTCTCTCGGTGACAGGTGAAGGTGATCGGAGTCTTGGTGTGTGTGGATGGATCCTTGTTGTTCTCTCTACTATTGCCACAGTGATTTTCTTCCCTATCACAGTGTTTATTTCCATTAAGGTACAAAGACAGACACAAGAACTGAAACAAGTCAAATGTTTTGGCTTCTTTAAAGTCTTATCAAGAACCAAAAACCACGAGTACCAAGCAAATTTTTCCCATAAGGAACAATGTAAAATGAATGAATCTGTTCCACACCCCCAGAAAACCCATGCTGTATAAGATATTATACGCATTAATGGAGTTGTATTGTACAGGTGCTCCCTGATTTACAATGGGATAACATCATCCATCATAAGTACGTATCATGTATGTATCACAGTGAGTTTAATATAGTCTATACTGCATCATAGCTGAGCCAATCATATAGTTTAAAATACTTACATTAATCTACAGTTGGCCAAAATCATTAACACAAAGCTTATTTTGTAATAAACTTGAAAATCTCATGTATTTTAGTGAGTAACAGATTGAAAGTGAAAAGGAAAAGCAAAACACTTACTCTATTGGTGAACTCGGGGCTCTAGCATAGCTGCTAAGCTAACTGCAGCGTGAAAGCCAATGGGGTTCCTTTCCTTTCGGTTGGTTGTCATTACTAACCTTTTTAGGACCCATGGGAACTCATTTGCACAAAGTATACAGTATTGTTGGTGTAAAAATAAAGAAAAACATGACAAACACAGTGGAGACTCTGCTGGGTACTGAATTGTGAATCATGAATCGAGTTTTGGCTGAAACGACTTGCGTCACAAGTTTAAGCAAGTGTGCCATATACTGAGCAAACGACGAGAACCGAGACATTTTTCTGTTCGAGAATTGAATTCGACAAGCTCTGAGGCGGTGGAAAACCGAGGTACCACTGTATAAAAATTTTTTTTTTATGTAGAAGATAGCTAGAGCTTAGTTGTATAAATAGATCTTAACACATTAAATATTACAAATCAAAGCAAATCAGAAACGTCTGTAATTACACTCAAAATCAATATACTAAGCGGATTTTGTCTGACTATTTGACTTAAATTCTAGATGTCCTTATACATGACAGTATAAATTTAGAGGAAATGTCATGTATATATCTGGAAACTGGTACTCTATTATCTGCCTGTAAGGCTTTATTGTGACTAAGAAAACAAATTTACATACTAAATCCATACTGTAGGCTTGAGAGGTGATTGATGTTTTAATGATATATACTTGCTTTGATCTAGATTGTTAAAGAATATGAGCGGTCTGTAATATTCAGATTGGGCCGCATCACAGCCAAAAGGGCAAAGGGACCAGGTAAGCAAATTTAGTGTTCTACAAAGGTTTGGGTACCCATAGTCATTTTCTTAATAAAACAAAAACAAAACACAAAACTTTGTAAGTAACATTCTTAAATGTAGCACATTTCTACAAACTAATTCTTAAAGTTTAAGCATATTGCACAAAATTGTGCAAAAGAAACTGAAGTAATATCTAAGCTTGTTCCCTGTTGTGTTAACCACTTTTCATTTAGTTCACTTTGGTTCATGGTTGTTGTAAACCTTTTATCAAAACAAGCAAAATGTATCAGGGGTGCTCAAGCTATTGCATAAGACTGTACATCTATGGTTGCTACATCCATTACAGCTTGGGTTTACATGCACAACAGTGTTGAAGACATTTTCAGAAGTTTGAATTTGTGGTGTTGCGAAACAGGTAGTCACATGGATCTGATCATGTGTGAATACCACAAGCCTAGGAGAAACACGTACTCTATTTTCTATGCCTTTCACAGGGAAATGTTATGTGGGTTAATTGCACAGATTTGTTGGACATTAAGTTGAAAAGGTTAGTGATTACACCATGTAACAATTTTCAAAAATTTTTTTGTTCCCAGTTGTTAAGTGTGTTTTCCTGATTGTTTGTACCCTAAATTAATAGAAAAAAGTTATTATTCCCTGTAAACTTTGCTTTTGTGGTCAGCACAATGATATTTTGAAACTGATCTATTTGGGGGGGGGAATTTCTATTTTTAAGGATATTCGCCATATTTCAAGATACTTAAGAAGCTTCTGGAATTGTGAGAACTATCAAGAAGTTTCTAGAACTGTCCAGAATTATCTAGAACTTTCTGGGACTGTACAGAATTGTAGGTAGCTGTATAACTACAGTTATATAGGGCCACTATAGCCCTTCCCGAGAGACGGAGAGACATGATCTAATTGATTGGGATTGCAAAGTAAGTGGCCAACAGCCATCACAGACAAAGGGGAATTGACCTAGACAGACAGGTCTGAATTCATTCTCTATTCAAATTCTGATAACGACAGTATTCACACTTCACCCCACACCCATTACAAGAGGAGCTTAGGAAGGACCACTACTTTCAAATGTATATATTGTGTGTTACTCTGCTACCGGGTGATCAGTCTTGCTCTGCTGATTCCTCAGTACACTCTTGTACTTTGATACTGCATTGAATAAATATTGACCATTTTTATCGAGTTTGGAGAGACATCCTTTTTCCTTACAGTACACAGCAACTTAGTCAATTTAGATGGCATCAAGAGGTTGCATACATCCAGCAGACGCATTTTGCTATGTATGTGGCCATTTTATAAAGACAAGAGCGAAAAAGTACTCTGTGGAAGCATCTGCTAAGATGTTTGAGGCCTACAAAGCATACTTCGGCACTTGCCTGTTGGTTGACCTGGTTTTCTATAATAAAAATTCATAATTTTCGTTGCCGTGGTCACAAAAGCGAAGTTTATGATGAATGTAAGCAATTTTTAATTTGTTTTAGACATAAGCAATTGGAATATAACATTAAAAAGCTGGGAACAAAACTTGTGTTACATAGTGTAATTATTAAAACTCACAGTTAATAATGTGTGCAATAAAAATGCTGAAATTGTAACTGTTTTGTTTGTTCATGACCGTCTCTTCTAGGTATCTTCTTACTCAATCCCTTCACTGACAGCTTTGTGAAAGTGGATATGAGAACAGTATCATTTGACATCCCTCCGCAAGAGGTATGTCAGACTAAGGCTCAAAACATGTGATACACAATATACAACACTTGCACATACCTACTGATCCCTTTATTATCATAGATTCTGACCAAGGACTCAGTGACAATAAGTGTGGATGGAGTGGTCTACTTTAGGGTCAGCGATCCCATTGCATCTGTGGCAAATGTCAGTAATGCTGATTACTCCACACGGCTGCTCGCACAGACCACCCTGAGGAACGTCCTGGGCACCAAGAACCTATCTGAAGTTCTGTCTGACCGTGAGGGTATCTCTCACAGCATGCAGGTGAGAGACAAGGAGAAAGAGTGGGGTGGTGTGAACTGTGAAGCTATTATCTGATTTTGAAGGATTGATTAGCCTCTACTCATAAAAGAGGATTTTTCTTAGGCCCCTAAAGGTATGATTCATGGTGTAGCCATTGCTGGTTTATAGATATCTGCCTTCTGAACTTAAAAAAATTACATTTGCATATTAAAGCCATTTTACATAATGACACTCGTAAAAAAAAAAAGTCCACACTAAGGGACTAACAAAGTTTATCTTACCTTATCTTATCTGGTATGAATATTATATAAACAGAAACACTTATATAATATTCATAATATTAATATCATTTTTAATATCATTTATTTTTAAAAGAATTACATTCTCTTTAAAAGAAGGGAATAATTATACTCTTGTTTGGACCTCTAGTCAAGTACACCAGACCAGTCACACTGCTCCCTCTAGTGGTACAAGAAAAAAATGCTTTTTTTCCTGTTTTCTACCACATATCACTGAAACCTTAACTTAACTACTCACATCTTCCCTGAAGGTGTCTCTGGATGAGGCTACAGACTCATGGGGCATTAAAGTGGAGCGTGTGGAGATTAAGGATGTGAAGCTGCCTCAGCAGATGCAAAGAGCCATGGCAGCGGAAGCAGAGGCAGCCCGTGAGGCCAGAGCAAAGGTCAGAACTTCTTAAAGTTGCACATTTACAGCATTTAGCAGACTCCCTTATCCAGAGCGCCTTACAATTGATACAGTCTTACAATCCAAGTAATTGTGGGTTAAGGGCCTTGCTCAAGGACCCAACAGTGGCAGATGTGGGATTTGAACCCTGGACCTTTTGGTCCATAGTCCAGTATCTTAATCGCTAGGCTGTAGGAAAACAATATTCTGTTTGCATATTGCTGTGCTACAGATTCCAATGACCTACAACAGAGAGAACAGTTTACATTTCACTACTTCGTTCCATTCCATTAATCCTATTGGTAACACTTTACCTGAACCCTTTATTATTCATATACTATGCTTTATTATTCATTAGTCATATTCAAATAGCCATAAATATGTAACAGTGCCATGTTACCATTACTAGTTAGCACGATAGCTGTTATAACTAAATAGCTAAAATTGCAGTTGCTTTAAGATGGTGCTACAGACTGAGCAATAACATGTTACAGTTCATGGCAGCATATGACATCTGTCGCATCATGTTTATGACATAATGATGCTCATTTTATGGTCTGATACAGAGTTTAGCTATAGTGTTACCCCCTCCACCTGTGTGTTTTCATATGCGCAGGTGATCGCGGCAGAAGGAGAGATGAACGCATCACGGGCGCTGAAGGAAGCTTCTCTAGTTATCGCTGAATCTCCCTCAGCCCTGCAGCTACGCTACCTGCAGACCCTCAACACCATCGCTGCCGAGAAGAACTCCACCATCATCTTTCCTTTGCCCATGGACGTCATTACGCACTTTATGAAAAAGTGAAGCCAGGTGTCTACAGGCAATCTAGCATAATCACAAG
This sequence comes from Ancistrus triradiatus, assembly GCA_025084515.1. Classification (NCBI taxonomy): domain Eukaryota; kingdom Metazoa; phylum Chordata; class Actinopteri; order Siluriformes; family Loricariidae; genus Ancistrus; species Ancistrus triradiatus. The sequence continues at coordinate 506,658 of JAJAGP010000029.1, read as the reverse complement.
TGGTTAGAGAGCAAAGCAATGCACAAATGGTTGCAAGATAATTTAGAGCAAGATCTCAATGAAATGCGTGTATTGTGAGCATGTTGTGTGTTTTGTGAGCATGTTGTGTGTTTTGTGAGCATGTTGTGTGTTTTGTGAGCGTGTTGCAGCTTTACAACCAGCATAATTAGTTTAGTGTGTTGACTTTTTTTGTCTGTTTACTTGTTTTTTAGAACCCTGGTGGGTTCAGACGTTAAAAAAGTGAAGTGTCGGACACAAAAATTACAAAAACAACAAACACAAAGCAGTATAATCTTTTTTATGATGTAAATCTTGGATGATTCTTTAAATATTTGCTGTTACACCAAGCATCATCAGAGCTCAGCCAGGAATAAACTGCCATTTACTCTGTGCTTGTGTGTGTTTGTACTCAATAACATAGCATTTTCACTCACCAGCCACTTTATTAGGTACTCCTCCTTGTTTCTACACTCAGTGTCAATTTGATCATTTCCACTTACCATAAAGAAGCACATTGTAGTTCTACAATTACAGACTGTAGTCCATCTGTTTCTCTACATTCTTTACCCTTTACTCTGTTCTACAATGGTCAGGACCACCACAGATCAGGTACTATTTGGGTGGTGGATCGTTCTCAGCACTGCAGTGACCCTGATGTGGTGGTGGTGTGTTAGTGTGTGTTGTGCTGGTAGTAGTAGATCAGACACAGCAGTGCTGCTGGAGTTTTTAAAAAGCGAATTGTCACTGCTGGACTGAAAATAGTCCAACCACCAAAAATGTCCAGTCACAAGAATCCTGTAGGCAGCGTCCTGTGAACACTGGTGAAGGATTATAGGATGACTAACACAAACTGAAACAAACAGATGAGCTGCTGTGTCTGACATTACATCTACAAGGTGGATCAATTTGCTAGATGTGTTAAATAGAGTACACAGTGAATGAACACTGTGAATTAGTGATTAAAACTCCATCAAAAATGCTGTCTGATCCAATCGTACCAGCAAAACACACACTAACATACCACTACACACTACAGTGCTGAGAATAGTCCACCACTTAAACAGTCTGTCATTGTAAAACTACAAAGTGAATCTATATGGTAAGTGGAACTGATAAAATGAACAATGAGTGTAGAAACAAGAAGGTGTACGCTCACAGGACACTTTATAAGGAACACCTGCTGCCACAGTTTACCCATCTTTTAATGGCTAATTCCAGCATGATTATGCATCATGTCGACTCAAACTGGTTGATCTGGTTGATTTGATCATGACTGAAAAATAAGTTTGAAGAACTTCAGTGTTGTTCAGTAGCCTTCCCATTAACCAGATATGGACCCAATAGAAGACCTTTGGGATGTGTCGGAGCAGGAAATTGGCAGCATGAAAGTGCACATGAAACATCTGCAGGAATTGTGTGAGGCAATCATGCACTACATTAAGAAAAATCTCAAAGGAATGTTTTCAATATCATGTGGAATCTATACCTCGAAGAATTTAGACTGAGAGCTGTTTTGTTTCCAAAATAAAAGAGACCAAACCCAAAATTGCAAAAAAAAAAAAAAAAATAGTCTCAAGAGCAAATAATTATCAATAAATTAACAAAAATTGAGAGAAATTCTTATTAATTATAAGAATGAAAATAAATGGAGAAGGCAATGTAGTATGTGACGGCCTTTTCCTTTGATTTCCTTGTGGGTAAACTTGCAGACAGAGTTGTTTTACTCTTCATTCAAAGAGTAAAATATTTCCCGGTTAGTTAGTGTTTAATGTGGGGCTAAATATTCTCCATAGGGTTCACATCCGGATTCTGACCAGGACAAAACATGAGCCTGATGGACTTGTTCTCAAGCCTTGAGTCTGGCTGTTGATGTTGATTTGATGCGTAACCCTTAAGTAAACATCGTTACAGCCAACATGGTTTTAATGTTTTGGTTGATCAGCCTAAACTGATTACTACCATAATTAATATAATGCTGCTATATTATATAAGCTGAAACTTACATGTACTTCACATCATCGTGCCTTTTTTAAGTTGCTGTAGAAAACAGCACCATTAAATGACTAAACCGAAGGGAATATTTTCATAAAAAACACATTTACGATTCCCCTTTTAGAATATTTTAATACCCACCCTTCCAAAGTGCATACAAATGTTTTCAGATATATACTTTCCATTCCATAGGACTAACAGCAACTATGCTACAGTGCTGACCAGCACAAAGGAAAGATGAAAAAGTACACACATGGAACAAAGATGATCTGTGCAGACAAACATGCTGATTCTGCTGATGCATTAGACACAATACACACTATGTTCACACGTGACCGTCAATTCCAGTTGCCAAAGGAAGCAGAAAGTTAGAAGAAATGAAGGAAACAGGCAGATCAGTCCATGTGTCCTCTGAGCAGTGAGGTTGTGTGTTGAGATAAGATTTAGCAGTTCATCTGTAGAGCCGTACGCAGGACAAAGAGCCAGTGCAAACTTAGTCCGTGATCCAGTTTTCATTAGCCCTCGGAGGCCGTCAGAACGATGGATTCCTGTCTAGTGAATGAGAGCTTATCAATATACACTTGTAGTATTACTGAGACCCTCACCAGGAAAAGCAGATAGAAACTAAGACTTGTCATTTTTAGTGTACACAATGTTACGTTCTGCGATGTGGAGTGGAACACCAGACAGAACTTATTTTCTGAAAGTATCTATATTGCAAATCAGGATGTTTTAAGAACAAGGAATGAAGTATATTTATTTCATTTTTGTATTGTAATATAATTCCATGAGTAGTATTTTCCTCAGCAAGAATGCATCATCGAGATATGTAGCCTAATTCTTGCATTCTGTTCTGAAATTTAGTAGGCTGACTACCAATTTAGATCACTAAAATAACTGAAGTCAAAACAATCCACCTAATTTTACCCCAGCAGAGTGGTTGGTATTTATCACCCATTGGTGCGTCTCTAAGAGAGTGAAGGAGAGCATGTGCTTCCTGGACCTCAGAAGTCAGCCGATACATTTTTCCAACTACAGCTACTGGAATGTCTTTGAACGACCCCTTAAGTACACATGAGCTCACAGATTCCTGATATTGGCTAGCATTGATGAGTGAGGCATCAAGGCTAAGGGTAGCTATGGCTTCATCATGGCTCAAAACTTTAGGTAAATGGTTCTAAAAACATTCTGATTTGGGGTATTGACATTGTTGAGGCTATGGAGTGACAAACAATGATATCTATGCAGAAAATTAAGATATAAAACACCTTAAAAAATCAGTCTATGCAACATAATAAAAATGAACAAACAATTACAATCAACTGTTGTAGCAAATTGGAGATTCATCATGATCATTAGGAACCTATAAAAATGTTGTACAAGTGTTCTCCATTTTTGCTACTGAACTGCAAACCAAGGCACAATGATCCAATATTTAATCAGATTCAACCTTATTAAATGCATAAACTACAATTTTGCATTCTGTACAATGGCAAGATATCATCTTTATAAGGGGGATTGTTTGTTTTGTTTAAATCAGCAAGTTAATATGAAGTTATTTGTAGTCGCATGGAAAGCACCTGCAATGACCTGTTTGTGATGCTGTGGCCTGTTAGATCATCTGCGATATCTGGGTTACAGTAGCAAAAACTGAGACTGCTATCCCATATTAAATCTCATGCCACTGTTCCACATGCGGTTTTACTAGAAACTCAATTCAGAATGAACACAATCAAAAATATTTCCATGTAATTTAAAAAAATAAATCCTCTAACCAAAAACATTCTCATTCCAATAAAAGTGTGCTTATTAATAAACGTGTCCAGAAAACATAAGTACATTCTAGTTACGAGATCTGACATAACACAGCATTTTTTTTGTTCTCATTAGCTGTTTTTAATGGCCTAGCTGTGATTTTTTAAATATTTGTGAAAGCACCATCAATATTGTAGAAAAAAATCTTGGTAAACATTTGAAAGGTTTTTCTTTTATAGCAGTATCAAAATTGGTATCTGAAAGTGAATTTTCTTTGAAACAGATAACTAAGCTAATTATATAATGCTGGGTGTACATACGTAAAATAAAGTGTCCAGTTTTAAAAAGTGTCCAGTTTCAAAAATAGTGACATATCAAAAGTGTAATACATTGTTGCCTAATGTCATATGTTTGGAGAAAGTTTGGTCTGGTTTCAAGGTTTTAAATTCTTTGTTGCACTGTAAAACACCATACCATATTTTGGTCATTCCCATTGTGGCAAAACTTTAATTAGGCCTCAATTTTCATCACTAATTTCTTTAGAATTTTTATTGCTATAAAAACACTGACTACGGTCAATCAATCTTCATGCCAGCTATGTCTAAAACGTACCACTATCTTTAATACTAATAAAACATTACTTTTTGGGGAAAAAAGTCCACAATCTAAAAAAATCCCTGAAAGTTATATTACAATGCCTTTTTCAGACATAATTAGGCTACATTCCCTTCTAGTTTTACTCATACAAAAAATGATTCCTAGGTACTGCTACACTCTACTAACCTACAGTATACCTACAAAAACATAATAACAATTAGTCATTTTAAATACATGTTATGGTATGTGAATGAAATCACATTGGCTTGCTACTGAAGTGTAGTCCATTGCCATATTTTCAGTGTTTCAGTAAGGATATGGAAGCTTTTCCCCAATCCCAAATTTTACAAAAGAAAGACTGGAAGACTTTTACAACACATGCACATATCAAAATTTCCATTACAACACCTTACAAATTTTACTATTAAAAATTACAAATAGCAACATTTAAAACAGCAATTCATATAGTATCTATATACACAGCCTGTTTTCTGTGTGTTGTGTGAACCAGATGCTGTGATACAGCATTTACAATGCGTTTGTACGACCTCTTCATGCGTTTACCTTTACCTGGGAATGTACCTGCAATTTTCTGTGTAGGAGGTTTAAGTGTGAAAGCACCCTGGAGTTCAAATCCTGGTTAGACAGACCAGATAGGACAATTGCCTGGTAATTTTTGGGTTTGCTGATATGTGTACAAAAGGTGAAGTATTGAGATCTTCTAAGGTGGGTGATTTACAATAGCACAGTAAACAAGCTTCAGTTTAAACCCATATTAGATTCAGAAATGAAAGAGTTGTTTGCTGTTTGTGCTGACTATGGCATTACTTCTTAAATAAATGCTGTTCCCATTGATGAACTGATCACCTGCAAATTGCATCAATAATGCAGAATTACATAGAGAGAAGTAACATAATGTATAATCTAATCTGATTCCACCAAATCTGATGTGTGTTTGATTTCTTAAACAGTCAGCTCCAGAACTGTTGGCACATTTGGTAACAATAGGGAAAATGCTTTACTTCTGAACATGGACATCGTTAGACCAGTTTTACCTAATGCAAATAAACATGCATTAGTAAATTACATCATCAATATTTTCTCTCTTTTCAACCGTCCTATCTCTCTCCATATCCGCAATGTAATTAGACTTGCTGCACAAATGCTCTCAAATGGTGCTCTGCACCACTTTAATATACACAAGTGAAAACATCTCAAATACAGTCAATACATTTACGACTTTATTATATGATTGATGGAATATTATGATTATTCAACATGTTTCTATTTTTAGTTGTGAAAATTAATGTCAGCTAAATCTACAAATAGTTTTCTGATAATGAAAGTTATTTAATGTATTTATTGGATTTAAGAAAAGCTATAGTCTGTTAACAAAATTAGTTTTACAAAGCTAGTTTGGCTGGTACTGCCACTTTCGGTTTATTTATTTTTGTTGGGGTTTTACCATAGTCCTTTGTCCTCTGGCTGGTAGCGGACTTTGATTTTTCTTATTTTTTTGTGTGAAAATAAATCGTCCAGGTTATTAAACATAAATGCAGTTATAGACCAGATGCACATTTGATTGTTCCAGTCTATGTTCGCAGTATCTGAATGTTGTATTTAGGACCTACTACTGCAAGTAACATTGCTTGTATCTTTGCTTGATCTGTACCTCTTGTTAGTAGATGGATAGTAATTGTCATATAAGATCTGGACCTAAAACAGACTTTGAATGACGTGTCACTTTGCTGCTATGAGGCTGTTTCTCCAAATGGCATGTTTTAATTTCTTTGCCAGTTGCATAATGCTGACCGCCCCCCCCCCCTCCCCCTAGATCCCCCATAATTAAAGCTTAGCTCAACCCCCCAATTCATAAATCTCTAGTGTGACACCCCTGCTGCTAAATAAAATTATGGTGAAACAGAGGGCAAATTCCCCTATTTCATTCATTAACATGGGGAAATAAGACAAAAGTGTGAGCATCCGTAAGGCAACAGTTATGAAACTAGCCACGTGTCTGAAAATGTTACTACAATAATGATGGTTAAACCAACAGGAACTCCAAAGACCCTACCTAGATGAGGATTGCAAGTATATTTTACCCCCACACACATTGAAAAAGTCAGATATTTCGCAAGGATTTCAAGGAATAGTGTTGAAGCTTTGCAGAAAATGGTAGCATTTTGGCGTCACCAAGTATCCAAGTCTATAATTAGATGGCACCTCCATAGCCAAAAACCTACATTGTGGAAAAACTTTTTCTTCAATTGACCAAGGAACATTTTTTAGACTCAAAACGCCATGGTTTTCAAAAAACATCTAGATGTCACAGCCATTAAGCTACATCAGGGTCATGGTTGAATCTTCCATCAGGACAGTGACTGAAGGAATATATCCATATCCAAATACTAAATGATTTACTCACTACAGAATTACTATTTTGACATAAATGTAAAACATATGATTTTGTTAATCTTTTTTAGGTCTTCTATTTTCTTAGAATAAACTCACTTTAATTAAAGGTGGATCCTATTCAGTGAGAAATGAAGCGAACTAACCTTTTTTTTAACCCACATTTACCGAGGATGCCAATATTTCTGAAGCTGTCTGTAAATCACAGTTCATGTCCACATGTAAAGTGTAAAGGCTGCGAGTGGAAAGGTACCTGGAAACATAACTCCTCGTATCTCAGAAGCATAATTAACTTGGTGTTGTGTGCCGGAAAGGGCAGAGTTAACTAGATGCTTTCATGGCAAACTGAGGGATGTGACCCTGAGTGGCAGCCATTACAGAGAAGACTGGAAGACCAGGTGAGGCGTTCATACGAAAAAGCTTATTGAGTAGTTTGAGGTAACACATGGCAAGTGAGCCAGACCACATGATGCTCTCTACCAACAAACAACATTTTCAGGAACAAGTCTTCTACAGTCATTACTCAAGAGAGCTGAAACAAGCTTATATAGAAGCCACAGTCTTTCATGAGCAGTTCGTTTCTTACCTCTTGACTATTGTTGAGTATAAAACTCCATGTTCTTCAGAAACCTCAGATTGTAAGTTTAAGGTCAGTTGGCTTTCATAGACCTTTGGTGGACCAGTATGTAGACATGGATACAAGAGGGTAATACAATAAAGTATATTAAGAATCTTTCTCTTTTGCTCTTTTCCACACAAAACCTACCAGTGCCTAATGTGGAACTGTTCCACATTTTCCCATGACAAGCATATATGCTGTTGGCTTTTGGCTTCTTTGGATTAGGAACATTTTTAAAACTATTTATGTATCTAACATAAGCATAGCTTTTTTTTCATTTGGGGTGTAGGGGCTGGGGGTTGGCCTGGGTTTCAAGGGGTAAAATCCCCTCCAATAATTCCTACTCAAAATGTGATTTATTTTTTTAACAGTGCGGTGGGTTTTCTCCCGGTTGTTAGGTTTGGCTGAAATGATTATTATTATTAGATTTAAATCTTGTTATTTTTAAACAGTTATGACTGGTTACTGTGGCAGGAGGAAGGCGGAGCTGCTTTTACGTCTTCCAGTTTGTGCTGGATGCCCCTCCCCTAATCACAGACAGCTGCTGCAGATTCTTGGAAGCGTTCTCACAGCATAAACACTCAGATCTCACCAGCATGAGACAGGGGACGGTAACCTCTCGGCCACAGAGTGAGCACTAGAGAGACTGTGAAAGAGTCTCACTAAAAATGTAGTGTCTAGATGGGATTAGTGCACTGTATAAATAAAGCACTTTAGGTTGACTTGCACTGGTCTGTGTGTCTCTGAGTTGTTTTTTTCACATCCTCACACGTCTGATGCAGAGGATGCAGTCCGTGTTCCTTTAGTATACTTGCTTCACTTCTCAAACGTTTAAAAGTGAGGAGAACTGAACGTGCTAGAGTAACAATGTGAGAATTTGTCTGGCTTGTTAGCTAGTGCAAGCCATAGCCAAGCCCTGGATTAAAAACAAACGACAAGTGCTGTAGTTTATTTTGTTAGAGATAGTTAGCTAACTAGGTAATTTTGTAATCTAATATGAAAATGTTTGTTTGAAATACAGTAGTACCTTGGTTCTCAACCACCTTGGAACTCGTCAAATTTGGTTCTCAATGCATTTTGATCAGAAAAATGTGTCTTGGTTCTCGTTGTTTGCTCCATTGCTGAGTGAAGATCTTTCATTGTTTCTTCTGTAGTTTTACTTCTGCAGTACTGTATTCTTAGTGCAAATAAGTCTCCATGGGTCCTAAAAATGTGGTTATATTGACTGCCAACCAAAAGGGGAACAGGATTATGCTCCAGAACACAGACTGCAGTTAGCTTAGCAGCTTATGCTAGCACCCAGAGTTCATCAATAGAGTGTGTTGCTTTCACTTTTCACTTTCAATCCATTACTCCATTGAATAACATTGAACATTTTCAACACTTTATTATAAAATAAGCGTTGTGTTAATTCTTTTGGCCAAATGTAAGTTAATGTAAGAGTTGTGAACATTAACTTACTTATCACCACTTATCATAGGCTCTGCTAAGTATGTATGTAATATAAATCGCTCTACCAAACACCTGTACAATACAACTCCATTAATGCATATAATGCCTTATACAGTGTGGATTTTCTGTGGGTCTGTAATGGATTAATTCAATTTACATCATTCCTCATGGGAAAAATTAATAATTAAAAATCTTCTGGAACAAATTAATGATGAGAACCTAGGTACCACTGTATACTCATAGTAAATATATAGTTATATTCAAAGTAAGATACAGGTCATATTAAATACCAATTGTTGGCATTCCTTGTTTGGCATATCCTATGTTTTATGTCACATAAAACACTACTCATAGGATGCGTTAGGTTGGCTGGTGTGAGCAGTGTACCTTCCCAAAGTTGAAATGAAACCTACACCACTGGTGTCTAATAATAAAAACCGATTTAAGGAAATCTGTTACAAGTAATATTGCAGTCTATGCTTAGCTCAGCCGAAAATGTCTTTGTGCTCCATAAGGCCATAAGGCATAAGGCATGCCAGAGACTTGGGCCATGTGCCAGAAATAATTGTGAAATCAGAACAGGAATACAGTCTTTGACCGGTTATATAGACAAGTATAGAACAAGTACAGAGTGCTCATGCTCTGTAATGCTGACAGCAAGATTCTCTTAAAGCACAGATCAATTGCTGGTGTGTAGATCACTAAGAAGGTTAAAGAAGCATGAAGTCGCTTCCTTAACCTCCATCTGTAATACAAAGGTGTTATGTCCACTGCTCTCCATATCTTAGCAGGTTGTCTGACTTAAATGTAACAGGACTACAGAGAAACACTCAAACTTCTATTAACAGCTGTGACCGACGGATCAGCATTTTCTATCAGTGACTCAAGTTTGTCATTCAACGTTTCAAGCTGCAGGTTTGTTGGTGACACAGTCTGACAGGATCTCTCCCAGGCAGCTTGTCTATTCTCAACATCCTGCATTTTTTCTCTCAAATCAATGGACAACAACAACATTTTGATCTTGAACACCAAAAAACAACAGTATTCTAGAAAAGTTACAAGACAGGAAAGGGAAATAAGAGCTGGTACATTCACTGAATTTAAAGAGCTTATCTCGGCAGTGTATTGGCATTGGGGACTCGTGCGGGCGAGGACCTGGCTACTGGTGAGCCCCTGTGAGTGGGAGTACCTGGGCTGGGAGAACCCACTCTGTGTGTAGGAGTGCTGTTTCCAGGGGAATATGAGTAAGAGTGAGTTGGAGTATCAGGACCTGGAGAGCTGGGATACTGTGGGATATCAGGCCCTGGAAAGAAGACCCTATGGCTGGGAGAGGAGGAGGGTGATAGATGGGGGCTCGTTTGTAGAAGCCACAGAAGTTCCTCATTGTTGCGGCTAAGACGCTTCTTCTCGTTAGACTCCCTCATTACGTTCTCCTGCAGGTTAGCGTTCTCCTCTGATAGCTGCCTGTTGAGAACATCACACTCTCACAGTCACAACCAGGACAAACCTGACTGCAGTTCATAGAACACTCCACTACATGCATATATCTATTGTACTTATATTTTCTATATCATCACCTTGAGGAAAAATAGTAACCTCCAATAAAGAGAGTGCCTTATTCAAAGTCAGGAGATAATCAGGAGTGCATCAGGATAAATGTAGCATAATCCCAGATCAAAAGTTGTTACTCAATTGAGGTTTGAAGAACACATAAGAGCAACATCGTCTCAAACAAGACAATGTTGTGCAAAATAAAACCAAAGAAGTATGGCAAATGTGTGTTCTCATATTCTGTATCGCAAAATAACTCCCTTCAAAGCAACTTATTGAAACTGTGACACTCTGAATGGCCAGATAATTAATCAGACCTCAATCCAATAAAAATTGTGGGATTATTTGCAGCAACATTTGAAAAGCAGAAATAGGAATCCACAAGATGCGTCCAATTAACGGAAATCTGGGCCAACATTTTCCAGGCACTGATGGTATCATTAACTGACATCACTAACGTTCTTATTAAAGTGACAGGAAGCATAACCATGAATTAGAAAATAATATTGTTGGATCAGGATTATACTCTATACTTGTTTTAATTCCATTGTATTTCAAGTAATATACTTTTGATGAGATATCCAGTAATATGCAAAAGTCTTAGGCCATTGTTAGATTACATATACTATTGGTTTAGCAATGTTATGGTGGCTACATATAATTATTCCTGTCTCTTTATTAGAATACAACCAGAAAATACAGGAAATTTGTGTCCAGTATTAAAAAAAGCTTCTTATTTATTTTTTAAGTATTTAGTGTGACCTCCCCTCACACATTAGCAGCATCTGGTAACTTCAACAGGATGCCAAGAAACCACATTTTGGAAGGGAACAGGGTGAAAACGCTAAGATATGCTAAAGCTCACAAGATTGGAATAAAGATCAGTGGAAAAGAGTATTATCAAGTGACAAATCCAGATTTGAAATACTTAGGTTCCATCATCGATGTTACATATGATCATTATAGCATTGCTAAAACAACAAATCTAAAAGTGGCCTAAGACTTTTACACAGTACTGTATAGCTAACTGTGCTCAGGAAACACAATGGTTTATATGCTAGCCTACCACCCCAGGGACCAGGTTCGAGTTCCGGCAGGTCCTTCCAGCTGGGTCTGCAATCACATGCAGACACTGTGCAGAAATCACCTCCTTCAGACAGATTGGCTCCCTCCAGATGGAGGACCATTTGTGGTGCTGCAAAAGTGACTCATATCCAGCCCTACCATGTCCTGGAGTTTGGCCAGTGCCAACTGTCCAACAATATACTGTAATGATGTACAACCAGGCTATTTATTAAAACCAGTATACTTATTATACTGTAATTTGTTGGCCATTAGTACTCCAAGGCTACTGAATAAGAAATGAATTGTGTGATTGGGAGCTCAGTAATGAGGGCTACCTGGACAGGGTAGTATTGCGGTCGATGCGGGCCTTCATGTCCTCATTCTGTTGCTGTAGCACCTGTACCTTCTCCTCCAAGTAAATGTTCTTTTGGGCCTGCTCAAAGAACCAGTTGACAACAGGAATCCCCATTAAATTCTTACACACTTCACCTGCCCCATTTCCTCCACAAAGCAAACAAGCACTTTTTCCTGACATCTGATTAGAAAACATAGATATTAAATGTTCAGTTTTATCACCCTGAATATTGATATACCCTCAAACTTCAAAACAGTTCAAACAGTGTACTACTATGTTTTACTATTAACTTGCTCTTTGACACCAGCTCAACTCATGCACTTTATTTCAGAGCTTACCACTTTCTCTAAGTGGCAGATCTTCCTCTCTTGATCATGAATCTGCTGGTTCTTCATCTCTAGAACCTCCTTCAGACTCTTCAGGTCCTGTTCAATATGCTGATATGGAGCCAGAGCATCCTGAAATCACACACACATAGGTACACGTGTAAATCTCCAAGGTGATATCAACTCAATAAAAAAAGTCAATACAATTACCATCTTGAATAAACTGAACTTAGTTTAATTTTTAATTTATGAACATTCATAGAATTATTAGTGTGATTTTAAGAAGGAAACGTTACAAATATTTGATTGTGTTTACATAAATTACCAAAATCTGCTCATCTGCACTCTTTCTCAGTGCCTCCTCAAAGCGTTTGGCCTTGTCTCGTAGTGCTTGGTTCTGGAACGTCATTGTGTCCACCTGGTCCTACAACACACACTCCACCTTAACATCTTAAATCATCACTTTACATTGCCTTGTGTTCTACACTTGATAATCTGTAAAAATTAGAGATGCACCAGTTGATTGGCCAGTTTCAGCGTGATCAGCTGTGACTGGTGATCGTCCGAACAGTCTCATATGGCCGATTCCGTGCTGGTCACATTTAGCCTAAACTTGCATTTCTGACTCCGACAGCGGCACAAACACAGCCACACATGATGAGCACAGGGCTTTGACTGACGTTAATTCAGAATTTAGTTCATGTCTGTAAGGAGCTTTAAACTTAAATAGTTAATGCTCAGCCGCTCCATGTTTGTTTCCTGCTCCCAACGTTTAGCACGTGGCTCCATAGTCCATTTATTTTTGGTTTCTTGTATGTCTGTAATCCGTTTTATGTGTGTGTGTGTGTGTGTGTGTGTGTGTGTGTTTCTCAATGCGTGTTTCTAATTATGCTGTATCATTTATGCCCAGGATTTACAGTATGTATGACTTACTGTCTTGCTTGGTGTGCTGTTACCTATGTACGGTGAGTTGCAATTCAGCTTCATTGCTTGTACTTGTACCCTTCCGCTAACTGGTAAAACGTTCTTATCAAGGGTGCAATAAAGTACATTTGAGCAAGTTTGCATTGTTTGATATTTGTGTGGCCAATGCCACAAAGCTAAAGCTACTGAGAGAATACGGTCAGGTACAAGCCAACAGCTTTTGCTATTTTTCTTTAACAAATGTTTCTTTATGCTGTCATTTATAATTCTTAGACAGAAAGAAAATCGGAATCGACCAGTCATATTCAGTATATTAAATATCGGAAATCGAAATCGGCCAAGAAAATTGCAAATGGTACATCTCCACATGCCACACTGCCAGCTAAGTACACACACTGCCTTAAACTTACTTGGAGGGACACCCTGTGCTTCTCAAAGTCTTCCTCCAGTGTAGCTTTCTGCTGCTCATGGGCTTTCCTTAGATCTGTGGAACATGAGATGTGTGACACAGTGACTCTGGAACTGTCTGCAGTGAAATAATGAGGCACGTCTCCCGTGCATTAATTATGAATCTGAGCTCACACCTCTCATGGTCCTGGCATGCTCCTCCTGCACACTTGCCATGGTCATGTTATGCATGGTTCGTATGTCTTCCAGAGCTGACTCGTGGTAAGCTGTTAACTCTTCAATCTGCAAATGGAAAAAAGTATTCAAACCTGAGCTGTATCTCAACTACATTTAATTACATGTGACCCTATATTCTTACAATGCAGTAAATATAAATGCATTGTAAATGTAAGGATTGAGGTGATACCAAACATGATTTTTACAACATGAAACATATCTAAAACATATCGAATGAAACATTTTCTGAATTTAAGTAAGAATTCATATTAAATACTGTGTGTTTGTTTCATCTTTCTAGATGCTGTATATTTGCTGTTTGTGTGTGTGTGTGTGTGTGTTCTATTCTTAGCAGTGCTTTCCTCTGGGAGATGGCAAATAAAGTATATCAGCATATGCTGCTAAATTCTTGGGATCACCTCCAGATCTGCAAACCTGTAAAATATTATTTGTGTCTTTGTGTTTTCTTAAGGTCAAAATGACCCATGCTGGGTCCCATCTGCTTGGTTCAATATCTCAAAATAAAAAAACAAAGGTATTATGAAAAAAAAAAATGTTTATCAATGTGTATAGTAGTACTGGGTTGGACCCCCTTTTGCCTTCAGAACTGCATTCAGTGCTGGAAACACTTTGGATTTTGGTCCATGTTGACATGATAGGATCACACAGCTGCTGCAGATTTGTCAGCTGTACATCCATGATGTGACTCTCCCATTCCACCACATCCCAAACATCTCTCTACTTGATTGAGATTTGGTGACTGTGGAAGTCATGTGTGTACAGTGACTTCCAGTGAACCAGTTTGAGATGATTTAAACTTTGTGACAGGATGCGTTATCCTGCTGGAAATAGGCGTCAGAAGCCATACACTGTGGCCACAATGTGGGATGGACAGCAACAATACTCAGGTAGGATCAATTGGTATTTAGGGGTTCAAAGTGTCCCAAGAAAATATCAAAAACCCCATTACACCACCAGCAGCAGCCTGAACCATTGACACAAGGCAGGATGGATCCATGCTTTCTAGTTGTTTATGCCAAATTCTGACCCTACCATCAGAATATCACAGCAGAAATTGAGACCATACATTAACAATATCTTTGTATTTTTTTAAATAAAATTTGAAACACTTACTGATAATGAAAACAAAAGGAATGTTACCATGTTGTTTTCTGCCTTCAAGACTGCAATTCTCTTTTCTGTCAGCAGGTGTCGCAAGGGTTCACTCATACTAGTTTTCAGTCATTCAAACGTTTGGCGGTATATATTTTTATGATTTTTTATGATTTATAAGAGCCCCAACGTTAAAGTGAATGGATGTTGATTGGATGGTCGTTAATTGGCACATACTTGTATTTTATTAATGTTCATACTCACTTTCTTAAGGGGTCCTAATATTTCAGGAGTTGACTGTATATTGTAAAGAGACATTTGGTCTGTAATTTATGTATATTTAATTTATTGAAGAATATTCTTAACCACTGACACTTCTATAGATTAAAGCTAAAGTATGAGTCTCATACATCTGAAGTGGCTTTAGCAATCAGAGTATTGTATAGTGTATTCATATATGTATACACCTGAACAGTAATTCTGATCTCCAAATCCAAACTCACCTGCTCTTGTTGCTGCGTCCGCAGTTCTTCCACGTATGATTGGTGCTCAGCTCTTAGATGGTCAGTGTCAGAGACGTGGTGTGTTCTCAGCTCCTCCTCCAGAGTGGCGAGCTCTGACTCCTGCTGCTCCTGAAGCTCCTTCAGCTGCAGTTCAAAACTTTGCTCCAACTCAGACTTCTCCTGTTGCAGCAACTCTAATCGTGCTGCAGTGCAGTCTGACCATTAGGATGAAAAGAGTGCACATACTCATCATACGGTCAACACCTGAATGTATCTCTGAATCTAAAAAATATGGGCTATATACACAG
Organism: Ancistrus triradiatus; assembly: GCA_025084515.1. Lineage (NCBI taxonomy): Eukaryota > Metazoa > Chordata > Actinopteri > Siluriformes > Loricariidae > Ancistrus > Ancistrus triradiatus. Next base: position 491,062 of record JAJAGP010000029.1, on the reverse strand, counting down.
GCTTAATCCTTACAGAAGAAACTTGGAATAGTTCACCTATTTCTAGGGCTCAAACAAACTTACCCGCTTCTTCCTGAATCTTTCTGAGCTCCAGAGATAGCTCTCTCTGTTTCTGCTCAGCATTTTCGGTCTGAAAAACACGCAATCACAATTTTGTATCTCCTCATCCAGTAAAAGACCTCACATAAGCGTTCAGCTGATGTGCTTAGCCAGACCATGTGCGTTTCAGTAGCACTGGCTATACTACTATCTATACTACATTCCAATCTGCAGTCTGGCTGACTAAGTAGCTACATAAGCCAGCTGTTGATGTGCAGGGGGTAAGAGAAGAAGAAAAAAGGTACTGATATGAGATAAAATGATCGCAAAGTGGCAAACAGTTCCTACCTCGAGCAGATATTGACAGTTCATTTACACACCATAGCGATGCTTCACAAATCATAGACCTACACAACAACTATATATTTTAATATGCATAAAGTATAGGAGAAATTCTCCACTATGCACCAAGCAACAACTTTTCTACACCACCCCACAGCCCAAAGTAACACATACAAACACGGAACACATACAGAAAGATGTCAATCTTTCGTTTAAATAACAAGCAATGCATTCCAGAAGTCAAAAACAAAAATACCACTATATATCCAAAATGGTCCCCTAATCACTATTTCCTAGATTCTACATACTATATAGAGTACTATTAGCATATCACAGAATTGGTAGGGGAGGTAAATGATTTTGGACACTTGTATGTGTTTGCCATAGATGTACAGTTCCTTCACATAATCATGCTAACATACTAACACCAATTCTGGAGCCTACCCCAAAACTCACTGGGCACAGGCAGAGGCACAGCCTAGAAGGGTGCCAGTCCATCTTACAGATCCATAACGTAGTTGTCCATGATGAAAATAGAGGCACCGAATCATTAAAAAGTAATGCATTCTGTTGAGGTTTAGATTGTCCCCGCATATGGCTGTATACTGCAATTTGAATGTGATAATTTAAATAAACATCTGCGTAACTAACATGATAAAAGTATTAATTTAAGCCTTTATTATGCAGATGAAACATGTGAAATATCTATACTTAAGTTCGATGATGAATGATAAACAGTAGGAATGTTATATTCATATTCACATGTATTTCCAGTTTTATGAGTGAATGTATTGCCCATTTTATGTGTCTGCAATTTTGATCTATACAAAAGATCACCAGCATCACATTAACCGCCTACCCCATAACATTCTGTAATTGTATTATGTCCGCGGCTCTTTCTCAGCCTCTTTCAATTCACTTCCTCTCTTGAACGACAGAGGGCACTGTTTCAACAGATAAACTTTGGCTTTTGACAGACTAAGCTTGTTCCCAACCAAATATACTGGCATAGTGGTATTAGATACGATTTGATTACAGATGATATGATATATCATGATTACATATCAACCTAGACATTTTCCACATACATACACAGGTTTAGTCATTTCTAGTAGATTCTTCTTCTTTTCTCTTTTTTTAAGGTGTGTAATAGTGTTTGAAGATAAGATAAGAAGAGAATTTGAAGATAAGAACCATTCATTCATTTATCCACTTGTTCCTAGCCAGGGTCGCAGGAAAGCCGGTGCCTAGCTGGTGGCACAGGGAGCAAAGCAGGAACAACCCTAGACAGGGGCACACACTCTCATGTACTAAGGGCACTTTGGAAACACCAGTTAACCTATCACGTATGTCTTCATGCATGTCTTGTGGGAGGAAACCTGAGTACCCAGAGAAAACCCACGCAGACAAGGGGACTACATGCAGACTCCCAGGGTCGGGACTGAACCGGAGCCCAGAGTCAGGATCGAACCAAGGATCTCGTGAGGCAGCAGCGCTAACCACTGGACCACCATGCTGCCCAGATAAGAACCAGCCTGCTTTAATTACAGCCATCACTAAGTTTGAATATATAGCTTTTTTTTACTACTTTAGCTCAGTTGTTTCATGTGTTCAGTCTACAATGGTATGCAAATATTTCATATTGTAAATAATTGTATGCAAAAATTTCACATTGTTACACATTATACTGTTTTTAAAACATTACAATGTGTTATTACTTCAGCATTCAGATTCACGGTTACAAGTAGTTCCAGTAGTTACATGTGAGTTTGCTGTTCTTGTTACCGATGAAATATTGTGTAGGGTAAAAGTAGCCTATGAACAGCACAATCAAGTATGGAGAAATAATGCATGTTCTTAAAGATGGGTTGTGAGAAGTAAAAAAGGGCACTTAAGTCAGGAAGACAGTATTTTTGATTTGCATGTGCACTAAAATTATGTGTGAGTTCCAGAAAGCAGTCATGTAAAAACAACTTTGGATCAGGGTGGTTTTGAAAATCCCACTGCCTTTGCAGATTTTAAATGTCACCCTTTTGTTATGCTATGTCTGTTTTCCCATTATATTGTCACATTTGAATAATCTTAATCTAACCTGTTATTCAAACCAATAAGCCACTTACATGTATGAGGTGTTAAAGTGTGTTAAACTGCTGTGTCAAAGACTAGTTCCTACTTTAATGTACAGCGATCCAACCACTGAGTAAGCATGTGCTGGGGTAGTGTCGCAGACCTAGATGCTATTCTGAATGCCTCTACCTACTTCTAATATTAATGAGTTACCATGAAGTTTCATTTTTTTCAGTGGTTAAGTATAAGGAAAACTAAAATAAACATTTCGACATCATGCTGTTTTATTTATGCATATGAACTTACTTACAGCAAGAAACATTTGCAGATAACAGGCAGTAGGATCATCTAGAAAATCCCTGAAGCCTAATTATGTTGACATTATTGAAAGTAGGTAGGGTGATATGAATAGGTTAGAATGAAGGTAGGAATATTCATATAAGAAATACTGGAAGTAGGGTCCTGCTAACAGAGATTCATTATCTGAACCGTTGTCCAAAATAGTGTTTTCCATTTGTATTAGTATTTTTTGTAAGAGGGCACAATTTCTTTCTGGCCATTAAAAGCAGAAGGGTGAGAACAATGGCTTACACCCAACCATATGATCTGGTGTTATACCACTAATTTATGGCTATGTGATAACATAACCATAGGCACTTTTTATGGTTCTTGGTGACAAATCATTTTTAAACAGAATAATATTTATTTGCTGTGCTGTTTTACCTTCAGGCTGAAATGCTGGGTGCATAATGCCAAGGCATCCAGTCCCAGCATAGTCTTCTTTAACTTGGTCTGAAGAGCCACCAGCTGCCCGTTCTGCTCCTTACACTGAGCCTGCAGCCTTAGTATTTCCTCCTCTTGCCTCTCCTGCTCTTCTTGCTCTTTCTCCTTTCTCTGTGCCTGATCTTTTTGCTTCTGTGAGCCTGGGGAGCCACTGCGTCCTGCAGCTGGCACACCTGACCCTCCAGGAACTCCAGAGGCTCGTACAGCTGCTGCCCTCTGCCTCTGTAGGACTGAAGAGAAGAGCCCAGATGTTAATGTTAAAGCAAATTTTACAGCGCATGAACTGTGTTTAACACTGAGGATGTAATGGGCTCGGGTTTTCATGCTTCTACTCATGAGTTTGTTAAGGTCTAGCAGCAAATAGGTAACTTGGTAGTAGAGGCTCATCAGAAAAGCTCAGTGAACCCAGCAGGTGTTACAGTTTTATTTGTCATGGCAAAAGACCACAGGATTCCGCTCCACCTCCAGCAGAGAATATATATACACCCCTATAGTGATGGGAAAACAAGTGTGTCTGCACCCTGCTGTTTCTAAATGCCAATCTGTATGTCACTAAATGTGCTTTATGGATCTGAACTCTTTCATGCCATTAGATCTGTAGCTTTATGCCAGCCATGCACCAAATGACTTTTCATGTCATTTTATTAAGTTACAATGTTTGCATAAAATCATGAGAGTCGTCTTTTTCCCAATACATTCCAATAAAATCAACCATGTTTAGTATTGACATAAGTCTTATGTCTTGGCTCACGCAAATAGTGACATGAAAATCATCAACAACCAATAGGTGAGCTCTCTCCAGCACCAAATGAAAGCAGCAAAGTGAGTACAGGTATGTCTGTTGGGGCTAGAGAATTGAGATATGAATGACACTCGGTTCTGTTGGACTGTACAAAAAGAGGAGAAACTGGTGGAGTTGTGGAGTGACCAAGAGTGTCTCTTTGATGTGTCTTCCCATTTATATCATAATGGAGTAGAAATGGAAAAAAGGTGTCCCCGTTCACTCAACCAGGGTCATGTACACATTCTCTGGTGTCTTGTCCTTTTCTTTGTAGTTGTTTTTTTTTTGACCAATTCACTGCCCACACAAGGGCAGCTGTGGGCAAAAGCCGCTTCTGTTTCTGCTCCATTGCTCAACAGTTTCTGTTCTTGTAAAATTCCACCAGTTGCATGATGGGAAATAATCTCAAAAGGAATCTAGCTGCAGTGTTGCAAATTGTGACCATGCAAGATCCCTCAATCTTTGTAACATCATAGTCTGTGTCTAATATCTGACTGTGACTTGTCTTTTGATTTGAGATGGTGTCAGACTTTAGTCTTTAAAAAGTTTTTTCAGATTTTTTTCAATGCCTTCTAGTGTAGGGTTAGCAGTAAGTAGAAACTCAGTGTCAGTAATATTGCAGTTAACAAAAGTCCATTTGGCTGTGGTAATCTAGTGGTTACAGTACTGGTCTATGGACCAGTAGGTCCAGGGTTTATATCCCACCTCTTTCAAGCTGCCACGGTTGGAGCCCTGAACAAGGCCCTTAACCCACAATTGCTAAATTAAGTAAATGAAATTCGGCTTCATGACTTTCTCCAGACAATGAATATACATTTACAAAAATAATGCTAACTGCTTTCATTGTCTTTTTGGTATTTTTTTGTATTTATTTTTAATATATGTGCTGTACTGGTCAGATCTGACTGGCCATCAAAACTGAAAGAATTAGAATGAAGTTTGTATTTTGTGATAATAACTGAGAAGAGCTCACCTAATAAGTGTAATACAACAGTTGGTGATAGCCAATGTTTTTAAAAATACTTCATAAACAGTTTTATGGGGCATGGGCAAATTTGACTGTGAACACATAAGATGGAAGACTAATTTGAACACAACAGGAGGGTTAATTATGTTTCAGCATCAACACTAGCGAAACTGATCGGTGAATTACAGCTTGTCTAAGATTGTTTTTGTAACTGTTGGTCTTGAACGCCGCAATTGACTCCACTGACCATGAAATCCTAATTGGCAGGATAGAAAACAAGTCTGGTTTGGAAAGACAAGATTCAAAAAGCTAAAAGATTAACCTGTAAACATATTTTACTCGTGAGCTGATTAATCCAAGTTTTATCTTTAACAAAGGCCTCAATTTTTGTAACTGAGCTGGTTCAACTGTTACTACAGACCCAGCCTCCTGGACTAGAAGAACTCCTGAAACTTGCATTATATACATGAGACAGACTGAACCCTACTCCAAGACTCCAATGGAGTCGACCATCAGACTCACAGTCGGAACTGGAGTCAACTTGAGATCGTCAGGGAGTCAGTAACCTACACATGAACATAAACCCGGGATTACCTGGGAACATCTCACACCCTGAGGAACCAATAAGCAATCCGATCGACAGATCTCACTTTGCCACCTTGTGGAGTTCTAACCAAGGAGGCTCAGCAATGGGAATCAGTGCTCTATCAACTGAGCCATTCTAGATCATATCCATATCGATATCCTCTTGCAAGGTGGTGTTTGTTCTTCAGGTTGCACATTTGAGTTGTATTTCATGTGGACAAAAAATCTTTCCTGTTCCAGTTCTGTCTGTTTTGTTAGTGTTTGTATTCTCCCTTGCCCGGGGCTTCCACCTTTCCGTGTTCACTTAAGTACAAAAGGTTGGGTCTGTGGTAATGAAAACAGACTTGGGGTGCTCCTGTATGACACTATGCATCCTTTTATGTAGATGATGCAATCATATTCATCCTAGAGGCTAAATTAATTAACAGTTATGTTCCAATCTGGTATGTCAACCTGATACAAAACCCCCTCTTAATAAGGACAGAAGGATGTGGAGTTTGGGTGTATGATGATTAATTCACATGAGAAGCACTGTCAGTATTGACATGGCAGCTGACCTGACCCCCCGTGGTATAATACAGTGTGTCTGGAATAACTATGAGCATCTTCACTGCAGCTACACCACTCTATCTATGACTATTATCATGCTCCTAGTGTATAAGTATCTTTTATTTGTTCGTCTGTTTATCTTTGGCCTAAGAAATGTAGAAAATGCTGCATTTTCAATGACTTTAGATGCCCCCAACAAAAAGAAATAAACTGAAAATGGCAGTACCAGTCAAACTAGCTCTTTACATCTAATTTTGTTAATAGAGTAAAGCTTTTATTAAATCCAATAAATACATTAACTTATTTTCATTATGAGAAAACTATTTATAGATTCATCTAACTTTATTTTATCGGACTAAAAATAGAAACAGGTCAACGACGTCCATGCTGTGACGGAAGTCACAGAGCACTGTGATGCTATTTGAGATGGAAAACACAAGGGAGAAGCTGATGGATGTGAGGAAATGCTGCAGCAGAACCAGTTTATAACTTACCTGGTGACTGGGGTTTGGGTGATACAACAGCCAGCCGCTTTGGTGAAGACAGTGCCGAATGACAGCCATCAGAACTCTTCTGGAAGTCTTTACGTGCACCTAATAAACATAACAAGGGTGACTATAGTCCGTGAATAAAGAAGTTTACTACACATTTAGAACTGGCTATGTAGGTATATATTGCACTGTCCAAGCCACAATTTTTGGCGTGCCCGGTAAAGATGAGTAAAAAAAAATCACCTTCTGAAATTAAAGAAATTCAACCTCAGTCATTTTAGTCTCAAAAAAAAAAAATCCCTCGTCAAGAAATCATTATTTTTAGCCAAATTAGTGTGCCACAATTATTAGCACTCGTAGAAATTCACAGAAACAAAACATAACTGAATTTTTTTCATTTAGATTTTACTTTTTTTTTTTTAACTGGATCAGAGGGGCTGTATAGACTGCCAGATAACTACACAGGCACTCTTCTCTTTTGCTATCTTTGTGGGGTTTTTTTTACTGTTGGTGCCAGAGAAGGAGAGATATCAATAACGGGCCCTCTGGAAACTCAGGGGATTTAGCCAGAAAACCGGAGCAAATAAACATGGCTTGCACATATACCGGTAAGCACGCACACACACACACACACACACACACACACACACACACACACACACACACACACACACACACACACACACACACACACATCATGCACATGATGTGAAAATGCTTGTTTGAATTTTTGTAGAGATGGATTCACACTACAGCAGGATATTGACCTAAAACACACCTCAAAGCTTTGCAAAAACTATCTGAAGACTCGAAGTACAAGGAGCCATGGACTTTCCTCCTGAACTAAACCCTATCAAGCACTTATGGGAGACAAAGACAGTAACATCACAAGATGATCTTTAGAATATAGTGAAATCATGCTGCGATAATGTGGATTATCAGATTTTGCATTAACTTGTTGGGTCCATGCCAGCTTGAATGTGCCCACTCATTACAGCAAGGGGGAACATACCAAATACTAACAAAATCATATTTTTTCCCAGATTCGAGTTTTCAATCTAATGATTATGCTGATTATATGATTTCTAGAGAAAAACATTGTATTCAATTCAAGAAACGTTCAAGATAGATGCATTTTTCAGAGTGGTCTCAGACTTTTGGCCACAACTAACTAAAAAACTGAAGGACTAAATTTGCCCAATGTTTGAACCCAGTTCTTCCTGACCAGGGTTGCAGGGAGGCTCCGGGGAGAGTATAGGGTTTAGATGTAAGCATGCCATGAACGAGATGCCAGTTCATCACAGTACTGTCTCTGCTGAAGTGCCATAGGATAATCCCCTGACTAGCTTCCCCTCTTTTCAGACACAGACAATCATGTCTGCATGATGACCAGAAGGTACTGACAGGACTGGAATCCATGTCCCCATAGTGGTTGGCTAGCATATTAGACATACTAGTCCATACAATTTAAGCAATTTAAGGTTACATCAAGACTAGTTATGTATATATATATATATATATATATATATATATATATATATATATATATATATATATTATATATAATAATAATAGAATATATAAGATAAACCTAACACCATCTTTTGACTGTGGGGGAAACTGGAAGTACCCAGGTAAACCCATGCAAAACACGAGGAGGACATGTAGCCGCCACACAGAAGCTGCTCCACTCTGGACTGGGCAGGACTGGGCTACCCACCAAGACACAGAATCAGTTCAGTGAGGTGATGCTGATGCTGAAAAATATACCAGGGACTTGCATGGTAAACGTTTTAAAAGGGTTTATATATAGGCCAAATTGAAAGCATACATAAATGGCCAAAGTAGTTCTGTAGGATAAGAAAACTGTTCTAAAAGCCAAAATTACCTTTGAAAATAATAGTCTGCCTTAAACAATGAACAATATTTTTCAATGTCATTTTGCATTTTTCAAGTGAATATAAAAGTATAATGTACTCTACTTACAAAAGAACAAAAACTTGTTTTATCTAATATTGAAATTTGGATTCCCAAGACTCCTCGTTACTGTTAATACATCATCACACAAAGCAGATAGGCAGAACGTCAAGACTCTAACATCTAACATCCTCCATCCCCAGACACACAATCACCTCACTTCAGATACTTCTAAACCCCAGTGGCTACATCAACCCAGATCAACATCATCATCTCCGGACTGCCTACACTTCTCCCCAACTTCATTAAAAAAAAATCAGAATATCAGATAGAAGAACCAGGACTGTGTTGGAGTGGTGGCTAGAAGGCTGAAAACAGAGGTTCCATACTTTTCAGAGAAATTGTGAGGAAAAAGAGGCTTTGAAAACTTCTGTGGTGATTATTAACACCACTAGCAGCTTCTATTAAGATCCAACCCCAATCTTGCACCCCCTGGTGCGTTAGGAGCTCAGCAGTCCTCCCCTACCCTGAATCTGGTATTCCAGAACTCCTCTGTGGCTACACACATTGCAGACACCGGAAGCTATGCTAAAAGATTAATGGACTGAAGAATGAGTTAGGCACAGGACTGATAACAGAGGGTTGAGGTCATGTTCCTGCTTTTGTCCACCACAGTTTAAAATGTGAACGGTACTATTCTGCTGGGGACAGAGTGACAATGATGTACCTCTCTCAGAGAAGTGTGCAACACTCCTGCCTGACAAGCCAGTCTGCCACTGGCTAAATTTCAACAACTGTAATAACACTGGTGTTCTCTATAGATTCAGTGCAGATATAGCCAGTGATCTGCCTTGAAGTGTGGCAGTTTAATAGTATCTAGCATGTCTGTATTTTACTATTTAGACCAAAAAATAAAAATAGTCAAGTCAAGTCAAGTCAGATCTATTTATATAGCGCTTTTTACAATGGAGCATTGTCTCAAAGCAACTTTTACAAGTTTAGATTATCTCCTAATAACTACGTCCAATCCCAAATTGAGCAAGCCTAGGGCGACAGTGGCAAGGAAAAATAAATAAATGCTCAGACTCTGCTTCATACTCTTACCAGCTGGAGAGGCTGGTGGAGGTGGCAGCAGTGGACGGCGGGTGGGTACAGGTGTACTGGGGGGTTGAGGACTGCTGCGATAAGGTGCTCTCAGTCCATCTCCAAAGGAGGCTGTGGTGACTCTGTGGAAAGGAGCATCATCACTCCCACTGGTAGGACCTAGGGGTAAACAAACAAACAGAAAGCAAACGTTATTCGTCTATATATAAGTGTGAACCTGCTTAATTATAAAAATACACAGACACAGACACAGACACACACACACACACACACACCTATTCCTCATTCAGTCATAATTCGCAGTGAACTTGACTCAGTTGTATATAAATATTAAATTATTCAGTTTCTCGCATTCGTCTCTACCCACTCTCCAACGTGACTCCGATCAAGTCAAGTCAAGTCAACTTTATTTGTATAGTGCATTTTACAACACAGCATTGTCTCAAAGCAGCTTTACAAATATATTGGTTCAAAGCCCTAGTTGAGCAAGTCTGTGGCGACAGTGGCAAGGAAAAACTCCCCAAACGTTACAGGGAAGAAACCTTGTGAGAACCAAGGCTCAAATAGGGACCCAACCTCCTTGGGTAGCCTGGATGTTAAATGTAAGAATGAAAGAATATATGTAAAGAAAATACATTACATAAAATTAGAACAGAATAATATATAGGCTAAAATGAAGTAACGCAAAAATCAGAGAATAAAAAAAAACTATGGCATATAGAGTAAAGAATGAGTGAGTTAAGACATTTAGTCCAATAAGAAGAGTCACTGTAGGTTTTTATGTCCTTGATGGGAATGATTTGTTGGAAATGTGTGCTCAGTGGAACCGGAGGAGGGGAGGGAAGTTATTACCCTCTGATGGGTACCGAGTAATGGTATCAGGACAGGAACAGACAGAGTCACCACAGGATTACAACACATTCGGCAGATGAGAAGGAAAGGCATTGTTGTCAACTGCAGCACTGAGTCTAAGGGCTTCATCCTCAGGTCGATGGAGGCAGTGAGGAGAGGCGGTATTGTCCTTGCAGCAGCAAAGCTGTGTTACATCCTCAGGTCATTGTGGATCACCCAGTAAGAGCCAGTATAGCATCCTACGTGGCTATGTCATGTACCTTTATTTATTCAGGATCACTAACATTTACATTTACTCACAGGAATGCTTTGAGTTCTTAGTAGACATTATCTCATACTAGCACAAACAGCCTACAGCCTAAGAACACCATCCAGCAAAAACCCTGTTAGGAGTTGATGCAGGATAAAAAGCAAACAGTAATAAGGGAAAGGAACAACAAAATGAGATTTTTAATCTAATAATTTAACTGTGTAAGTGCAATTTCAGTCTTTGTATAAGTGCCGAGTGAAAAGATGAGTTTTTATTCACTGTTTTGAAAGACAGCAAGAGTAAGCTATTTGAATATCCAGTGGAAGTTCATTCCACCACCTGAGTGCAAGGAACGAGAAGAGTCATGATGCTTGTCTTCCTTCAGCCTTGAGATATTCAGGTACAAGCAGTACTTGAGTCTTGAAAGTTACAAGATACAGAGTGGTGTTAAATTAAAGCTTTGAGGTAGCAAGTGGCTGGCCCATTTTCAGCTTTGTAGTTGAGTATCAGTGTTTTAAATCTGATGCGCACAGCCACAGGGACCCAGTGAAGGGGAACGCAGCGGCAGGGTAACATCAAAGAACGTTGTTAAACTAAAAGCCAGACGTGGTGCTGCATTGTAAATCAGTAGAAGGGGTCTTATTGTACAGTTGTGGTCAACATTATTGACGACCTTGATTTCTTTTTTATAAAAAGGCCAGTATATTCAGAAATAAGTGGATGTGTACCAGCTTTGTATCATTACAATATGTTAATAGCATGTGCAAATACATACAGCAAAAAGTTGACCTGTCAGTATACATGTGGTAATTTAAAAACATAGTCATATGACATGGACAGGATTAAAGGTACCCTTCCCTAATACTTGGTTGCAAACCTTTGGCAACACCGAGTATGTTTACATGCACTTAATAACTGCAGAAAATGAGATCATGTTAGTAATCTGATAAATGAGTAAACAGTACATGCACTTGAGTAATCAGATAATGAGAAACCTCCAGGTTTAAATGACTCCTGGAGGATTTCTACTTTGCCATTTAATGAGTTCTGTGTTTAATTCCGGGGTTGCCAGGTCTGTGGAAAGAATTTCAAAGATAGCGTCTCTTTATTCGAAGAGAGATAGAAGTCTCTCTTTGAATAAACGCATCTGGAAACCATTTTACTCTCTCGTATTATGACTAACAAAACTGATAGAAATGTCAGAGTATGGGAATAGATGTTTAAAGAAATCTGATCATTGAGGTAAAAGCCAACTCTTTTTATCAGAGTTCTTGTTATTGGATAATCGACTATGATCAGATGAATGTAAACGCACAGTGAGATCTTTTTTTGTTGTTGTTGATATCTGTTAGCTTCTTGCACTACCCTGTTGGTAGTTTTTCCACTCTTCCACTGCAATTCTCTAATTCTCTCAAGCTCTTGAATGTTTGCAGGTGCCAGGGTTGGCAGAAATAGGAGGTGAATGCCATTCTGAACAAGAATATGAAATAAAGCTGGCCATTCATAAGCCACCAACATTGGTTAATTCATGTCATGTGAGCACTGACAAAGTGGGGATAGGAGAGTCTAAGCTCTAATTAATCACAGGTTCGTCTGATTTTGTTCTTTGTTTCAAACTGGATTTATTCAAATTGAAATTGAATTATTTTCAATTTTGTATCGCTTTTTCTGCTAAGTTTGTATTTTATTATTTTTGGGTCTTGTGCTTTTTTGTATCATATATGTCTTTACATACACTATATAGGCAAAATGACATCTAAAACATGGGTGTTAGTATGGAGCCCCATAATGCTGCTAAAACAGCCTTTGTTCTTCTAAAAGGGGTTTCCAGTACATTTTGGAACATGAATGTGAGGTCAGCTTCTGAAGTTAAACAATAAGCCCTGGCTCACTTTTGCCATTCCAGTGCAGTTTTAAGGTGTCTGATGGATTTAAGCTCAAGTTCTGTGCAAATCAGCCATGTTCTCAATCAATAGAGGCAAACCAATTATATGTGGACTTTAAGGGCTGACTTGTTGGAAGCAGAAACCTATAGCTGAGTCATATTGACTGATACTGTGGAATACAGAACAACCCATTCTACTGCCACTGTTTGTCTGTGGACAATTCAAAAATGTATGCTTTATATTATGAATGTGTTACTTGTGAGCGTTCCAATAATACCAGAGCTAAATGATTAAAGGGTGTGTCCAGAAACTTTTGTCTATAAATTGAATGTATATGCAGTTTAACTACAGATTTTATTTCAGGAGATGTTTACATGGTGTATTTAATATTCAGGGGTGCCAATAATGTTGAGCACAACTGTATGCATGGGAAGATCTGCCAGGAGAGCATTGTAGATCTGTTCAGGAATGAAATGCAAAATCATACTTGAAAAAACAGCACCGGTAAGTTAATGGTCTTCATGAACATGTAAAGTTATTGTGACTATTTCATCTTTCCTTGAAATGGCAAGCTTGTCAGTTGGTGAACCAGCTACGTAGACCACCACTTACAGACAACTTCTGCTACTGTTAAAATGTACAGCCTCTTTCCAAACCACATTCGGTTCCATAACTTTCCATTTTCCACTTTAACTCCCAATTACGACATTACAGAAGGATGGCAGATGACATGGAGTTAAGGAAGTGAATTCAACTAGTAAAATGGCATATACCATAAAACAAGCTTTAGGCTTGTACTCTGTCTTTATTTCACCCTGCTTTCAGCACTACCACACACGCAGAGCATCCGCAGATCCATAACATCCATCTAACCATTTGTTCATTGCCTCTTCAGCTGACCTGAAGCAATTCTCTTCCAAGCCCTGAGTGAAATTAATCTTGCCTGGCAACCTCAATTATGTACTTGCCTTGGTTTTACAGCCCACATCCTGTCTAGAACTCAGCATTTCATATATATAATAATAACTGCAGGTGATTTGTGTCATGGTGCTGTTAAAGAGCATACAGGTCGGTGTTTACCACTGTAGCATATTCCATGGTTATGTGAAGAGAATGTCTGAATCCCACTGTTGCACTGTCCCTTCACAGATCCAAAGATCAACAGTTCAGTTCCTGACCCTGACTATCTGTGTCTGTGTGGGTTTCATATGGGTACTCTGGTTTCTTCTCACATTCCAAAAACATCATTTAGGTCAGTTGGTGTCTCTTAAAAAATGTTTGAGTGTGAGTGAGTGTGAGGTTGTGTGTGTGTGTGCATGCATGTGCCCTGCAATTGATTACATATACATTTACAGCATTTTGCAGATATCCTTATCCAGAGAAATGTACAGAAGTACGGTATTTTGTTCTTACCTTATACTAGTACAAATTAGCAATAGCACAAGAATACATTTCAACTAAATCCTGTTAGGGTTTGATGTAGGTAAAGACAAACAGTCAAAGATTTTGGCTTTTTTCCTCACAGAGGCAATTTGCTATCCCATCATAGCAATGACCTGGGTTCAAGTCTGTGGGATTACACTCACTGTACTCCCTAGAACTGATAAAGAATGGTTCATAAAAGAAAATGACCATAAGCAGCAGTTCTGTGAGCTAAAATGCCTTGTTGATCAGGGAGGTCAAAAGAGAATGACCAGCTTTGTATGAGGTGATATGGAGGCTAAGTTAAGTATTACTTATAACAGTGGTGAGCAGAAAAGCATCTCTGAATGCACAACATTTCGAAACTTGCAGCAGACAGGGTTCAACAAAAGTCCACATCGGAAATCGCCATTTCCAGCAGCTTACCACCATGCCAGCAGGTATGCTTTACATAAATCACTTTACATAAATCCATAAATCCAACCTGTCTAGGACAAACAGTCTAAGCTCCTAGTGTAATGTTGCTTTTGAATTTTTTCGTAGCAAAATCTGTGCCCCCTAATTCAACTTAAGCATCATTTGCCACAGCCTGAGTACTGTTTCTGACCATGTGCATCTCTTTATGGCTACAGTGGCACTTGAAAGTTTGTGAACCCTTGAGAATTTTCTATATTTAGGTCACACAAGTCCTAAAAGTAGATAAAGAGAACCCAGTTAAACAAATCAAACAGAAATATTTTGCTTGCAAAACGTGTGATAGTTGGCAAGGTCACAAAGAACCCCAGGGTAACTTCTAAGCAACGGAAGGCCTCTCTCACGTTGGCTAATGTTAATGTTCATGAGTCCACCATCAGAAGAACACTGAACAACTATGGTGTGTCTGGCAGGGTTACAAGGAGAAAGTCACTACTCTCCAGAAAGAACATTGCTGCTCGTCTGCAGTTTGCTAAAGATCACGTGGACAAGCCAGAAGGCTATTGGAAGAATGTTTTGTGGACGGAAGAGACCAAAATAAAACATTTTGGTTCGAAAGAAAGCATTATGTTTGGAGAAAGGAAAACACTGCATTCCAGCATAAGAACCTTATCCCATCTATGAAACATGGTGGTGGTAGTATCATGGTTTGGGCCTGTATTGCTGCATCTGGGCCAGGATGGCTTACCATCATTGATGGAACAATGAATTCTGAATTATATCAGAGAATTATGAAGGAAAATGTCAGGACATCTGTCCATGAACTGAATCTCAAGTAGCAAGACAACAATCCGAAGCACACAAGTCGTTCTACCAAAGAATGGTTAAAGAAGAATAAAGGTCATGTTTTTAAATGGCCAAGTCAAAGTCCTAAACTTAATCCAATCGAAATGTTGTGGAAGGACCTGAAGTGAGCAGTTAATGTGAGGAAACCCACCAACATCCCAGAACTGAAGCTGTTCTGTACGGAGGAATGGGCTAAAATTCCTACTAGCCGGTGTGCATTTTTATCATGATCAACAGTTACAGGAAACATTTAGTTGCAGTTATTGCTGCACAGGGGGGTCACACCAGATACTGAAAGCAAAGGTTCACTTACTTTTGCCACGCACTAATATGTAATATTGGATCATTTTCCTCAATAAATAAATGACCAAGTATAATATTTTTGTCTTATTTGTTTAACCGGGTTCTCTTTATCTACTTTTAGGACTTGTGTGAAAATCTGATGATGTTTTAGGTCATATTTATGCAGAAATATAGAACATTCTAAAGGGTCCATAAACTTTCAAGCACCACTGTAAAATGTACCAGATTCTAATGGTTACATTCAACATGATAATGCATTTTATCATGATTAAGGTCCATGACGTAAAAGCAAGAAGTGATTGGCTAAAAGGCCTAATACTTGGGGTGGGTACTGGAACGGACTACACGATACGATACTCAACACGATACATGGGTCACGATACGATTATATCA
Source organism: Ancistrus triradiatus (assembly GCA_025084515.1). NCBI lineage: Eukaryota > Metazoa > Chordata > Actinopteri > Siluriformes > Loricariidae > Ancistrus > Ancistrus triradiatus. The sequence goes on along the minus strand of JAJAGP010000029.1, from coordinate 475,071 downwards.
TGATACATTACAATACGAAGCTTATTGCAATGTATTGCGATATTCCACACAGTTCACTAAAACTATAAAAACAGCTGAAGTTACAGTGTACAATCGGAGTCATCTTAATGCATCACATCACACTAATAATTCAGTGGACAAATTGAGTCAAAACACTATATCATACATCTACAGGAGCAGAGATCGTAGTTTACAATCCATTTAAAATGTGTTTTTTCTTCCTTCATAAAAATCTATTTTTTGAGCTGAAAATCGATGTAGTGTATCATAAAATAAATATCATGAAATGTTGCTGTATCGATTTTTTAGCACAGCCCTACCTAATACTACAGACTTCCCATATTCACCACTGCTATAGTGGCATTTATTAAGCAGCAAGCTTAACGAGAATCTGTGTATAATAACACACTCCAAGTGAAGATAAAGTCTGACAATGCAATTATCTTCATGCTCCATCCTCTAAAATGTTCTAGTGAGCTATCTGTAAAGCACCATGTAGAATGTCATGATGAGGAACAATATGATTTATTTCCTGGCATAATAATTTTAATGATATTCTTAACATTATGAATAATGTCTAAATGTGGTGTGGTGGGTTGAACACTGAATCCCTGGCCAATGATTTAATGAATGTTGGCACACATGAAAAACAAACAGTATTATAAAGGGCTGACTTTTTAATCTCCCCTAGGAAGAAAATTAAATCATTAATTAGGGTCCCCCCTCCACACACACCTTAAGACACACACTCCAGAATTGCTTTCAGTTGCACAGTAAGAAATAACTCGCTGTGCTCTTACTGAATGCAAAGCAGAGCTGACATTTGTCTCATAATGAAGACAAATGCACAATAGAATAAATACACAACAGGATTATGTTTCAGCACAGCAAGATTCATAATTCAGCCTGAATGCTACTGTGTTTTTAAACAAAATGTATAGGTTTAATTGGATTTGGCACATTGCATGTGGAAATGGGTGGAATTAAACCCTTCGCTCTTTCTTGTTGCTGCAGGTAGAAGCGTCTACGCAATTTATGCGGAGTGAGAGGACAAAAGGAAACTGAATCTCAGAAGAGGGAATTGGGAGGGAGAGAACAAAAGTGAGGTAACGGTGGTGGCATGAGGAAGGGGGGGGGGGATCATGTTATTTTTTATTAGCTGTAAATGCACACCATTAGAGCAGGGAATATGAGAAAGAGGTGAACAAAGTCAAAGCAAGAAGAGAGAGCACTATGGGAATAAATCATCCATGGCCAGGATAGAGAGATCATACCAGAGAGAATGAGAGAGAGAAAGAGAGAGAGAGAGAGAGAGAGAGAGAGAGAGAGAGAGAGAGACAGGGAGAGACAGAGAGAGAGACAGAGGCAGATATAACCAGTGGGCTGTGAAACAAAGAGATCATCAGGCAAAGACAGAAGATACAGAAAATGAGAAAGCACCCAGTTTCATACATCTCAAAGGATATATGAGATTAGTAATGCTTTTCTATCACAGCAGGTGTTCCAGCCTGGCAAGCACACCACAGATGTGCCACTACAAGAAATAGGCTATAATGCATTATTAAGCATGACCCACCAGACCAACGCCCACCTCAGACGAAAACGAAAATGTGTGACATTAATCACACATGATGGGTTATGGGACCATGAGCTTATCAAAGCTGAAGCAGGTTCAGACAGATGAAACTGACATATTTTCCCCCTTTTACCCAAAAGTACGTCTGGCCTTTTTTCTATAAATGTGCATTAAAACCACAAGGCTAATGTAACTAACAATTATTTTACATTGGGTGTTAAAGTCAGGATATGTTGTTAGGAACAAATTTTGAGTGAAACATTAATTCCACTGTGCTTTCACTTTCCTTAGTCAAAACAAATCTTTTATTGATCCTGTTCATTTGCACTCACTAGTAGAATATTAAAAGAAAATCCAATTACTATTCAGCTTACATTAATACATTCTCAGATGCTCATATATATTTTGCCGGTGAACCTTTGTTGATGGTTTGAAGTACAATTGAATTACAAATAAGGTTTGAATTGCAAATCGCAAAAAGCGTAATTATACCGTGCTTTAATTATCGTGACAGTTACTGTGCTTATAAGGAATAACTTTTAACAATGTTAAACAAACATGTTCTTTAATATGATTATAATGACAAAGCTGTGTATAGATAGAGCATGAAATATATTTAGCAGTTATTGCTTTGGAAATAAACTCTATATGAATATAGGGTTACAGAATAAGCATAAGAATAATCTGCACTTTGGCTTCATTCCTTTTGCCGATGTCTGTAGCATAACAGCACTGCATTCTCACTGCTGATTATTCACCAATATTAAATGATGTGCTTCATCAGTTCATATTTTCAGATTCCCTTTCTGGGTTACAGGCAGAGTCCTAGTTTTAAAAGGAATTCTTATTTCCCTGTAACTAAAGAGGGAAGAACTCATGTCTTCCTAAAGACTTAGATGTAGTAAAATGATAGAACTTATGCGGATGATCGTATAGATGTATAGATTTATAACTAAAGGAAAGTACAAAGAAAAAAAGGAGAACATGAAATGGGTTTTGAGATTGATTGAAATGTGCTATTGGTGAGCATTTAAAAAGTATTCTACAACCCTCAGTCAGTATTCATTCTAGTTAGTATCACAATATAGCTACTTTGAAAAGTGGGTCATTTTTGACACATCTGAAACATAACAGGAACTCTAAAGGCGAAATAATAAAAACTGATTTATGAGATTATTCATGCAACAGGAAGAATTAAATTGTCACTAAATATATTCGAAAAAAGTTGACAGCAGAAACATTATATATCAATCCAGTTTGTCCTCAGAGACAAAAAGCACACATCCAGCAGTGTATTATGCATTGGCAGCTCAGGCACACTGATAGAGACAGAACAGCCTTAGTGGAGCAGAGTTTGTGGGAGCAGCACAGCGGGAGATCGTCTGAGGTTTTGTAGCAGCAAAACTGCACAACGTATTGTATGTCATCTGTCGGAAGTGCATAAGAGTGGAGCATGAGAGAAGGGCTGAGCACAAAGACTATGGGGTTAAATGATACAGAAAGACGCTGAGAGCTATACAAAATGTCATTCAGGAAGAAGATCTTCAAGATACATTCTAGAAAGCTTAGTAGGTCAAAGTCAAACTCTAAAACAAGACTGAATTAAAACTGCACAATAGTGCTCTGACAGTGAGAGTTCTCTAAAAATGAAACCAATTAATAGCACAATTATTTTTGAGACAGCCTTATACACTGTGCCGACACAGACTTTGCACTGTCTGTAACTGACCGAAGTTTTGCGTGTATTGAATTTGTGAGCTCAAGCACTGTGTAGTGAAACAATTCCTGGCACTACAATTTAGAGACTGAAAAGGGAAAAAGAAAATGGAATGGCTTAATAAAGAAAAACATGGAGAAAGAAAGGGAAATGCAGCTGAAGCTGATGTGTTTGATTGAAATGCTAATAAAGGTGGATGATTAGCATGCTATCACAGACACCAGACAGTAGTCATGTTCACTAAAACCACATTTCATTAGCCCGAAAATTTTCACTTCTGATTTTCTGAGTTATTGTTTTATACAGTATCTTCAAACGGACCGAGAATTTTAATAACTACTTCCATTCTTTTGGTAAGGATAACTTGTCCATTGAAATGTACATTTACATACACTGGTTAGTGGACTATAGTGCAATGGCATTAGGGTTATGTCAAATGGCCCTGACAAGTCAACTCACCCTGACTGAAGTGAGGGTTATGAGGTACTGAACATGTTTTACTTACTGGTGGAAATATCTAGCTGTACACTAATATACTTACACAGAAACTTATGTCTGCCTATTTTTTAGTTTCAAATACACAGATCAGCCATAACATTAAAAGCTCCTGCCTAATATTGTGTAGGTCCCCGTTTTGGAAAGTTGGGCCTCAGTGGATCGAACATGTTTACCTAACACATCCTACAGACACTCAATGAGATTGAGATCAGGTTAAGTTGGAGGAATAGTCAACACCATGTACACTCTGTCATGTTAATCAAGCCATTCCTAAACAATTTTGGCAGTGCAGCAGGGTGCATTAACCTGCTGAAAGAGAAGACTACTATTAGGGAATACCAAGAGGTGTACTTGGTCTGCAACAATGTTTGGGTGGTATGGGTCAAAGTATCATCCATATGAATGCCCAGAGTATCACACTGTCCATTTTATTCACTGTACCTGTTAATGTTGAGACTAATCAGTATATTTTAAAGATATTGTTCAGTACATATAGAAAATAATCATAAAATCACGACCATTTGCTCTGATTACAGCCATCAGGCTGTTTGGATATGTCTCTGCCAGTTTTGCATGCCTGTTTGCATGAGAATGGGGACAATTGTTAAAAAGAAAATGCTTGAAAGAAGATCTGTCAGATGGTGTAGTGAGCATCAGTCCTTCAAAGTTTCATCAGTCCTGCTCATGACAGCTTCCCTGATGAATATCCTCCTGGCTCAGTCATCCAGTTTCAAGGGAAGGCCCAATGTATGTGAAGAGATACTGTTTCCACTTCTTAATAATGCTCTGAAAGGCTGAGGAGTAGTTAAAGCCTCTAAATAATTTCTGTAACCTTCTCCTAGCTTGTGCCTTTCCACAACTTTATCTTGAAGCCCTTTTGAAAGCTCCTTTCCAAACATTGGGAATTTTTCCATTAATCAATACATTTCTATGGGAGATTTTTAATTTTTAAACTTAAATCTATTAAAAACGATAAATAGGATTGACTCCAAAAGTCATAGCACACCAGTCAGAGCGATTATCTACGTACCAGTGTTTGAACCATGTCTGTAGGTTAAGTGGGTCGAGCTGTACTAACCGCAGAAATGTGTGGAAGAAGAACCGCCAACGACTAACAATAAGAAGTATGAGAGGTAACAATTTACAGTGCTTTTCAAGCACTGTATAAAAAGAAATGACAGAGAATGAGACATGAGTACAACTGTGTCAACATTCCACTCTGTATTTGTACAGGTGGAATGCACCTTATGCGCTTTTGAGACTCTCAAGGATTTTTCACTTTCTTTCTTCCCCACCTCACAGACATAAAGCTCCCACCATAAAAGAGAAGCCCAGCAAAAATACAGGAGTGAAACAGGGTCAGGCTATCAGTGGAACATATCTCTGGTTTTTCTGCTGTGAATGAGCATGAGTGTTTGTGTGTGTGAGAGGAATTTGCCTCCTCAGTCTCCAACAGCTCTTGAATCCATCCAGGTTTAAAACAGGGCATGGGATTTGGGTCAGTGGATTAATTCACCTTTTTTGAAATCACGCAACACACTACTGGCCCCTGCATGGATGATCCTCTTCTGGGCAGGAAAGCAGGGTTGGCAATACCTGAATACTTTACTCATGTTCATTTTTGGTGCTTGGTGGCAAAAAGGATTTGCTCTGCCATGGCTGATGCCATATTATTATGGCAAATATTTTTAACCCTCATCTAAACACTATATTGCCCAACTGCTAACCTGTTTTATGTTTATTTTTCAAATGTACTTTCAAATTTTAAGTTGATATTTATACTGATATACTGTAGTAAGCACTGTTTAATGGCCATCCAATAAACAAATAAAAATAAAAATCTGTCTTTTAACTCCAGATGATGCAGCCACAAACAGCTTTTCAAATAAAAAAAAAAGGATAGCATGTGTATTTTACTGCTAAAAATATTATTTATGTCATACTTTAATGTTTTGCTTACATAGTGTTTATTTAATTTATTTTCATGAACATTGATTTACTTTGTATTAACTAAGTTCACAAGTTGGAACTATGTTAATAATATTTATGGACTGTGGTAGCCTAGTGGTTAAGGTACTGGACTCTGGACCAGAAGGTCCAGGGTTCAAATCCCACCTCTGCCAAGCTGCCACTGTTGGGTCCTTGAGCAAGGCCATTAACCCACAATTGCTTGGATTGTAAGACTGTATCAATTGTAAGTCGCTCTGGATAAAGGTGTCTGATAAATGCTGTAAATGTAATGGTCTATTTTGCACACAGACACTTTTAGGACACGGATACACAAAGCCATGTGAAATGGAAACATTTGTACTCTGCTTAACACAACAAGTGCTGTGCTGGCATGACCTGCATATACCAAGAGCTGCCGCACTGGATTTACCTACTTAAAGGTTTAAAGTGTTTGAAATGTGATATTGCTTTGCTTGTTCTGGAAATTAGTGTTTCTTCAAGTGGACTCATTCCATCTTGGTTGAGTGCAGCCAGCGCATAAATTCTGTAATTAATGTAATGTATTTATTTTAAAGACTCAACTGTTCACTCAAATTGTTGTGCTGTTTATATAACGTGTAACTGAAAGTGTTGTATTCAATTTGATTTAAAAAAGGCAAAGTACAAAGAATTTCAATAGGGGTCTCAGACTTTTGGAAGCCACTGTAAATACATAAATAGGGGGTTCCAGAACCTATTTGGAATTAAGAGGACAGTCCATTGCAGGGTTCTGTAACCATACTAGCCAACTTTCACTTTGCAAGCCCAGACTGGAGTTCTAACCCATGTTAAATAACTGATGTTGAATAAGATATTCATTAAAGTCGACATTTATTTGGTAATAAAACAACGGAGACAGCCTTGGAACATGTCTATTTCATGCCTTATTAACAAAGAATATATGAATCTGCATGTCATGTAAGTAAGCTGGGTGGTTAAGTTACCAGAAGGTCCACTGTTGAAATCCCACCTCTACAGTCCTAAAAGTAGATAAAGAAAACCCATTTAACAGATGGGACAAAGATATTACTTATTCATTTATTTATTGATTAAAATGATCCAATATTACATATTAGTGAGTGGCAAAAGTATGTGAACCTTTGCTTTCAGTATCTGGTGTGACCCCCCTGTGCATCAATAACTGCAACTAAATGTTTCCTGTAACTGCTGATCAGTCCTGCACACCGGCTTGGAGGAATTTTAGCCCATTCCTCCGTACAGAACAGCTTCAACTCTGGGATGTTGGTGAGTTTCCTCACATTAACTGCTCGCTTCAGGTCCTTCCACAACATTTCGATTGGATTATGGTCAGCACTTTGACTTGGCCATTCCAAAGCATTAACTTTATTCTTCTTTATCCATTCTTTGGTATAACGACTTGTGTGCTTAGGGTCGTTGTCTTGCTGCATGACCCACCTTCTCTTGAGATTCAGTTCATGGACAGATGTCCTGACATTTCCCTTTAGAATTCTCTGATATAGTTCAGAATTCATTGTTCCATCAATGATGGCAAGCCATCCTGGACCAGATGCAGCAAAACAGGTCCAAACCATGATGCTACCACCACCATGTTTCACAGATGGGATAAGGTTCTTATGCTGGAATGCAGTGTTTTCCTTTCTCCTAACATAACGCTTTTCTTTTAAACCAAAAAGTTCTATTTTGGTCTCATTCGTCCTCAAAACATTCTTCCACTAGCCTTCTTGTCCACGTGATCTTTAGCAAACTGCAGACGAGCAGCAATGTCCTTTTTGGAGAGCAGTGGCTTTCTCCTTGTAACCCTGCCATGCACACCATTGTTGTTCAGTGTTCTTCTGATGGTGGACTCATGAACATTAACATTAGCCAATGTGAGAGAGGCCTTCCTTAGAAGTTACCTTGGGTTCCTTTGTGACCTCGCCAACTATTACACGCCTTGCTCTTGGTGTGATCTTTGTTGGTCGACCACTCCTGGGGAGGGTAACAATGGTCTTGAATTTCCTCCATTTGTACACAATCTGTCTGACTGTGGATTGGTGGAGTCCAAACTCTTTAGAGATGGTTTTGTAACCTTTTCCAGCCTAATGAGCATCAACAACTCTTTTTCTGAGGTCCTCAGAAAATCTCCTTTGTTCCTGCCACAATACACTTCCACAAACGTGTTTTGAAGAGCAGACTTCGATAGATCCCTGTTCTTTAATTTAAACAGGGTGCCCACTCACACCTGATTGTCATCCCATTGATTGAAAACACCAGACTCTAATTTCACCTTCAAATTAACTAATCCTAGAGGTTCACATACTTTTGTCACTCACTAATATGTAATTTCCTCAATAAATAAATGACCAAGTATAATAGTTTTGTCTCATTTGTTTAACTGGGTTCCCTTTATCTACTTTGTGTGAAAATCTGACAATGTTTTAGGTCATATTTATGCAGAAATATAGAAAATTCTAAAGTTCACAAACTTTCAAGAACCACTATACTATATAGCTTATTCTTATCCAGAACGACTTTCAAATGATACAGACTTACAATCCAAGCAACTGTGGGTTGAGGAACTTGCTCAATTATCCAAAAGTTGCAACTTGTAAGAGATGGGATTTGAACCCAGGCCCATCTAGGCCATAGTCCAATACCTTAACCACTAGGCTACCATTATCTGTGTAAGATGTAAGCCACTTTAGATAAGGGTGTCTGCCAAATGCCTGGAGATAATAAGAGGAAACAATAAGAAACTAGGACCCTCTGTGTATAGACCTCAGCCTGGCCAAATGACAAAGAAAATACATTCATGAGCCAAAACCACAGAATTGATAATGTCTCAGAATAGTACAGAATGGGTTTGTGTATGGCTCGCTGCTACTCCACAAATGTTAGCACAGTTAGTCAGCTAGGTTGCAGTTGGGAAATTACCTCACATTTGTCAAAAGTAGACGCAAGCTGGACGTCAATATCAAAGTCGTGAACCATAACATCCATGAAACTGCCACACTGAAATAACTGAGCGTATAAATACTGTATCACCAATTCTACTGCATGACTATATGCTTGATCTTTGAACACGTTTAAGCAACGGATGTGCCTGAATTAGCCAAACCGACCAAAAATACAATGAAGAGACTCAGATGTGTCTACAGTATATGTGTGTCTTGCACAGGAGAAACCATCTGCTCTCACCAATGTGGATGACTCATAGGATGATGTGAGAGACAGCACTACACTACACACTTCATACTCTCTTCACACACTTTATTCCCCTCACATACACATCCTCACTACCCTTCTCTTTCCTTCACATGCTTTTGTCAACTCTCTCTTGCATACTCCACCTCCCTCTTTCTGAGTTCTAATGGTGTGTCGCTTTACCATGCATGGTTAACTTCCCAGGTGCAGTCACTTCTGGCTCTCCAAATGTGTAATGGAGCATATGGGTTGGGGGATGAAAAACATATCTTACTGTATAGCTTATCCTTATCCAGAGCGACTTTCAAATGATACAGTCTTACAATCCAAGCAATTGTGGGAAACATGAGGAAAGAGAGTAATTACTTTATGAACTTGTGTATTTATTGGACAGCAATTCCACAGAATTATCCAATATGGAAATCCATTTACATAACTCCCTGTTAAATACAGTAATAGCCAAGAGCCACATGAGAGTTTGGTTAACAGAAATAACCAATATCTGTCCAGAGTGTTTGACCCTTGGACCATGAGCACACAGCTTAATATCCTAAAATCCCCAGAAACTCAATCAAAACTGTATGACTTTGCCTCAAGGTCATTCTCTCTCATGTGCATTGTATGCAAGAGAGGCCACATCACAGTGCTTGTGCTTCAGAGCCTGAGACTGTACAACAAAGTGCTGTCCTGAGGGTTTTGGACATATGTTTTTGGACATCTGGTCACCTGAAATTATTACAACCAATCTGCATGTGATAAGATAACATTGTATTCAGGGCTTCATTTGTGCCCTGCACAGCTCCACCAAGCTCCGGCACCTCTAAAGATTTCATCTGTCATCTGAGCTCTGCCATCTCCACATAACCAAAATCTACAGTGATGCTTGAAAGTTTGTGAACCCTTTAGGATTTTTTAGATTTCTGCATAAATATGACCTAAAACATCATCAGATTTCTAAGTCCTAAAAGTAGATAAAGAGAACCCAGTTAAACAAATGACACAAAAATATTATACTTAGTCATTTATTTCTTCAGAAAAATTATCCAATATTACACATTAGTGAGTGACAAAAGTATGTGAACATCTAGGGGTAGCAGTTAATTTGAAGGTGAATTTAGTGTCAGGTGTTTTCAATCAAAGGGATGACAATCAGGTGTGAGTGGGCACCCTGTTTTATTTAAAGAACATGGATCTATCAAAGTCACACGTTTGTAGAAGTGTATCATGGCACAAACAAAGGAGATTTCTGAGGACCTCAGAAAAAGAGTTGTTGATGCTCATCAGGCTAGAAAAGGTCACAAAACCATCTCTAAAGAGTTTGGACTCCACCAATCCAGAGTCAGACAGATTGTGTACAAATGGAGGAAATTCGAGACCATTGTCACAATCCCCAGGAGTGGTCGACCAACAAAGATCACTCCAAGAGCAAGGCGTGTAATAGTTGGCGAGGTCATAAAGGACCCCAGGGTAATGTCTAGGCCTCTCTCACATTGACTAATGTTAATGTTCATGAGTCCATCATCAGGAGAACACTGAACAACAATGGTGTGCATGGCTGGAAGCCACTGCTCTCCAAAAAGAACATTGCTGCTCGTCTGCAGTTTGCTAAAGATCATGTGGACAAGCCAGAAGGCTTGGAAGAATGTTTTGTGGATGAGACCAAAATAGAACTTTTTGGTGTAAAAGAAAACCTTCATGTTTGGATAAAGAAAAACCCTGCATTCCGGCAAGCTGTCCTGGTCCAGATGCAGCAAAACAGGCCCAAACCATGATACTACCACCACCATGTTTCACAAATGGGATAAGGTTTTTATGCCATCATTGATGGAACAATGAATTCTGAATTATATCAGAGAATTCTAAAGGAAAATGTCAGGACATCTGTCCATGAACTGAATCTCAAGAGAACGACCTGAGCACACAAGTTGTCCTACCAAAAAGAATGGTTAAAGAAGAATAAAGTTAATGTTTTGGAATGGCCAAGTCAACGTTTTGACATTAATCCAATCAAAATGTTGTGGAAGGACCTGAAGTGAGCAGTTAATGTGAGGAAACCCACCAACATCCCAAAGCTGAAGCTGTTCTGTATGAATGGGCTAAAATTCCTCCAAGCCGGTGTGCAGGACTGATCAATTACCGGAATCGTTTAGTTGCAGTTATTGCTGCACAGGGTGGTCACACCAGATACTGAATGTAAAGGTTCACATACTCACTAATATGTAATATTGGATCATTTCCTCAATAAATAAATGACCAGGTATAATATTTTTGTCTCTTTTGTTTAACTGGGTTCTCTTTATCTACTTTTAGCACTTTTTTAGGTCATATTTTTAGGTCATATTTATGCAGAAATCTAAAAAATTCTAAAGTGTTTATAAACTTTCAAGCACCACTGTATAGGGCTGAATCTAAAATGACTATCTTCTCCCTATTTAGTTCAATATATGCAGTTTGGAATAACGGCATTTACACCATTTATAGTGCACTACATATCAAACAAGAAGCCATTTCAGACTAACCATGTGGCACTTTAATATTAATTTAAAATTAATATAATATATATATAATTAATTTAATATTAACATAGATAGATTGATCAATAACAAGTCCTTGTGTGTTTCTAATTTTGATTTGCTGAGAAATAAAAACAGACCAATAAAAACTATCGGAAGCTGCACTTAACTGGTGTCGTCTCCATTTTAGCAGTCTGGTACAGTCATGTTTTGATCTGTCTGAGAGGTTCACTCATGCTGTGGGGATGGGTCTGTGGTGGCGTAAGCAGATCTGTGGCGCCCCAGCATGATGGGTGGTCTTTAGACAAAGTATTTTAAAAGATAGGAGTAAGACAAGCTACAGCTGTGCTTAGTAGCCCTTCTCGATTAAGTTATATTACATCTTGCCAAGTGAGTGTAAGGCTAAAAGTTTCAGTAGTGGTACACAATACTGGAAAGACAAAGACAGGAGAGCAGTCATGGTCAGACAAAAGCGTAAAAGCTCATGATAATAAAATATTAAACAAGATGCAGAGAAATGCATGAAACTGCACAACTTGTTTAGCTGTTGGTGTTAACAACAGAATGGCCAAAGTACAATTTGCTCAGAGTTCCTTTATTCCAGCTAGCTTGCTAATTAGTCAGTTCGTTCAGTCTGTTGCTTGAGAAGAGACTATTGGCACTGTCTCAAATGACTTTTAGCTATTCCCTACTTAGAGCACTACTTAGAAAATAACAAACATTTAAATTAAAAGCCAGTGAATGTTAAATAAGAAGTTATCTAAAGTATTCCTGAATCCAAATGGATGAAAATAAATGAATAATTGGGAGATGTTCTGCCATTTCATGTCAAACATAAAGCACTACATAGGGGAGAGGAAGTAAGTTGAGATGGTGCCATTAGTCCCTGCTCCTCATAAAAAGTAAACTCTGTCTTGGCAACTGTTTGGATAAACAAAAACGCAGAGTTTCATTCAGGAGATTAAACTTTTCAGAAATATATGTCCACAGTAACTGACAGCAGGTTTATTTATCTTATTATTAACTAATGTGAAAGCTCAGGTTTTACTTCTAGCAGTGTCTAGAAATTTACTGAGAGAAGATGGAAAAAACCCCAATAAAACAATTTAAGAAAATCCTTGTTTAATGAATATTGTATAATTTTTAATTGTGTGTAATAAATGGATAGACAGGGCGCAAGGCAGGAACACGCTTAGAGAGGGTGCCAATCCATTGAAGGGCACATACACACATCCTCACACACTAGGGACACTAGAGAAACAAATTAAAATAACATGCCTGTCTTTGGACCGTGAGAGGAAACCGGAGTACTCAGAGTAAACCCATGTGGACAAGGAAAAGACTCCACACAGAAAGGACCCAGACCTCTCTACCTGGAATTGAACCCAGGACCTTCTCGCTGTGAGCTTAAGTATGAAATTAAATATTAATAACTTATAATAATCAATAATTTAGTTGTTGGTACATTCTGTGTCTTTTTAAGTTATTATAAAAACAGACATTATGATTTTTTTATGAATTTGTCACTTTTTATCATTCTATTGGAGCAGATATGTTTAGTCTAGTTTGGGAACAAGGCCAATCTTGCAAAGTATTGATGACATTTTGTAATAAACAAACTGGAATTCATGAATTTATAACCTGGGGGCATAAAAATTCCCTTAATTGAAGAATCGCTCATATACACAGTGATGATGGGTTTTTTAGCTTCTGCACCTCAAACGGAGGACACCACTTTCAAGCACCACTGTATGTACCGGACTGGAGTGTGGACAGGAGGCTGACAGAAAAAAAATGAATAAATAAAAATAATAACGTCTCTCTTGTATGCCTTATCTAGTTTATTAAGAGATTGTAAATTGTGTTAGACATGAAGCCAAGGGGTGGAGAACAATATAAAGTGATGAAGGTTGTGGTAGTAGTACAGACAAGAATTTAAAACTACTTTCACCTGATTACACATAAGTGAATGTCCACCTTAAGTAAAAATGTGCAATGTGCAGAGCTTCTGTTGCTTATATTAATTATTATCATCCACTACTATGTGCTATTTTAAGCTGTAGAAAACCAATTATAAGAAAGTACCTAAAGGTATGGGTCATTAGAGTTTGTTTAAGGTACATTTATTTTTAAAGCTTATTTAAAAATAGATTTGTGGACATTTCAGACATTGTCATGCATACAGCTCTACATGTTCTGCTATAAAATCTCTTCAAGTACTGTACATTGGAACTTCAGAATTCAAACTTACTTGGTTTCAGAAGCCCATTCAAACTCCGATTTGTTCAAAGATGGAATTAAAGTTCCACATAAGAAGTAATGTTAATAGGATTAATCTGTTCCTGACCCCCAAGTGTTTTTTTTTTTTATGCCTATATTCGTATGTAATTAGTGATTAAACGCATGGATAAAACAATGGAATTTAATACAATGCATAAAATCAATAAAGACATGAAATAAGTGAAAATAAAGTGGAACTTTATAGTCATTGAGGGGAACGCAGACTTTTATCACTGGTACAGCAGCACCGAGACTGAGGTCTGAAATCGCACACCTAGACTGATATAATATAATATAATATAATACAATATAATATAAGCACGACCTAGTTCTTCTTCCTCTTTTGGGTTTTATGGCGACTGGCATACTGTATTGGTGCATTATCACTACGGCCTGTTACAAAAGTTATAAAGAACAATGCACAAAGGATAGGCTACTGTGTACAAGTCTCCATCATATGACACCAGTCTAACCTGTGCTGCTCTACCATATTTCAGTCTCTCTGAGTACCTAAGGCTCTGAACTAGTGCATAACCACTGCAGTTTTCCTCGTGCATACTAGCCAAATGTCTTCATAAGGTAACAATTCTCAGAGTATTCCATCCTTGTGGTTACATTTGGTCCTCACAATGATATATAAACATGTTGACCCCTCCACCATAACACATACAGTCGTATGAAAAAGTTTGGGCACCCCTGATAATTTTCATGATTTTTCTTCATAAATCATTGGTTGTCCAGCTCAGCAATTTCAGGTAAATATATCATATAGCAGATGAACACCGTGATATTTGAGAAGTGAAATGAAGTTTATAGGGTTTTTACAGAAAGTGTGCAGTAATTATTCAAACAAAATTTAGGCAGGTGCATTAATAAATTTGGGCACCCTTGTCATTTGAATACCTTTAGCACTAATATTGGAACACACAAAATTTGTTTTGTAAGGCTCACTTGACCCTGATCTACATACACAAGTGAATCCAACTATGGAAAAGTGTTAAGGTGGCCAGTTGGAAGTTTTTTCTTTTCTCCTCTTTGCATCTTCTCTGAAGAGTGGCAACATGGGAGCCTCAAAACAACTCTCAAATGGCCTGAAAACAAAGGTTGCTTCTCAACATCATGGTTCAGGGAAAGGGGAAAAGGTCTCTTCAGGAGATTTCAGCTGTCAGTTTCCACTGTGAGGAACATAGTGAGGCAATGGAAGACCACAGGCACAGTTCCTAGTTAAGGAACTCCCTGAAGTGGCAGACCAAAGAAAAAAAATCTCAGATAGCAGAGGCCGAAGGATGGTGAGAACAGTCATAGTGTCAAGCCACAGACCACCTCCAAGAACTACATACAACTCATCTTGCTGCAGCTGCAGTTGTTGTCACTGTTCATCGTTCAACTATACAGCGCACTTTGCACAAGGAGAGGCTGTATGGGAGAGTAATGCAGAAGAAGCCTTTTCTGCAGACACCCACAAACAGAGTCACTTGAGGTGTGCTACAGCACATTTGGACATCCAGCTTCATTTTGGAATAAAGTGCTGTGTACACTGATGAAACTAAAATTGGAGTTATTTGGACATAACAAGGAGCGGAAAAAGAAACACAGCATCCCAAGACAAAACACTTGCTACCCCACATTAAAATTTTGGTGGCGGGTTCCATCATGCTGTGGGGACTGTGTGGCCCATTGAAGGGGTACTAGGAATCTTGTTAAAGTTGAGGGTTCGCATTGATTCCAGTTAATATCTCCCCGATTCTTGAAGAACAATGTTCAAGAATCAGTGACAAAGTTGCCACCGAGGCCAGCGACCCCAAACCCTGCTCAAAATCTACTAAGGCCATTCATGCAGAGGAACCAGTACAACAACGTTCTGGAATGGCCCCATCTCAGTCCCCAGACCATGAATAATTACTGAAAATGTGGGCTGTCCATGCTCGGAAAACCATCAAACCTGACTGAACTGGAGATGTTTTTCTAAAGAAGAATGGTCCAACAGCACCTTCAACCAGAATCCAGACTGGAAGCTGTAGGAAGCGTTTAGCGGCTGTTAATTTCTAAAAAGGAGGATCTATTAAATATTGATGGTAATTTTTTCTGTTGGGGTGCCCAAATTTCGTGCACCTGCCTAATTTGTTTGAATAATTACTGCACACTTTCTGTAAATCCTATAAACTCCATATTTCACTTCTCAAATATCACTGTGTTCATCTGCTATATGATATATTTAACTCAAGTTGCTGATCTGAACAACCAATGATTTATAAACTAAAATCATGAAAATTATCAGGGGTGCCCAAACTTTTTCATACGACTGTACATACACTCTGAAAGGCTCATATATGCACAGATGCACAGAACAGCACTCACCTTCCAATCATTTGTTCTCTACCCTGACCTTACATACAGGGAATACAAACGTGTGCATGTGTGTAGGTGTGCTTTTAGAGAAACAAAGCTACCTAGACACTCAGGTTTACTCTATAGGTGCTTATGCTATAATCCCCTGGCAGGGGGAAGCATCAAATAACATCCATCAGTCTTACACTCAAACTCAACGACAGAGGGATAGGGTGAAGCAGACTAATCTCAGAAGACGCAAATGATTGATGCACAGACAGGTTGATGAGAGTCAAGTAGCAGTATATCATTCATTTTCTTTTCTCTCCTGTTGCTCTTGTGCACATAGACAAAACACAGAGAGTAAGTCATCAGTGTATAAAAGGTTCTGATCGGAGTGCTTAAGGTCAAACGCTGCTGGATCTCACAGCTAGACACCAGCTTCAAACACAATCTAGAAAGAAGGCATGTCTATACCTCAACCAGTGAAATAATCAAATGAAACTGAACCAGCACACAGCACACTGCTAGGCATGCAGACAGGGCATAGTGAACATCATTCTGATTTTTCATTAGTATCAGCATTAATAGCACCTCAGTTTTAATCAAATAATCAGAAAATTTAGTCAGTCATTTAAATTTTGGATGTTTTATTCTCAAAGTGGACAGACCTCTCACTACTTTGTGCAAATGGTCTACTGTAGACAAACACAGTAACTGAAAATCAAAGTGATGCAAGAAGCACATTGTTACCGAACTTGCCTTTCTACATATGTCCATAGTGACATTTCTGCTAAACTATACTGTATAGTTTTTCTACATTCAATAACGTGCTCAGTATGGAGCTTGGAGGATGCTTCATATTATGACCTGTTAATAGTGAGTTTGGATCAAGTAACTACAGTGGTAACTTGGGTTCCACCTTGGACCTCGTCGAAATTGGATCTCGATGCATTTTGACTAGAAAAATTTGTCTTGGTTCTCTGAGCTTTTGTTTGCTCGGTACTCGGAAAAACTGCTTACACTTGTATCAGTCGAGCCGCACGACTCGTTTTAGCAGAAACTCGATTCACGATTCATGATTCACAAGTCACGATTCTGTACACAGTGATTGAGGTTCACAATACCCCTCAGAGAAGATCACTGCTATTTTATATTGTGTTTGTCTTTATTTTTTACATCTACAGCACTGTATTTGTAGTGCAAAATAAGTCTCCAGTTTACAAGAGGTAACAGAAAGCAAAACAGTAATTGAATGCTCCAGAACACAGGTTGTAGTTAGCTTAGCAGCTATGCTAGTGCCCAGAGCTAGTGTTGCTTTTACTTTTCACTTTCAATCCATTACTCACTAAATTACATGACATTTTTCAACACTTTATTATAAAATAAGCTTTGTGTTAATGATTTTGGCCAACTATAGGTTAATGAAAGTGTTTTAAACATTAACTTACTTGTCATTACTTATCATAGGCTCCTTTCCATATATCGGCTATGATACAGTATAGACCGCTGTTGTTATACTTGTTATATCATGCATTTGTCAGAACATATCCCCTTTGTAAATCAGGGCACACCTCTACAATACAACTCCATTAATGCATAGATTTGGAATGGATTAATTCAATTTACATTATTCCTTATGGGTAAAACTTGCTTGGTACTCGGACTGTAATTAGATCAGTGATTATAAGTCTTGTCTACATACTTTTTGCTATATAAGAAATATAAATATATATATATATATATATATATATATATATATATATATATATATATATATATATATATATACACGTATACGTATACATGGGTGTAAAGTAAAGATACCTACAACTGAGCTTATCTAGCTTAAATATTCATTCATTCACTTGATCTTGGATAGGGTTGCAGCAGAGTTGGTGTTTAGTCAGCGGCACACAGCACAAGGCAGGAGCAACCCTAGACAGGGCGCCAGTACTGTAGTATCTGGAGTAAACCCCCACGGAGGGTATGCAAACTCCACACAGAAGGGACCCAGACCGCTCCACCTGGTATTGAACCCAGGACCTTCTCGCTGTGAGCTTAAGTATGTAATTAAATATTGATAACTTATAAATAATCAATAATTTAGTTGTTGGTACATTCTGTGTCTTTTTAAGTTATTATAAGAACAGACATTATGATTTTTTTTATGAATTTGTCACTTTTTATCATTTTATTGGGGCAGATCCGTTTAGTCTAGTTTGGGAACAACTCCAATCTTGCAAAGTATTGATGACATTTTGTAATAAACAGACTGGAATTCATGAATTTATAACCTGGGGGCATAAAAATTCCCTTAATTGAAGAATCGCTCATATACACAGTGATGACGGGTTTTTTATGCTTCTGCACTTCAAACGGAGGAGACTTAGTAACTGAGGTTTGCATGATCGAGAAACATCCAATCGCAAAATTGTAAAATAATGAATGACATAATGCTTGGGTCTGGTGTAAACAGAAATCTCTGGGGTAAACATGCCAAGATGCCATTTCAAGTGAGTGAGAAATGGTATCACAGACCTCCCACCCTGTTAAAAGGTGGTGGTTCCAGTTTGATGTAGATTGGCTTCTTTTAACCAGTTATCTTCTCTGTCATGAATGTGTACACCATCCTCAAAGGAGTGTCCCTTGTCCTAAAAGGCACACAGCTGAGATCTGACCTGAGCTCTTCTGTCTTGTTCAAGTGCCTGTGAAGTCATCATTCTGTTTTACTGATGTACAACATCTGTGCATTCCTAATTGTTTATATTATATAGCTACCCTTTTGTTTAGTTGCCTGGATCCTTCAAATGAGTGTTGCTGGATT
Source organism: Ancistrus triradiatus (assembly GCA_025084515.1). Taxonomy (NCBI): domain Eukaryota; kingdom Metazoa; phylum Chordata; class Actinopteri; order Siluriformes; family Loricariidae; genus Ancistrus; species Ancistrus triradiatus. The sequence goes on along the minus strand of JAJAGP010000029.1, from coordinate 456,178 downwards.
TGAAAGACACCTCAATACAATATTTACTTTTTCTGACACTCCTGCCCCATAACAGTGTTTCGTTTAGTCTGTTCTTCTTTGACTTCATTTTGTATAAATACATGGATTTTCTTAATGATTGTCTTTGCATTTAGAGCTCATCAACACATGGTGTTCTAATATGAGCAATACATGTTCTACTGAGCAATACATGTTCTACTGAGCAATACATGTTCTACTGGTGGTCAGAAACAAACTGAAAGTATCAATATAGAAGTCTTTTTCTTATGGTGGAGGCATGAACCCTGACCTTAACTGAGGCAAGTGAGGCCTACAGTTCTTTGGATGTTGTTGTGGTGTCTTTTGTCACCTCTTGGATGAGTCGTCACTGCACTCTTTGGGTAATATTGGTTGCCCGGCCACTCCTGGGAAGGTTCACCGCCGTTCCATGTCTTCACCATTTGTTGATAATGGCTCTCACTGTGGTTCGCTGGAGTCTCAAAGCTTTAGAAATGTCTTTATAACCCTTTCCAGTCTGATAGATCTCAATTACTTTCTTTCTCAATTGTTCCTGAATTTCTTTGGATCTCGACATGATGTGTGGCATCTAAGGATCTTTTGGTGTACTTTAGCAAGCAAACTAAGATACAGTGGTGTGAAAAAGTGTATGCCCCCTTCCTGATTTCCTATTTGTTTGTATGTTTGTCACACTTAAGTGTTTCGGAACATAAACCAATTTAAATACTAGTCAAAGACAACACAAATAAACACAAAATGCAGGGATGTCCTGATTGAGAACAGGTGTGGCAATAATCAGGCCTGGGTGAGACAGTGAACTCAGGTGTGATAAACCATAGTTAAGTTATGTTTTAACAAGGGGGGCACTTTTTCACACAGGGCCATGTAGGTTTGGATTTTTTTCTCCCTTAATAATAAACACCTTCATTTAAAAACTGCATTTTGTGTTTACTTGTGTAGTCATTGACTAAATTTTAATTGATTTGGTTTAATGTTCCGAAACACTTAAGTGTGACAAACATACAAAAAAATAGGAAATCAGGAAGGGGGTAAACACTTTTTCACACCACTGTAAATAATAACTTACATTTGCATTAATGTACAGTGGGGCAAAAAGTATTTAATCAGTCACTGATTGTGCAAGTTCTAATACTTAGAAAGATAAGAGAGGTCTGTAATTTTCATCATAGGTACACTTCAACTATGAGAGACAAAATGAGAAAAAAGAAATCCAGGAAATCACATTGTAGGATTTTTAAAGAATTTAATTGTAAATTAAATTCTTTAAAAAAGGCAAAACAATGTACGTTTTCTTGTAGAAGTTTTCATACAAAAAAAACCTTTAGTCTCCAGCAATTAAATGAAATTGGGGGTCTCAGTGAGAACGGGATGTCTGTGACCTATGATTGCGCCCTCTGGTGTTAAAAAAATCAATTGCATCAATTGCAATTTACATCATTTAGCAGACGTCATTATCCAGAGCGACTTACAAGTGGTACAAGTAATTGTGGGTTAAGGGCCTTGCTCAAGGACCCAACAGAGGCAGCTTGGCAGAGATGAGATTTGAACCTTGGACCTTGTGGTCCATAGTCCAGTACCTTACCCGCTAGGCTACCACACCCCCAGCTCTTCATTGTATTTTTGCATCAAGATGCAATGTTCCGCCCCTAGTTCTTCAGTTATTTTTTCCATTATTTCAGATGCAGGTAGCCAGAAAAATATTTGCCCTGTGCTGCATTTTGGTGATATATAGAAACATTATATATATATTGTTGTACATTATATATGTTTCACACTGATTTAATGCCATATATTAAACAAAAGTAAAATACCTATTAATAACCTTAATAAAAAATAAATTAAAATATTAAAAAGTAGGAATGATTTATAAACTGCACATGTCCCTGAATTGCATGTCATATGAAAAAAAACACATCCAGATTCCCAAAGAAGTTCTTTGTGGTTCAGAGTTCATAAGAAGTAGTGGCTCTTGCAAAGACCACACAATGAGATTACTCATTCTTTACATAAATTATGAAACTTGTCAAGATTTTTTCATGTCATTGGTTCTGCTCATCTCAACATCTGAAGCCACAAATTTTGAGCCACGTAAATTATTATTCATCACAATTGGTTCATATTCATGTAAGTAATGAGTGATTTGAGTGACTGTGTAGTTGATCTTGGAGAAGTCAAGAAATCAAATTCAGTTATTGTGGAATAGTCTTTGGCATCATCATTGTTGGTGTTACAGCATCAGCTTGATTCCAGTGACAATTTGTGACTAACTATACTACAATATTTTAGTGAGACATTAGGATCAGACTCTATTTGTGTAGATGTTGGCATGGTCATTATAAGTGCAGCAGATAAACAACGCTGCACAGGCATTTTCAGGAGCATGTTGTCATTGGTGTCACAACCAGAAAACTGGCTAAAATTTTCCACTGTATTGCTTGTGTACAGTTTTATTGTATTACCTACCAAAGACCACTGGCTCAGCATTAAGCCAGATCAATACTGAGCCAGATATAAAGCTGTCTATAAGTAATTCTGTACCGACAGCTTAGTCAATCCATTCGACCTCTGCAATCCACACACTCCAATTCAAATACATTTGACAATTAAGTAGTGGGGCTACCTCTATCAGTTTAGCATCATAAATCAATTCAGCCTTGTTCTGTCTCTGAGACCGGAATCAATAATTCACACCATCACAACAATTAAGCAAAGATGTATCCCTTCAACGGGAGGAGCTCAAACAGCCTCAGGCGCTTTGAGATGCTCTTGCTAATGTACAGCGTATAAATAAGTTGCTTTAAAAATCATTTTAATATTAGGAGGTGTTATAAATGGAGTTAAATTTTTGTTAAATGTCATTTTATTTTAGCTGTACAATTCTCTGGGCCCCTGAGAGCTGAAGCTAGCCCATACACTTGTATTGTAAATTACCTTCAGTGGTGTTGAATATTGCTGGTGAATGTTGTGGCCACATGAGTGACATTTAATTGCTTCACGCTAAACAACAATAAACCTTAATTGTTGCTTATTTACACATTCTACCTACAGACAAATCAACCTAATGAGCATTTGGAGCCTATAATTGGTCTTAGTATGCAGTGATTAATTTGGCCCAAAGCACTGCAATATTTACAGCCATTTTGGATGCACTACAAAAACAGCAGACACTGTGCTCCATGTATTCATGATCTGTAAGCTACTTTGTGTTTGTTAGTGTGCTGAGAGTGTGGGAAGTCTAATCCGCCTTATGAAGAGGATTAGATAGTGGATAACTGTAAAAGTAGAGCAACATGGCATATTAATAAGGGGTAGATTTTGCTGCAAGCCAGGAAATGTCATACTTTTTTTAGACAAATTTACATGGAGGTACATGAAGTATGCAGTCTCTAGGTCAGGAAACCATATAACAGCTTTTCCTTTTTCATTTTATTGCTTTCCCAGCTATGAAAGCTGTGAGATCCCTTTTCTCAAGAGACAAGAAATGATGCAACTTGTGATTTGCCTTAGAGCCTCTAAGGCACATCAGCATTGGCTGTAACCATGGGAAGACTAATAACATCTAATATGTAGGTTACATGTTAAAACACGTGACACAAGCAGCCAGCCTTTTCTTCAGGCATATCCCAGTTATGAGCCTACTATAACTGATGAACCTAATGCTACAAATATGAACTGCATCTCAAACTGCATACAGGGTAAAAAAATATGTATATAAAAGTATGTAATTTAATACATATGCAAGCATGTAAGAGTATAATCAGTGGTGTGATTTGTCATGCTTTATCATGTGCAAGTATGTGAGTTGGGAAACAGTTCTTGTTTAAGTAACTGCCTATTTAGGGTTTGCATTCAGAAATGTTCAAAACCAGCCATTTAAACTCTTTTGTGATGTACGAGTGTTCAGGACGGGAGCGGCGATTTCAGACACATATGGTCTGCCACTGTAGTCCACTTATATTCTGTTCAACACACTTTGGATAACTGCTTAAGTAAAAATAAATTAAGAATTAAGAAGGCACCTTGATTGGCCCTGATTTCCGCATTAGAAATATAACCAAAATTTAAAACATTCTGAAAAAGTACCTAAAATGTTCCTGCAGGGGAAATCATTAAAAGTACTATAATTCAGTAGCTTTCCATTACTTACGTTGCACTGGTTTGCAAGGATTACTTCGTGTGCTATCAGTGGAGTGGTTGCTGGACACAGAGGACACACTGGAGCTGCGGACAAAGCCAAAAGCAGCAAGGCGAGCTGGGCGAAGGCGGGAGTAACCAGGAGGGGGCAGACCTGATGAAGCTGGCTTGGGTAACAAAGATTTAGCAGCCAGTCCTGCTGCTTGTGCCTTCTTCTGATCTGCAAGAAGCAAAGTGAAAGGATTATTAAAAACTAGGAATGGACAGATTGTGTCCAAAGAACAAATGGGACAATAAAAATATTCCGTGAGAGGGCAGTAGGTTTGTAGTATAACATCGTTATCGCGCCAATCTCATCTCTCGCCACCTGTGATGGCAGGACGAATTTCCTGCCATACATTTTACCTCGAAAAGCCACCAACCTCGCCTCTCACCCTACCCAAGATTAAAATGTGGCAAATGTATGGCCAGCAATGAAATTCTAGCCCACTAAGCCACCAGTAGGTGGGACTTTAAACTTGCAACTTTGGATGAAGAACAGCCCCTGTCTGTTATCAGAGACCTTATATGAATAAGGAGACTGGTCACTGGTTGAAATATGAATGGGACTGTAGTACAGAAGCCCCACCCCATCATTAGAAAGACCCGGCATATTCAGTAAATATGTCGGAGGGCTGCAAGTCTTATGAGATGCATGTTTAGTAGCCAGCATAACTTTAAAAGTATTTTTTATTCTATCCCGAAAACGCAAGTAAGTTATATAATTTTGTCAGATTATACCAGATATGCATTTTAAACTTTAATTTCTCTTATATACAAGTATCTCCCCATTCAAATAAATAGCAGTCAAGGGCCAGATTCACGAAAGCTTTCTTAAGAAAAAACTTAGGAATGTTCTTAAGACAAACACTAAGAAGTTCATAAGAATGTTCTTAAATGCAATTCTCGAAAAAAAAACATAAGAAAATCATAATTATTTTCTTAAGATTTTCTTAAGAAACACTTCATTTTCTTATGTAGACTGTGTTGCAGTTTACAGCTTACAATACACTGCGCAAGACACGTTTTTCATTTGTACTGACTGTTATTTCAGTTATTAGTTTAATCCTTGTTGAGGACGGCAAAATGGAGGAAATTCAAACCAAGCGTTCAAAAGACTTTGGAAAACAAGAAAGCGGTGATGGTGAAAGAAACAGCCAGTTTTGCCATAAACCTTTAGACTTTTGTATTGTAAGGAGAACCTTCACTTGAAAGGCTCTTAAGCATTTAAATTGAAATGTAAACCATGTAAACTGAATTGTTTAAAGTTTAACATTTTGATGTTTACCTTCAACTCTTGCAGCCTAAGACAAGTGTGAGGTTATCGTAAGATTAAGAAAACATTTAAGAACAGAATGTGTTCAAGAATACCACTCATTCTCAGAATTGTTTTTAAGAAGAGAGTTGAGAAAAAAAAAAGATAATTCTTAAGATGTTATTTGAAGAATAACAAACTTTTTTCCTAAGAATGAAGTTGAGAAAAAGCACACATTTGAGAAGAACTTTCGTGAATCCGGCCCCAGGTCTTGTATGGCTGGACATTACTGCACGATAGTGTTTCCAAGATGGCGGTCTTTTCTTATAATGACTTGGACTTGAATTTCATGCATTTCGTTTCACAGAAACAATCATCAATCACGGACTATGTTGCGTAAATGATTAGAAACTGTACATGTTTATGTACATTGTAAATGTGATTGCACGATCATGTGGGGTGCTCAGTAAAACACATTACGTCAGCATCAGGTATGAATGTCACTTCTATTGTTTTGTAATCTCGTTAAGTCGCCAAACTTTAAAAAAAAAAACATTGCCATGAAACACACCTCGGCAAAATAGCAAGTTTAGACTGTACTTTATGCCTTTTTGCATAAATAAAACAATAAGTAAAATGAAACCTGTAAATTATATTGAAATGTTTTCTGCATTACAAACATCAATTCTGTTCATACATTTGATCATAGGTTTTTGTTCTTTGCTCTGCATTGCATGCATGGTGTTTTTGCCTTGTTTAAGAAACAGTATCCTTGTCTTATTGTTGCCTGTGTCTCCTCAACACATCCCACCTTCATATTCAATGACCAGGTGCTCTGTGATGCTTTTTTTTGTCCAAAGATGTTGGAAAAGATGTTTAAAAGATGTTAAATACACTCATCGATTACTTCCTTAGGTACGCCACCCTGTTGCTCACTCACTATCAAAACCATATAACATCTTCCTTTCTCATTTTTCACTTTAATGTTTGCCTAGCTATGAAAGATGTGAGATCCCTTTTACCAAGAGACAAGAAGTGATGATGCAACTTTAAGGCTCTAAAGGCACATCAGCATCAGCTGTAACCATGGGAAGACTAATAAAATCCAATATGGTTACATCAATAACACATTCACCACAAGCAGCCAGCCCTTTCTTTAGGCACATTTCCATTGAATCAGTTCCACTTACCATAAAGAAGAACTTTTTAGTTCAACAGTTACAGACTGTAGTCCATCTGTTCCTCTACATACTTTGGTAGTCCCTTTAACTCTGTTCTCTAATGGTCAGGACTCAATTTTTTTACACTCACTGTGCACTGTATTAAAGAAATCTGCCATATTGCTCCACCTTGTAGACGTAAAGTCAGAGACAGTAGCTCATCTGTTGCACAGTTTGTGTTAGTGATCCTTTAATCCTTCATCGTTTCTCACCGAATGCTGCCTACACTATGCTGGTGACTGGACATTTTCAGTCCAGCAGTGACACTGAGGTGTTTAAAAACTAAAAAAAAAAAGCTGTCTGATCCACTCGTACCAGTACAACACACACCAACACATCACCATTATGTCAGTGTCACTGCAGTGCTGAGAATGGTCCACCACCCAAATAATACCTGATCTGTGGTGGTCCTGTGGGAGTCCTGATCATTAGAGAACAGAGTAAAGGGGACTAACAAATTGTAGAACTACCGTATTTTTCGGGCTATAAAGCGCACCGGGTTATAAGGAGCATGAAATGAAACGAAACTCTTAAGTTCCGTCGGAAACTCAGTTTGGTCTTTTTTACCTGGTGCAGGGCGTCTTCTTGCTTCCTCCACTTCCGTATCATTGATTCGTTAATATTGAATTCTCTCGCAGCTGCTCTATTTCCATGTTGTACTGCATGACCGATAGCGTTGAGTTTGAAATCCGCTTCGAAAATGAATGAATGAATGCACGTACCCTAATGCTGAAGCACATACCGTATTACTCCGCTATGCTGCGCACTACGGTGGCTGTAAGCTTCGTAACTTACCAAGGCCGTGCTAAAACATTTTGACAGATTTATGAGCGCTGTGTACCATCTACAATCGGTTCAAGGTCAGAAAGCACAACCAGAATTAATTCATACATTAGACGCACCGCATTTTAAGGCGCACTGTCGATTTTTGAGAAAGTTAAAAGATTTTAAGTGTGCCTTATGGTCCAAAAAATACGGTACAAAGTGCATCTATATGGTAGGTGGAACTGCTAAAATGGACAAAGAGTGTAGAAACAAGGTGTACCTAATAAAGTGATTGGTAAATATATTTGAGCCTCGCTGCAATTTTGTTGTTTATACTACAGACCCAAAAAGACGAATCACAAACTGTCATGTATTGTCAGCATTTATGGCAGTACTGACATTTTCAAAGTTGTGTACTATTCATTTCACACAGATGTGCAGCATGACTGGTCTTATGCAAGGAAGGTGATTTATAGTGCTGTCCTCCCAGTAGCTATAGAGCCATTTCAGCTTAAAATTCTGCTCCTTGGCTCCCTATGTATATGTCCTTGTTATTCAGCATCTTAACTGCTTAGCTCAGCACTTCTATTTTAAATGTCAGTAATTTTCTTGCACAATACATGACATCTTGCATATTCTGTTAGTCTATTTATTCCAGAAAACGCCATAAAAAGCACAGCAAGAAGCATTAGCTCTACCATTCTCTAAATGATGTAATGTATAACTTTGAGGCATTTTCTCTCGAGTGCCACAACTGTCTAAGTGTTTACCCAGTCTTCAGGATCAGTCCAACAGAGCATAATTGGCTTTGCACAGAGGGATGGCATTCCTCTCTCCCATCTTTCAGATCAACAGCTCAAGTGCTTCAGTGCAGAAGCTTGCTTCCCCATTTGGGTTCTGACTAAAAAACAAGTATAATTCCTATTGTATTGTTAACTGAATGACCCTTTGGTTTAAATATTACACCAACTAAATCTAGGTCAGTATTTTTCAGGATTAGCACACTCAGTAGCTTGCATCCCCATTAAAATATGTATGTATGTTAATAGCAAATGCTTCACTAAGATGTTTAATGACTTAAAATAGTCTCATTTGCCTTTTTAAAACTGATTTAAGATATTAGTTAAACAGGCTAACTCAAGCACTCTTATGTGAGTGGTCAAATTAAGCTTTGAGTGGATGAAGAAATCAGTTACCACAAGCCCCAAAACAGCAAGTACTGATATTACAAATGGTTTAAAAAGTATACTTTTTAGCATAAACTAAGTCTATTTTTAAAGAATTATTTTAAAAACATAAACTAAACAAAATATATAAGACACTTTCAAATGTATTATATGCTATTGGAATAAAACTCTATATTTACTCTATATAATGTTTAGAAATATAATTTTCTTTGTTTCATTATTAATATAGGTATGCGCCATTTAATGTCCATCTAACCAACATCCATTTGCTTTCATGGTCCAGGTCTTAAAAATTATGATACATTATTATAAGATATAAAAACGCATAACTCTGGAAGTAGCTGTAAATGTCGTTTGTAAGTGTATGCTTCACTATTGTAAGTAGTACTCATTGTAAGTATTGTAAGTAGTAACCCCCACCCCCAACCTGCACAGTATAGTTCTATATAAACTGGTTCACATTCACTAGTTTAGTCTCTGTTTCATATGACTGATTGTGTTGTTTGTAATACTGTCTATCAGTGCATTTTTGTCTTCCGTTAAGAAAAAGCATCAGCAGTTCAATCACTCATCAATCACTCGTGTTTCTAGCGGTATCTCTGATGTATCATTTGCATGCATTTTTCTTGTGAAAATACCCTTTATATTTACATTACAGTAACATAACATACTTTGTGACTATGGTAATGTCTGGTCATCGTCCAGTTCAGTCAACGTCCTGTTTCACTGAATGGCAAATACATGTACACTCTTTTTAACTTGTTGATAAAGTAACACCTGAAAAAATAGCTCATTTTCAGTATTGTGCTGTGTTCATTATTTCAAAACCAAGGTATGCAAACTTTTGCAGCCTTATACAAAATGTTAGCCTTCTCCTCCAAGCATGTGCCCCATGCTGAATGTTCAGCATACACTGTATGAGTTTCAGAAATATGCAGTGGGTGGCATCACATGCCTTGGAGGAAGCACGCTTTTTGTTCTCAGCCCCCAGACTGGCAGCTGCAGAGGCTCAGATAGCAGGTAGAATTGGCCAGGATTAAATTTGGGGGCAAAACTGGAGACTGCATAAATGTGACTCCCTTCCCAATGCCAAACTCTCTCAAATCTCATGAGATCCAGCACCATTTTTGTGCTGCAAGTGTTTGATTTACATCATTTAGCAGATATTTAGCAGAGTGTCTTAATAACTGATACAGTCTTATAATCTTACAAGGATCTCACACAAGGAGCCAACAGTGACAGATTGACAGAGGGGGGATTTGAACCTGGACATTCTGGGTCATAGACAAGTACCTTAACCACTAGGCTACCACAGTCCACCAAACAAAGTCACCTCAGCGTGAGGAAACACTTAGACTAAAGCCTACCCTCATCCTCTTTGTGGATAAGTAATGGGTTGAATACTGCATGTGATACTGCACAATAGTAGGCAAAGTAGGAAAATGAGGCAGATCTTCCCAAACATACACCATAGCCACAGGAGTGAAGTTAGAGCCCATTTCAGAGACCCTGCATGATTTGGCACAGCTGGAAAATATGACTCTCCATTTTTTCCTGGAGATAAAGCATCTCTACTTTCTCTTCCCATAAGCCTTGGCACTGGAGTGCTACATAATGTATTCTGAATGAGCAAAATCACCATCCTTCATCTTTTTTCTCTCTATTCCTATCAGTCTGTTTAAGAGATGCATTATGAAGTCATTGCGCATGTGTGTACGCTCACACAAACACATCAGGGACATTAATGAAATTCTAGGTAGTTTTCTTTCCTGGGAGCAGGCATTGTGATCATTAAGGATAAATGCATTCCAGCTTTCTCCACCCCTCCTCTCTTCCTCTTTATCCCTCTCTCCCTGCAGATTAGGGGGATAGTAATGTCTCATAAACATTAATTTTAAACCTTGTGTCACAGAGCTTTGCTTTCCTAGCTGAGCACGCAAGTGATTCATACCGCACTCTCCGTTATTAACTTTTTATTCATTTCGTCTCCTTTCGGAATGCTGTGGATTTAGAGACTTAGAGCTGGGGGAAATAGGTTTTTCAATCATTTCCCAGCCCATCAGGGAATTCTGTGAGGACGTGAGTGAGGGATATTAATTATGTACAAAAATATAGAATTAATTATATAGCTAAGAATTCATTATGATGTCACCATGCATTAGACTGCACAAATATATAATTTTAGAGAAATACATTCCCTGTTATATTGTAATATTGACATGAAATGCTACATTTGCTTTTAAAAAAAAGCAAGAAGATGCTAAAACTAGAACAATAAGGCACTCAAGAATAACTAGAAGCTTCAGTGTAGATAATATTTGATTTTATTCACTACATTAAGCACTTGTGAATTTTCGGATAACACGTTCCCTGTCTTTACATCCATAAATCAACAATTTTTAAATATTGTCTGTCTATTAAGAGTTACCTTAGGATATCTGTAATTATCAGATAGGATATATACATTCACCTGTCCGTTTATTAATATCACCAGTTCAGGCCTTAAAGTGATATTTTCTGCAAAGGTACTATATATCTTTTACATTTCAACTTTCTACAAAGGGCCCTTCTGTACCGTATAGGAGCATGTAAACATGAGAAATAACATCCTGTGTATGTTAATGTTTGTTGGTCTACTGTAGAATGCATGAAAAGTTCAGCAGACAGCAGGAAAATACTGCTGTCACTAAAATTTTAATTGCTCTTTACTTCAAAGCTTTGCAGAGCCCATGGGCCAAACAGCACAGGAAAATCATCTATGATCAAATTTGGTGAGGATTTAATGTGAAAACTCTATCTCTCACTCACTCTTTCACTTTCCATACCTCCTTAAAGGGGACATGTTATGTAAAAGTCACATTTACATTTTTGAGAGCTGCCTAGCTCTATAAAATGGGATTCAATAAGCTGTTCAGATTTAGCTTGGTCTCTTACCTCACAAACCAGCCCATTAACTTCACCCAAGGTTTGAGAATTGTTTGGAGCTAAGCACGGGAGCTACTCTTGCTGGCTGCACAAATCAGTAGACTGGCCCCTAGCCTCAGAGGACAAAAGATCAGAGTGGAATAGTTTATTTCTGATTGAAACTTCCCAGTGACCACTCTCAGCTAAGATAAATTACTTCTCAAGTCAAATAGATCAGCCATTATCCAAGACTGTCATACTCTAGCGGTTAATTTGCTGACAGGGCTCAATTCCCACCTCTGGCAGGCCACTGTTGTTGGGTCTTAAGCAAGTATCAGTTGTGAGGTGCTCTGGATAAGGGTGTCTACTAAATGAATAAATGTAAATAGCTTGTAAGTAGTTACACTACAGGTTAAACATAGTAGTTAACTAGCATTGTAAACTCTACTTCATTCATTTTTCCTAACATGTAAAATTTTAATTCTCCAGGGCTCACTGGGATATTACCCAGACTTTATACTAGGGACCTGGCAGGATTTCGGACATTTGCGTTCACACATACAGATCCTCCGGCTAATGTCCGGAAAAGTTCTGGGTTACAGTGCATGTGTGAAGGGGGTTTATGATTTCACATGCAGCTCATGAAGCCATGCATCACAGTGGGGTGGGGTGAGAAGGGGTTCATTATCATTTATTGGAACAGGTGTTTAAAACCAAGCTATTTGAAAAAGGCTGTTTTGGCAAGAAAAGGGTGACCTGCTGCCCAATGTATGTGGTATTTTGACCAAAGCATGTCACAGACATTTCATTGAGACTTCAGGGAACTGTGTTAACTTGTGGAAAAACTGGTGTAATATGACGCCTTTAATTCAATTCAGGGTCACTGGGGGTGAGCTGGGGTTTTGATGGCATCACAAGGCACAACGCAGGGACAGTTCCTAACAAATGTACCAGTTCTGACCTGAAACCCATGGTCCCACAGTATAAAAATGCTGGAGGTATGTATATGTGTAATTATCAACAAGGTGCATTAAATAATTAACACCTTTCCAGTATGTGTTCATCTTTTCTACCTCAAGAGTTGAGTACAGTTCTCCCTTGGACATCACAACAATGGTGATTCTTGACACGAGAAGGCCAGCAGACGACACAGAAAAAGTTTAGAAACTCAGTAAAAGTACAGTTTTGCATATTATCAATATATTTAATACTATAATACCATAAATATACACAATTTAAAAGTTAAAATAAGTAAAAAGTTAAAGTTTGTGAAAAGAACGCGAAAGCCAGCAGAAAACACACAATGGCTAGAGATGTCAACATATCTTAAAAACTGAGTAACTTATAAATATCTAAAATGTGTGTACTGTCTTGTATAATATTATATGTACAAAGTATTTTGCACAGATTTTACAGATCAAAGGACTCCGTGCCCCAATAATTAAAGATAATTAAACAGCTGCAAACCTAATTCAGCTCAGAGTCACATTAGCAAAAGGGTTAGCTTTGCAGTCTTTAGCTCTCTGTTTCTTCATTCTTTGCTACAGTGGTGCTTGAAAGTTTGTGAACCCTTTAGAATGTTCTATGTTTATGCATAAATATGACCTAACACATCATCAGATTTTCACATAAGTCCTAAAAGTAAATAAAGAGAACCCAGTTAAACAAATGACACAAAAATATTATACTTGCTCATTTATTTACTGAGGAAAATGATCCAATATTACATATTAATGAGTGGCAAAAGTATGTGAACCTCTAGGATTAGCAGTTAATTTGAAGGTGAAATTAGAGTCAAGTGTTTTCACTCAATGGGATGACAATCAGGTGTGAGTGGGCATGTAAAAAACATGTGAGTTTTATTTAAAGAACAGGGATCTATCAAAGTCTGTTCTTCAAAACACGTTTGTGGAAGTGTATCATGGCACGAACAAAGGAGATTTCTGAGATTTCTCATCAGGCTGGAAAAGGTTACAAAACCATCTCTACAGAGTTTGGACTCCACCAATCCACAATCAGACAGATTGTGTACAAATGGAGGAAATTCTAGACCATTGTTACCCTCCACAGGAGTGGTCGACCAACAAAGATCACTCCAAGAGCAAGGCGTGTAATAGTTGGCAAGGTCACAAAGGACCCCAGGGTAACTTCTAAGCAACTGAAGGGCTCTCTCATATTGGCTAATGTTAATGTTCATGAATCCACCATCAGAAGAACACTGAACAACACTGCTCTCCAAAAATAACACTGCTGCTCGTCTGCAGTTTGCTAAAGATCACGTGGACGAGCCAGAAGGCTATTGCAAGAATGTTTTGTGGACGGATGAGACCAAAATTGAATTTTTTGGTTTAAAAGAAAAGCGTTATGTTTGGAGAAACTAAAACACTGCATTCCAGCATAAAATCTTTATCCCATCTGTGAAACATGGTGGTGGTAGTATCATGGTTTGGGCCTGTTTTGCTGCACCTGTGCCAGGACGGCTTGCCAACATTGAGTGAACAATGAATTCTGAATTATATCAGAGAATTCTAAAGGGAAATGTCAGGACATCTGTCCATGAACTGAATCTCAAGAGATGGTGGGTCATGCAGCAAGACAGTGACCCTAAGCACACAAGTCGTTCTACCAAAGAATGGTTAAAGAAGGAGAAAGTTAATGTTTTGGAATGGCCAAGTCAAAGTCCCGACCTTAATCCAATCAAAATGTTGTGGAAGGACCTGAAGCAAGCAGTTAATGTGTGGAATCCACCAACATCCCAGAGTTGAAGCTGTTCTGAGGAATGGGCTAAATTTCCTCCAAGCCGGTGTGCAGGACTGATCAACAGTTACAGGAAACATTTAGTTGCAGTTATTGTTGCACAGGGGGGGGTCACCCCAGATACTAAAAGCAAAGGTTCACATACTTTTGCCACTCACTAATATGTAATTATTGGATCATTTTCCTCAATAAATAAATGACCAAGTATGATATTTTTGTTTCATTTGTTTAACTGCGTTTTATCTTTATCTACTTTTAGGACAGGTTCACAAACTTTCAGGAACCACTGTATATTTCACATTCTTCTAAATTCCTTCACTCAGAACTTGCCACAGGTTTTTTGGAAGATTCACATGCCACCAGTTAATACCAGTCCAAAAACCATCCTAATTAATTTCCCAATGATTTTCTCAATAACAGCTTCACATAGGTATTGGAGGTAAAATTAAAGAAGCAGTACCTGAAGCCTCTGGAGGACTTTGAGGAGATGGGGCCACTGAGGAAGTCACTGGCGGTGCTGCTGGTGCAGTCACTGATGGGGACACTGCTTGCACTGGTTGACTGACAGCCAGAGGTGATTTGTGCGGTATGAAGATCCTGCTCTTAGCCACCGTGGAAGAAGCTCTATTAACAGCACCCACACCAAGTTGGGGTCTTAGGGTTCGAGGAGGCTGGAAAAATCCCTTGGTCTCTTCAGTTACTAATAGGATTTCTGCTGGGTCCTTTGCTCCAGATGTGGGGGGACCAAGAGTGACTGGAGACCGATCAATCTTAAATAAAAGCAAAATACGTCCATAACAAACAATATAAAATAGTTTCTGCTTAAAAATGTTATATGTTTGAGTCTTTTGGAAAGGAAGGAAAATTGATTTATATTAATGACATCCAAAATAACTTTAAGCTATGAGGATACAATACATATACTATGTAGAAAAGTTTCTGGACACCCAAAAAATTCCATCCAAAACATGGCTATTAGTATTGAGTTTGCCCCACAGCTTTGCTGCTACAACAGCCTTTGTTCTTATAAAAGGGTTTTCCACTAGAACTTTGGAACATGACTCTGAGGTCGACTTCTGGCAACAAGTCCTGGCTCACTTTGGCATTCCAGTGCATTTTAAAGGTGTCTGATAGTGTGGAGGGCAATGTTCTGTACGAGCCAGGCAAACAAGCCAGGCAAACCAATTCTCTGTGGACTTTGCTTAAGGACAGTAGGGCAGAAAGTTGATGAACTGGATGCAGAAACCCATAAATGTGTCATAATGAGAGTCACTGGTTTATTCAGTACAACCCATTCTACTGCCACTTGTTTGTCTATGGAGAATCCAGATATGTATGTTTTATATTATGAATGTGTTACAAGTGAGAGTAGCTGAAAGAGCAGAGATTAATAATTAGAATGGGTGTCCATGACTTTTGTCGATATAGTATACATCTAACAATTGATCAGTTATTTGATAATACACTGTTTCCACACATATAATCATCTTATCAGTGTCTGTCTGAATAAATTGTATAGCTGATGTTTGGGTTGCTTACCCCTGCAGACAAGGACTTGCTTCCTGGAGATTTATTGAAGCTGTTCATTCTGTCTGTGGCTTTGTGGGGCATGGTATGGCTAGGGGGTTTTACCCCAGACACCATCAACTCGGGAGATAAGACTCTAGCCTTTTGCATCTCCTGTTGATACTTATTATAGAGCATATTAGAGGCCCTCAGCACTGGAGATCCAGATATTTCTTCTGTTGGTGCATTCGGGTTTGGAGAAGTGGTAGACCCCGAGAGTCTAGTGGGTAGTGAAGAGACTTCATAAGGGCCATCACTAGCCTGGGGATTCACCTGTGGGCTCTTGCGTATATATGTGATGATTTTGGGGCGAACACTCTTGGGCTTAGGAGGACATTTCGGTGGAGAGGTGGTAGAGCTCATTTGGGTTACAGGGATTTGGATATTTGTGGTAATGTTGGTTTTTACTGGAGGCCTCAGGCCTAATCCATACCCCTGAGAAGCACCATAACCCAGCTGAGGACCACGAGTGGGCACTCTGTTTCTTATGGGAGAATTTGCAAGGCGTCTCTGAGGTGATCCTGTGGTCCTGGGCGATGGAGGTGTGGAGGGTCTGGTAGGGCTGCTGAAGGCTCTACGTTTCAAGTGGTTCTCCCTGTCTAGGGGACTGGCAGCATTCTCTACTGAATCCTGTCTCCTTAAGATGGAGCCCACCTTGCTGGAGGTTTGAACGTGGTGGATCCCTGAGCCTGAGCTAAGAGAATGAGCATTACTGCTGAATTCCCCTGGCTCCTTAATGTGTATCTGATGTTTGCTGGTTTTGGGACCTGTGTCGGAGTGGGATAGCTGCTGTCCTCGAGGGGCATCTCTATGCCCAAGATATCCTGAGGTTAGCCTTTGCTCTGACCCTTGAGAGAATTGATGGACAAACTGCCTGCAAGAAGGTGGCACTCTTTCAAGGTTTGTCTGGAAATCAGAAGATATACCATTCCCCTGTTTCTTATATTCCATGTCTGTACTCAAGTTTTGCCTACCCAGTGGATAGTTACCATTTTCAGTGCCCGATTTACAGCAATTGTATCCTTTGTCCTGAGGCAACATTGTAGAGTTGTGGTTCTGATCTTTGTTTCTATATTGTTCTTTGCTCTGTAGTGCAGGACTGAGGGATTTGTTTGTTGCTGATTGCTGGATCCTGAACTTGTCTGAGGTAGGTCTGATGGGTAGAGAAGAGGGAAACTCTATATGTGCTGCACTGTCAAGAGCACTGGACAAGCTTCCACTCAGGCTGCTAATCACTGAAAATGTAGAGACAAACACATTATTCTCGGAGTTACTACGTGCCTCTCTCAGACTCCTACTTCCTCCAGATCGTGAGGTAGAAGTCCTGAGGTCCAGGGGCTGAGTAGACTGATCTACTTCCAACTGTCTACTGCGATTGGCATTTTGGTCAATGGCAGTGCCCAAAGATGCTAGAGCAAATTGTTTTTGACTAGGATCCTCCTTTGCTCCCTCGTTGCTTACATTTTGATCTTTACCTTCTCGCTCTTTCAGAAATGCTTCCAGCTCCTGACACTCCAATAATTCAAATTCATCCAGCTCTGGGTCCTCACTACAAGCATGTGTACCCCAAATAATGATCCTTTCCTGGGTGCTGTCTTGTGAAAGCAGGGGTGGAAGCGAGTTGCCCCCCTCAGTGTAGCTTTCTTCCATAGGAATTTGGTTGGCATTGGCATCTCCATCATGGCACAGGAAAGGCTGCTTCGTGTTGTTCTTCATTTCCTTGTGTATGCTGTCCCATGGGCCCCCGACATCGTCTTGCCCACTCATGTTATACAAATGTACTGCTCTCTCTCAACAGCTCCCCAGTGCTGCGGGATCCATTAAGTTTTCATTTTCCTAAAAAGCTTTTATGTCATGTAGTGAATTCCTAAAATCTAATATCACATCTTTTCTGAGAGTGAGCCTTGATCTTGGGCCTGAAGTTCTCTTCTCTTCTCATTTGGACAGTGTGCTTAATAGCATCTTGTACTCGGAAAGATGCCTTAATGAGAAACCACCATTTTCATTACCTAACCAAAAAGAAAGAAGGACAAAAAATTAATTTAGAAGCAGAAATAACATTCACATATATTCTGTAGCTTATATATTGTATTTATTATTACTGTATGTATGGTTAAGGATGAATTGAATACAATACAATATTTAACTCCTAACTATTTAGCTGCTGTGCTGTGGATATACAGTGGGGCAATAAAGTATTTAGTCATCCACTGATTGTGCAAGTTCTCCTACTTAAAAAGATGTTGTATATTATGGTAGAAAATAAGTATTTGCTCAATAACAAAAGTTAAACTCAATACTTTGTAACATAACCTTTGTTGGCAATGACTTAAGGGTCGACTCTCCTCTACAGGATTTATACACTCACAGGCCACTTCATTAGGTTCACCTTGAGAGTACTGGGTTGGACCCCGTATTACCTTCAGAACTGCCTTAATTCTTCATGGCATAGTGCTGGAAACATTCCTCAGAGATTGTGGTCCAATTTGACATGATAGCGTCACACAGTTGCTGTAGATTTGATGGCTACACATCAATGATGTGAATTTAATTATGTTCATTTGTATTAATTAACACCATCACCAACAGGCTGAACTGATGATACAAGGCAGGATAGATACATGCTTTCATGTTGTTTACACCAATTTCTGACCTTAGCATTCGAATGTTACAGCGGAAATTGAGACTCATCAGATCAGGATCACATTTTCCCAATCTTCTATTGTCCAGTTTTCTTAATTCCATATAAATTGTAGCCTATGTTGCCTGTTCCTAGCTGACTGGAATGGCAGCCAGTGTAGTCTTCTGCTGCTGTAGCCCATCTGCTTCAAGGTTCGACAAGTTGTTCATTCAGAGATGCTCTTCTGCATACCTTGGATGTAACGAGTAGTTATATGACTTACTGTTGCCCTTCTATCAGTGATTAGATCTAGTTCTACCTGGCTGATTAGATATTTGCGTTAATGTGCAGTTGATCAGGTGTACCTAATAAAGTGGCAGAACAGAGAAAGTACTTTGAATAAATTTAACCGTGGTTAACTGTATAATAGCACTCTAAGCAAAAACACTGTGAGTTCATAGATGGAACATTTTCTTGAGTGTATGAGATTTCCCTGTGGGCTCTGTGTAGGACAGAAGAAAGAACAACAACAGCTGATAACACTGTGAAAGGTTTTTCAAAACATCGTTTAACACTTTGTTCACCTGAAGACAAGAGCATGCAGCTGTAAGAATGGTAGTCGTGTTAACAAAACAAAAAGAATTGAAAACCATAATGAATTTGAAAAGTGTATATATATATATATATATATATATATATATATATACACATATATATACATATACACTTTTCAAATTCATCGTGGTTTTGGATATATAAAACGTATGGCACACCAGGGATGCAGAAAAAGACAGCAACAATTCCCCTGCAGGGGGCTTCTACCCTTTGGTAGTCATGCTTTCAGTGTGGGTGGGTTTAAATTTAAGTGGGTTAGAACTGAGCACAGAACAGATTTGCACGCTGGTCAGACAGAGCTAATGGTTTGTTTGATCAACTTCCACGTCTACAGCACTTTTTATTTTTGCCTGTAGTTTGATTAATTAAGAGTTGAAAGCAAGAGGGATTCACAGAAATACACTCACTCGCAAAAGCGCACTGCTGTAAATCAAAGGAAAATGGCTAACAGAGGCTTAGTAATCCATATAGAAGGCTGGATAATTAAGAAACAATCCTGGAGACGAGCATAACAATAGTGCCACAAGTCTGTGTGTAGCCTAACTGATGGTTAGCCTCAGTCAGCTACAATTCCACGTTGGATATCAATGTCAAATATAAGGTGATTGATGAGAAAAGATGCCCAGCTCCAGTAGAAAGCTAATTGTTAAGTGGTTGTTCTTATGTAGCTAGTTCTTATACACAAGCTGGTTTTGGTTATGCCATATTCAAAAGTCTCATCAGTGTATGATTCATGTCACTCCGTGGTGTAGTCTCTGATATAGTGTGTATGTTCTGCCAAGCTGCCACCCTCACATTCCCTACCCTCCACCAAGACCTTACACATGTACATAACCACAAAGTTCATAATGTAACATATTTTGACAGTACTGCAGTGATAATGCTTGATATTGCTAAAACATGGCTGTTTAACTTGGCTTTCATACCAGCTTAATCCCTGACAGGGTTGTGGGAGAGCCGTGCCCAGCCAGCAGCATAGGGCGCAAGACAGGAACAACCGTAGACAGGGTGCCAATTCATCGTAAAGCACACGCACACACACACACACTAACACACTAGGGCCACTTTTAGCATAATCAGTGAATATAAAGCATGTCTTGGGACTGGCTGGCAAGGTGGCTCTGTGGGTAGCACTGTTGCCTCACAGCGAGAAGGTCCTGGGTTCAGTTACCAGGTGGAGAAGTCTGGGTCCTTTCTGTGTGGAGTCTGCATACCTTCCCCAGAAACAAAAATACGAAACCCAGAAAAAGTACAACAAAAGCTCCACATATAGAGAAAAGGCATTATCCTATGTGTTATCTGGATAGGTAAGTCAGGCAACATGTATCAGTTGTAAATCCCTCTGGATTGGGGTTTGTGCTTAATGCTGCAAATATAAATGTAAATTGATATCATTATGAGGTTGGTCTTCGCTTTGCTACTACATCAGCTTTTAGCTGCCTGAGTCGCCAATGAACTGGAAAACCATGGCGACAGCATGTAATTAAACTGATCCCTTTGATTTACAATGCAGTCAATGATTCATCCATCGTCGTAGGAGATCTAACATATTGTATATGACCCTGTTATGATTTATTTCCAACACACTAAGGTGAAACAGTGCAAATATAGCAATAATTAATCTAGAAATGCAACCCTCTGTGGGACTCCATGAATCTACTGCAAATATGTGTTTCTCAAGATTCCTGCTGTGAATAAAACACATCAGCACAGTTTGTAATTACATCACTACACTCTTCTTTTCCCACCCTCCGCCTTACACTTACACCATCTATTTCCTCTGTCACACTTTGTTCCCACCTCAGCAAACTGTGAAACAGCACAGGCAGATGGGGGGGTGGGGGGTGAGGTGAGAGAGAGAGAGAGAGAGAGAGAGAGAGAGAGTAAAAAAAAAGGAGTAACTGGAGAAGGCTGATAAAGACTCTAAAGAAGGAAATCTGGCACACATATTTTCTGGTAGATTTATTTTAAAAGACAAATTCCCTAAACATCTTAATTATAATGAATTATCCAGTTAAAGTGAGACTGGTAAGTACTGTATTTATTTTCTAAGTAGGTGTTTTGGGATTAGTGGAAATGCATCACACACTGTAAACTACACAAATATCAACATGAAGAATTTCCTTCATTCATTATCAATGTGGTCTTAAATCTTAAAGTACCCCTGAACCCTGAAAAACTTATTTTAAATGAACTCATCTTGTATGAATCTGATTTTCTGATTATACCCATTTGCTAAGTTAATGTACACACCACATGAAATAACATTATTATGAGATTTTTTACACACTGACGAAGAACTAGAGTTCTACCAACACATTGGATACACTGAATAGAATTACCAGCCGTTTGTAGCTGTACTTCTACAAACTGTGCCAACAAGATCACAAGATCAACATAGCATTACAATATCTGTGTCACTGCTGGTTTTAGAATGGTCCACGACCCAAAACTGTATTTCGTTTATGCTGGTCCTGTGGTAGTACCTTTCTACTCATGGTATGGCAGATGGTGCTTGACAAATGTGGATAGCAACAGATGGCGTACAGACTGTAATTACAGTCCTAGAAAGTGTACCTATAGAGTAGATGTACATCATAAAGTGACCAATGGAGTGTAACTTCAAGATGGGTGTACTTTAAAAATTGGAAAGGGAAGGAGAGTGTAAATGGGAGTCTGATATTAAAATCCTACTCTTAACTACCACTTACTATTGGAAGATTACTTTATACTACACACTATGTCCGAGTATTAAAAACACTTTGTGCTCAGCTGGTACATACACAGTGGGGCAAAAAAGTATTTAGTCAGTCACTGATTGTGCAAGTTCTCCGACTTATAAAGATGAGAGAGGTCTGTAATTTTCATCATAGGTTCACTTCAACTATGAGAGACAAAATGAGAAAAAAAATCCAGAAAATCACATTGTAGGATTTTTAAAGAATTTAATTGTAAATTATGGTGGAAAATAGGTATTTGGTCGATAAATTTGGTTCAACTCAATACTTTGTAACATGACCTTTGTTGGCAATGACAGAGGTGAAACGTTTCTTGTAAGTCTTCACCAGGTTTGCACACACTGTAGCTGGTATTTTGGCCCATTCCTCCATGCAGATCTCCTCTAGAGCAGTGATGTTTTTGGGCAACACAGACTTTCAACTCCCTCCACAAATTTTCTATGGGGTTGAAGTTTGGAGACTGGCTAGGCCAATCCAGGACCTTGACATGCTTTGTACGGAGCCACTCCTTCGTTGCCCAAGTGGTGTGTTTGGGATCATTGTCATGCTGGAAGACCCAGCCACGTTCCATCTTCAATGCTCTCACTGATGGAAGGAGGTTTTGGCTTAAAATCTTACGATACACGGCCCCATTCATTCTTCCCTTAACACGGATCAGTCGTCTTGTCCCCTTTGTAGAAAACCAGCCCCAAAGCATGATGTTTCCACCCCCATGCTTTACATTAGGTATGGCGCAACTCAGAATTCTTCTTCCTCCAAACACGGCGTGTTGAGTTTTTACCAAAAAGTTCTAGTTCAGTTTCATCTGACCACATGATATTCTCCCAATCTTCTTCTGGATCATCCATATGCTGTCTGGAAAACTTCAGATGGGACTGGACATGTACTGGCTTAAGCGGCGGGACACGCCTGGCACTGCAGGATCCGAGTCCTTCTCGGCGTAGTGTGTTACTGATGGTAGCCTTTTTACTTTGGTCACAGCTCTCTGCAGGTCATTCATCAGGTCCCTCCATGTAGTTCTGGGATTTTTGCTCACCGTTCTCATGATCATTTTGACCCCACAGATGAGATCTTGCGTGGGGCCCCAGATCAAGGGAAATTATCAATGGTCTTGTATGTCTTACAATTGCTCCCACAGTTGATTTATTCACACAAACCTGCTTGCCTATTGTAGATTCACTCTTCCCAGTCTGCTGCAGGTCTACAATTTTCTTCCTGGTGTCCTTCGACAGCTCGTTGGTTTTGGCCATGGTTGAGTTTGGAGTCTGACTGTTTGAGGCTGTGGACAGGTGTCTTTTATACAGATAACGAGGTCAAACAGGTTCCATTAACACAGGTAATGAGTGGAGGACAGAAGAGCTTCTTAAAGAAGAAGTTACAGGTCTGTGAGAGCCAGAAATCTTGCTCGTCTGTGGATGACCAAATACTTATTTTCCACCATGATTTACAATTAAATTCTTTACAAAAACTTCAATGTGATTTCCTGGATTTTTTTCCCTCATTTTGCCTCTCATAGTTGAAGTGTACCTATGATGAAAATTACAGCTCTCTCTCAACTTTCTAAGTTAGAGAACTTGCACAATCAGTGACTGATTAAATTATATTTTGCCCCACTGTAGGAGCACAAAGACAATGTGAATTGGACATATCCATATTAGGCAGGAAAAAGGGGAAACTCTGAAAAAAGAATATTAACCACTCCAATGGTAGTGCACTCACTGGCCACTTTAAAAGGTACACTTGTACAAATGCTCGTTAACACAAATATATAATCAGCCAATCACATGGAGAGCATCTCTGAATGCACAGCACATTGATCCTTGAAGCATATGGGCTACAGCAGCAGAAGGCTGCTGTATTGGAATCTGAGATTGACATCATGGCTGTGCAGCTGACAAATCTGCAGCAACTGCATAATACTATCGTGTCAATATGAACCAAAGCCTCTGAGGAATGTTTACAGCACCTTGTTGAATTAATACCACAAAATGTTAAGGCAGTTCTGAAGGCAAAAGCAGGTCCAACACGATACTAGCAAGGTGTACCTAATATAGTGGCTGGCAAGTGTATTTCACTTATTGTTAACAAGTATAGCTGCATGGTTGAGGTGCTGTCGTGGAGCAGGGGTTTATAGGCTATCCCAACAGATTACCTAGGTTTGACCCCTACCCAGCCCTGCAATGCAATGCAATAGAATGACTCAAAGTACCTGCTCGTCCTTCCCCTGTGAATCCTGTGTATAATACATAATGGATACTGGGTCAGTATTACTCACCATACACAATGCTATTGCTGTGTGGCCCAACAGAAATAATAACACTAAGCCATAAATTTATTAGCAGTAGACAATCGGGAGTACTACAATAATTTCTAATGTACTGTATGTACAATTTCATTTTTTGGTCTTTCGTGCATCAAGTGAAGACACAATAGCATGTGTAGAGAACGGATGCCTCAAAGGAGGTCAGAGACGAGACAAGACATGAGGAGATGACACTGAGGCTGTCAAGAGACTCAGGTCAGGCACATAAGCTTGTTTATGGAGTGGCAAACACTTTCTGGCCCTCAGTGGAGCTAATTAACCTTAAGCTAAAGTTAGCATCGGAAACCTCCTGGAGCTCCTGGAGCTGCGAGTGGTGTCTGAATTAATCTTCAAAGTAGCTCTTTATAATCTTTTTATAATTTCGTCTTTAACATGTGCATTTATAGGTCTATATCATTTCCTTTTTTGTTTAACCAAATCTCCAAGGCACTTAATCTAACAACTCATCGTTCTGTCGAGTTTTTTATTAGTTGAGTCTTAATTACCCTGTAGAGGTCTGTGATATTGCCTGTTTATTTGTTAATATAACATCACATCACCATCAAAGGCTATTCATGATATGAGCAAGGATAGGACAACACTATGCAAACACACTCAGATCCGGATTACATTAAAGATAGTTCAAAACAATAGTGAGGAACCAGAATTTACACACATGTTTTATGAGAGTGGAAGTTATATATAATAACAGTATGGAAAATGTGAATTAGTTCATAGTTAAATTTGAATTAGTTCATAAACATTTTGTTCAGTTCTTGTGTGATGCCTCAGGAAAACATAAAGCTCAGTAAAAGGCATAGATTACTATAATAACGCAAGACGGATGAATATCTGGAGCAACTGCAGGATCTATAACAGACATTTTATCTTAGGTAAGTCAATTTATATGCAATGTTACATAAGTCAATAGCTTTTAATTAGTCAGTGATGAAATGGTTAATTCATGTGAGTACTAATATGGGATCTTGGTACATAAACATTAATTAGAGTCATTACTGCACGACACGAATCAACAAACCTTGTGTCAAAATCATTCACCGCCAACAATGCCTACAGTGGGGCAAAAAATTATTAAGTTCTCCTACTTAAAAAGATGAGAGAGGTCTGTAATTGTCTTCATAGGTACACTTCAACTATGAGAGACAAAATGAGAGAAAAAATCCAGGAAATCACACTGTAGAATTTTTAAAGAATTTAATTGTAAATCATGGTGGAAAATAAGTATTTGGTCACCCACAAACAAGCAAGATTTCTGACTTTCACAGGCCTGTAACTTCTTCTTTAAGAAGCTCTTCTGTCCTCCACTCGCTACCTGTATTAATGGCACCTGTTTGACCTCGTTATCTGTATAAAAGACACCTGTCCACAGCCTCAAACAGTCAGACTCCAAACTCAACCATGGCCAAGACTAAAGAGCTGTTGAAGGATGCCAGGAAGAAATTTGTAGACCTGCAGCAGACTGGGAAGAGTGAATCTACAATAGGCAAGCAGGTTAGTGTGAATAAATCAACTGTGGGAGCAATTGTAAGAAAAATGGAAGACATACAAGACCATTGATAATCTCCCTCGATCTGGGGCCCCACGCAAGATCTTATCCCGTGGGGTCAAAATGATCATGAGAACGGTGAGCAAAAATCCTAGAACTACACAGAGGGACCTGATGACTGACCTGCAGAGAACTGTATGGCACTCAGATAAGAAGGCAGTACATAACCGGAAAGCAAAAAAGAAAGAAATGTTGGGGATCGTAATCAAAAAACGAAAAAGACACATATACATCTAGAAGAAATAGGAAAAGAGCAAGATAATTAGGTGCTATCAGGTACAGGCAAAGAGCCTTCAGAAAGGTCAAAGCCAATCACTCCTACTCAAAAGGATATAACCTACAAAAGGGCACAGGCAGCAGGAAGGACTGTAATTTGAACAGATAAAAGAGAATAGTGGACACAATTTTTGTTCAAGTATATGTGAAGAATCACAGGTTAGCCAAGGATGGAATATGATTAGGAGAATGGGAGATATTCAAAAGAGCTATAATATCTCTATTCTCAAAAACAACTGCAATTAAGCGACTAAAGATTCAAACAAAGCTGAGATGACAAAAGAGGGTTTTGTTAAAGTAATAATTACAGAAGAATCTATGACATTCAGAGAGAATAGTATGAAAGAATATAGTGATCTACTAAAGAAAAGAGATCCTTCTTTTGTTTCTGAATTCTCAGGCCAGCCCATCTAGCACCAACCACCATGCCATGTTTAAAGTCACTTAAATCTTACCCATTCTGATGCTCGATTAGAACTTCAGCAGGTCAGCTTAACCATGTCTCCATGTTTAAATGCACTGAGTTGCTGCCATGATTAGATATTTGCCCCAGTTAATAAAACAAATAACTAGATCTGAGCTGAACTGTGAACTGTGTTTTCAAATTATTGCTTAGAACTTTTTTCTTTGTTACTACTAACTGAAGGAGAGTATAAAAATGCAACAATGGAGAATGTGTTTTAACCTTTAGTTCTAATGAAGTTGTCCTGATTGAAGAGGCAAGTTTTCCTGTTTGTGTATAATGCCAATTTTCCTAGCACCAAAGCTCAAAAGCAACACAAGGCAACCTGAATTTTTTTAGAACTATTAAATTGTTGGATTTGTAATATAACTGTCCGTTCATTCATTGTCTTATTCGCTTATCCTAGTCAATTCATCATAGGGCACAGTAAGGGGCACTTTGGAAACATCAATTAACCTAACACACATCTTTGGAATGAGGGAGGAAACTAGAGTACCCAGAGAAAACCCACACACACATGGGGAGAACAAGCAAACTCCACACAGGCAGGGCCCGGGGCCGAACCAGGGATCTCAGAGCTATAAGCTAACCACTGCACCACTTTATAACTGTCCAATATTTCTTAAACTACCATGATTTATTTGTTCTATGAAGTACTTGTTTTCTGTACATGTATTTATCTTTCTTACAAATCTACATTTTAGGGCATGCCCTGCCATATTTAATGCAGAATCCAGATAATTCAAGAGCTCACAAAGATTCTTATCAAGAGCTGTGTGTGTCACTTTATAAATTGCTCTTATGTGATGTGAAAGGTGTGACCAATCCTACTTCAGTGACCCTTATTAACAAAAAGCAGGAAATACATTCTGCTGCCAATCCACCAACTGCCCAATCAATCATTGAGCTAAGGAATATAGTGCTAATTAAATGAAAGCATGAAAGCTCCTGTCATTAATTGAGGAGTTTCTGGATTGGTCTCCATATTTCTGCTGTCACGTAACCATGGTACCAGCTATAAGTGTGGAAATGGAAAGGGCAGCAAGCACACAAGCTTAATTCAGTGAAACTAATGGTAATTGCATGGATTCTTCTTCCCGTCTTAGGCTAAGGTTATGCATGTCAATCATTACCGAGGGCAGAGTCCTAGGTTCGACGCACAGTTTCATAAAACACCATATCAAAGAGTTGGCTCCTATTGAGTAGTCAGTAGTTTCACTGGTTGAGATCAATAAATCCAGTCTGATTGACATGGACATGACATGACATGAACAAAATTCAGATAAAATCAAGTGGAGGAGAAATAAATCTGAATGTATGAGAATCCCAAACATAAGCTTCTGTTCACATTTTGCAGACACAAAAAATGTGTAATTGTGTCTGTGATAATGAATTGCAATACTGCTTATGATGTGTTCGAGTGATCTGTAAAATGATGCCAAATGGTTGAAGCACCTCGATGCATGTTGGCAACTCACACACAGCAGATTGTCCCCTCCAAACGGCATTGCTACAGTATGGGCAAGTCATATCAGGCATAATGCCACTGATTCTAGTTTGCACATTATTTTATTACCATTATACAGTATTTCTATTTGAATTCAGAGTGACCTCCAAAACACAAAGAATAACAAATTGTACAGGCAGTTGAATAGAATAGAATAGAACCATTTTATTGTCATTGTACTTAAGTACAATGACATTTAGTGTGACACTGTCCAAGAAAAAATAGAAAAGACAAGTAATATACAATATGGTTTAGATAGATATTTACATAGGAACAGTGCACTCAATAGAGAGAAAACAACGGTAAAACTACAGTGTAAAGTGTTACAATTAAATTCTGAATGTAAATAAATTATTACTGTCGGTCTAAAGTGACTGTGCACAGATGTACACGATGACAGTCTAAATTCTGATATCCAAATATTGATATTGGACGTGTAAAGTGACTGCGCATAGGTGTGCAAACTGCAGAATATACAAAATGACATCATAGCATGTACCATAAAGATTCTCCATAAGAGATTCATACCATAAGAGAGGTACTCATTTATCTAGAAGTGTTCATTACCAGTCAGACTAAAACTACTGCCACTAAAAGGAAAATAAACAAATTCTCAATTTGAAGCTAAGGTCATATGTACGAACTAACAAGTACCAGGAGCTTGAGGATATGCTGACATAAATACATAAAAAGTGCAAGCGTAACAAAAGTGCAAAGGATGAAAGGTATTGTATTTTCAATTTAATACTAGAAGAGATGAGTTCAGACTTCTGTAGAAGGAAGAGAGACACTGGGCTGTTCTGTCTGGTGTGGGAAACTCATTCCACCAACAAGGACTCAGGACACAGAAACATCAGTATCTGGCCTTGTGGGCATGGCTCAATCTCAGAGAAGAATGTTTCAGGCATGCCAAAGCTTAAGGCAGAGTTTGTGGTGAAGACAGCATCAGCATGGTGATGCCTACTGCCAACTGTGAGTTGGTGGTGATGGTGTGTGAGTCAGGTCAAAAGAGGCATGATGGTGGTTGACCAAGGACATGATGCTATCTGTAGGATATTAATGTCACTCAGTAGAACCAGAGGATTGTTAGCCTCCAGAAAAGAGCTAAGAAGAGAATCAAGCTCATCGGTAAAGCAGTAAAGCAATCATATGAAGTTTGCAGGGCTTGAGCACAGTAAGAGCATGTAATTGAAAGCATGATCTGTGAAGTTCAGGCAGTGAGGAAAGACAAAATGTCCAGCTGAGGAAATAAGCAGTATATGACATGTATATAGAATAAGCATAATCTGTCCCCCCACCATGCCCAGAAACTCTTAGAGAATGGCTGAATGAGAAAGCTGAAGAGAATACAGCAGGTCCTGCTGTGTTTTCTGTGGTAGTCCAAGCCTCAGAAAGAGCCAAGAAGTGAAGGGATAATCTAGCAGCATAGGCAGTGATGAAGTCAGCTTTGAGTGCAGCTGACTGACAGTTCCACAGACCTCCAGTTACAAGCAGTTCCACAATGGGAGACTTGGGTGGACAGGCAAGCTGGGTGAGGTCACATCCACACAAGGAGTGACATCTGTAATGGGAAGTAGTAAGGATTCTGCAGAAACACGATGGTAGTTGTTGGAGTAGGTCAAAAATAATAGACAGGTATGTGTTATGTGCTGAGCTGCCCTTCCTCAGTGTACTTTTTTGGTGGTAACTCATAAGTAGAGTTCCTTGTCTTTGTGCATTCAATTGCAGAGAGACTGAGGCAGCAAGCTAACCTGCAGAAATACTTTTCAGGTGCTAGCTGAGGTGCTTAGCACAGCTGTCTCACAGCTCCACCGTACTCGGTTTGATCATGATATCGGAGTCCGCCTGTGCGAAGTTTGCATGTTCTTCCTGTGTCTGTGTGGGTTTACTCCTGTGCTCTGGTCTCCTCCCATTGACCAAAGACATGAACTAGGCTGATTACGCTAATCTGAGTAAGTATGACTAGTTACGAAGTAACCTTGTGTATCGATGTAACCTTGTGTCCCTTGTAAACAGCCACTGATGCTGAAAGGATCATTATAATAAACCAAATAAACACACAAAGTGATCACTTTAGTAAGTCCTGCCATTTAATGCTAATGAGCCATTAACTGGTACTATATATACTGGTACATATAAACCTAATTTTAGAGTAAACACAAACATTACATCTAAATTGCTAGAATGCTTACAATTAACAGTAATAACAACAGTAGTAAGACAATCAAGTAGCTTAGAATCAAATGATATTCAAAACTAAATATACTTATCAGATTACTTGTACTGTATACGGACAAAGAAGGACTAAAACATAGCCATACCTTGTCCTCTCTTGTACTCCTGACTTTGTCTACTGTCTCAAAATGGAGCAGTAAAGTGTAGGGAGTTCATCTGAAAGATCAGCCAGAATAAACAAAGACTCAACAAGTCAATGTGAACCAATTTATATAGTTATAGGTGAGACAGAACATACAAAGGGAACAAACAAAGCAGTACTACTTACAATGGGACAGGCACATACACTTACGAAAGCCATTGACAGCTTGTTACAAATAAGTAGTGGAAAGTCACACACACAACCATGAGTAACTTACACAAAAAAGTCTCTAAATACATCATCTGATTTAGAACCGTCTGTAGTCCAAACATGAGCTAACGAGCAAGCAAGAACTCGACCACTAATGTACTTACTTACATATACACACACAAACCGAAATGATGGACTACTCTAACTCATGTCTCTGCTTGTAGATCCACATAATAGAATTTTATTTCCTATTAATATTTTATTGTAATTGTTAAGTTGTTAAAGTGAACTGACCTTGATCGTATGGTCGTTAAACGATACATACCTGTATGTGTAACACTAGCTACTTAGCTAACTTTACGTGTGATCTTGTGAAAACTTGTGATCACAATCAAGAACAAATTAATTGTGCAGCCTGATATTTTGTGAGCTATCTCCATAATTGTGCCTTCTATCCTCTTCTTTAACTAATAAGTAATGTTATGTGGCAGACACATTGTCATTATCAAACATCAGTGACACTTGGGGAGTTGAAATACAGTTATTATGAAAATCATTCTTGGGGACATTTGATTTCAGTTGCCTTGACAACAGGATTTCAGGTAAGAAGAATGGGAAGAAGAGCTTTATTGCAAAGGTAAAGATTAGAGAGGCGACAGAGGCATGGAACTGATTTTTTTGTTCATCTATATCTTCTATGGCTAGTTAGCGTAGGTTTCACAAATAAGGAACTACAATGAAGTTCCGGGACTTAACATAGAAGTAATAGCCTAATACTTTAAGATACTTTAGGTTATTATTTTTGTAATGAAAAAACGTGTATTATATTAGAGCAAAATGCCA
The DNA here is from genome assembly GCA_025084515.1 of Ancistrus triradiatus. NCBI lineage: Eukaryota > Metazoa > Chordata > Actinopteri > Siluriformes > Loricariidae > Ancistrus > Ancistrus triradiatus. The sequence continues at coordinate 424,875 of JAJAGP010000029.1, read as the reverse complement.
CCATATTGAAGTGACACCATCTGTGCAATTTCAATATGCTTATTTATTCTCAGATGTGATCCTAAGTAACTACGACAAATAAGGACAGCTGTGTCCATTTCATCCAGTAGTCAATTAAGGCAGGAAAAATGTGTGTATCTAGGTGTGATACCCTTTTACCCTGTAATTTCTTTCTTAAGCTTACTGCTTTCAAGCTCTTCAGATTAAACCTCAATGGATTCATATTGGACTGATTTGGGAAGTCACACACTGATATACAATGCTTCAGTGCAATGTCACACTCCACTGCACAGCACAGGGATCACCACATGCCCACACATACACATTCAAACCTGTGATATGGCACTCCAACCTCCAGATGCCATTCGTACTACTCTTATGCATTTAAAGCCTTTTTCATATTTAACTAGAGAGAGTATCCAATTTGACCTGTGTTAATTGCTTTGTTGGGCATTCAACTAAAAACACTACCATAGTACTGGTGTTTACTGGCTCATGAATGAAGGGTATCTCATAGGGTAAAAGGACAGCTATCAATAGTAAAGGGAATAATCAAAGCTCTTTAAAACACAGTCTCAGCACCTGCAATGCAGATGAGACAATTTATCGATCTGTGGAAGAATGAACCCCTCTCTGATCACACACACTCTGTAACCTGTGGGAACTGGAAACTCGAGGAAGTGAATGAAGGTGTAGAACAATAAAACCCATTGACACCATTTCTCTCAATATAATATTTTTTAATTAGCAATAATTCTTACCCTTTATCTTTTGCTTTAGTCTTATAACCAGCAAGATAGCATGATTAGGTGAGTGTGCTTCGATGCCTTTTTTATTCTATTGTGTATAAATCGTGTTGCATTTCCCATATGAATCAGGTTAGTGAAAAGATAGAGGGGACAATGAGTAACGTCGGATTGCTGCAAAACTCAGCATGGAGTTATGTCTAAGGCAAATATGTAAATGATTACAGGTGTGGTCTGATTAGACTAAAAGCATAAAAGTGCTTCCCCTGCTGCCTTATGAAAAGGCTCTCAGATTCTACTTTTGGGAAATGTACCTCTTGGTGAGAGATTGTTGACTGCTAGACATGCCTCTACAAAGCACTCAAAGACATTTTGCCCAGTTGACAGACTTTGACAGGGGCTGCATCATTGGACTGAGAGAAGCAGGTTGGTTATTTAGAAATTGCCCACCATCTTGGACGTTCTGACCTGGCTGTTAGGAGATGTTGGGAACAGTGGTTCCATGAGGGCATGCACCAATGCTGAACAGGCTCCGGATGACCCAGACAGACCACCAGTAGAGGATTGTTTGATCCACAGACGAGCATGAGCAGCTCCCACAGTTTTATTGTCCACCATTCAGACACAGGAGGTACCTTCACTACACACTCCTTTCTCTGCCTGGACCACTTCCAGGCATTTACCAGGGGGCATCCATTATGTGTCACAGCCAGTCAGCATCATCTTCGATTGCAGTGGTGTCATGAGTGAAAAACCTGGACTATAATGCTTGCCCACACAACAAGGGTTTCCCAGGAATTATCTAACAGGGTACTGGAGCCTCCTTTCAATTGAATAGTTTCTCCAGTAAACATATTCTTTTGCTCTAATATTGTAATCACTTACATACATCATCAGTAAATTCATACATATAAAGTTGAATTTGATCTCAATTAGAAACGAGTGTAATAAAAAGTAAAGTGACCTTCTCTATCACAGCAGAACCAGTGTGATACAAGCATTTCTTGTGTAAATGTAAGCATCAGAACTTCATTTGTATTCTTTGTCACTTATCCACTAATTCAAATCATCCAAATAAGCATATTATTTTACAAATGAAAGACAAAACATCATAGTCTCCATAACCAATAGCTTAAATCTGGCCCCAACAGCACAATCACAGTGGCATCATTTCTGCAACAGCAAAGCGCTGATAGTTCGTATAACAAGATTTCAGCCCGCAGGTTATAAACGAATAAGTCCCGCTGATCCTTACAAGCTTATTGCCACCAAATCCATCCTCATTATGTCACACATACATCCATTTGTCAGGCTCGTAATCAGTAATGCACTTATCAGAAAGGCCAAAGTGGTGTGAAGGATACACAGAGGGAGAGAGCAATTTATTGCTTTGTGACCCCCAAATAAGATTAAAAGAAGATTAACATATTCTGCATGCACTTACAGTAGTGTGTACTAAGTAGATACCTGGGAGCAGATCAGTTGTTATTTTATTTATTATCCACATTTTATACTCGCTTATCTTGGTCAAGGATAAGGCATATTAGATTGCTGCATCTCCTGAGCATCATTATTATTATTGTTATTATTATTGTTGTTGTGGAGAAGTAAGTTTTATTTTTTTTCTTTCAACACGTTTTACAGTTGAGCTGAGTATTTGAAGGTAAATTGTCTTGCTTATGGATCCAAAAGTGCCAGCTTGGCAATCAAGCCGGGATTTGAACTGAAGTAATAGTCCAGATCCTTCACTTTCAAGCCAACACTGATACCAAATGAACAAAAAACAAAGACGCAATGTACTAAATATGTAATAATACTAATTACATTCAAATGTAGTGTAAATAAACACCTGAAAACTCTACGGGCCTCATTCACGAAACGTGAGAAGAATGAATTTGTTCATAAATCATTCGTAAAACACTTTTTCTGTAAATGGCCGTAGTCCCAAATGAACAAAACCCAAACCTGGTCCTGAGCACCCGTAACGTGTTCCTTAAAGAGTGTCATTAATTAAAATTACTGAATTACTTGAATTAGACTACTGACTAAATAATTATATAATGCATAAGTGAACTTGCACTCAAGTTACACTCAACAAGCATTCTTTTTTTAATAATACAGGTTGTTATAATTCAGAGAAACTTCCAATTAGCCTCTTTATTTTGTTACGGGCAATGTGCCAATTAATGTGGATTGTTTTATTAGAACAGAGTTTAGGGTGTGTAATACTCACCAGTGGAAATCGCTGATAATGCGCTGTTACGGGTCTTTAGAGATCATAGAGATTTATTAGTGTATTAGTAGGGTCCAGCAGATGACATGGTCTTCCTGTACCTGTACAGGCACGGTTTGGATTTTTGGCTGCTGGAACATTGCAGAGGGTGACTGATCATCCCAGGGGTTTTAGACAGCATAATCTGTCTAATGCCTTACTACAAATTAATTTACACAGAAGCTCCAATATCACCTCAGTGCAGAACTTCCTAGTGTTTTTTAAACATTTTTACAAATATTCTTATTGCAAATAAGTCACCATGGGTCCCAATAAGGTTAGTGATAACAGCCAACCAAAGAGAAAAACAATGAGAACGCTTAGTGTATAGTATTTATAATAAACTATGTACTTGTCTTTCACATAGGGCTAACAGTAAACAACTAACAAACAAGACAATGTAACAAGAAGCTAATCAAACTAACAACGCAACTAATGCTAACCGCAAACAATATGCTAACAGGCTATGACAAACAAGGAAAACTAAGCCAAATATATAACACAGAGCAGGACATTGAATGGTACAAGAAACAACACAGGGGAGCAGGACAAGAATCTGCAAACCAAAAGAAAGAGACAAACCATGCAGGGAATGAAGAGGCCATGCAGGAGCTAAGGATAACCAGGCAGTGCAAAGAGCCACACAAAGAAGTGAACAGGAAGTGTGGTATTTATAGAAAAGGACAGCAGGTGGCAACAGCCCCACCTGCTGTGGGGGAAGAAGAAAGTGAAAGATAGAGAGAGTGTGTTACAGCAGAGTGACATGCACATATTAGCAATGCTAAAGTGGGACTTTATAGACACCCTGTATAAATCATTTAAGTATACAACTCCATTAATGCATATAAGGCTTCATACAATGTGGATTTTCTGGGGATCTGGAATATATTCATTAAAAAAAAAAAAAATACATTATTACTTTATGATAAAAAATTATGTTGGTACCCATCTTTTTTTGGCACTTCTGAAACAAATTAATGGTGAGAACTGAGCTACCACTGTGTAAGACAGCATAATGGCTGGGAAGGGATGCATTAATGTTATGTTGACAAAGTTTTTGCACTGGGTTGACATCTGGGTTGTCTTTATAAATACTTTGTTCTTTGTTCTTTATTCAGCTATGTGGCTTTTATAGGAAAGTAAATTTGAGGATAAAAGGAAAGAACAATATCTTTATATTTAATGTAGGAAAATGTTGGTGTGTTCTGTGTCAATAAAATAATTCTTAATGATTTTCTGATGGTAGACAAACCAGGAAAGATAGATTTTACATGAAATTAGGGGAAAAAAACTACAATACAAATAAGACTTGTGTGACAAAAAAAAAATCATTACAACAGGGTTGGAATATCATCAGATATTCTCCATCTGAAAAGCTAGAAATCACTCAGAGAAAAAGAAAAGTGTTCACAGTCCACTTATTGTGTGTTTAAGAATGTAGCTGACTGCAAGTCCTTTCATTTGAGCTTCATAAGGAAAAGCAACCCGAAAATTCACACCACCATTCTACCTGAATCTGCATGGAGGAAGCAGCACTAATTCTGCCATAAATCCAGTTTTGGCTCAGAGTACTGGGACAAAGGCAGAGAAACGAGCCCTTCCCCCATGTCTCCTGCTCTCTCACATGTGGGATGTCTTGTCTGGGATGGAGCACTTTACTAGCTATTTAATATATAGCCACATAGTGCTGAATCCAGCTCTTTGTCTAAGGGTCACTGCAGCAGGTGAAAGTTTAGGACGATTTCAAGGGTACCTTACCAGGAAAATAGAGGCAGGGGCCCACAGATAATCTACCTTTTATGTCTGATGCATATTCTTTACTTAGATATCTTATCAATAAATTAATATTGTATAACTAATACAGCAGCAATGCACACTGTATCATCAAACGTCCAGCAACCCTCCTCCTTTAAACTGTACACTAGTCTGAAACCAAATCTTGTTCTGCTAAATAAAAAATAGTGATTCCAAGGTCACATCTGGGTTTTAAAATAGGAAAGAAAACAACCAAGAAACCCCACAACAGTGGAGTCTACATTTTTAAAGATTAAAGGTTAGTTGTGTCCTGTGTGATAAACCACACGAAAAAGACACCATCATACCTGAAACAAAACCAATTAGGCTAAATTCACTCCTTTGTCATTGATCCAGAATAGATTTACTGCTCAAATCTGATTTTTTGAGAGGTTGTTCACATTTTATTTTTAATGTGGATTACATCCTACACCTATAGGTTAAGTTCTTTATTCATTTTTTAAATGTCGCTATCAGCATCAATGGCCATTGTAATGGCAGACACAAGGTTACACTGACACACAAGGTTATACCGAAACTAACCCATGCGGACATGGGGGAGGACATGCAGACTCTACACAGAAAGGACCACACAAAGTCATGGCATCGACTTCTGTGGAGAGAACCGTCGACGCGAGACTGAAGTGAGGAATAACAGGAATTTACTGTCACAGAATTCAACAAAGACTTGTGAAGGAAATGTTTATCAATGTCAATGACTTTCTTCAAGATGTGCAAAGCCTGACACTAGTTTGAATCAGCTAGTGGTACTAATAAAAGTGAGTAGGGATTGGATTATAATTGGCTGGTAATGCAAGCAGGTTACTGCAAAAGGGCTGCTCTTAATTCTTAATTGGTTTGATTGTGTATGAGCTTTGCAAAATGATTATGTTTTCTTGCCTACATCAAGATACCCCAAGGAGATGACCTCCAGGCTGTTCTATAAGTGCTGAATTCCAATCCGACTGTTCAGACTGAGGTTAAGATCTCAAGGACCCAACAGTGGTAGCTTGGTAGAGGTGGAATTTGAACCCCAGACCTTTTGGTTCATAGTCAAGGACCTTAATCGTTACGCTACCACAGTCCCATGGTCTCACATCACCACATAACTGTTCAGTACCACATGAAAGTACCCATGTCAGAGTTGACCAGATCAGAGTTGACAATGTCTGATTAAATTTGTTTTTTGTTGTTCACACTGCCATGAAAGAAGTGGGAAAGCAACCTTATACTGCAAATGAAAGCATTTTCCATATTGCATCATAGAGCAATTGATGAAGGTACAATTTTGTACCCAAATTGCTACCTATGCTCAGTCTTTTGGTTTTGATAATCGATTTATTAACGTTAATTTATGTATAGTACTGTGCAAAAGTCTTAGGCCACTATTAGACTAGATTGTTTTAGCAAGTTTGTAAGCGACAACAATATGTTATATATGGTCATCATACCATTGCTAAAACAACAAATCTAATGGTGGCATAAGACTTTTGCACAGTACTTTTAGTGTCATGTATAACAGAAGGGAAGCCTGGACAGTGGATTTACCCCACGATGCTGCAACAGTGACCCTGGCGACCGTATGATGGACTGGCATCCTATTTAGTACACCCTTATGTTTGCGCTCTGTGTTCTCCTTACCTTATGAAGTAATCTCCTTTCTCGCCGTCCTAATAAAGGTCGTGTTACAAATGATCATTCTGCATTTTGCACAATGCTTTGTTGTCCTTAAATGACCTCAAAGCTTTCACTACTGATCTCTCCTATAGTTTTCCTTCACTGTTCTGTAAATATAAGCAAATCCTACAAGATATGCATTGCTTTATGTAGCATTGGTTAATATGCATTCATTCTGCTTGTATTAATATAATATAATATAATATAATCTTGCTGTGTGCTATAGACTACTCTCTGAAGGGTCATTAAAACTGTGGAGTGGGTCTTGTTGTGGTGCAAGGCTCTCAACGCATAAAATTTTCAGCCCAAAATTCCCAGCGAAGCCCCTGCTTTGTCTAGATCCTTAGAGAAAATACAGCACAGAGTGCACATAAGCACGCACTTGGTCCTTTCTGAGCCCTCCCACTCTCTCTTTCATCCCCCACCTTCATGTCAACTGCATCTAATGAGTCTGATGCTGCCTCCTTTGTCTTGGATTCTGCATGCACACATATCAATTTACAAGATCTTCATGTCTCCATTCTAAATACCTAGTAAGCAGTATTTGGGAAATATGGGTCTGTCTGTAAACAGATGGGCCTTTGACAGTGTTTTGACAGAACACAGGAGGCATCTTTACAAAAGCCAGCACTGCCTGATAGCTCTTGCCAGCCATCAGCTGCAACCACAATCAGTGATCTCATGCTTGGACGTTCGGAATAAACGACGTGTCAGTACAATCACTGTCCTGTACCTTTACATTAAAAGTATGGTTGCTAACATTTTTGATAATATGTATTATTACAAATTCTGCATTTGCCAATTTTTCTTCTAGTACGATAACATAATACTAATTGTGCCACATATTAGTATTAATACATAATACTAAAGGTGCACTCCTGATACTAACTATCAGGGGTGCACCTGAAGAGGTTACAGCTCTTAGCACTCTGTGAGCAAGTGAGGGAGGCAGGGCTGATCTAATAAGTACCAGATTTATCAAGCCTCCACATTTTCACTCTGCTCCCTCTCTGACCCTCTCTCTCTGCTGTGTCTGCGTATGTAAACAGAAAAGCATGCTTGAGCACCCGCAGAGCTCTATGCAGCATGCAAAGAAAATGGGAGGGACAAAAGGAAATGCTGCACTGAAACGATCCCATGTCTACAACTAACACTACACACAGGGGTGCCAGCTGGAATTTCAGATCCCGTAGCTGGATTTCCAAACATTTAGCTGAAGTTTAACGCACTTCTGAAATGTCAGCCATCCAAAATGTGAACGAATCTCAAAGGAGAAAGATGAGCCATTTTGGTGTGGATTTTGGTGCATGATTTGGATCCCTGCAAGAAAATCTAACCCTGACCCAGTTAGAGCCTCTTTGCAAAATCAGCCATATCTTCATTTTAAATCTGCTGCAACTAGATGCCATGCTTCTTAACAAGGGATCCGGGGCCTCTGAGTCCGACATCACAGATCCTCCACCATACAACAGTAGGGACTAGATTATTCTCTATATAACCATCCCTCTTTTTGACACCAAGTGCACCTTGAGTGTTCTACATTTCTTTCACCTGACCATAGAACCTGGTGCTAGTCAATGTTCCAGTGGCACTGTGAACTCCACAGATTAACAGTACTGTGCAAAAATCTTAGGCCACCATTAGATTGTTGTTTTAGCAATGCTATAATGACCGTATATAACATATTGTAAAACAAAATTTCAAACTTGGATTTGTCACTCTGTAATACTTCTTCCCACTGATCTACACTCTAATCTTGTGAGCATATATTAGCCTTTTCACCCTCACTCCTTCTGAAAAAATTGTTTCATGGCTGCTACCCTTCAAAAAGGACCATTCCTGATTAAGCTTATTCTGACTGTAGAAGGGTCAACTTGGCATCTTACTGAAGCTCCCAGATGCTGCCATTGCTCAAGTATAAAGGGAGGTCACACTAAGTACTTGCCCCGTTAGCCTATAGAAGCCATGTTATTCAGTTTCTCAATACTGCATACACACTTCCCATATTTTCTGGTTATATTCTAATAAAAAGACTGAGAAATAATGATCTAAATTCTATCTATCTAATTGTCATTATACCATTGATTATCATTTAATGGCATAAGACTTTTGCACAGAACTGTATGCTTGTGGTTAAATTAAATAATAAAGTTTTTTCCTGGTATATTTTCTGAATAGTTTGTTGTAATTGAGATCGAGCCTTAACTGGATATATAGAGAGACTTTCAGTCTTAACAAATAGCACTGCACAAGGATGTATGGTGCATGGTGCACTGCATGGTACACTAGCAGCTTGTATTACCGTGGACACTGCAGCTTGGGGCACTCTGGCAGTAAACCAGCAAGTACAGGCAAGAGAGACACCAAATGTTCAGCAAAAATGGCTAACTCAATGCAATCAAAAGCATTTTGGTTCTATTACTCTTAAAACTGTTATCTAATAATGTACATTTTAATGAGCCCTCTTGTTTTTCTCAAGCCACTATCTCCCCCCCAATATCACTCCCACCCTCAAAACCCATACACATTCTTGCAAGAACTGTCAATGTTTCAGGTATAGGGTTTATAATGCCCAAATTGTGACAATTGTGCAATACTATATATATATATAAAAAGACTATTATATATCTATAAGGTTTTAATTTAGCACTTTAAACTCAGGTAATACGTTGACACTGCTTTCACACATTTGAGCCTTTGCACTGAGAGCTCCAAGCTCTTGAATGCAAGGCAAGGGCAGAGGGTTCAGTGCCTACAACATTGCAATGGTCTATTTTGGCTGCAAAACAGGCTAAGTCATAAGTTTTCTTTAAGTGGACCTGTCAGCCTGTTATACACACACACTTAAATAGTAATACGCACCTTCCAACAACATATCTCCCTTTAATATTCCTTCCTCAAACTTATAACAGCTAACAGCCTGCATAGAACTGGATGTGAAGGTGACGGGAGTTAAAAGGTCTTTCTTCCCTGTAAGTGTCACTTTCTCTACAATCAGCCATGATGACAGGCCTTAATCATTATGTGGCATAGGTAATTAAAGGTTGAAATTATTCCACTTTGCCCACATATGAAGGAGAGGACCTGAAGCAAGTGAGAATTAATTTGTTTTGTTTTTCTTTTTTTTAAGAAAAAGACAGTGGCAAGACAGGTGCTTCATTATTGTACGGAATGTTATAAATAGCAGTTTACTGACATGGAAAAATACCCAGTATCTTGGTAGACCTTATTTTATGCTTGATTGACAGGTTAAATGTGCAGAAACAGATCCAGGCAAACACAGACAGATATCTTAAAAACCGCACAGAGCACAACAAAACTTTCAAGGGTGCTACATTTACATTTCAGCAGACGCCCTTATCCAGAGCAACTTACAATTGATAACTTGCAATTGCAGGTTAAGGGTCTTGCTCAAGGACCCAACAGTGGCAGCTTGGTAGAGGTGGGATTTGAACCCCAGACCTTCTGATCCAGAGTCCAGTACCTTAACCACTAGGCTACCACAGTCCACTGTGCTAGTAACCCATCCGGAATTTTACCAGTGCCAGGGACCATAGGTGCAGCCCCCATTTAAAAAATGAATAATAAAAACAATAAAATGCAAGAAATATTGCACAAGACTCCTGGACAAAAAAAGTGTCACCTTGCTTGTTAAGGTGGTAGTAACGTCAGACTCCTGCAGATGGCGCTGCACAAGGATGATCAGGCTATAAATACCTGTGGGGTGTGTGACGGGATTCATAGATTGAGGAGAGATGGTCACCTTCTGGACTTACAGGTGAAGCCTGTCAGTTACTGACTTGTACTTCAGTTCCTGGCACCAATACTAGTTCAGACGTTGTTGTCAGCTGTCTGACACGGATCCAGATGTCCAGATGTGGATTCCTGGATTCAAAGGTCAGATTTTGGTGGGTTACTGGCCCCCTTGAAAGTGCTTTATGGTTTTAACCTCGACAGAGGCTCCTTTTTCTCAATGGTCCTTGGGGTTGGGGTTGGGGTATGGGTGATGCCCCCAGTGGTGCCCCAAATTACAAATCAGGTCATTGTAAATAAGAAAAACAGTGGACTCAGAAAAAACATAATATCTGTATGTGTGTGTGTGTGTGTGTGTGTGTGTGTGTTTAATCTTTTTCTGTTCACTCCTCTCATTTGACACATCAAATGCATCCAGGCTGCTGTGGGGGATTGCATTCCGCAGAACTAAGCTTTCATCATGTTGCTATAAGCACAAAATATGAAACTTCAGCCAGTAAAAATGCAGTTCAATGCAATGCAGCTCAGAAAAACACAAGACCAACAATACCATGGCACTCCAGGTGCAATGACAGCGTCTCTGATTTGTTACAACAGCCAACATAAGCAGTAGGTTGCTTAACATAGTGGGATTTCTCTGTGTGATTACATACATGTAGATATTAAACATATTGTATGAGTGGCAGTAAAATACTGTTAAAAGTATATTACTGTATATATATATATATATATATATATATATATATATATATATATATATATATATATATATATATATATATACACACACACATATACACATACATACATACACTGTACAAGTACAACAAGAAGAGCACACTGAAGCTCGTTGTACTTGTACACTGACAATAAAGGTTTTCTTTTCTTATGCGCACACACACAGACACACAGACACACACAGACACACACACACACACACACACACACACACACACACACACACACACACACACACACACACACACACACACACACACGTATATACATATATTGTAAAAAGTGCATTTTCTGAACCCTGGTGACATGCACTACTAGCTTCATTTGCAGCCACTGTATACTAAATCTGAAGGACAAAACCCTGCCATATTGTGCGATATTAAATTTTAAAAAGGTTAAAACGGCACACCATGACATAAACTGATTAAAATGAACAGAAATAAATTTGAGGCAAGATCATGAGGTGGAGACAGGATTGTTTGAGATATTGGGGCTGTACAAAGAAGGACAAGTGGGGGTGGGGTGACATTGGAGTAAAAGTCAAAAACGGGACTACAAAGATTGGTGGGGTTGAAGGAAGCCAGCACACGATCGCCTCACTGTGCTCACATTATCCTGTGTAAATCATAAAAGTGACACTCAGATATATTTCTAACACATCGGTGAGAAAAGAGAGTTTCTTATTTTGGAACAAAACCCAAAAATGTAAAAATGCAGCAAATTGTGAAAGACTGTGAAAGGTCAAGCACCTCTGTGTTTGTCTATAGCATTAAAACATAGTGCAGTGAATTCCACTAAATGGCAGATGGATCAGACAGTGAGCCGGAGATAAAGACCTTCTAATCTCCACTAATGATTTACATAAATCAGTGCTTTCTTCACCTTTATATCTCCACTTCTTTCTAGCTCCGATGCTTCTTTTAACCATCAGTTTCAGCCAGTGGGAAAACTGTAGCATTTCCAGCACAAGCACTACAAAGCTTGACATTTTCCCATTTCCTGCCCCATATTTCTGTAAAAAAAAAATTCACTTTTTGGGTCCAGGATGAGCAGTGAAAGAACAAATTTCTGAATGTCCATTCTGGGGGCTAAAGAATTCTCAGCATTAACACTCATGTCAAAGTCCTTCGCTGCATCTGTTCATACATATGTTTTGAAGAGCATTTGCTTGGTTCGCACATGAAATCATCCATCTACAAGTTCAATGGCAGATAGAATCAGGCAGCCCCAAGTCAACAGCAGGTAATTGACGCAACAGAAATGCTACACCAATCCAATAGTGAGTATTGTTTTATATTGGATCAGTATTAGATCAAGAGTTAATATATTTTCCATTCCAATGATGCATTTATTGCTTTAAATGTATTACGTTGACAGAAGTGACTTGGATCTAACATTAACTGTCTGAAAGCACCTAAAGTCACCATGACAGCTCTGATATTCTTCATATACTTAAATGCTTCCTTCTTCTATATTCTTATAAAATCTGATAAAGTCTACCTGAGATAGGGTCATCAACATAACTCACTGGACTGTGAGAAAAAGCTGCTTTATCCTTTCATTCATATATAACTCACATATCACATCATAAATTATTTGATATTAATCGCTAGTATCATCCACAAGTCAGTTGCAAAAGGTTTTTCTTTTCCTAGTGTTCCAAATTGTATTAGAAAAATAAGCCTTGTAAATAAGCCAGCATCTTTCATCACATCAAACAATGTATATGTAATTTGATTGAGGGTTGTTTTCATTAGCATATTTTATCCTAAGCTATGCTAAAGAACAACATGTTTAACGTTTTGGGCATCAAGATGAAAATTGCTACATAAATAAAGTAATTATTTTGAATTAGCTCTGTAATGCTGAGAATTTAGGCATGAGATCAGTGTCAGGTATAAGCCAGCACAGCGAGATCTCATATTTGTATAGTATGGAGGAAAAAAATCGTAATATACATACTGCTCGATAGCTGATGTTAGCTAGTGGTACATAATAATGTGTGTTAGGAGCACAGTATATGTACTAGTTCAATGAACTTATCCTGGTTATCCTGAAAAATCCAGATGCAAGGTGGACATCCAGGACAAAGCATCATATAGGCTCACACATATTCACACTAACTCACACCTAGGGGTAATACAGATTAAGCAAATCAACTTCTGGTATGTGTCTGGAATATGGAAGGATGCCAAAGTGCCTTGAACAAACCTGTGCAGACATGGTGAGAACATGCAAAATAACGCCAGACAATAACCAAAGGCACAGAACAAACCTGAGCCAGTGAAGCTATGCAACACAAGCACAACCAGTTACACCACAACCATATCTCAACAATTGGATCTCAACATTTGGTTTATGTAATGAAGTTCCATCTCTGAGTAAAGTACAGTAGTGTGCCGAAGTCCTAGGCTTTCATTAGATTTATTGGTTTAGCAATAGTATAACGACCATATATAACATATTCTCAATGACTGAACCCAAAAATACTCCATAATACTCTTTTCCATAGAACTTCATTCCAATATTTGTGAGCTTTAGCATATCTGAGCCTTTTCACCCTGTGCTAATTCTGAAAAAAGTAGTTTCTTGGCTGCTACCCTTCCAAAAAGACCATTCCTGATCAAGCTTCTTTGAATTGTAAAAGAATTCAAAGAAGAAGCTGTCAGATGCTGCTGTTGCTCAAGTGTAAGAGGAGGTCACACTACATACATGTCGCTGTAGCCTATAGAAGCTGTTTTCTTTTATCTTTCAGGGGTTTTTAATACTGTATTTTGTGTATTTTCTAGCTGTATTCTAATAAAGAGACAGAGAACTAACTAGATATAGTCATTATACCATTGTTAAAACATCTTCTAATCTAATGGTGGCCTAAGACCTTTGTACAGTATATCAACTGAATGATTTTTTTTAAATAAAGAAATAGTATTGGACTCTAATTCCCTTTTATAATATTGTACTTGGTCCTAACACATCTCGTCGACCAAATACAAGCACAAAAAATGTCCATAATCAATCAGTCACTTCATTTGAATGAATATAAGGACACCTTAATGAATTCAATTACAGTAATATGCATATATGGTATCACTATTATTTGTATTAAATGCTTACAAAACAGTTTAAATGATATATTATGTTCACATCAGCATTTTTAATTAGTAAGTCCTAATTTTAATGATTAAAACTGCAGATTGTTCTCTGACCCTACTGTATGTATGCTATATCACAGTATTACTAGAGGAAACGTGACACGTGGGCACTTTTCACTCCTGCTTTTAGAACTTCAGGCTGCATATTTACGTGTCTGAAATATTATTGCGCATCATTTTTTAGCAGTTTGAATAAAGTAACAGTGGCAGTGCTTGTCCATACGAACTGACAATAAGCTTTCTTTGCTTTGCAGCCAACCTGGATTCCCTCCATTCTCTTAGCAGACTAGGGAGGTTGCATTGGTGGAAACAAAGAATCCCGGCGCACATGCACACCTGCTGTACACACCAGCACCACTGAAGGACCATGTGGACACAATCCATGATCACACAAACATGTGGATCACAATACAACGCTGATTTTTTATAACGCATTACAAACGCACTGGGATGATTTTCAGATCTTTAAATGCATCTGTAAATGTGCGCTTACCTCCCGAAACACAAGTCCCTCGGCCTCGTGAAGATGTAATCAGGGTAAATGCCGCGATGTGATGATGCTGGAACTGAGCATCCTCTCCTCCTTCAGCCACCTTCTCTCCTCCCAGGTGCTCGCTAAGGTCCTGCTCAGTGCTGTTTTCAAACAGCGCCCTCTAGGGCTCACAAATATACATCAACACTATTTCGCAGACCCCTTATTCACAGGGACTTCAGTTGAATTAAGCAGGTTAAGGATCAAAGATATTTGGACTCATGTTTGGTGATCCACAGCATTAAGCACTAAGCCACATCCATGCACACTGCAACTAATTTAGGGAATATCTACATTTATCCAAAGCGACATGCAATTCATATAATAGCCTACTACATGACAGAATTTACAGTTGAAGTTGAAGTGGGATGACCGGACGTTTTTCCGGGACAATAACGTATTCAATCCAGACTTATTTTTAAAATATGTACATCTACATGTGTCCCGTATGTCAAAGAAAAAGAAAATGACAAATTTATACTGTAATGCACATTGGCAGAGAATCATCGCCTACAACGCTTGCCTTTATTTAAAAGGCCCAGGAAAAAAATGTACTGTGAATTTTCATAGTAAAACTATGAATTGCTTGACAGTTTTAATGTGAACTTTCACAGTTTGACCATGAGGTTCACAGTTCTACTATGAATTTTTGATGGTAATTTGGCCACCTCATGGTTCTACAGTGAAATTTCATAGTGCAACTGTAAACTTGGTGGACGATGAATCGACCATGAATTATTTCACAGTTGTGCTATGAATTTAGGTTTTAATTTGGCCACTTCATGGTTCTACTGTCAAATTTCACAGTACATTTTTTCTGGGGGAACACACCAATGATTTCAATAAGTTACTGTAGGCTACACGCCTAACCATAAAATAGCCAATCACGTTTGTTGATTTTGTAAATGACTAAATCCAACCAATTATCAGCCACTGACCTGACTTAAGAGAAGAAATTAAAGAAAGCAAAAGCAGGGAGTTTAATGCCATTGCTCACTATAGCTAATGTACGACCAGCTTCAAAAACAATCACTGCGTCCAAAATCGGACTGTTTTTGCATTAAGCGTCCGAAGTTCAGTGCATACTGCACACTCGAGTGCTTTAACGGTCGAGCAGTGCGTTCTGGATCTAATCTAGTACTGATGCCATTTCGGAGGCAGCCAGTATACAGTTCTGAGAAAACATACGCTGGAAGTGGTTTGCCAGACATGTAGAGTCAAGTTTAATTTTGCATGGAAGTAGCAACGATATTAGGCTACTCAACATATTCAAACGAAAAAGCACAAAGAAGCCGAAAAAGTAGTGTGCAGTGTGTATATAGTGTATGTCGTGCTATGTATCTGTGAAAATGTATGTGAATGCAGCGAGTTACTGTCTTGGTGCTTGTGTGTTTAAGTGGGCTGAGCAGCTTGGGCCATTATGAGGACATTATTAGGGCTGGTAATGTGGCTGTGCTATGTTGGGTGTTTCCTCATCCACATCGACACTACAATACTGTGCACACAGCGTCCCGTATTTCATTACCGAAAATTTGGTCCATCTAAGCTTAAGGGTCGTGCACAAGTGTCAGCTCGGCAGCACTTACAGTGGTGCCCGGAAAGTTTGTGAACCCTTTAGAATTTTCGCTGTTTTTGCATATGACCTAAAACATCATCAGATTTTCACACAAGTCCTAAAAGTAGTTAAAGAGAACCCAGTTAAACAAATGAGACAAAAATATTATATTTAGTCATTTATTTACTAAGGAAAATGATCCAATATTACATATTAGTGAGTGGCAAATTTGTGAACCTCTAGGACTAGCAGTTAATTTGAAGGTGAAATTAGAGTCAGGTGTTTTCAATTAATATGATGACAATCAGGTGTGAGTGGGCACCCTGTTTTAGTTAAAGAACAGGGATCTATCACAGTCTGCTCCTCACAACACGTTTGTAGAAGTGTATCATAGTGCGAACAAAGGAGATTTCTGAGGACCGCAGAAAAAGAGTTGTTAATGCTCATAAGGCTGGAAAAGGTTACAAAACCATCTCTAAAGAGTTTGGACTCCACCAATCCACAGTCAGACAAATTATGTACAAATGGAGGAAATTCAAGACCATTGTTACCCTCCCCAGGAGTGGTCAGTCAACCAACAAAGATTACTCCAACAGCAAGGTGTCTAATAATTGGGGAGGTCACAAAGGAACCCAGAGTAACTTCTAAGCAACTGAAGGCCTCTCTCACATTGGCTAATGTTAATGTTCATGAGTCCACCATCAGAAGAACACTGAACAACAATGGTGTCCATGGCGGGGTTGCAAGGAGAAAGCCACTGTTATCTAAAAAGAACATTTCTGCTCATCTGCAGTTTGCTAAAGATCATGTGGACAAGCCAGAAGGCTATTGAAAGAATGTTTTGAGGACGGAGGAGACCAAAATAGAATATTTTGGTTTAAAAGAAAAGCATTATGTTTGGAGAAATAAAAACACTGTATTCCAGCATAAGAACCTTATCCGATCTGTGAAACATGGTGGTGGTAGTATCATGGTTTGCTCCTGTTTTGCTGAAATCTGGGCCAGGAAGGTTTGCCATCATGTGAGGAAACCACCAACATCCCAGAGTTGAAGCTGTTCTGTACAGAGGAATTGGCTAAAATTCCTCCAAGCCGGTGTGCAGGACTGATCAACAGTTAGAGGTAAAAATGTTTAGTTGCAGTTATTGCTGCACAGGGGGGTCACACCAAATACTAAAAGCAAAGGTTCACATATTTTTGCCACTCACTAATATGTAATATTGGATCATGTTCCTCAATAAATAAATGATCAAGTGTAATATTGTGTCTCATTTGTTTAACTTTGTTTTCTTTATCTACTTTTAGGACTTGTGTGAAAATCTGATGATGGTTATATTTATACTAAAGAGTATAAATATATCTAAAGGGTTCACAAACTTTCAAGCACCACTGTAGACCTGAAGCCTCAGCCTCAGGCCAGTATCTTAACTGACACCTTCACTTTTATCTAACCCAAAACACAAAAGACACAACTTTTGCACAGTACTGTCTGTACAGTATAAAATGTATTCCAAACTCCTATAACTGGACTATAAAGTAACTGATTTAAAATGTGACAAACAATTTTATTTACAGCATCAAACGGAAGGCACACAAAGTTGTTAAATAAACCACATTCAAGTCAGGACAGCCTTTTACACTACACACACACACACAAAGTACAACAGGTCTTTACAGTAATGGTCTGTACTACAATGAGAGAACTGTGAGGTGTTGTAAACAGTGTTACAGTACATTAGATGATGCTCAAAGCACTGTTCTGTTATTGCAAGTCCTACTGTTTTGCTTTGGGGCTGCTAAATGTAGGTCTAGAATCTAGGCCTTCTAGAAGATGTTGACATTGGAATAATAAAATAATCTCTTTTTTTTCCACAACAGTCTAAATGACCTATATACTTTGTGGAAAACAAAGAAATGGATAACAAATAGCTATTTTAACCTACATTTTGTTAGTTATATGTATACATTTGGTACTGTTGGAATACATTTAGATTTTGACATTTCTACCTATTTAAAACCATTTACTGAAAAATATATACTTGTGTGTGTGCATTCACCGGCCACAAACACACACACACTTTATTAGGTACACCTTTCTAGTACCTGCTTGGACCCCCTTTTGGCTTCAAAACTGCCTTAATTCTTCATAGCACTGATTTAACAGGTTGCTGGAAATATTCCTCAGAGAATTTGGTCCATATTGACATGATAGCATCAAGCAGTTGCTGCAGATCTGTTGGCTCTTCATCCATGATGAAAATCTCCTGTTCCACCACATCCCAAAGCTACTCTATTAGATCGAGATCTGGTGATTGTGAGGGCCACCTGAGTACAGCGAGGGGGCCAAAAGTGTGCCAAGGAAATATCCCCCACAACATTCCAGCACCACCAGCAGCCTGAACCGTTGATACAAGGCAGGATGGATCCATGCTTTCATGTTGTTTTTGCCATATTCTGTCCCTACCATCCGAATATCGCAGCAGAAATCGAGACTCAACAGACCAGGCAAACATTTTCCCAATCTTCTATTGTCCAGATTTGGTGATCCTGTGTGAATTGCAGCCTCAGTTGCCTGTTCTTAGCTGACAGGAGTGGCACCTAATGTGAGCTTTTGCTGGAAACCAGCTGCTTCGACGTGTTGAAATGCTCTTCTCCAGACCTCATTTCTAACAAGTGGTTATTTGAGTTATTGTTGCATTTCCAACAGCTGGAACCAGTCTGGCCATTCTCCTCTGAGCTCTGGCATCAACAAGGCATTTTCGCCCAGAGAACTGCCACTTACTGAAATTTTCTCTTTTTTTCCAGTCTCCTATCTGCTTTAATGCATTAACAAGCAGATGAACAGGTGTACCTAATAAAGTGGCTGTCATGTGGATATTCTGAGGTGTACCAATGTGTGTTCAAAGTAAAACTATTAACATATTCCAGGAGGAAAGTCCTTTCTTCAAACCACATACAAATCATGTGTTTAAAGGTGCCAGTAAAGTGGAGTAATGTGCATAAAAAGTCGACAATAAGGTTATGATTGCTTGAGTAACCCTGCCATATCCTTCTGACTCCTTTGCTTCAAAAACTGGCAGAAACAATGAGCCACATTTAACCTCAAAGGACTGGTTTCGAAGAAGATCTTCATTAAATAAGTTTTCCCCACACATTTGACCAAAAATCATAACTTGAAATAAGAAGTCCAGAACAGGGGATTTGACTGTAATATTCTTTACATTTGCCACAATACTGCAAATGTAAAGTGTTGTATTAGATTTGTTTATTGTCCTGCACACTTGAAATTTTATCCCTATACCAAACTTTTTTTAAGACTGGAAAGTAACCCTCCACGTCTTTCCTGGATTTCAGGACCATGAGAAACTAGATGTGTTTATCTCCAGGGTGAAAAATATACCAGTTAGTCAGTATTCTTCATTGAGGTTTAAGAATATGAAACTATAATACAAAACATATATTAACATAACCTTGCCCTAAAAGGTTTTATTCCTACGAACTATTTACAGATCCACAACTAAGAATTTAATATAGCAGCACTGAACAGCATACACGTCTGCCAAGAGCATACAGTTACCCAGCACTGTCAACATGACTCCTTCTACACCACCCAACCAGGTGGCAGTACTAGTCAAATGCAAGCTTATCATGTTTGACTAAATTTGGATCAGAGGAGCTTTAAGCAGTAGGTACTTCCAGAAGTCTAGGGCGACAAACAGAAGCGATAAACCTGCGTGACGTAGATTTCATTAAACTGTTAAACAGAGAAGTACAGAGTTGGAGGTTTGTCACATCGTTGGAGCATCCCTGATTCTACTGCAACACTTCTGTAATATAGTCTGTCCTGTTTATACTGGACAAGGTGTAATATGACAAAAGCAGCTATCTAGGATCATAATTAAAAAATGAGTCGTCTGACCAGAAAAAAAAACAGTACTAAATAAAAATGCACTAACATGAAACCGAGCCTAACTTAAAAATCTAAGTTGTTTTCAGACACATGGTCCTTTAACTGCTTTGGTGTCAAATTCTAGATGATTCTTTTTGAGTTTAAATTCTCAGCTCAGCATCGTGAAAGTCACGTGCCACCAACTTCAACCCTGCCCAGAAGTGACATTTCTAATAAACCACGGGGCTGCATTTCTCCCATGTTCAGTCTTTATGTTTATGTTCTTCAGTGGCCCCAGGTGTCATGGTTCGGAGAGAAGGTCAAACAGGCAGTATTGAAACTCATCTGCTCCTCACTCTCAAAGCTGTCCGTCCTCATCGCCGCCATCTTCCTGTCTTGTACAGAGGAACGCTTCTTTTTCAGGGGATATGTCATCCCTTTTATGAGTAAAGGCGGGTTTACACACGTCAGGCTCTTCATCTGGACTACATCGAGCCAGAGCACCTTCTGCACTGTGCCATATGCCGTAGGCAAAGTAGATAACAAAGCCTGAGAAGTAATGATAAAAGATGTCACTGAGCACTATGCAAGGGTAAATTATTTACACACGCAGCAATAAGCTCTTGCATGATTTACATCTAGAGGAGGGTGCTAGGGCAAAAGGATCAAATAAAGTATGTAACATGAGACACATGAAAAATAAGCTTGAATTTTAGACCTATAGCACAACAGAACATACGACTTGCAAAACAGCTTTAAACACCAATATATGGGTCAAGTTGACAAAAAGAATGAACCCAACAGTTTGTGTCACACATACCGATGGACATCCACACAGCGAAGCGTATCCAGGTCCCCCTGTCCAGCTGCATCATCAGATACACGTTAACAAACATGCTGACCACAGGGAGGAAGGGTAACAGTGGCACCTGCAAGCAGAAAGCAACATATGACAAACATGTTTTACAGCACCCAGACCTAAGTAAAAGAAGAAAAGCAACATCATCAATTGTTGCTCCAAGGCTGTGGAATGACTTACCATTTGAAATCAGATGTGCACCTTCCTTAAAATCTAGACTCAAAGTAAATTACACACTAGTCTGTTGAGCAAGCTAAGGGCATATATATATATATATATATATATATATATATATATATATATATATATATATATATATATATATTATACATATGAGACTAGTAGGAATACATTCAAGTACAGGTATGTGCAGGAAATCAGATTACTGGGAGTTTGGATACGGGGGTTTGGCCTGTGATATTCTTTACATTTGCCACAATACTGCAAATGTTAAGGTGTTGTATTAGATTTGTTTATTGTCCTGCACACTTGATATTTTATTAATATAGGAAAACTTTTAAGACTGGAAAAGTAAGTTTAACCCTCCATGTCTTTTCAGGATTTCAGGACCACTAGGTATCAATCACTAGGTATGAGAAACTAGGTATCAATCAATCAATGTGTTTTACCTCCAGGGTGAAAAACCATACCAGCAAGTCAGCATTCTTCATTGAGGTTTGAGAATAAGAAACAATAGGAAAATGTTCCATTACCTAAAACTGCCCTAAAAGGTTTTATTCCTACTAACTATTTACAGATCCACAACTAAGTATTTAATATAGCGGCACTGAAACAGCATACACGCCTGCCAAGAACATGGTTACCCAGCACTGTCAACATGATGCCTTCTACACCACCCCTCCAGCTGGCAGTACTAGTTAAATGCAAGTTTATCATCTTCGACTAAATTTGGATCAGAGGAGCTTTAAGCAGTAGGTACTTCCAGAAATCTAGGGCGACAAACAGAAGCGATACACCTGCGTGATGCAGATTTCATTAAACTATCATTGATATTCAGACTGGTTCACATTCACTTGGTGTTTCTTCTGGCTGATCTGTGTTGTTTGTAATACTGTCTATCAATGCATTTTTGGGTTTTGTCAAACAAAATCGTCAGTATCATCATACCGTCCTCTTAAGTGTTATGGATTTCCACTAGACAGGGTCGTAACAGTACATTACTGTATTTTCTATAATGATTGTGAATTTCCAGAAATTACAAAAGCTTTGGCATGTCTATTACAGTTTAGGCTTCCACCTGTGTTTTCAGCGGTATATCTGACAGATTCTCATTTGCAGAAAGGTTCCACGTGAAAATACCCTTTATATTTACATTACAGTAACATAAAAAGACTGTGTGACTATGGAAATGCCCAGTCAACAACCATTTCTGTAAGCGACCTGTTTCACAGAATGTAATGTGGTTGCTAAACGGTGCATATGTATTCAAACACGGATTCTAAATGTATTGCTACCATGAATTATTCAGCTATACATATGGTACATACTATGGACTGTTGTAGCCTGGTGGGTAAGGTACTGGACCATGGACCAGAAGGTCCAGGGTTCAAATCCTGCCTCTGCCAAGCTGCCACTGTTGGGTTCTTGAGCGAGACACTTAACCCACATTTGCTTGGACTGTGAGATTGTATAAGTTGCAAGTTGCTCTGGATAAGGGCATCTGCTAGATGCTGTAAATGTCATTACATATGTTACCGGCGTTGTACAAAATGCCTAAGCAATTAATAGAATTCCTGAATGTATTTAGGCAAAGCATGAAATGTCTGTTAGTTTAATATGCTATATACTTTTCTTAGGCATTGAACTGTATATAATACCTAGGCCTTATACAGAACGACAGATAGGAAATGTGTGAAACATTAACCACTTCATACTTTCACGTCCCATTTCCGGCATTCTATAGATTTCCTAGGCATTCTATACAATGCCTAATTTCACACTTTGCTGGTAACATACATAATAATAAATACACATTAAATATAAAAAACAGACGATGTAAATGTAAAGGAATGTGAATTCAGACCTGAGATTATGACATTTGGGAAAGTTATCAAAGGTCAGAGGTGTGCACTGGAGAAACAGACATTGTAAAGATTTAGCATTTGGTTGATTAATAGGGGTGGGTATTGGAAAGGCTTCACGATACGATACGCGTCACAATACAATTATATCACGACACACTGCAATATGATGCATACGGCGATATGTTGCGATACAAAACAGCTGAAATACAAGTTATGGTGAACAATCTGAGGCGTCTTAATACATCACATCACTGATAATTCAGCGGACAAATTGAGTCAAGACACTGTACTGTGGCATCTACTGTCACATTGACTGTAGTTTACACCCCATTTAAAATGTTTTTTCTACCTTAAAAAAAAATCGATATTTAAAGCTGAAAATCAATGTAGTATATCACGAAAATAAATATTGCGATATATTGCTGTAGGCATTTTTTAGCACAGCCCTACTGATTAACAGATCATTTAATGTCATTGACTGTACTGTAATACACTGATGAAAGAAACAAGGAAAATGGATGCAGAATGTACAATCTTACCAACCTTAAACGAGAGCTTGCTTTTACTCTCTGGTTGCCTCCCGATGATGAGAGTAAGAATGAGACACACCGTGGCAATCACGCTGATGATTGCTATGCTCCAGCTAGCAGTGCCACCCTGCACAGCGATGACACTGAAAACCAGGATCAAAAAACCTGCAGGACACATTTGTATCACTTTAAATATCCCCATCTTCTCCAGTTTGTCCATTATAAGAACAGTATCTCATGGTATCTCAAGTAGCTAGAAGCCAATTTGATTGGTAAAAAATGTAGAAAGCACATAAGTGTGCTCTAATATAAACAGCAAAGCTATGCAACAGAGAAAACAGGCCAAAATAGAAACAAGGGATGACTGCATTCATCACTCAGGTCCTACCGAGCATGCTTGCGCAGACATTGACGATAGAGCCAGAGAGAGCAGTCGGCTCTGTGTTGTTGGGAAAGAGCAGAGTTTTGAAACTAAAGTGCTCCGCCACACCAGGCAGAATGCCTAAACTCACAGTACTAAATGATTCTTTCAGCTCCAGCTCCTCATGAGTGCTTGCCATCTGGTAACCTTGGGTGAAATGATCCGGCTGATACCTGAAACACAATCACGTACAAGCTTTAACTACAGCAGCTACAGCTGGACTGAAACAGGGCTTGACAGGAATTAACAATGATTTCCAATTCATCATTTAAGGAACTGCTGTTTTAAAAATGATGATATAAATGTTACACAACAGAAATTCAATGTTGACTTAAAACATGACCTACTGAATTAGCATGTTTAGAAGGTCTTTGTGTACAATTTACACTGTAACTCAGTAATATTTACTGATAACTCACCTGAGTACCAGCACACAGGCAGCCACCAGAGTGTATGCCAGCAGCGTGCCAATGGACATGAGATCAACCAGATCCTTCAGATCGAACAGGAACGCCATGACAGCTGTGCACAGAGGGCACAGACAGAAGTGCACACACACACACACACAAACCATATTCAGGATTGAGACTGGAATACTCTCAAGCAGTTCAACTCCAAATACAAGTCCATTACACATAAAATATATATAAATGTTCCTTATAGATTTCTGTTACATAATGCACACAAATGTACAGCATATTTTATCCACCAGCACCTTGCAAAAGGTTTCCAGTTAAACCATAAGTAATGTTTCTTCACCTAGGGTTGCCAGTAAAATTTATAAATGTAAAAAGTCAATAAAGTATACAGTAAACTGCTCCTGAGAAGATCCGAGGGTTAAAACGCAAATACAGCTCATCAAAACACTGAATGAAAAACTGAAGAAAATGAAGTATGAGGATGATTGATCCTGTCATCTTATGTAACAACTTTTATCTGTAACAACAATATTATATGCCCTTACATTCCATAATAGTACAAAAAAAAACATTTTTCCACCTCGATTATCTAACACACTAAAGATGCTTCCTCTGGAACAAGGCATCAACTAATAGCTATACATAACCCCATTAAATTTAATCATATGAAACATTCATAGTGAGTCCAAACACTTCCAGTTATATATGTATGCAGCCATCTTTGTTCATTCATTTATTTTCAGTTCCCTCTTTATCCTGGTTCAGATCTGGATCTTACTGTTTGGATTTGGTGTCTATCCTGGGGTAGGACCTAGGGTTAATTTAGAGTAGCCAAATCAACCCACTGGCATGACTTTTTGGCAGAAAACAAGGTAACTATAGGATGTCACAGCCATGGGGAGAACAAGCCAAACTCCCACACAGACAGTAACTGGAAACAAGGATCAACACTACATGTGATGCCACTGTGCTACTGTCAATCTACATTTCACATTTTCACACATTTATAGTAAGGGTGCTACAAGATTTTATATAGCTCTTTTCAGAACTACATATACTTATTTCATTTAAGACAACTGTACATTTAATTACATGCTGTATACGTACAGTCTGGTGTTCCAGTGGGTTTGATTACCCTTGCACTTAAGCAATAAAACCCAAAATAGCTGCTAAAAGGAAATCCTTTTCTAGTAAGATCTCTGTTTTGGTGTAAACCCTACAATGGTTACTATGATTCAACCAAAACAGGTTTTCCATTCTTCCTTGGTCAGCCTCAGTTCTTACCAGACATAACCCCTGCAGTCATTGTGGAAATGATGGGCGTCTTTCTCTTGCTCACACGGGCCAAGAATGAGAAGAGGAGACCATCTCGGGCCATGGCATAGATAATACGAGGTAGAGGGAACATGGAACCCAATAGACTGCCCAATGCAAAATGGACAAAAGGGGGTGGGAAGAGGGATTAGAATTGTATGTTTAATGGGAGACATGGAGTCCATCATTTGCAAAGCTGCTAAGAACAGCATTGACTCCCAACACCAACTATAGGTAGCAGGATACTGCATGCACAGTGACGGTAAGCTCAGTCTCATACACAAGGCCATTATAGTGTTAGTAGTACCAAGAGCCTTTCTCACCTGACAATAGGGCTGATGTTAGAGTAGCAGGTAAGGGAGTTTTTGTTTTTGGGTTTATTTCAGCCAAGTACTTGAAGACCAGCCCATCGTCTGCCATCGCCCATAAGACCCGGGGCATTGGGAACATGGTACCAATCAGGCTAGCATGAAACATGGGGGGAAAACAGGCCATGCCGTGCATGTCAGAGCGTTAATGAATAAAATCTATTCGTGGCAAAGTGCATTCACAGTCAGTGATGAAGCCCAAACTGCAGACAGCACTGCTGTGGTTTCATCAGATTAAGTGGTACAGAAACAGATAGATGGGTCATTTAAAAAAATGCCACAGACTGGTTCCCCCATGTGCTAAAAAGAACTGTGATAATTATACAGTGGGGCAAAAAAGTATTTAGTCAGCCACTGATTGTGCAAGTTCTAATACTTAGAAAGATGAGAGAGGTCTGTAATTTTAATCATAGGTACACTTCAACTATGAGGGTCAAAATTAGAAAAAAAATATAAGAAATCACATTGTAGGATTTTTAAAGAATTTAACTGTAAATCATGGTGGAAAATAATTATTTGGTCAATAACAAACAAGCAAGATTTCTGGCTCTCACAGACCTGTAACTTCTTATTTAAGAAGCTCTTCTGTCCTCCACTCGTTACCTGTATTAATGGCATCTGTTTGACCTCGTTATCTGTATAAAAGACACCTGTCCACAGCCTCAAACTGTCATACTCCAGACTCAACCATGGCCAAGACCAAAGAGCTGTTGAAGGACACCAGGAAGAAAATTGTAGACCTGCAGCAGGCTGGGAAGAGTGAATCTACAAATAGGCAAGCAGGTTGGTGTGAATAAATCAACTGTGGGAGCAATGGAAGGCATACAAGACCATTGATAATCTCCCTCGATCTGGGGCTCCACGCAAGATCTCATCCCATGGGGTCAAAATGATCATGAGAACGATGAGCAAAAATCCCAGAACTACACGGAGGGACCTGATGAATGACTGCAGAGAGCTGGGACCCCCAAAGTAACAAGCTACCATCAGTAACACACACTATGCCGAGAGGGACTCAGATCCTGCAGTGCCAGGCGTGCCCCCCTGCTTAAGCCAGTACATGCCCAGGCCTGCCTGAAGTTTGCCAGAGAGCATATGGATGATCCAGAAGAAGACTGGGAAAATATCATGTGGTCAGATGAAACCAAAACAGAACTTTTTGGTAAAAACTCAACTGGAGGAAGAAGAATGTGGAGTTGCATCCCAAGAACACCATACCTACTGTGAAGCATGGGGGTGGAAACATCATGCTTTGTGGCTGTTTTTCTGCAAAGGGGACAGGACGACTGATCCGTGTTAAGGGAAGAATGAACGGGGCCATGTATCGTGAGATTTTAAGCCAAAACCACCTTCCATCAGAGAGAGCATTGAAGATGGAACGTGGTCTTCCAGCATGACAATGATCCCAAATACACCGCTCGGGCAACGAAGGAGTGGCTCCGTAAAAAGCATTTCAAGGTCCTGGAATGGTCTAGCCAGTGTCCAGACCTCAACTCCATAGAAAATTTGTGGAGGGAGCTGAAAGTCCGTGTTGCCCCAAAACATCACTGCTCTAGAAGAGATCTGCATGGAGGAATGGGCCAAAATACCAGCTACAGTGTGTGCCAACCTGGTGAAGAGTCATTGCCAACAAAGATTATGTTACAAAGTACTGAGTTTAACTTTTGTTACTGACCAAATACTTATTTTCCACCATAATTTACAATTAAATTCTTTAAAAATCTTACAATGTGATTTCCTGGATTTTTTTTCTCATTTTGTCTCTCATAGTTGAAGTGTACCTATGATGAAAATTACACACCTCTCTCATGTGTCTAAGTACGAGAAGTTGCACAATCAGTGGCTGACTAAATACTTTTTTGCCACACTGTATGTAGTCCTTTTAACACAGTTCAGTTTTAGCACATGTGCTCCAAACAGTAAACATAGAAAAGAAATAGTCATGTTATGTTAACAGAAAACAACAATGTTAGTAGTTTTTAAAATACATTGCCAAGCATGTTTGTGTTCGTGTAATATGAGGTCATTAAAAATGACAAAACAATTAAGCAATTCTCTGCAATGTACAATAAAGAACAAGTAGTTAAGAGACAAATCCACCTAGATCGACTTGCATATCAGTTTTTATATTTAATAGATGACTATAATATTAATTATCAATATTTTTGAAAGCAGCGCCTGTGGCTGAGGCAAGAGCAAGCTGCTGAACATCAGTAACTGAGGATTTGGGTTTGAACTCAGAGCTGGGGTTGCAACGTGATGATTGGAAGGAAATTGAGAGAATACAGGAACTGCTAATTCTGGGCAGGGTTGTGGGGAAAGGTTGGAATTCACTGTTCACAGGCAGAGGAAGACCCTGGACAGGGCACCAGTCCAGCACAGAGTTTTATAAACACACCGCCTGAACTATTACAGGATTTGAACCAAGGTCCTAAGGAACCGCCGTTTTCAGCAGCTGGCTCTTACCACTGAGCAAGCAGGGCTGCACTCATTAGCAAATTATTATCTAAAAACAATAAGATTTTAGTTCAGAATCATAAAGGACAATGCGGAAACTGAAGTGAAATAAACCCTGATTTTCATTCAGAAATCCATCTCTACTGTAATTGTATGCTTACCTGGTGGAGAGGGCACACAGAGATCCTACAGCCACTGCGTATGTGGCTCCCTCCCAGCCTACATACTTAAAGGCCACGGGAAGCGGGCTGTTCCTGTCCAGCAGAAAATACGGCATCATCATGGTTAGAGCAGCCGATACGCCAAAGTAAGCGATGAAGCAGATGAGAAGAGACGCGACGATGCCAATGGGGATGGCTCTCTGCGGATTCTTCACCTCCTCACCTAGGAGATATTTAAGTGACCTATGTGCAAAAACTAAAATGTCCTCACCGGCGACAAACGACAAGGAACAGCACAATCTCTTCCAAAATTATTTCAGATTAAATACACTATGTAACACAAGTTTTGTTCCCAGCTTTTTAATGTTATATTCCAATTGCTTATGTCTAAAACAAATTAAAAATTGCTTACATTCATCATAAACTTCACTTTTGTGACCACGGCAACGAAAATTATGAATTTTTATTATAAAACAGGTCACCACAGGCATGCCGAAGTATGCTTTGGTAGGCCTCACACATCTTAAGCAGATCTTCCACAGAGTACTTTTTTCCGCTCTTGTCTTTATAACAATGGCCACATACATAGCAAAATGCGTCTGCTGGATGTATGCAACCTCTTTGATGCCATCTAAATTGACTAAGGTTGCTGTGTACTGTAAGGAAAAAGGATGTCCCTCTCTTCCAAACTCGATAAAAATGGTCATCTTTATTCCATGCAGTATCAAAGTACAAGAGTGTACTGAGGATTCAGCAGAGCAAGACTGATCACCCGGGAGCAGAGTAGTAACACAACACAATATATCAGTTTGAAAGTAGTGGTGCCTTCCTAAGCTCCTCCTGTAATGTGTGTGGGGTGAAGTGGGAATACCTGTCGTTATCAGAATCTGAATAGAGAATGAATTCACACCTGTCTGTCTAGGTCAGTTCCCCTTTGTCTGTGATGGCTGTTGCCCACTTACTATGCAATCCCAATCAATGAGATCATGTCTCTCTGTCTCTCAGGAAGGGCTATAGTGGCCCCATATAACTGTAGTTATACAGCTACCTACAATTCTGTACAGTCCCAGAAAGTTCTAGATAATTCTGAACAGTTCTAGAAACTTCTTGATAGTTCTCACAATTCCAGAAGCTTCTTAAGTATCTCAAAATATCATTGTGCTGACCACAAAAGCAAAGTTTACAGGGAATAATAACTTTTTTCTATTCATTTAGGGTACAAACAATCAGGAAAACACACTTAACAACTGGGAACAAAAATGTTTTTGAAAATTGTTACATGGTGATATCTGTCTGACAGTACAAGAGCCCTGTCTAGGACCACTAATTCAAGTAGATTCAACCACATACCCTAAAAATCAGTCAGTGTTTCTAGCTCAAATTCACAGTAGAAAACCAGCACACAAACACAGTCTTCTAGCACCAAATAACCTTATCAAAGTACAGTGGTACCTCGTTGTTAAGTTGTTCCAGAAAGCTTGTTGAGAATGAAAAACGACAAATACCTAATTTTTCCCATAAGGAATAGTGTAAATTGAATTAATCCGTTCCAGACCCCCAGAAAATCCACACTGTATAAGGCATTATATGCATTAATGGAGTTGTATTGTACAGGTGCTCCATGATTTACGATGGGAATACATTCAAATTCATCATACGTTAAATGTATCTGAACTGAGTAGTTTAAAGAGTGTTTGGTAGAGCGGTCTATACTGTATAATAGTGCAGATATGGATAGGATGCTATGATAAGTAAGGATAAATAAGTTCATGTTTAAAACACTTACATTAACCTAGAGTTATCTAAAATCATTAACACAAAGCTTATTTTATAATAAAGTGTTGAAAAATGTAATTTAGCGAGTAAGGGATTGAAAGTGAAAAGTAAAAGCACTTACTCTATTGATGAACTCATGGCGCTAGCACAGCTGCTAAGCTAATTGCAGCCTGTGTTCTGGAGCATTCAATTCCTGTTTTGCTTTCAGTTGGTTTTTATAAACTAACCTTTTGAGAAGCCGTGGAGAATTATTTGCACCAACAATACATTACCATAGATGCAAAAATAAAGAAAAACACGATAAAAATAGCGGAGAGCTTCTCTGAGCACCCAGAATCTGAATCACTGTGTACTGAATCGCGACTTTTGAATCATGAACCATGAATCGAGTTTCGGCTGAAACAAGTTGCATGGCTCGACTCATAAAAGTTTAAGTAAGTGTGCAGACTACCGAGCAAATGATTAGACCTGAGACAAATTTTTCTAGTCAAAATGCATCGAGAACCAAATTCGACGAGTTCTGAGGTGGTCGAGAACCAAGGTACCACTGTATTGAGAGCTAAAAAGTGAAGTCTGGTTAAGGTATTTCCTTAACTATCAACCCTAACAAGGAAAATGTATTGGGGTGGATTGCCCACTTGCGTCTATAGTTGTTGGTCCGACTGAACTTTTTAACAATGACTTTTATATTATACTGCATTATAAATATGGTATCAACATCAGCCAGTCAGTGAAAAACCCAAAACATGGCAACAGACTCATGAGTCTGAGCTGGTATCTGTGTGAATAAGTCAGCTCTGACTCTAGACTGAACCTGCACCTAAAAAAAAGAAAGAAAAAAAGAGAGAGACAGGCTGAATGCTTTCAGGGAGGGAAGAGTTTATGAGCCAAATACAAGTGAGGCAATGTGCTCTTGGCAGAAATACAGGCCCAGACTATCCTGAAACCATTTCCACCAATCAGAGGGCAGGAAAACCTTGGGGCGTGATCGGAACAGAATGTGAAATTGAGGGCTAGGGGTTCACAAGACAAAAGGAAGCTTCATATGAAGATTGAGTAAATGTTATAAGAACAGTGGCTAAGACAGGAAGAACTAAGGCAGAAGAGAATACATATTAATTGTGGATTTCACTCACTACTAAACAGTATCTAAAGACATCTCTTAAGCAACTACACAGATTCCAGCTTTAGTGTTACTTGCTGCATGAATATAGGATTTGACAGAAAGCAAACGCCTAAGCTATTTTTCCTCCTCTCACAGCCTCTTGCACACTCACTCACCTGTGGTGGCAATGCAGTCAAACCCTACAAAGGCATAAAAGCAGGTGGCAGCTCCAGAGAGGACTCCAGTAAATCCAAACGGCATAAAACCGCCCACTCCCAGATTCTCTTCTGTTACTTGAGGCTCCCAAGGCCCTGAATCACTTTTCATGGAGGAGAAGAGGCAACCATCAGCAGAATTTCACAGACGATATTAAATAATACAGTTAGCACCAGAGAATTTGAACCATGCTTGTTCATTCTTAAACCCACCATGGGAAATATAATACTGCAGTATAATTTGATCATGAACCCATGAACTCATCAACAATGTCCATAATTAGCATGAACCTGCTTTACTGGGTAGCACAACATAAAGATGAATATGGGGGACCAGCTTCTGCATGCTGCTCACTTGAAGTCTGTAGAATTGGTGGTATACAGAATCTCATCAGGATTCAGGTGCCAGTTCTTGAGTGTGCCTTTGACCAGGCCTGAAATCAACACGAACAGCAGCACCAACATGTTGATGCAGGTAAAAACCTTATTGACCATGGCCGATTCCTTTACCCCAAAAGCCAGCAAGCCTGTATCAAGAATGTAAAGTGGAAAATATTATGCAGAGAATTCCACTGGCCACTAAAGTAGCATGTAGAAAGTTACCTCCAATTTTAAAGCAAGAAATGGCTAAGACTGGCTAAGTAAACAAATATTTCCCACTCACATTATCCAAAGTATGATACATTATTTAAACTAGTTTTGGGTGACTTTAAACGTATTACAAATTATAATAAACTTTCTTTTTGAATGCTGATGAGTAGGGCTGGACAATTCAGCGAAAATGAATCGAAACCGACATTCAGAACCATTAACCGATATAATCGTGCTCATGTCTATAATTTAGTCTTTTTTTTATTCTTATTCTGTTAATACCTTGTTAAAAAAATCTCTTACTATGTTCCACACTGTGTTTACAAATGCTACACAATATAATAAAGATTCAGGAAGATGGAAAGAAATAACTGATGCACACTTCCTACTGAACCGAGAAAAATTTCTGTTGGTTGAACTATTATACATATATATATATATATAATATATATATATATATATATATATATATATATATATATACATATATATATATATATAATATATAGATAAACACACACACAATTACAGACATATACATAATATATATATATGTATATAATATATATATCTATATATATATATATATATATATATATATATATATGTATATGTATGTTATATATATATATATATAATCCTATATATATAGTATATATATATAATATATATATATCTATCTATATATATCCTATCTCTCTCTATCTCTATTCTCTCTCTCTTCTGTCTGTCTGTCTGTCTGTACTGTCTGTCTGTCGTCTGTGTGTGTTTATTTCCTCTCTCTCTATCTCTCTCTTCTCCTCTCTCTCTCTCTTCTTCTATATATATATAAAATGTTTAAAATCACAATTGATGTGCATATTTACAGTACAAAACTTCACATTGAACTATGAGGGCAAAAATCAACAACAAAAAAAACACCCAAAACAAAATAGTTGTTCATTAACTGTAATCAAGGTAAAGTGTTGAAGTAATTGTGATTCTGATTGGGGGTCCTATCACCCAGTACTACTGATGACCCAGTGTAGTACCTGAGAGACACAGGATGATGGCAACTGCGAACATGTCCGGGTACTCAGCCAACACTCCAGGGACGTTTATGCTCATGTACTGACGACAGAAACCCTCGATTTGTTTGCCGATCAGCTCATCAAAAGTGGCACTCCAAGCCCTGGCTACACTGGATGTGCCTTTACAGTTACAAAAGAATGAGAGTGGGAAGAATAAAATAACTGGAGTGAAACCATTCACATCATAAAAAGTGTGACTTTAAGATGCATTTAAATCTGAGTACACATGCAGTGTCCTACCTATGATATACGATAGGATTAGATTCCAGCCAGTGATGAAGGCCCACAGCTCCCCCACCGTCACATAGCTGTAGAGATATGCCGAACCCGTCCTTGGCACACGTGCGCCGAACTCAGCATAACACAGGCCAGCCAGCACCGATGCCATCGCGGCAATGAGGAAGGACAGAACAATAGCAGGCCCTGCGTTCTCGCGTGCCACAGCACCAGCCAGCACATACACACCAGCACCCAGTGTACTGCCCACTCCCAGGGCAACCAGGTCAAAGGTGTTGAGACAGCGTGAGAGATGCGAGTCCTCCGAGTTGCAATCTACCACTTTCACCCGCAGCAGCTGC
Source organism: Ancistrus triradiatus (assembly GCA_025084515.1). Taxonomy (NCBI): domain Eukaryota; kingdom Metazoa; phylum Chordata; class Actinopteri; order Siluriformes; family Loricariidae; genus Ancistrus; species Ancistrus triradiatus. The sequence goes on along the minus strand of JAJAGP010000029.1, from coordinate 390,859 downwards.
TTACCAAAACTCAGAAGTTTCTGCAAAACCATGGCTCATCCAATCCGTTCTGATCTGGTCCAAACTGATCTGATCAAGCACAGCCAACCTATGAAAGAAGTGGCAATGAGTAATTGTAGACGGCTTCTTCATTCTTATGCAAAGGTTTGGGCAACACACATGATTCAGTGATTTTTTTTTACAACCACTGCAATGCACAAAGTTAAATCTGACAGACAGTACTATGCAAAAGTCTTAGGCCACCAGTGGATTAGATATACCATTGTTTTAACAGTGGTTTTATGACCATGTATAATTGTTTCTCAGTCTTTTTATAAGAATACAACTAGAAAATACGGGAAATTTTATACCAAAAAACAATTTATTTAAACAGAAAAAGCTATCTGTTTGCCAATGAGTGCCTGAGAGTGGCGCACTGGTAGAGCATTTGCCCCTGACGTGTGTGTGAGCAGGGTTCGATCCCCAGCTGCTTCTGTTAAAGGAGCGGCTACATTTCCATTTTCCTAATGGTTAAGGTACTGGACTATGGATCAGAAAGTCCAGGGTTCAAATCCCACCTCTGCCAAGCTGCCACTGTTGGGTTCGTGAGCAAGGCCCTTAACCCACAATTGCTTGGATTGTAAGACTGTAGCAATTGTAAGTCGCTCTGTATAAGAGCGTCTGCTAAATGCTGTAAATGTAAATGTACTACAGCAGCATCAAGCAGCTTCATCAGGATGCCAAGTTGACTCTTCTACAGTCTGAATAAGGGGTGGGTACTGGAATGGTGCGCATCACGATACATGGGTCACGATATGATTATATCACGATACACTGCGATACGATGCATATTGTGATTCCACACACTTCAACTGAAATAAAAGTTACGGTGTAAACTCTGATTTGTCTTAATACATCACATCGTTAATTCAGAGGACAAACTGGGTCAAAACACTGTATTACAACATCTACAGGAGCAGAGATTGTACTTTATTTAAAAGTAAATTAAACATTTAAAAAGTGTTTTTTCTTCCTTCAAACAAAAAAAATCGGTATTTTGAGCTGAAAATCGATGTAGTATGTCACAAAAATAAATATTGCGATATATTGCTATTTTGATTTTTTTTTAGCACAACCCTGGTCTGAATAAGCTTGCTAAAACAACAACTCTAATGGTGGCCTATCACTTTTGTACAGCACTGTATTTCTGCACATTTTAATACACCATGACTGTTTATTTTAAAATTTACTAAATTGGAAAAATATGTAACATTTTGGACATCCTGCCATTTAAAGTCAAACCCACCAAAGATGACATGATAACCAGCTAACAGTCTTTTCTATTCATAAGCCAAGACACCCCCCACCCCTACTTACAGAATGCTTTCTGTTCAAACTATTTTAGAAATTATTTTTGAAACAGGTGGTTGGATGGTCACACCGCTGAACATATTTGGACTTTAAAATGCAGAAATGCTTAAAATAAATAAAATTTTGGAAGTGTTCACACACAGACAGCAATGTGAACTAATAAGACATATATAGTACGGATATTAAATAACATTAAAGGTAAATAACGTATTGGGACAAAAAATGCAACCTGAATTATAAGCACAAATATGGAGAATATATTTTTTGACATTCAGTGGTTTGACTGACTTCAGTCAAGCTAATTTTCTTATTCAGTGCAACTCAGCATCGAGTCAAGAACATTTTGTACTTCCAGCTCCAAAAGACTGCTTGCCAATGCAGCTGTGCAATGATTTATGGAGTGAAATGTCTCTACTCTCAGAAGAGAAACAGAATTCATGTTCATCTATGTACGGCGGTTGAAACACCACCACCCAAAACAAGCAAATGATGTCATGTCAATGCTAGTGCAGAGTTTATAACAAACGCAGAGCCAGATCTCTCGCTGACTACGCAAAGATACCCTGTGCCAATAATCCATAGTATCTAATACTGTGATCACTTACATTAGAGAAAATACATTCCATATTTCTTACATTGCCTCGACTTAATACAACTATTGCCTTTGTACAGGTAGTAAGTAAAATGGGAAATCTAGTGCAGTTCCAGATCAGGCCGAACAAGGGACTCCAGCAGCAATATTCAAATCTCTAGTAGAAGCAGAGCTACAATATAAGAATGCAAAAATCCATTCATCTTCCTTAACCACTTCATCCTGACCAGGGGTGCATTAGAAACATGATGAATTCATGCACATTCGTGGGAATCCAGACACTCAAACTCCAGTTTAACAGCTAAAAACTGAGAAACAGATATTAAAGCAACATGAGCTTTACCTGCTGTGAGCAAGTTGAGTTCACTCTATCTTTGAACTACTGCCTGTAGACCTCAAATTCTCTCCCTGCTGCCCTACAAATAGCACATTGACACATCACATGGCCAGGATATTCCAGGCAGACTGTATGTATGTGTGTTCACAGAAGGCACGTTTAAAGCTGCCTGTCAACTCCCAAGAAACAGAAGTCATCAAGGTCACGTACATATTGAGAGCACAATAGTCAAATTAAATGTTACAAGGTCAGTATAAAAAGCAGAATAAGAAAACTGCAGACAGTATTTAACATTACTGCATGTGTTGTACGAGTTCAACGTCCGGCTACGTCTTGATGTGAGGGCCAGTCAAAGTCGTCCTCTTTTTTCAGAAAGATTACTCTCACACACTCCAGGTCACCAAAGATCAAACCTGCATGATGTGACATTCCACTCGTGTGTGACATTCATTTATAGCGTGCATGGAAAACAGGAGAGATATCAATCAATCCAGCTTGTTCCAGCTGGCACAATGTACAGCATGCATATGTCGTTGCTTGTGTGACTAGGCAAGGAGAGTAAACACAAGAAGGTTCATGAATTCAGCAGTTGGGAAGAGCAGGGGTGTGGTGTCCCACCGACCAATCGTTGAACAGGGGTTTGTTTTGGTGTACAAGGAAAGCATGACAGGCTTTGCTGGGTCACTTTGAAGAAACTCAACCGGGCTATTAAAATGTAATTATTCCTGCTTATTTGCTCAGTCAGTGACATAGCTGTCAAATATCATCATTCTTAATTAAATTCTACCAATCTTCAAATCAAATTATTAAGTTAAGCAGATCTTATACAGGTACAATACTGTGACACTGACATTAACCTTCTCATGTGAAGGGGGAAATATGCTCCTAACATGCACGCACACACACATACTGGTCCCAGCGTATCTTTCATCTCCACAAAACTACACAAGCATGTTTATTCATAGATGGATCAAAGTTTAATACAGGTTTCAAGAGATTTCACATTGTAATATTCGCGCGCACACACACACACACACACACACACACACACACACACAACACTACACTATCCTACACCTACCTCTAACCTTAACTTCAGTAGCCTAAAGCAAGTCTTTTGTCTATTTTTGTTTTTTAAATAAAAGTTGCCAAAAATAAAAAATAAACCAGTTAAAGAAGTGAATACTGTTTTTCCTCTTCACTAGTCATAATTCCAGGTTTTCCCATCATCGTGGCAAATTTGGTCCTTACAAGTATACCAAGACAAGTTACACACACTCACAAACTCACACTCGCGCACTCTCGCACAAAAAAAGCCTTAGCAAAAAAGTGTCAAACCCAAAATGGCTAAATATTAGGCTTTTAATAGTCTCAACACCAAATAATTAGCAAGAATTAATTCGTTCCAGAAGGCTGTTGAAAAATCTCATGTAATTTAGTGAGTAATATAATGAAAGTGAAAAGTAAAAGCAAAACACTTGCTTAAACATAGCTGCTAATGCTAACTGCAGCCGGTGTTCTGGAGCATTCCTGTTCCTGTTTTCCTTTCAGGTGGTTGTCAATACTAAGCTTTTTATGATCCATGGAGACTTATTTGCTCTAAGAAAACAGTAATGCAAAAGCAAAAATAAGGAAAAAAATGATAAACACAGCTGAGATATTCTCTAAGAAACAGCTATTGTGAGGCTGAATTACTGAATCGCTGTGTTCTCAATTCATGAATCGTGAATTCGAGTTTCGTGACTGTTCAACTGTGGGAAGAAAGCCTTTCTGCAATATTATCCTGTATTCCAAAGCATTAATAGACTTTTTATTGGGAATCAGCTCACCAGCAGTTGAAAAGGCTCCCAAACCATGACATCCATGGTAGCAGAGATGCATTCATTGTTGTGTTTCTCACCAAATCTTCAAAGACATCTCACTGAACCATCAACAAGATCTCAAATAGTGATTTATCAGTCCTCACAACTCTGCCGAACCAGTCTGAATCAAACTTTCCTTATTCTACCAGATACTTCATCCTGTTCTTGATGTTTTCTTAGACAGCAATTTTTATTAACACATCTTCTTGGAACAAAACTTGAATTAGACACGCTTCTGTTCTCTAGGATTAACAGTTCATTTGAAGGTGAAATAAGAGTCAGGTGTTTTCTATCAATGGGATGACAATCAGGTGTGAGTGGGCACCCTGTTTTATTTAAAGAACAGGGATCTATCAAAGTCTGCTCTTCACAACACTTGTATGTGGACGTGTATCATGGCACAAACAAAGGAGATTTCTGAGGACCTCAGAAAAAGAGTTGTTGATGCTCATCAAGCTGGAAAAGGTTACAAAACCATCTCTAAAGAGTTTGGAGTCCACCAATCCACAGTCAGACAGATTGTGTAGAAATGGAGGAAATTCAAGACCAATGTTACCCTCCCCAGGAGTGGTCGACCAACAAAGATCACTCCAAGAGCAAGGTGTGTAATAGTTAGCGATGTCACAAAGGACCCCAGGGTAACTTCAAATCAACTGAGGGCCTCTCTCACATTGGCTAATGTTAATGTTCATGAGTCCATCATCAGAAGAACACTGAACAACAATGGTGTGCATGGCTGGGTTGCAAGGAGAAAGCCACTGCTCTCCAAAAAGAGCATTGCTGCTCGTCTGCAGTTTGCTAAAGATCACGTGGACAAGCCAGAAGGCTACTGGAAGAATGTTTTGTGGACGAATGAGACCAAAATAGAACTTTTTGGTATAAAAGAATAGTGTTATGTTTGTAGAAAGGAAAACACTATATTCCAGCATAAGAACCTTATCCCATTTGTGAAACAGGGTGGTGGTAGTATCATGGTTTGGGCCTGTTTCGCTGCATCCGAGTCAGGACGGCTTGCCATCAATTACAGAACAATGAATTGTGAGTTATATCAGAGAATTCAAAGGAAAATGTCAAGACATCTGTCCATGAACTGAATCTCAAAGAGAAGGTGGGTCATGCAGCAATACAACGACCCTAAGCACACAAATCGTTATACCAAAGAATGGTTAAAGAAGAATAAAGTTCATGTTTTGGAATGGCCAAGTCAAAGTCCTGACCTTAATCCAGTTGAAATGTTGTAGAAGGACCTGAAGCGAGCAGTTAATGTGAAGAAACCCACCAACATCCCAGAGCTGAAGCTGTTCTGTACGGAGAAATGGGCTAAAATTCCTCCAAGCCGGTGTGCAGGACTGATCAACAGTTACAGGAAACGTTTAGTTGCCGTTATTGCTGCACGTGGCGGGGGGCACACCAGATACTGAAAGCAAAGGGTCACATACTTTTGCCACTCACTAATATGTAATATTGGATCATTTTCCTTAATGAATAAATATTGCTAATAATTGCTGATAGTAAAATAGTGATTTGCTGTGCCTCTAGGGCCTTGTAAATTTCAGAACAGCTGCAGTTGGCCTGACAAAGACCAGCTATGTGGTTTCAGACAGCAACCCATGTATGATATTTTTACTTTCTCTGGAGTAGATGTTCTCACTCATTTACTTTGCAAATTAGAAGATTGCAAAAAGAAATAGCTCACAGATATTTAACATTGGATCATTTTCCTCAATTAAAATACAATATTTTTGTCTCAAACTTTCAATCACCACACATATTTCTTTTGATGAACTGAAAAAAAAATGAATGAGCCACTGTAAAATATTCCATTATTACAGAAAAAATATTTGGACAGATAAAATGCATTCCATGTAATGGACTAAACCACATCTCTGCTACATTTAGTCAGTAATGCCTTTTGGATCTGGGCAGCTATAAATCACTGGAGGGTCACAGATTTCAACACAGCTAAAGCTCAATTACCAGCTCACAACAGGATTACAGCCAACAGTCACAAGCATCGTCCATATTAGGCTTTAGGTCAAGCTCAAGCAATTATCTCAATGATAAAATGGTTGACGTATTTTTTGTGACTTAAAACACTAAACATAAGGTACCACGTTGTGTTTCTTGCTGTTGCAAAATCTTCATTATAAGTCACCAAGATATAACAGCATGAAGGAATGGTGCCAGAACAGATTAAACAAAACTATTCTCTTTGAATAGTACAAAAATAGTAAAATATGGACTTTTAGCACTCAAGGTAAAAGATTAAGCCCTAATGTAAAAGACAACTGACCACTACCAGTGTCACTCACTACACATTTCCAGCCTTAAGGAGCACTGAGTTGACTGCCAGAAGCTGAGTAGGTAGAGTTTAGCTACTTGTGATACTAAATTTAATTTCTGTAACTACCTGTGACATACAGCAAAGTCCTGATATGTTTCAAATGATTTCCCTCTCACTAGCACTGCATCTGATAGAAAATCAGTGGTGCTCTAGATCCTACCTACAGCAATAGATACCAGTACAATTACATCTGACATCTGACTTTTTAATGTAATATCACATTATCTGGCAAAATCTTTACCTTTTGTCACATTTCACCCTGAATATTTAAATATATCTTAACTTTTTACCAGATGTATTCACACATTATAACCATTAACATCAAAGTAAAATAACATTTAAAACTATCATCAATTAAAATTGTAATTAGTAAAATACCTAATCAGTCCCTTCAGAGTATCCATTAAAGTTGCTCAGGTACAACCAATCACGTTCCAGTCAAAGAACACATTATTCAACCAACATATCCTTCCTTCCATTGAAGTCCAAAACCGTCAAATGTGCTTTGACAATTGTCCTTCTTTCTCCTTTCATCAAGAAAACAACTTCCTAACCATTCTGGTTACAAGACAGATCATTCTACGGAAACTGCTCTCCTTGCAATAACTGAAGCATTTCGTAGAGCCACAGAAAACTCCATATCTTCAGTTCTTCTGTGTTTGGCACCAAATCATCACATTCTCATCTCCACTGTTGATAATCATGCACTTGCCTGGTTCACTTCATACTTCACTTACAATCCTACCAGCAAACATGATTACTACAGGAGTTCCTCAGGGATCAGTTCTTGGTCCACTCCTGTTCTCCCTGTACACCAAATAACTGAGGTCAGTGACTGGAACCACGGGTTATCGTCTCACTACTATGCAGTTGATACTCAACTTTGCTGTTCATTCCCTCCATCCACCTCCCAAGTTTCACAACAAGTATCCAACTGCCTTTCACATATCTTTTCCTGGATGGACAAACATCACCTGTAGCTCAATCTGGACAAGACAGAACTGATCTACCTCCTGCCACAGAATTCAATACTGCATCTCTCCAGATCTTACATCAATCGCCAGGTCTTCAACATCAGAAGAGTATGTCCTTTTCTGAGCAGAGAATAGTCTCAGACCCTCATACTGGCCCTCTTCATTTCCGGGATTGATTACCATAATGATTTGCTTTCAGGTCTGCCTTCACAATTGATTGCTCCAATACAGGAGCATTCAGAATATTGCATATCTGGTTTAGAACCTACCAACGTTTCCTCACATCACTCCTTTATTGAGATCATTCCACTGGCTTAATATTGAAGTCAGAATCAAATATAAAACTCTAGACTCTGGGACTGGGGTGACATAGTGGTTCCAGGTCCAGGGTTCAAATCCCACCTCTGCCAGGCTTCCACTGATGGGTCCTTCAGCAAGGCTCTTAACCCACAATTGCAATCTGGATAAGGTTGTCTGCTAAATGACATAAATGTAAAACTCTTGTCCAGGTCTTTCAGGCCTCAAAAGGTTCTTCTCCACGTTACTTACAATCTTTGGATCAAAGAACTGACATGTACACACATTCGCGCTAACCCAGATTTTCAGCTTCAGGTTTACTGTGAAACTGCAGTTTGAACGAATTCACTAGAAGGGTCCATGTACTGTACGTTCATATAAATACAGAAGCAAGATCACATCCTGTTCTGCTCATAGAGTATTTACTACATAGAGCCTGTGGACACAACACGTAGAGGGACGGAAAACTCAGGCCAGCCTGGCTCTTGAATCGGTAGCTTATATGAGGTCACTAAATTTACAACAATATTTACACAAAAAACACACCGACATGCACTGAGTGCTCTCAGGCATGGGAGTGGATAATGGCAGCTCAGCAACAGCTCCCAGCTCCGGAGTAATTATTGTGAATGACAACAGCTCACGGATAGCATTGATGCCTCACATCAAGAAGATATATATGACTAGTCTTTATGTAACCCTGTGTGTGTCAATGAAATGGCCACTGATGCTGATAGCGAAGTTAAATATGACCAAAAATACAAACGACAGCGGCTCAGCATAAAGGTACCCCAACAGCAGAATATGGTAAGGAGGTCATGACGATGGAAGAGGACGACAAGCTTGTCGGTGACATCTTGCTGCAGAATGAGTGGATGGCTCACTGCAATGGCACCTCAACAACAATCCTCTGCTTCACAGCACCATATGACGGTAGCCCACTAGTGACCACCCTCAGCATATTGGCTGCAAACAGTACCATCCAATCGCTGGATGCCTGCCAGCCAGCCAGCATGAGGCAGGGCAGGCTGCAGCTACAGTTAACACAGCAGTGTGAGTATCAACCATGTTCGACACAGTTAGGACAGTGGTACTTACCATCTACTTTCCAGTCTAGTCCACCCTCAGCATTCCATCGTTGAATGATTGTGTGTTCTACACGCAGCATTGGCGATGACCCAAGGGAATGACTGAGGCTCACCTGTGACAGCAGCGTGGCATGGTGGCTAGGAAGTGGTACTCAGCAGAAGATTTGGGTGAGTGTACACCCCGTACAATGGTGGTAGGCCTGGGAAGGGTCTTAAGACTCGACTGTGGAACACCGCACCATGGAAGAATGGCATTGATTAACCAAGCCAGGTGATAAAGAGACAAGCACTGGAAGCTTTGTGGAAGGAAGTGAAAGCCTTTTGCATGGAAGTATCAGAGGGAACGCACGCCGTTGACCCTGATTGTAGACAGTAGCGTTATCTGGGTTGTGAGTCTACACAGCAGATCCCAATGGCTCTGTGTGCGACACAACTTGAACCAATCCCTGGGTGGAGATTATATAAACACATCACATCTGAAGCAAATTAAGGGACGAGTTTCCAATGGGTTAGTCTTGTATTAACCCAACTACAGGAGAAACAAACTAGCAGTAGGTTTTAAAACCAGCTATATTATGTGGGGTTAAATAATTGTGACACGACAGAATGACATTAACAAAATACAATGTTAAAGTTTTTTTTTCCTGACATTTACGGACAAAAATAATGCACATCAAGTTTTGAAAAAGAACACACGTATATTAATGCCAACCTTCACACCGAGCACGAAACTGCATAAATTTTAATCAGAGCATGTTCTAATTTCTGCAATGTTCGAGTGTGTTAAAATAAGGCTGACCAATCAGAGCATGGTTGTCAGGCAGAACAGCTCATCCTGCTAGCAGCAGAGCACAAGAACTTGCACGGCAATCAACTTATAAAAACGTGGATATTAAAGAAAATAACTGGTGGAATATAACTGAAAGGCTGGGGAATTATGGTTAAAACATCATGACTGTATGTAACTGTTTTCTTGTTTAAGTGCATTCTAGTCTGTTTGAGCCCAAAAAGACCCACAAACTATAGCTTCCTGCATTAATCTCCACTCGTGTCTGTTTTTTTTAAGTTGACGTTGTGAAAAAGACAGTGAAATCTCTGCAACACAGTAAGAAAGCCAGGACATTAAAGAAAACAAAAGTGGACAGGGAGTTTTCAGTGTTTAAACAAAAAAAAAAAAAACTTGACGTGAAGGTCCCACTAAGTAAAAAAAAAATTTAAAAAATCACATCTGTTTTTTTCTTTCGTAAAAATTGTACTCGGTGTGAAAATGCCTTTACTCTGCTATATACTCCTACTAAATTTAAATATCTAGTTCTGTTGAAAGGTTTAAAGTTATAAATTCCAAATAGCCAGTTCCTCATGGACCTGGTCGACTGAAACAAAATAAAAAACAAAACACTCGAAAACAAATGTGCAGTAAAATGGGGACAAGGGCCAGATTAACCTGTTAGGATACCTAGAATATTGTGCTTATGTGTGTGTGTGTGTACTATGCCATGCTTACAAACATACAGCATTTTCTCAAACAAAGTTTAGACTATAAACAACGAGTGACAGGATCAGCAACCTGAATTTCATTACCTTAGTTTTGACATGACATCTGTTTGACCTTCAGTATTTAGCCCTACATGTGAATGTACAAGTATTTCCAATCTAATCTCCATCTACTGCATCTCAATTACCTTGACAATTCCCCTAGGCTAAGGGAAAAAGTAATTTTACTCAAAACACAGCTAGTGAAGTCTAAGGGCACATGCTGGGGACAGACAACATATGTCCCAATAACTTTATTAATAAAGACAAACACTTCAGAGATCACATATTACACCAAAGAAATGCTGGAGTTACCTAATCTAACAAAATCCGTACTTGAAACATATTAAACCACCTTTAGATGGGTTGCTGGTTTAGGCTGGCATTGCTGGTCTGTGTCCAAAACCCCTCCAACACCACCAGCCGACCAGACCAGCCTAGGCTGGTCTTGACTGGTCTTCTCAGCAGGGATTTGCTCAGAAAAAGCGCGTAATTAAAATGTGTCCTTACTGTTAGGTATAAGAATTGACTAGTCAACACAAATTTAAGAAAAACAAAAACTGTCAGACTAAGAACTCAATAAAATGAGAGCCATGCGTTAGGAAGACTTGCGCTTGAAGTCAGGCTATATTACCGTATACTATCCACTGCTACTGTACTGGTAAACCAGTGGTAGCTTACTTTTTACTATTAACTACTATTTTTATTTATACTTTTAATCCCCTTAGTATAGCATACACAGCAACGAAATTATGAATGAACTATGAGAAGAAAACGATTATTCCTCCACGTGGAATAAAACTAAACTTAGAACATAGTGAGTGCTCACATACTCCTTAAAACAGTTCTCTAACGTCGAAAACAGTCTTACCTTGAGCCAAATAGGGTTCGGTGAGCGTATGCAGATTTTTCTTACTAGTCGTCCTTCAGAAGAAAGTAGCGGTTCACAGCTTTACACAGCTGCTATGATTGAGCAGCTTGTCCTAGTCGTGCGTGATGTTAAGCAGCAGCAGCAGTATCGGATTTCGCATCTTGCACAACATTCATGATCGCGCCACCTCAAGTACTCCACCACCCTCTACTACAAAACCACTGGAATATCGACGTGGTTAAGCTCAACTGTAAACACAGCCGTTAAACTGATGGCTCTATACTTGTTAACATATAGGAAAGTTAAAGAAATACAGCAGCATTATTACAATGTTAAGAATCTGAAACAATGTCAACGTTTTCTTTCCCTGACATAGTACAGAACTCATAATGAAGTCTGAAAACCTGTGCTGGCATAGTTTATAAATGTTTGGGTAAAGTACCGTTTGTTGTAACAAAAGCTTGGATCCTCCAGTTAAATGTATTTGTAGAATAAGAGCCAAATCTCAGGTCAAGCTGTTCCCCCATACAGCCAATGCATCTGTATAGTTACTATAAATTAATAAACTTGTAATGTAATCTTAATGTGGCTATCTATCTATCTACATACATACACACACTCTTAAGTCAGTGCAACTTTAATTGGACTGTTGGAGGAGATCGGAGTACCCAGAGTAAACCCACGTAAACACAGGGAGGACATGCAGACTCCACACAGAAAGGACCCAGAGGACCCAATCTCCACCCTCGAACTGAACTTAATATCTTGCTGTGAGGCAGGTGAGGAGGTAGCAGCTCAACTAGAACTAATAGAACTAACTATAAGCTATGAAGTTGTTGTAAATATGGTTATTATTTAATTGACCATGATTCTACTATGAACTACTAAGGTATCTTATGGCACTGTGTAAACTATGAAACCGTAGATACCGTAGTAACCATTCATAGTTTTATTTATACCCAAAAAGAGATGGCATTTGCTAGGGGTACAAAAAGTAAATACCACAAATGCAGTAACATTTACAGTGGGACAAAAAAGTATTTCGTCAGATACTGATTGTGCATGTTCTCCTACTTAGAATTACAGAGATAGGTCTGAAATTTTCATCATAGGTACACTTCAACTATGAGAGACAAAATGAGAACAAAATCCAGGAAGTCAAATTGTAGGATTTTTAAAGAAATTAATTGTAAATCATGGTGGAAAATAAGTATTTGGTCAATAACAAAAATTCAACTCAATACTTTGTAACATAACCTTTGTTGGCGATGACAGAGGTCAAACATTTCCTGTAAGTCTTCACCAGGTTTGCACACATTGTAGCTGGTATTTTGGCCCATTCCTCCATGCAGTTCTCCCTTATAGCAGTGCCCGCACGGTGTGTTTGGGATCATTGTCATGCTGGAAGACCCAGCCACGTTCCACCTTCAATGCTTTCACTGATGGAAGGAAAAAATCTCACCATACATGGTCCTGTTCATTCTTCCCTTAACATGGATCTGTTGTCCTGTCTGATTTACAGAAAAACAGCCCCAGAGCATGATATTTCCACTGTTTCACAGTAGGTATGGTGTTCATGGGATGCAACTCCGCATTCTTCTTCCTCCAGTTTGAGTTTTTACCAAAAAGTTACATTTTGGTTTCACCTGACCACATGATATTCTCCCAATCCTCTTCTGGATCATCCATATGCTCTCTGGCAAACTTCAGACGGGCCTGGACATGTACTGGCTTAAGCAGAGGGACACACCTGGCACTGCTGGATCCGAGTCCCTCTTGGCGTAGTGTGTTACTGATAGGACTTCTTAAAGAAGAAGTTACAGGTCTGTGAGAGCCACAAATCTTGCTTGTTTGTGGGTGACCAAATACTTATTTTCCACCATGTTTTACAATGAAATTCTTTAAAAATCCTACAATTTGATTTCCTGGATTTTTTTTTCTTCTCATTTTGTCTCTCATAGTTGAAGTGTACCTGTGATGAAAATTACAGACCTCTCTCATCTTTCTAAGTAGGAGAACTTGCACAATCAGTGGCTGACTAAATACTTTTTTGCCCCACTGTACACTTTCGATTCGGTGGATTAAAATGTTTGCTTATTATTTGTTTATTAGGTTTATTTATTGTCACATCAGCATCAATGGCTATATTCACGAAAGACACAAGGTTATGTCAGTACATTAATCATGGGTCAATAAACCTAATGCATGTCTTTGGAATGTGGGAGGTAACCGTAGTACCCAGAGTAAACCCATGTGGACTCGGGGAGGACATGCAGTGGATTTAAATCAAATGGAAGAAACGTGTATTATATACGAGTACCTTTATGAGTATCTGCTATTGTTTACAGTTGGTTCTACATTTATATTTACCTATGTAGCAAATTCATCTGTACTGCTTTTAAGCACCTGTGGCTCTGAGGCAAGAGTCAGCTGCTGAAAGATGCATTTACTGAGAACTTGCACCATTAAGGTTAGGTGGTGCAGTTACCCACCCTGCAAAAGACTGCTGTCCCATCCAAGGAGCACTTTCAACCTGGGACTAACAAAACACCATGCCACACAGCATTTACTTCCAGACAGCTAATGGATTCTGGGCCATCCAGAGTCCTTTTATACAGCTGACCAATACTGAATAATTACAGTCCTACGAAAAAGTTGGTCACTTTGGTCAAAGGGCATGTTTTGTTGATTTTTGAATCAGAAGGCACTTGGGACAGTTTGTTCTAAGAACAAAGTTAATTGGAAAACTACACCGTTAATATTTATGTTGCAGTATCAAATAAGTGCACGTTAGCAGATGATTTTTTTTTTTTGGCAAATTCTGAGAAAACTTGATAACTGTTCAAATTTGCAGAAACATTACATTTGCCTTCCATCCATCTGGAAAATTAGCAAAGCATGATTTGACGAGGATGCTCAAACCCTGACATAGGCCTATAACTTAGTTTCTCTGTTGTTAGTTAGAGTGACAGGCTAAAAGGAAATGTTATAGAATACACTTAGAAAATATGAATGGCTGAACACTGACATTTATAAGATACAGACTTTTGGTCTCCACATCTACATGTCAAGATTCACCAACCTTATAAACTGGATCTTCTATTGGTCAAACGTCACTGGTGCACATTCCACTGAGCCGCTTTTCAGTCAATCATAAACTTTACTTCGCCTTCCAATTCAAACAGGAAAGGATTTCAATGCAAGTCAAGTCCCAACTTTCCCAAAGTAACATACTGCCAGATCAGAGTGTCTCTCTCTACCGACATTGTGAGGACACTAGACAATGAATAGCTTGAATCCTGCATGCAGGTGTCAAAGTCTGCAATTTGGAATTATTTTATGCTTGAAACAGTTGTCATTAGCACTATATTGTGTGATTTTTGCAAATATACAAAGTGGGCAGTAGCAATGTGAAATATAATACAACAAATGTAATCAAGCACCTTCTGAAGTATCACGTCAAAGAATACAGAGTTTGCACAAGCAAAGAAAAACAATGCACTAATGTTAACTCAGGCATTAACAAATACGTTTTAAAGACTCCAGAACCTTGTGAAGGCAGCATGAACTCTAGAAAAAGAAAGGTGCTTGAATTAATTGTTTTGAAAACATGAAACCATGGTACAGATTGTCAAATCGAAAAACAAAACAAAACAAAACAAACAAAAGTGCTACCTCGGCACTAGACGACCTCGGGACCCCAAATTCGGTCTTGGTTGTTGTTGGTTCCCTCAGTACCTGGCATACTTGCTTAAACTTGTGCGAGTCAAGCCAAGTAACCCATTTCAGCTGAAATTCGATTCATGATTCACAATTCAGTAGACATTGATTCGGATTCACAATAGCCTTGCTCAGTGAAGATCTCCGCTGTGTTTATCGTGTTCTTCTATATTCTTACAACTACAGTACTATATGCGTAGTATAAACAAGCCTCTATTGGTCCTAAAAAAGTTGTATTAAAAGCCAACCGAAAGGGATACTCAATTTTCCAAACACATGCTGCAATTAAGTAGCATTAGCAGCTATGCTAGCACCCTGAGTTCACCAAGAGTGTTACTTTTACTTTCAATCCATTACTCACTAAACTACATTAATTGTTTTAACACCATTATAAAATAAGCTTTGTCTTAATGACTGTGGCCAACTGTAGGTTCCTCCACTATGATACAGTATAGCCCACTCTACCAAACACTCATTAAACTCCTCAATTCATGATACATTTACCTTATGATGAATTTGTTGGAACATATCCCTTTCATAAATCCGTGAGCACCTGTACCGTACTCCATTAATGCATATAATGCCTTGTACAGTGTAGATTTTGTGGGGTCTGGAACGGATTACTCCAGTTCACATTATTCCTTATTGGAAAAATTTGCTTGGTACTTGTCATTTTCAGCTCTCGACGAGCTTCTGGAACGAATTAGCAACGAGAGCCACTGTACATTTATAACATCTGTTATGCATGGTCTTAAGAGTGTGATTTTTTTTTGCAGGATAAATCCAAGCTGCCCCTTTCTGAAATTATCACCACCAATTTAAATTTGCCTCATATAGTTAAGTACTTTGAATAAAGTTCTTATTATAAGTTTTGAGTTGACTGGTCTCCTCCTCTTCTCACAACGAAACATGGAGGCTCTAGAATAGCCTACTAATGTTAAGGTAATGAGTTCAACTTCCAGTTCCACCAAACAGTCACTGTAAGGCCTTTAGGCAAGACTCGACTCTCTTGACAGCTCAGTCAACTGTAAGCTGCTCTGCATAGGAGCATTTGTTAAATATTACACATGTAAACATGAGGAAAATGTCTATATGCTCTGGTTAGGTTGGATAGTGATTCCAACCTAGAGATTAAATAAAACAGGTAGGCATACAGGTCAGGATACTTTAATTGGACAGAGCTCAGAGATCTGAATAAAATTAATAAGAAGTTAAAAAGGTACACACTGCAGCTATATACACTAAAATGTTTGGATACTGGCAACTGTCAGGGTTGATTAGAAATAAAAAGGCCTTTAGTGGGACTGGATTCAACTGGAGCTGCCATTTATTCAGGTTAAAACCTTCTGATCAAAATAGGACTAACAATGCACAAGAAATCATTTCAATCCGAGGTTAATGGATTTGTAAGACTTATTTATGTCACAAATGGGCAGCAAGTGCTATTCTATAATCATTATACAGCAGATGAGAATGACAATAGGCTAAAACTGCTGTAGTCTGTTAAATAAACATCAGTCTGGGTGTAAAATTGGAAGAAATCCCCACAGTCCGTTCCAGAAGGAGAGGGTGCAACTGACTCCTGGTAGATGACAGAAGTTCCAAGAAGTTTGTAAAAGATCATAATTTATGAAGACACCACAAAATTATCAACTCAAAAATGTAAATGGCAGCACATCCTTACAATGATGCAGGAATCAAACTCGGAAAATGCTCACAAGAGTGAAGTTCCTCCAATTAGGAGCTGTGCAATCTTCCTCAAAAAAAGTCTTCAAATCGGCTCTCCAGTCAATTGTAGACCTCTGTAAATTCAATCCCATGTACAAATTATTCTATCCCTGGGTAACTTGGCAGGGGTAGAGAAAAAGAAACAAACAAACAAAAAAAATCATCCCATAGACATTTACTGTAT
The DNA here is from genome assembly GCA_025084515.1 of Ancistrus triradiatus. Taxonomy (NCBI): domain Eukaryota; kingdom Metazoa; phylum Chordata; class Actinopteri; order Siluriformes; family Loricariidae; genus Ancistrus; species Ancistrus triradiatus. The sequence goes on along the minus strand of JAJAGP010000029.1, from coordinate 373,979 downwards.
TCACACTATATACACAGTGCACCCAATAGTCAGTGAGAGTCAGTGATTCATGGCTCCTCTCGTAGGTTCATCATTTACTCTCTAGCAGGGTCTTAATGTCTTTAATGCCATGTTCTGATGCAACAGCGATAACGTGATCCAGAGCGTTGAGTCGACCCAGAAGCCTCACCACCTCCTTAATGTGATCTCTGAGGACAGCAGGATGAAAACATGACAGTTACTGTTTTAAAAATGCACGTTCATACAAACCCATTTGTTTATGTTTGTTTGCTTGGATTTATTTAACGTTGCTGTCATCATCAGTGGCCATTTCAGATTTTTGTATATTTCTGCATAAATATAACGTAAAACAGCATCAGATTTTCACACAAGTCCTAAAAATAGATAAAGAGAACCCAGTTAAACAAATGAAACAAAAATATCATACTGGGTCATTAATCTATTGAGGAAAATGATTCAATATTACATATGAGTGGCAAAGTATGTGAAACTCTAGGATTAGCAGTTAATATGAAGGTGAAATTAGAGTCAGGTGTTTAAAATCAATGGGATGACAATCAGGTCAAGTGGGCACCCTGTTTTATTTAAAGAACAGGGATCTATCAAAGTCTGTTCTTCACAACACGTTAGTGGAAGTGTATCATGGCATGAACAAAGGAGATTTCTGAGAATCTCATAAAAAGAGCTGTCGATGCTCATGGCTAATGTTAATGTTCATGAGTCCACCATCAGAAGAACACTGAACAACAATGGTGTGCATGGCAGGGTTGCAAGGAGAAAGCCACTGCTCTCCAAAAAGAACATTGCTGCTCATCTGCAGTTTGCTAAAGATCACGTGGACAAGCCAGAAGGCTATTGGAAGAATGTTTTGTGGACGGATGAGACCAAAATAGAACTTTTTTGGTTTAGAAGAAAAGCATTATGTCTGGAGAAAGGAAAACACTGCATTCCATCATAAGAACCTTATCCCATCTGTGAAACATGGTGGTGGTAGTATCATGGTTTGGGCCTGTTTTGCTGCATCTGGGCAGGACGTCTTGCCATCATTGATGGAACAATGAATTCTGAATTATATCAGAGAATTCTAAAAAAAAAAAATACTGAAAGCAAATATTTTTTCCACTCACTAATATGTAATATTGGATCATTTTCCTCAATGAATAAATGACCAAGTATAATATTTTTGTCTAATTTTTTTAACTGGGTTCTCTTTATCTACTTTTAGGACTTTGTGAAAATCTGATGATGTTTTAGGTCATATTTATGCAGAAATATAGAAAATTCTAAAGGGTTCACAACTTTCAAACACCACTACATACATACACACACACACGCCAGTTTCACGTAATCAATTAACCTAACGCGCATGTCTTTGGACTGTGGGAAGAAACCAGAGTACCTGGAGTAAACCCACACGGACACGGGGAGGACATGCAGACTCCACACAGAGCGGACCTAGGCCGCTCCACCCTGAGATTAAACCCAGGACCTTCTAACTGTGAGGTGGTGGTGCTACCCACCAAGCCACCGTGCCACCCCCATTCATCTGTTTGCTTCCATTTCTTCCACAACCCCGATTTCCACTTAGAAACATCACACAGAAAATAAAACTACCTGGTATTCCTCTTGTCCACATCAGAGCCTGCTAGGCTGTTACGGTACAGCGTACTGGCCAGGTACTTCATAAACCGGCACAAGTTCTCTAGCTGCGGCACAGTCTGCTGACCCTTCAGACTGCTGAACCATTTCACAGGAAAACACTCCACCACCTGGAAGCACATAAGAATAATGCACAAGCTGTTCATGGAAACTGATAAGCTTATGAGCTTTTGTTGAGTTGCTGAAGGCAGCTTGTGTACCTTCTTGCACTTCTCCACACTGTCCTCCCCAATATCTGTCGTCTGCAGTGCTGAGAGAATGTAGCGGTTCAGTGTGCTGTCTATAGCAAGCTCCTTAAGAGTGTTCTGAGACAGGATGCCTTCCCACTGCAAGATGTTCCCCAGTAACTGCAAAGACAGAATCACTTTCTATTACTGCAATAGTATGAGCACATTCATTCCACAGAAACAATTAAAAAAAAGAAGGGTTTGCGCATAAAAGTGCTCATAAGCCTTATATGGGAAAAAAAAACCAATAACCCGAAATCCAATTACAGCATAACTCTGGTTGTGCCTTATAAAATCACACTGAAAAATACATTCATGTACACCATCTAGGTCAGTGGCTCCCAAAGTAGGGAGCTATTCCCGGGAGGGCGCAGCATGAAGGTTGTTTCAGATACATAATGAAAATCAGGCTGGGCGATATGGTAAAAACATTATATCACTATTTCTAAAGACATTTTAAACATGTGATCGCAGACAAAACCCATCAGTAACGACAGATTCTCAAACACTATCATTCGAATATTACCCCACACTTAATGACTTTTATTCAAAATGTGCTGCACCAGTTAAACAGGACTAATTACATTGTAATAAAACATGCAGCTTTTCAGTGTTCTTTAAGCACTGACGATATCCTCGATAAGCTCAGAAAAGCATATTGTCTATCACGACACTATAAAATACTTATTGCCCACCCCTAAATGAACATCATTTGTAATAATTCCACTGTAAAGGTCATTTGATTTGTTTTATAACAAGTTGCAGTTTCTTATGAATTACAATGTTTTAAAACAATCCAGCAGAGTTTGGAAGCAAAATGTGTGCGCGTGTGTTGGAGGCACTGCAGTTTGGGAACCACTGATGTAGGTTAACTCCTACAGGAAGGGAGTTTTCTAAACTGACAGCCAACATTATATGTAGGTATCCCACCTCATCTGCTCTCTCATTTTATAGACCATGGCTATTCATAACGACACCCTATAATGAAATAATAAAACAAAAAAGTAGCCAAACATGTATTATGCTGCCACTACTACATACCATAATCCCACTTCAGGGTTGTATATGAAACAAATTTACATTTACAGCATTTAGCAGATGCCCTTATCCAGAGCGACTTGCAATTGATACAATCTTAAAATCGTGGGTTAAAGGGCCTTGCTCAAGGACCCAACAGTGGCAGCTTGGCAGAGGTGGGATTTGAACCCTGGACCTTTGGATCCATAGTCCAGTACCTTACCCGCTAGGCTACCACAGTACCTACAGTCGACATCCCTACTATATAGAGCAGTGTTTCCCAACCACTGTGCACACAAGTGTGGTGAAATCATCAGGTGTGCCCTGGAAAAATATCCAATTTCACCTGATTAGAACTCTAAGCGAGTGGTGTGTAGCAACAAGTAGAACAATTAGAAAAATTACATTCTCTTCCACTAGAGGGCAGTAACACATCAGCTTTGTGTTCAACTAAACACCCACCTTTCACACCGAGTTAGTAAATTGAGATGTTCATTATATTTCAATAAATATACTTTTTCTAACGTGAACAGTCTGCCAAAAATGTTTGGAAACTCAGATATAGAGCACTACTGACATAAGGAACAGATTTGGTGAGTGTGGGTAAAAGTATTCAGGCATTTCCTTATATGCTTTGGCTTAACACTAGGGGTGTAACGATACATTATGACACTGCAAAAAATTTTACGATTTGATGCATTCTGTTTATTATGCTATTGAATGCATTGCAATTGCATTTTTTTGCCAGAGGCACGTCTTCCATTCTCAGTGATCTTGTTTGTTTACTTTGATTTTCTATTAAAGATATCACTTGTTTATTTAAGTTTGGCAAAACTGTTATAATAGCACATTTTGTTGCAGTAGCATTAGTTAAAACTAATTTAATTTCTCTGTCTAATTATTTTGAATACAAATACACATTATTTTGAGTTTGCTATTTTTCAGAAATAAAAAAGGAATGTTTTCACTCGATTATGTAGTGTATGGTGGAGCTACAACAGAACATTGTATTTAATTCTGTTTCTAGCAATATCTTTTAACTGCAGGGAACTAATTTGTTTAAAAACTTGTACAAAAAATGTGCATTGTTTTGCATCGTTTACACTTAATAAAAAAATGAATACAAAAAAACAAAGTCTATTATTAAAAATTAAATCGAAAATCGAATCATGAACTAAGTATCATGAATCGAATCGTACGAGTGTATCATTACACCCCAATTAACACGCACTGGCTGTAATAAACGCATGCGCCTGTCCATGGACTCGATTCATTTGTTAGCATTCATGCCCAAAATTGAGGGCCTAGTTCTAATTGTTTCGGTGTGCCACTGTATCCTATATTACTAACAACACTATAAAGCAACAAAACAGCAGAAGATGGGAGATGTAGATTTGCTACCTTCACACAAGACCAGAACTGCCTCTGAAAAAAGAGATAGGCACTGGAATTCCTGTTCTCCATTACACTGAAAAGGAAAAAGACAGTATGATCAGTCACAGAACATAAGACTTTCCACAAGACTACGAACCCAACAAAAACAGCAATGGCTTACTTTTTGGGAAACAGCGGCATGAAGACGTCCTCGTCCAGCGCCCGCTGTGTGCGCAGGACAATGGTCCTCAACAGCTCCTACAATTTCACACATCAAATCCATGCTTATTACCAACTGCTCATTAATGCAAATATCAACCAATCGCATGGCAGAAACTCAATGCATTTAGACACGACCTGCTCAAGTTCATATCAAGCATCAGAATGGGAAGACAAGTGATTTAAGTGGCTCTGAATGTGACATGGTTGCTGGTGCTACAGGGCTGGTCTGACTACTTCAGCATAGAGAATGATCCAAAACAGAATATCCAGGAGCAGCAGTTCTCTGGGCAAAAATGCACAGTTGGTGCAGACGTCAGAGAATGGCTGACCTGGTTTGAGCTGATAGAAAGGCAACAGTAACTCAACATTTCTGCTCACATCAAACCTTGAAGCAGGTTGACTACACCAGCATAAAACCACACTGGGTGCCATTTGTGTCAGCTAAGAACAGGCAACTGAGACAACAACTCTTAAAAACGTAGCCTGGTGTGCAGAGCCTCGATTTCTGCTGACACATTCAGAAGAGTGGAGTAAGCATTTGGGCGTAAACAACATGAAAGCATGGATCCATCCTGTCTCGTTTCAATGGTTCAGGATTTTGGTGGTGTAATGGGGTGGGGGATATTTACTTGGTACACACATTTTCTTGGAGTACTGTTGTTGACCATGTCCATCCCTATCACCACAGAACACAATCTTCTGATAGCCATTTCCAGCAGGATGAAGCTCCAACTGGTTTATTGAGCATGAAAATTTAGTGGACTCAAAATGGCTTCCACAGTCACCAGAACTCATTCCAACAGAGCACCTTTGGGATGTGGTGGAACAGAAGAGTCGCAGCATGGATGTACAGCTGACAAATCTGCAGCAACTACAGTGGTGCTTGAAAGTTTGTGAACCCTTTAGTATTTTCTATATTTCTGCATAAATATGACCCAAAGCATCATCAGATTTTCACTTCAGTCCTAAAAGTAGGACTTTGACTTGGCCATTCCAGAACATTAACTTTATTCTTCTTTAACCATTCTTTGGTAGAACGACTTGTGTGCTTAGGGTCGTTGTCTTGCTGCATGACCCACCTTCTCTTGAGATTCAGCTCATGGACAAATGTCCTGACATTTTCCATTAGAATTCTCTGATATAACTCAGAATTCATTGTTCCATCAATGATGGCAAGCCGTCCTGCCCAGATGCAGCAAAACAGGCAAAAACCATGATACTACCACCACCTTGTTTCACAGATGGGATAAGGTTCTTATGCTGGAATGCAGCGTTTTCCTTTCTCCAAACATAACACTTTTCTGTTAAACCAAAAAGTTTTATTTTGGTCTCATTCATCCACAAAACATTCTTCCAATAGCCTTCTGGCTTGTCCACATGATCGTTAGCAAACTGCAGATGAGCAGCAATGTTCTTTTTTGAGAGCAGTGGCTTTCTCCTTGCAACCCTGCCATGCACACCATTGTTGTTCAGTGTTCTTCTGATGGTGGACTCAAACATTAACATTAGCCAAATGTGAGAGAGACATTCAGTTGCTTAGAAGTTACCCTGGGATCCTTTGTGACCTCGCCAACTATTACACACCTTGCTCTTGGAGTGATCTTTGTTGGTCAGCCACTCCTGGGGAGAGTAACAATGGTCTTGAATTTCCTCCATTTGTACACAATCTGGCTGACTGTGGATTGGTGGAGTCCAAACTCTTTAGAGATGGTTTTGTAACCTTTTCCAGCCTGATGAGCATCAGCAACTGTTTTTATGAGGTCCTCAGAAATCTCCTTTGTTTGTGCCATGATGCACTTCCACAAACATGTGTTGTGAAGAGCAGACTGATAGATCCCTGTTCTTTAAATTAAACAGCGTGCACCTCACACTGGATTCCCAATCCCAATGATTGGAAACCTCTGACTCTTATTTCACCTTCAAATGAACTGCTAATCCAAGAGGTTCACATACTTTTGCCACTCATTGAGATGTAATATTGGATCATTTTCCTCAATAAATAAATTACCAAGTATAATAGTCTTGTCTCTTTTGTATACCTGGGTTCCCTTGATCTACTTTTAGAACGTGTGTAAAAATCTGATGTTTCAGTTCATATTTATGCAGAAACATAGAAAATTCTAAAGGGTTCACAAACTTAAGCACCACTGTACATGATGCTACCATGTAAATATCGACCAAAATCTCTGTGGAATGTTTCCAACACCTTGTTGAATCTACGCAACAAAGAATTAGAGCATTTCTGAAGGCAAAATCTGGTCCAACGAAGTACAAGAAAGATATACCCAATAAGGTAGCCTGTGATTGTAAATCATAATCAAACAGTCCTCTAACCTGTGTGTTCCGGCTGTCTCCGTGCAGTACCGTGGGATAACCTTTTATCAAGCGCTGCATGAAGGCCACCAGCCTGCATGTCTCACTACGAGACAGGGGATCCCACACTTGCTCTGCCAACACTGAGCACACAATGAACAATGGCATGTCAGAAGAAGTTCAATCATCTACACCAAGCTACAGCTCATTCTTATTACATTAATATTACATATTGAGTAACAACAACACAATCATATCAGCGTTCTCGTCATTAATTTGTACCAGAAGACTTGTCGAGAACCGAAAACTGTGAGCACCAAGCAATTTTTTTCCATAAGGAATAAAGTAAATTGAATGAATCTATTCCAGAACCCCTGAAAATCCTCACTGTATAAGGCATTATATGCATTAACGGACTTGTATTGTACAGGTGCTCCCTGGTTTATCATGGGGATATGTTATCATAAGTTAAATACATGTGAACTGAGGAGTTTAATGAGTGTTTAGTACAGCGGTCTATACTGTATCATAGCGGAGATATGGATAGGATACCATGATAAGTAATGACACAGTTGGCCAAAATCCTTAACAAAAGCTTATTTTATAATAAAGTGTTGAAAAATCTCATGTAATTTATTGAGTAATGGATTGACAGTGATGAACTCTACTGATGAACTCTGGGCGCTAGCATAACTGCTACGTTAACTGCAAGGCTGTGTTCTGGAGCATTCAGTTACTGGTTTGCTTTCTGTTGCATCTTGTGAAGTAACCTTCTTGAACCCATAGAGAACCCATTAGAACACTTGGAATACAGTACTGTAGATGTAAAAATAAAGAAAGGCACGACAAAAATAACAGATCTTCTACTGTGATTCTGAATCATGAATCGAGTTTCGGCTGAAGCGAGTCACGCAGCTCAATTCATACAAGTTTAAGCAAGTACGCTGAGTACCGAGCAAACGACAAGAACCGAGACAAATTTTTCTAGTCAAAATGGTTCGAGAACCGAATTCGACAAGTTCCGAGGTGGCCAACAACCGAGGTACCACTGTAACAGTAATAAAAACTTCGGTGGGATAAAAGCTTGAAAATGTGGTCTGAGTGTGTGTTTATTTTGATGTTCTTCCATGACTCCAGCTAGACTCACCTGCAAGTTTGGGCAGAATCACCCTCTCAACAATGGCAGGCAGCAGTCCAGTGTCAATGTCTTCCTTGTGCTCATCATTCTGCTCCTCATACCCATAAAACAGCAATGTTTCGAACCACAGCATGTACTCAAAGTTCGGGCACTCCTCCTACACACAGCAAACAATAATTTATTTATTTATCGTCACTTTCAGCATCAATGGCTATTTATCGACAGACAAGGTTACACTGATACACAAAGGTACATGAAAACTAGTCATACATACTCAGATCAGGCCAGTTTAGTGTAATCAATTAACCTAATGCATGTCTTTGGATTTTGGGAGGAAACCAAAGTAGGTCATATTATGCAGAAATATAGAAAATTCTAAAAGGTTCACAAACTTTTAAGCACCACTGTAAGTTGACCTGTGTTAAGAGTAAGAAAGCCTAGCTGCGTACCTCCAGAGGGGACCAGGGAATTAGCTGCAGCCGAATGAGGGGGTTGAAGAGTTTAGGCAGACAAAGGCCAATGTAAGCGTCTCTATAGCACGTGAAGTAAAGATTCTTCCACATTTCGAATCGTAATTTGATGCAGTCCAATGAATGGAAATCCTCGAGAACATCCTCAAACACTTTCTTTGACTCTTTTAAAATGCGATCTAGAAAGGAAGAGGAGACAATATGATGATGATGATGAGCGAGGTGAGAATAAATAAGTAACAAGGGTTGTCAAGTTAACATGCAAAAGCATTAACACACTATTTTAACTAGTGTTCGACTCACTGGGTTATTTTATGGCTGGTATTTAGAGAGCACGGTGACTGATGATATATAATGTAAATACAAAAAATACAAAATTGTATTGCACTTAACAAGTACCCAAGTAACAGCAGCATATAGGTTCAGGGACAAAAACTGAATTGTGTAAATAATAGTAGTGCACATGGTGGCAACATCTTGTTTTTAATCCCAGTCCCAGTTAAGATTAGCAAGTTGTAATGCTGGAAATAAAGATTTCATCTTCTCATAAATGGCCCCACCCTCAGTGAATCTCAGCATCATTTTTATTTTAGTCACTCAGTAGTCCCAGTTTATGAGCTGCAAGTTGCAATGCAGTTATAATCCAATATTTTGGAATATCGGCTTAGTGAGCACTGGTACCTGCCAATTATCTCGAAAGTAGCATGAACGAGCCTAATTATTTGCCCGGCCGATTAATCGGTCTACCATTAATTGTAGTTGCAACAACTTGCAATTGCATTGTCGTTGCTTTATTCTTTTAAGCTTTCATAGTTATGGACTGTATCGGCATTGGTCCCTTATTTACAATTTCCCACAGTCTACAGGAAACATCTGCTGGTGAAATAAGTATACATGCTAATTGGTGCAGGACAGCAAAAGAAGCAAAGATTAAATTATACTTAGTGATTTTCTCAGATCAGCTCTCACATCAGGGTTCCTGATGCAACTCTCTCCACTTATTTGCTCTTGGGACTAGGCGCTATGGCTACGTTCACACAGCAGGCAAAGTGACCCAATTCCGATCTTCTCACCAAATCTGATTTTTTTAAAATCTTTTAAATGTGACCTATATCAGACACCTGTCTGAACGATTCATGCTCTGAAACTGTTGCGCATGTGCAAAAGAGCACCGCTTCACATGACCCGCTCATCCAGAGGTAACAGCACTTCATTAATGGTCATGTTAAAGAGAGTGCATTATTCTGCCACTTCTTTGTTTTGCGTCCACTGCATCTTTAAACTTTGCTATTAAGCTTCATATTGTCCTTTGATGCTGCAGCCACGTCCACCGGAAACCCCGCTCAGAGCCCTTTTCCTCAGAGCCCATTTATGGCAAATGACGTAAAAGTCGCATGAACTCCGATTTCAGCGTTCTCATTCAGGTTGCACTGGCACATATCAGATATGTACACGATGTAGGACCATATACAGTGGTGTGAAAAAGTGTTTGCCCCTTCCTGATTTCCTTTTTTTTTTGCATGTGGAAGGTGTTTATTATTAGGGAGAAAAAAACCAAACCTACATGGCCCTGTGTGAAAAAGTGATTGCCCCCTAAACCTAATAACTGGTTGGGCCACCCTTAGCAGCAACAACTGCAACCAAGCGTTTGCGATGACTTGCAGGGAGTTCTTTTACGGCATTGTGGAGGAATTTTGGCACATTTTACTGTTGGTATAATGTTCTTTTCCTGAAATGCTGTGTTACTTTTACTCCAGATGTAATGGGACACACCTTCCAAAGAGTTCAACTCTTGTCTCGTCAGTCCATAGAATGTTTTCCCAAAAGTCTTGGAGATCAACAAGATGTGTTCTGGAAACACTGAGACAAGCTTTAATGTTCTTTTTGCTCAGCAGTGGTTTTCGTCTTGGAACTCTGCCATGTAGACCATTTTTGCCCAGTCTCTTTCTTATGGTGGAGGCATGAACACTGATCTTAACTGAGGCAAGTGAGGCCTGCAGTTCTTTGGATGTTGTTGTGGGGTCTTTTGTGACCTCTTGGATGAGTCGTCGCTGCACTCTTGGGGTAATTTTGGTCGGCCAGCCACTCCTGGGAAGATTCACCACTGTTCCATGTCTTCGCCATTTGTGGATAATAGTTGCTTTAGAAAAGCTTTAGAAATGGCTTTATAACTCTTCCCAGACTGATAGATCTCAATTACTTTCTTTCTCAATTGCTCCTGAATTTCCTTGGATCTTGGCATGATGTGTAGCATTTAAGGATCTTTTGGTGTACTTCACTTTGGCCGTTTCTCAATATGCGTACTTCTCTGTACTTGTGTTCTCGTGTACTTGTGAAACGTCATCAGTGGCAGCCCAAGTACTGTTCCATTTCCAAGTTCGCATCTAACCAAGTACGCTCCAAATCCCCGGATGTGTTCTCGATCCGCCCATATTACCGAGGATGCATCGATGCAGACTTGTGCGGACTTGAACAGCGAAATGTCCCACAATGCATTGCCAGCTCGGTAATGCCGGATGAGAGAACTCCCTACTGGATGTATAATTTCTAAAGTAATACTGTTATTGTGTCACAGAATGAAGTTATAAGAGTTTTTTTAGGCGAGAAATGTATTGTTTTAAAATTCAACTATGCGGTCAGTTTATCAAGATAAAGCTTACATAAAAAATGCTCAAACGATTTCGGAGATGTGACGGGAAGCTATTAACGTATTTATTTTGCATTATATGTCTTATTTGTTCAGCCTGTATTCTAAATATGAACTGTCTGATATAAATTGAAGTTCATAATTAAATTCCCTTCTAAAATCAGACTTGTTTGGTGCTGGCTTATGTTTGGGAAGGTTTTTATTTTATGCTTAAATGCGATCGGTCCGTTGTTACACGTAGATTAAACTGTTTAATGGCAAATAAAAGAACTGAGCACTTCTTCCACCACTGACAGGCTTTATACAACATGTTTTATCTATGTGTAAAAAGTAAACCGTTGTCTCCATAGCCAAGTACACTGCTGTTCCAATTGTAGAATAACCGAACTGCGTTCTCCCGTCCTCTGGAGTGTGTACTCGCAAGTCGAACTACCTAGTACAGACTTGGAAAGTACGCGAGCCGAAGTTCGCGTACTTAGTATTGAGAAACGGCCTTTGTCAGGCAGGTCCTATTTAATTGATGTCCTGATTGAGAACAGGTGTGGCAATAATCAGGCCTGGGTGTGGCTAGAGACAGTGATAAACCATAGTTATGTTTTAACAAGGGGGTGCAATCACTTTTTCACACGGGGCCATGTAATTTTGGATTTTTTTTTCTCTCTTAATAATAAACTTACTTACTTAAAAATTGTGTTTACTTGTTTTGTCTTTGACTAATATTTAAATTGGGTTGATGTTCCGAAACACTTAAGTGTGACAAACATGCAAAAAATAGGATATTCTGAAAGGGGGCAAACACTTTTTCACACCACTGTATGAAAATGGCTCAGGTCGAGGTTGAAAAGATGAGCTCAGAAGCCGTGACCACACAGCTCTGAAAAAAATCATGTGTGGCTCATAAGGCAAAAAAATCACTTTTGGGCCACTTCAGGATGGTAATGTGAACGTAGCCTATAAGTACACCCCCAGCGGCCGAGGCTTTGGCAATTTGAATAATATCAGTGCTTATTTAAATCGCTGCAATAGTCATTATTATTGATAATCAGCCCATAATGATGATATCTAACAAAAATTAGTGAAATTAGTCTTTAACTGTGGTGTAGTGTGGTTCAGGCATAAGACAGTTACCTTTCTCTAGGTTAAAGCTGGTAACATCAGTGGAGATCTCCTCGTCATCGCTGGACATCCCCTCTTTGTGTTCGGCTCTCGTGCCATTCTGTTCTCGAGCCTGTCTGCGCCGAGCTCTGCCCAAACCACACAATTCTATCTCAATATCTCAAACTCGCATGCTACCAGTGTTGGACTGAAACTGTGTGGAGTTTCAATTTCTTCTTAATTTACTTTAAGCAAATCGAAAATGTACCTCCTGGCCTCACGTTCTGCTACTCTCATTTGCTTGTTGATTTCCTGATAGGCAGCTCGGTCTCGGCCAAAAGGGTCCAGATTTGGGGCCATCACTGCCTTACCTGCAAGAGAAAGGAACCATATTATCTTCTCACTAGAAGTATGATCTGCAGCCCTAGACGATTGCTAAAGAAAGTCAGTGCTGCCAAGGCATATCCTTCCGATAGGAACGTACGCTACGCCATTACAAATATCATGATGCAACAACATAAGCAACATTTGAGGTGACGCTTTTATGAGTAGAAATACAAATTGGCAAAAAATCCTACGCATTAGCTTAAAATGTCTGCGGTGTGTGAAATCTTATGTAATATGCATTACAAGATTGCATCCCCATGACTGAAGTCTCATACTTACTGATGTCACACCTTAGCAACGAGTACCACACTGCCTCACAGTTCTCACAAGAGAACCGAATGTGTGTGTATATCAGAAGTGTGGTTGAAACTCTCTCACACGCGCGCACACACACACAAACAAATAAACAAACAAACTGGGCCTTTTACTGAGCAGTACAGGGTGGATGTGATGAGCAGGCCACCACAGTACAGGTAGTCAGTTTTGCTAACAGTGAGCCCAAACAAGGTGGTGGCTAGTGTGTATCTACTACACAGGAGCAAAAGAAAATTATGAGGCCATTCAAATAAATAATAAAAACCTTCAAGATGGACTGACTTGAAAGGCTCGAAAACTCCGCCGATTCATCTTTAATATCATCCTGTCTTCTCTGGACACGCCGCATCGCCCGTTGCCTTAGTAACTGGTGCATTGCAGCCTCCAGCTCCAGTACGGCAGGCACCTGAAAGATACGATGGGTTCTGTCACGGCTGGTTCAAGTTGTGAGGCTGGACAGCGAGCGAAAGAGATCTGCAGTTCGGTGCGTTCTGCTCGGCACAGGAGTCAACCGACCGGTGACTTGTCACTGGGGGTGTAACGACACATCATGACACGATACATCGCGATGCAAAAACGTGGCGGTGTGCATCTCGGAGATGGACTATAGCACATGTGTTCTGTTTATTATGCCATGTGATGCAATTGCATTTTTTTAACACCAGAGGGTGCAATCACATGTCATGCTCCCATACGAGATGTTAATAGCTTCTTCCATTTTGCATTTGAAACTGGTTTATGATGTTTAAAGGCAGAACTAAGCCCAGAGAGCTTGTTTACTTCATTTACATTTCAATTTAAGATAGCACTTGGTTAGTTACATTTGGTAAAACTGTTACAATAGCACATTTGGTTACAGCAGCATTATTTCTAATTTATTTTAATTGCAAGGGACTAAAGACTCTTTAATGTTTTATATAAGTATTATTATTTAAGTATTACATAAGTATTACTACACTATTTTGGATTGTTATTTTTCAGAAATAACTTTCACTCAGTTACTTAAGGTATGGTAAAGCTACAATGGTTTGTTTGAGGATTTAATGCCATGGTTACACACTGGTAATGTTCATGGCAGGAAAGGTACTTTACAGGTTACAGAGAGTCAGAATATGTACAGAGTAGATGATTAAATGTGTTTTGTTCAGTCCTGTTTTGCATTTACATTTACAGCATTTAGCAGACGCCCTTATCCAGAGCGACTTAAAATTGATACAGTCTTACAACCCAAGCAATTGTGGGTTAAGGGCCTTGTTCAAGAACCCAACAGTGGCAGAGATGGGATTTGAACCCTGGACCTTTTGGCTACCACAGTCCGCAGCTACCACAGGTAGAACATTTTGTTTACAATTTAAATCTCTAGTTCTAGTGAGTTCGAATGTCTTTCATGGAATGTCTTATAGTAAGAAAGTGAAATCGTGAGCAGAGTATCGTTACACCCCTACTTGTCACCAATTCTTAACTGGCTTTAGAGGACTTATCTATCAAATTTATGGAGACTATCTGAACATCTAGGAAATTCAATCACAGGCTTAAGATCAGAGCGGGGTGACAGCAGAACACAATCATTTGATTAAGCACTTAATTTATGCTTCCAAGCATTTATGACTTCTGTGCACAAGCAAAGGCACCGAGAAACCTGTCAACAAGGGTCCTCCATAAAGCTGGAATTAAAGACATGCTGTTATGAACGGTGCTATAAGAGAAACAGCTGAGGGGAAAGCAGAATTCCCAGTCTACCTTTCACTCTTCATCTGTGGTGTACAAGGAATTCAAGTTACAGTCATTACATGAACAAAGCCAGAGCAGAACCTGGGTTATGTGAAGTAATAAAATAAAAACAACTTGATAGCCATGTGCGACTTGTACAAACACCCCATTATCCAAGACTGAAGTTACATGTCAACTTATACATGGCTTCACCTCATGTGTTCATCTCCTGCAATCATCAACTGATCACCCTTTCATGGACTGACTGAGGGAACATGCAGCACTCCGATCTGTCCTATGCAAAATTGCATTAACCAATCGTAATTGGTCTTTTTGGAATGCTGATTAATCAAATATCAGCGTTAATAAAATTGTTGTTCAGTATTGATTATAGTATAGTTTACTACATCATATGTAGTAGTAGTAGTTTTGTTGATGTCCAACTCTACATTTGTGCGTACCAGTTACCAACCTAGTTGGGTACGCGGATAAAAATCCAGTTACAAACAGGAACATTAAGAACACTATTCAGCAGGCAAGCTTACACGGTGAATAGAAGAACAGCCGCTTGGTTTATTCTTACCTTTTCATTGAAACACTCAAGCAAGTCTCGAACATACCCTCGCATTTCCTGCAAGAATTTGTACTGCTCGGCGCCATGCTGTGAGGATTCCTCCAGCTGCAGGATGCTACTGTCTGACGCCTGCAGCTCCTCCTGAATCTGCTCGTAACGCCGGGCACTGTCATCACGGCCCTGACGCATGGAGCTCAGCCTGGCACACAGAAAACGCGCATAAGCAATGAACTGCGATGATCTGTGTCTGTACTTGGGTGTTCACTTGGGTCTGCGCCGTGTTTAAGTGCTGCTTTATAGAACTGACGTGTTTCATACACTAATGCAACACACTTCACATCTGGCTGCAAACTCCATTTTGCAGTCAATTGTAAAGGATCAAAAGACTTCAAACCTTATTGCTCAAACACATAATACGGAATTTAAAAAAAAAATAAAATAAAATAAAATAAAATGACAACCAACTTAGTATGATTTTTCTTTATAAGAGGTTCTATAAAAATACGGTTGCCAGATTAAGAAATTCACCGGACAAGACTTGCATGCTGTTTTTCGTTTCCTCCTCAAGGTGTGACATAATACATAATGTTCTGGAAGAGGGTTGTCAGTATACAGGTAAAATGGCTTTCACCATTTCTGGAGTTAAGTGATCAACTACATATTTCTTTGAACTGCACATTCTATGTGAATCAACATCTGGACGTAATGAAACGATCAAGTGTAAATGCGGTCTAACACAGATTCCTATGATAATTCTATTTAGCTGGCACGCATCAAACAAGGTTTGTAGGTCGGTAGAACTCCAGGAACAGATTTAACAATGTCTGGTCTTAAAAGTGGGTGGCATGGCGGTGCAGCAGTTAGTGCTGCCAGATCACAGCCCCAGAGAACCCCAGTTTGATTCTGGACCCAAACTATGAGACAGCGCGTGTTTCCTCCCATATTATAAAGACATGCGTTCGATCAACTTGAGTGAGTGTACATGTGCCTTGTGATGGACTGGCATCCTGGTGCCCTGTGCTGCCAGTTACACCCCGGTTCTCCAAAACAAAGTAAAGAAAAGATCAATGTGCAAAAAACTTGTCACATCCAGTCTACTCACTCACAAACGTCTGCAGACCATACAAATTATTTTATGTGTGTCTCTGTGTTGTGTTGTTTTGTTTTTTCTTAGGCAGCATCTGGAGTGAGTGTGTTGCATTTTTTCCTCATTATGAAAAAGTATGGAGTATGGGTTCGCTTGTGTCCTATTGTGTTTGACACGTGATTCTGTTTAACAAGTGGTCAAGCTCTGTAAACCGACTATCCTTTTTTTGCTCTTGAATTTCATACACTGGTTGGTTGGTGGTTTGTTCTGAGTTGTGTGTGGTGCTGTATTTTAGGCTGTTCTCTTCCTTTCCCTTTACCCCTTCCCTGTTTTAGCACCCCAACCCTACAATGGGATGGAAAAATAGGATCAATAATGATAATAATAATAATGATATAATAATGCTGTGTATTTGAATGTTTAAATGCTGAAGTACCCTCATGTGGATATAGGACATAATCATTTTGAAATTGTGTTTAATCAACTTAATTCTATTACATAACCACTTCGTTTTTTAAATGATATTAAAAAGTCTACTTTTTATTCTAATTCCACAGTGAAATGTTGAACATTCATATTAAATTGAAGTTTCATGCGCGTAGCCTACAGAGCTCTAAACAAGTCTCAGCTGCTCGCGGTGTGTTTATGAGGCTGCTGCTGATGCATGTTAATGAAGATGAAGCTTTACATTTTTTTGGTTGTGTTTTGAGAGGTACTTAGTCAACTAAACAGTCTCCCTAAATGGCACAGTACTGAAGAGGGAATAGGGATCCAAATGAGGGTGTAGGCATCTATTTAGGACACAGTCAGGTCTTCAGCGTTGAAGCTCTTCAGAGCATGCGGTTTGCAAAACATGCATGGTGAAAATGAGCTGTGAAGGAACATCTCCGAAAACGTTTGGAACAATGAATTTAAGAAGTCGTTTAAAAAGGCATCATCCTACTGAATATGTGGAATTTGACAAAACAAACAAAGGCAAAAAGGTTCAAGCTAAAGCAAGCGAGAGCGCAGAGCAAGGCACAAGACAGCAAACCTGCTATCTTTCTTTAGCAATGAGGAAGTTTCCATTAAGAGAACAGTTGAACAAAAATGTTCCTGTATGCTGCAATTTAGAATTTAGATCTGCTAAAACTGTTCATTTGGAATCTGCAACTGAATTAAAGACAATCTCCGCATATAAATGCGAAAAAGTCAGCATCAAAGATAGATTTAGATACTGTGCTTCAAATGGAACATAATTGTGCTTCAAATATGTTTTACAAAGGTCAAAGGGAAAATAGCCACTGAAACAAACCAGTTTCCCACCACTGCAGCAACTGGCCACTGGTTTTTCATAAATGTGGGTGGGAATTTTTGGACGCTTCACCTGTGAACACAAAGAAGCTGGAAATGCATGCAGTACCTGGTACACGACTGTGGAGGCTACAACATGCAGCCCGGATGAAACAAAGATGAAAATTCTGATGAAACGCTTTCCATGGCAGTTTCAGCAAAGCCTTACTATCCAGAATCACTGGTTTAATGGACATCTTGCAAACAGCCATGAGCCTCTTATTGTTCTGAAGCACCATAAGCATTGCAGGCTTTCAGAGATTTGTTTTGGCTGGTGCTCAGAAGAATTTCTGACAAAGCATGAACCTGTATTCAATGTGTGCATGTGGCAGACCCAGGTCGGTTGGAATAAATGGGACAAGGGAAGCAAGGAAGACCAAGTCTCTCAAAGCCTACCTGTCTGTGAGCCGTTTCTTTACCAGAGCTGTAGTGATGGGGCTGAGGCTGCTGCTGGGAATTGGGTAGGGGACCATGCTATCAGGTTTTACAGCTTTCATGCTCTCTGGGCCGAGAGTGGTATATCCATACTGCATGCCGTATGCCACTGCATACTGTTGGCTTTCGTAGCTTGCTTGGTAGTACATGTTTGCATCCTCTGGCTGGCTGGCTTGAACCTTAAAACGTAAATAAACCATTAAGCTGAATGATGATTTGTTAAGGAACGCTATTGCAGTACAGTAATGCCATTGTTACACAGTTTGAATCTCATGAGGTGTTGAGGGCTCACCTGTGGGATGCTAATACCCTTCCTGATCTGCTCCTGCTCCCAACGACTGACTTCCTCATCATTACCTTCAGCATCCAGGGCCTCATCAGCGCTGCCCTCAATTCCTGAACATCATGCACACAGGCATCATTACCCGTTTTGCACAGTACACATAGCAGTCCCAGAATTCAGGTGCAAACAAAATGGTTAACAGTGGAGAGCTAATCATATTATGAAGTAAAATCAACTCGTACAGTAAAAGGCACACTCACTGAGCAGTTTATTAGGAACACTACACGAATACCGGTTATGGACCTTTTTTAGTAGCCCATCTGCCTCAAGATGCTTTTCTGTTCACCAACATTGTACGGAGTGGTTATCTGAGATAACATGGTCCTTCTGTCAACTCAAATCAATTTAACTTTTTAACAATTTAATCATACTCAGTTGATCTCTCTTATTAACAAGGAATTTTTGTCCGCCACTCACTGCACAAGTCCATTGACTGATGCATGGGGCAAAAATCCCAGAAGGACAGCAGTTACAGAAATACTCAAACTAAATATGGCAACAATAACCACTCTACGGTCAAAGGTCACCATATTTTACATTTACAGCATTTAGCAGACGCCCTTATCCAGAGCGACTTACAATTAATACATTCTTACAATCCAAGCAATTGTGGGTTAAGGGCCTTGCTCAAGAGCCCAACAGTGGAAGCTTGGCAGAGGTGGGTTTGAACCCTGGACCTTTTGGTCCATAGTCCAGTATCTTACCCGCTAGGCTACCACAGTCCCTTTATTTTCCCTATATTTTCCTCTACTCTGATGGGTAATGTGAACAAACCTGAAGCTGCATGGAGAGACCAGCATGATTTTATGCAACACACTACAGCCACACAATTTGCTGATTAGACAATTGCAAAAATAAGTACGTGTACAGATGTTCCTAAAAAGTGCTTGGTGAGTTGTATATTAAAAAAAGAAAGAAAGAAGGAAAGAAAGAAAAAAAAAAAACCCTCATGAGTCACTAACATCTGCTAAAACCATGCATATGAATAAATGTATAAATATTCCATATGGGTTATATATAGATTTAATGTACATTTTTCTCATTGAATTCGTCAAGCTTTAGATTTTCAAAGTTATTTTCAAAAGCCCTATTAGGACACCTGGATGTCAAGGTGCAGACGGAGGTAAAATGGTATTCAGAGAGACAATCTGTGTCAGTTCAGTTACACTTATACACACTCATGCAGAATCAGAATTCCCAGTTTGCATTTTTCAGCTTGTCATTTGTTTTAGTGAATTAGATAGTGAGGAGAAGGATTAATATGCCTCATACATAATAGCAGGAAATCAGATACGGAAAGTACAGATAATGGGGTTTGCTGGCCAAAATCATTAACACACAGCTTAGTTTATAATAAAGTGTTGAAAAATCTCATGTAATTTTGTGAGCACTGGATTGAAAGTGAAAAGAAAAGCAACACTTACTCTACTGATGAACTCCGGGTGCTAGCACAGCCTGTGTTCTGGAGCATTCAACTCCTGTTTTGCTTTCGGTTGGCTCTTAATAACTAGCCTTTTTAGGACCCATGGAGACTTTGCACTAAGAATACAGTGCTGTTGTACACTAGTACTGTGCACTGAATCTGGTGAAGCATGAAACGAGTCACGCAGCTCAACTCATACAATTAAGGAACTGCACTGAGAACCGAGCAAACGTCAAGAACTGCAATTTTTTCTAGTCAAAATGGGTCGAGAACCAAATTCTTCAAGGTCCGAGGTGGTGAGAACAGAGGTACCACTGTACTGTATATCATTACACGCCTATATGCATTAATGGATACATGTTTAAGACTATGCACCATAAAGTTTGAAAAAAACTGAATTAAAAAATTAAAACAGTTTTAATAATCAAATAACAAATGTTATTAGACTACATTGACAAACAGAAAGCATGTTTTTGAAATGTTGTTGGTCATAGTTGGTCAAATGTTAACATGAATTGGTTACACACCTGAATAACAGTCAAACTGTAAATTCAGATAGTGGGAGTCCTATTTGAGTTATTTCTTTTTGATAAATTTTAGTTTACTATCAAACACAAAATAATCTCCCACAGTAACGAACACACTCACCAATCTCCTCTGCCATTTTCTGCCGCTGGCTTTTTTGCTTGACGCCGCTAAACACAATCCTCTTCTCATCTTCGTCGTCGCTGCCACCTGGCTCATCCTCGCGGGCCAATCGTTTACTTGCAACCTCTGCCTCTACAAGTGGAGGTTCCCCTCCGAGCTCACGTGCCATCTGCCTCCGCTTACGAGCAGCGTGAATAAAGGCAGCGTCTGGGATCTCACCTGCAGGAAGAAGGACCATCACATGTTCTTCAGCCTATGTAAATACCGCTACAGGTCCATGACAGACTTTATGACAGACAACAAAACCAGACCTGGTCTGAGGGAGCTAAGGGCAGACAGAGACTGAGAGAAGGCTGCTCCTCCACTAGGCTTGGTATCTTCTTCCTGCTCTTCGTTACTGTCCACTTCCATTTCACCTTCTCCTTGCTCACTGCTGCCTCTGCTGTCTGCTGCCTCCTCTTTAACAGCCACTGTAGATTGATTGTGACCACCTTCCACAGATAAATAAAAGAAAACAAAGTCACACACGTGAGATCGTAGGGCTATGGGGTTTAACAAATGTCTACCACCAAGATCCACTAATTTTATATATACATCTCCATCCATCCATCCATCCATCCATGATGGCACATCAATGCGAGCTGTGGCAAAAAGCTTTGCTGTTTCTGTCGGCGTAGTGTCCAGAGGCTGGGGGCGCTACCAGGAGACAGGCCAGTACACCAGGAGACGTGGAGGAGGCCATAGGAGGGCAACAACCCAGCAGCAGGACCGCTACCTCTGCCTTTGTTCAAGGAGGAACAGGAGGAGCACTGCCAGAGCCCTGCAAAATGACCTCCAGCAGGCCACAAATGTGCATGTGTCTGCACATCCATGAGGATTGTATGAGGGCCCACATCCACAGATGGGGGTTTGTGCTCACAGCCCAACACCGTGCAGAACGCTTGGCATTTGCCAGAGAACACCAGGATTGGCCAATTTGCCACTGGCGCCCTGTTCTCTCACAGATGAAAGCAGGTTCACACTGAGCACATCTGACAAAACGTGACAGAGAGTTGGAGCACGACGTGGAGAGCGATCTGCTTGCCTGCAACATCCTTCAGCAAGACCGGTTTGACAGTGGGTCAGTAATGGTGTGGGGTGGCATTTCTGTGGAGGGCCGCACAGCCCTCCATGTGCTCGCCAGAGGTAGCCTGACTGCCATTAGGTACCAAGATGAGACCCTCAGACCCCCTGTGAGACCATACGCTGGTGCGGTTGGCCCTGGGTTCCTCCTAATCCAGGACAATGCTAGACCTCATGTGGCTGGAGTGTGTCAGCAGTTCCTGCAAGATGAAGGCATTGAAGCTATGGACTGGCCCGCCTGTTCCCCAGACCTGAATCCGATTGAGCACATCTGGGACATCATGTCTCGCTCCATCCACCAACGTCATGCTGCACCACAGACTGTCCAGGAGTTGGCAGATGCTTTAGTCCAGGTCTGGGAGGAGATCCCTCATGAGACCATCCGCCACCTCATCAGGAGCATGCCCAGGCGATGTAGGGAGGTCATACAGGCACGTGGAGGCCACACACAATACGGAGCCTCATTTTGACTTGTTTTAAGGACATTACATCAAAGTTGGATCAGCCTGTAGTGTGTTTTTCCACTTTAATTTTGTGTGTGACTCCAAATCCAGGCCTCTATTGGTTAATAAATTTTATTTCCATTGATGATTTTTGTGTGATTTTGTTGTCAGCACATTCAGCTTTGTACAGAACAAAGTATTCAATCACAATATTTCATACATTCAGATCTGGAATGTGTTATTTGAGTATTCCCTTTATTTTTTTGAGCTGTGTGTGTGTGTATGTATGTATGTATGTATGTATGTATATATAAAATTTCTCTAAACTGTGTAACTGAAACTGCTGAGCCCAGTAAATTAAATAGGTGTCCAGGGTGTATTTTTGGCTATGTTTTGTGCTACATTACCATCAAGCCGGTTCTGTTCTGGGATGACATGGCTGGTCTTTTCTTCTCTATACTCCTTTTTCAGCTGCTTCACAATTTTCTTACTGTGATTGGACTTCTTCACTCTGAAGACTTCAACCTCGTCTACAATAAAAAAAAAAAAAATGGAAATTTACACAAGTAGGAATGTCAAGAATGTCACAATGAAAGATTAGCATATTCTGACCAACTGATATTAATACATCAAAGATCTATTGGTTATGTATTAGTTGTAACTGCTTGTTCTTGATAAATAATGATGTAGCATCTTCTTGAAGTTAACAGGCAACATGAAGATTAACAAAGACTATAGCTATTAGACATTAGACAGCAGGAACTACCAAGCTGAAACATTTCCCCACCCTATGTTAATTACTGATGGGAAGTTCTATGTTTGTCTGACTTAGGTTACGGTAACAGAAGTCTTACTTTGTTAAGCACTTGTCTGACTGACCAAACACAATGTTACTGAGGCACTTATTTGCATAAAGAAAATGTCTGCATTCCCTATACTAGCCAGGGATGATCCAACAGAACTCTCCATTCTAATAAATAGGATAGCAAAAGACCCCAGAATACTAATGGACACATGCCATCAGTCCTGAAGAAAGATTTATATTATATTACGAAAAGACACCATTGAAGAAGTTCTCTGTTTATATTTGGAAAAGCAATGAAATATCGCTGCATTTATGTTCGAGTACAGGTATGTGTTGTTGAATCTCCATCAGATCAACATCCATTTGCTTTAACATCCTACATCTTAAGAATTATAATTCTTAAAATAATAAAGAAAATAAAAATCTTTTAGATGAATCTTATGTCTGAATGGCAGAAAACTAGTACAAGCAAACCCTTGCAACACCAGCTGACAGAAAAGAGAATGACTGCCTTGAAGGCAGAAAACAACACAGTAATGTTCTTTTTGGTAAGTATTTCAAATTTCATAAATAATACAAAAAAAATTATAGTATTGTACTGTACAGTACTAAATGGTCACTACTGTGTTTTATTTTATCTTATTGTTTAAAATAAAACACTGTAAGTATCCAAATTACTATGTGACTATGGTAATGTGCAGTCAATGTACAGTTTCAAAGAGGTAAGGTGGACATTAAATGGCACATACTTGTATAAATAAGGTCTTTTCTGACTATGGATTTCTGTTACTTATGTACATACAGCAAGTCAGTTAGTGGCTGTTGACTTTTACTTTGCATTTATATGGTTATAATTAAACAAATTGGGGCTTGAAACTGTAAAATCATTAGTCTGGCTGTATAGTCATACACATTGTATTTACAGTGGGGCTTGAAAGTTTGTGAACCCTTTAGAATTTTCGATATTTCTTCATAAATATGACCTAAAACATCATCAGATTTTCACATAAATCCTAAAAGTAGATAGAGAACCCAGTTAAACAAATGAGAAAAATATTATACTTGATCATTTATATACTGAGGAAAATAATCCAAGTGAGTGGCAAAAGTATGTGAACCTTTGCTTTCAGTATCTGGTATCTGTATTTGCTTCCTTTAGAATTCTCTCATATAATTCAGAATTCATTGCTCCATCAATGATGGCAAGCCGTCCTGGCCCAGATGCAGCAAAACAGACCCAAACCATGATACTACCACCACCACCACCATGTTCCACAGATGGGATAAGGTTCTTATGCTGGAATGCAGTGTTTTCCTTTCTCCAAACACAACGCTTTTCTTTTAAACCAAAAAGTTCTATTTTGGTCTCATCTGTCCACAAAACATTCTTCTAATAGCCTTCTGGCTTTGTCCACGTGATCTTTAGCAAACTGCAGATAAGCAGCAATGTCCTTTTTGGAGAGCAGTGGCTTTCTCCTTGCAACCCTGTCATGCACACCATTGTTGTTCAGTGTTCCTCTGATGGTGGACCCATGAACATTAACATTAGCCAATGTGAGAAGAGGCCTTCAGTTGCTTAGAAGTTACCCCGGGGTCCTTTGTGACCTCGCCAACTATTATACTTTATCTACGTTTAGGACTTGTGTGAAAGTCTGATGATGTTTTAGGTCATATTTATGCAGAAATATAGAAAATTCTAAAGGGTTCACAAACTTAAGCACCACTGTGTTTGCTAATGCACTAGAAAACTTTGAAAATACTTTTAGAAGACTAAAGTCTAACACACTTTCACAACAAAATGCAAGTCACAAGAGTTTTTAATCACAGACTATGACTTTACATTATTTGCAAGACTGCTACTAGACATTTACATTTACAGCATTTAGCAGACGCGCTTATCCAGAGCGACTTACAATTACAGTCTAGGTACAATCTTACAATCCAAGCAGTTGTGGGTTAAGGGCCTTGCTCAAGGACCCAACAGCAGCAGCTTGGCAGAGGTGGGATTTGAACCCTGGTCCTTCTGGTCCATAGTCCAGCACCTTACCCGCTAGGCTACCACAGTCCAAATTTCGAAAACGTTTATTAATTATTTTTTCCGCATTGTTTTATAAATTATTTCCCATCATGCTCCTGGCAGAATTTTACAAGAAAAGGAAATGTTGAACAATGGAGCAGAAACAGAAGAAGCCTTTGGCCACAGCTGCCCTTGTCTGTGCAGCGATTTGATAAAAAACAAAAAAACAAAAAAAAAACAAAAAAACCACCAAACACAGCCTAAAACAAAAAGTTATCCTCCTTTTGTAAAGTTCAACAGAACCATAGTTTCCGAGGCCTCCCCCAAAGTCTCAATCATGTCACACTTCTCTACCTGCCACAAACGTTCGTGAAATTTGAAACTGCTTGAATAGTTGTTTGGTGTAAGGCCGGCTTAACACTAAACACCAAGTGACCTCACTAATGCAGACAAGTTTCCAATGTCAGAATAAATTCATGAGACTCTTTCTACAGTTGTTCTGTGCTCAAGTCATGTCATTTATTTGATCTAAAATAGTCAGGATAACTATCTTGAGTCAGTCTTTTTGTCGATCAATAAAATCAAAATGCTTAATATTACCATAATTCTTGCATTATGAATATTGTCAACAACCAATACATGTTAGCTCTCTCCAGAACCAAACAGAAATCAGCAGAGTGTGTACTGGAACGTCTCTGGTGGGTAGAAAAATGAGACATGGACAAGACTCTGGGGTGGAATTTTAATCACAAATTACTGCACACACCGCTGTGGCCAAATTATGTTTCTGCTCCACCATAAAATACCACCAGAAGCATGACGAAAAATCAACTCAAGAGGAATCTACAGGTATGTGCCTTTTAATAACTGCTTAACACTGTGAAACCAGACATTAGACATTGACCAGACATTAGCACAGCTATACAGTCTATTTATGCTACTGTAATGTAAATATAAAGAGTATGTTCACAAGAAAACTGCTTCCAAACAATATGTAAACACATCAGAGGTACCGCTGAAAACAACAGTGACTGACACAATTCATACTTTTGTTTGACAGAAACCCAAAAGATGCAGTGACAGATATTACGAACAATACAGAAGAGCAGCCATGAAGGGATGAAACAGACTCGAAAAGTGAACCAGTTTACAGTTGTATGTGAGAGAATGGCCGTTTCTCAATACGAGTACTTTTCTGTGCTTGTGTTTTTGTGAAACGTCATCAGTTGCAGGCCAAGTACTGTTCGATCTTTAAGTTCGCATCTAACCAAGTCTGCTCCAAATCCTCTCCTGAGCACTTCTTCCACCACTGACAGGCTTTATACAAGATGTTTTCGGATTTTATCTAGGTGCAAAAAGTAAACCATGCCAAGTACACTGCTGTTCCAATTGTAGAATAGCCGAACTGCGTCCTCCCTTCATCAGGAAAATGTACTCGCAAGTCAAACTTCCTAGTCCAGACTAGGAAGTACACAAGTCAGAACTTCACGTACTTGGTATTGAGAAACGGCCAATATATACAGTAGTGGGGGGACAAAC
Organism: Ancistrus triradiatus; assembly: GCA_025084515.1. Classification (NCBI taxonomy): domain Eukaryota; kingdom Metazoa; phylum Chordata; class Actinopteri; order Siluriformes; family Loricariidae; genus Ancistrus; species Ancistrus triradiatus. The sequence continues at coordinate 347,637 of JAJAGP010000029.1, read as the reverse complement.
AACGGAGTACTATTTACAATAGGACATGCAAACAAATACCATTTACAGCTTGTTAGAAATAAGCAGCAGAAAATCATACACATAATTAACTTGCACAAAAAGTGTCTCTAAAGACATCAACCGAGTTAGAACAGTCTAGTTCAAATGTGATCTAACAAGCAAGTGAGCACACAACCGGTAATGTAGGTAGTTACACACACATACACATCATGTTATACCTGTGAGGACTTTCCATTTATAAAATGTTAATGCTACACCTAACCCTTAACCTCAGTGATATAAAGCAAGTCGTTTGGATTTTCAAATAAAAGCTGCCGTTTGACTGGAAAATCAGTCCTCACAAGTCGAAATTCCAGGACATTTGGTCCTCACAAGTATAGCAAGACGAGTACGTACACACACACAGAGCTCTGCTGCCTTGATTGGATGTTTATGGTCACAATATCCTGAGTTAAAAGACAGATTTTCTTTCTTATTATAATTTATTATCATTGTCAACAATATGGTCGTTAAAATGAATGGACGTTGATCGAATAGTCATTAAATAGCACATACCTGTAGTAACCATGCAAGATCATTGTGATTAAAAACTCTTGGACTTGTCTTTTGACGAGAGAGTGTGTCAGACTTTAGTCTTTTCAAAGTCTCCTTGTGTATGGATAGCATAAAGGAAATTGTATTAAGAAAATGTTTACAGACTTACATTTGTGTACTGTTTCGGCAACCACAAACTTTCTCCCTACGACGGTGGAATTATGGGATAACTTGTGGTATAAGGCCTCCATATAACGGAGTGACTACAAATGTACTAAGTGTAATACAGTAGTGACCTGAAGCCTGTTTCAATTATGTTTGGTTGAAGGTGTAAACAAAACTACAGGACTAAACCCGAGTAGCTCTGGCTCAGAGCACAGTAATGTTATGTAGCGTTAGTGAGTGGTTTCAATCACAACTAGCTCCCTTACCAATGCACCACACCAGCGTAAAATAAATATATCTGTAATCTATCTAAGTGCACTATCTAGCCATAATGGAGCTATTTGGAATGCGGCCTACATAAAACCACAACGTTACCTTCTTCATCGTTGAAGCTGAGCAGACTGGCTTTAGGCTCTTCCCGGACTTCCTTCTTTTTCTTGTCTTTACAAAGCTTCACAGAGCCAGACTGAACTCCGTTTCCGTGGTTGTTGAGAGGATTTAATGACGGACCGGTTTCAGGTGCGGTTGTGTTAGCACCGTCCGGCCCCGGTCCGCATGGCTGTTGTTGCTGCACCTCTTCCTTCTCGTCATCGTCTGAATCATTCCTGCGTCTGAAATTGCACCTCTTCGCCTTTTTAAACATTGCAACCTGGCCGCAAATATTCTATCCCAACGACGTAGAAGCTAACCTGAATTGCTGCTGCAAAGCACCAAACACAATGCTAACGATCCTCCAAGGTCCACCATTTCCCCCCCTTCACTATGAACGGTGACTCTTCTTCGGTACCGATTTCAGACGCATCAATTGCATAACGGATTCACTGCCACCCTGTGGAGAATAGAACAATTTCATCTGCAATCAGATTCGGTTCTCGCTCCTTCGATTTACAAAATATACATAAAGGTCTACCCAACTCGCGTAATTGGACCCACTTTATTGGTAAAAAGTCAATTTTATCCTTGATGGCTGAGCAGAACTACAGGACACGCCACACAAATTCACCACAAGCACTACTTTCCCGTAATGCCTCAGTATCTCTCCATAACGGCTAAGGCTTTCAGTCAGAGCCAGTTTATTTCGTTTTTTCTCATGGACAGCCACAAATATTTAATACAAATATAATATATATGTATGTCACATATAACTTACCAAAAGTACAAATTATACCACACACACAAAAAAACATTAATTAAACTAGCAAAGCAATCAGTTATGTTAGCAAAAGCAAAATTCATGTAATTCATAAAAATAAAAATAAAAGTTTTAAATTGTTCTTCATTTCTCATCAATTGGCAGAGTAATGCACACTTTAGTACTAAAACTTTAGTACTATGTGGTGTTTAACAGACTTACTTTTAATGCACAGTTGTGACTGATCGGCAAGCAATGGGCTACAGCTGTGCCCCTCTAAATTCTGTGAGTAGACAAGTAGTCAAGAAACATCCCTGACTCCCTGGCTCCAATTCATCATAGGACAAATACACTCACACACTAAGGGCACTTTAGAAACACCAATTAACCTAACAAGCATGTCTTAGGAACATGCAAGGAAACTGTCCACAGAAAAAATACACGCCAATAAAGGGAGGCCACACAAACTCCTCACAAGTGGAGTCAAGGGTTGGGCATTTCAAATCATTCTTAAATTATGCTGAACTCTTTGTTTAAAGAATCATGAAAAGCAAGCACCTGTGTAATGCAGAAAGTTGAATAAAAAAATAAAATAGCAAAAGTAACACAAAAATAATAAAAGTTGATACGTTAATTGAATGAACAGTTGTGATAAGAGAATAAAACTGCTGCTAACCATCATACCTAATCATCATACCACTCCTTAGCCAGTGGTTGTGTCTTTGAGTTCCATCTGGCATGATTAATAAGCATGAGACCTATAACCCAGAGGCCAATGGATTTCTGTTCTCCTTGCTGAAGCATGAATACTCCTATCACAGAGTGTACGCAATACATTTGATTGCACCATATGGAAAAATGGAATGAAGAAATGGCTACTCATCCTGGAAAGGTGATCACAAACCTAACGCATCAGCAGAGTGGCGCAGCGGCAGCGTGCTGGGCCCATAACCCAGAGGTCGATGGATCGAAACCATCCTCTGCTAAAGCCTGTGCCTTATTAACACTCTCAAGCTAAAGTCTGCATATACTCTGTGTTTTAATTTTCATCACACCTAATACAATTAAATGTTCTTCCACTTCCTCTAAGCCATCTTGAAAAATCAGAGTTTATAGGCTATTCCTGATGCCAAAAGCACAGTGAGGCTTGGAATTGTGGTTTCAATTCCAACGAACAGTCAAAAACAAACAAGGTAGATGGACTGACTGAAACCATCATCTGCTGAATTCTTTTTTAACCCTCTCAAGCCAAAGGCAGCCTAGACTCTGATTTCATTCATTTTTCATTTTTTCATGATTTCATCATACCTAACGCATTTAAAACACCTCCTGTGCCAAGGAATTGTGTGTTTGATTCCCATCAGGGGTGATAAATAAGTCTAGAGTGCTGATCTTATAACTTAGGGGACAATGGATTTCTGTTCTCCTTGTTGAAGCATATATTATCAATGAAAAAGTGATCCAGTGGGATTCTGCTGGGCTTGTAACCTAGAGGTCAATGTATTAAAGCCATCCTATGCTTTAGTAGCGCTTAGGCTCTGTTCTCTCAATTTTACATAATAGAGTTAAACTTTCTTCCACTTAGATGTAGTCATTTTGAATAATCTGAGTTTAATATTCTTAACGGAAATCTGACAAAATTCCTGATGCCAAAAGTTAAATATACTTGGAATTGTTTGTATGCAAATGCTAGTGAGCTCAATTCCCACAACAGTCAATACACCAACAAATGTATTACAGTTTAAATCTATCGTCTAAACAGTCGGCTGATGGAAGGACCAGTAAACTTCCATCTGTAAACTCAGATTTTTCAAGGTGATTTCAAAGAAGTGGAAGGACTAGGCCAATTACATTTGAGGATGGCTGAACAGAATTCCCTTTTTGAACTTTCGCTGCAAATAATTTCAGCTTATAGTTGTTTGTCTTTCTAAACATCTAGAAGGAATTTCCGAACAATGCAGTATGGCAAACGTTACCAGTAAATAGTGGTAACGTAAATAAAACTAAAGCCTAATTGTAATCTGTAAATTCAGATTTCTCATAATTACTTTAAAAAAGCTGCACAGAAAAGAAAGTTATATTTGAGGATGGCTTAGCAGAACTCCCTTGTTGAACTTTGATTCAAACCTGCCTTCAATAGTCTTATGTTTTAAGAAGTCCAGAAGAAAATTTTGATGAGGGTAGCTTGGCATAAAGTTGCCAATAACTCTCAAACTCAAACTCTAAGCTACAGTACTTGAAAATACATTCTATGAGTAAACCTTATTGAGTGCGTAGACATAAGCCCTAGTGGCCTAATGGATAAGGCACTGGCCTCCTAAGCCAGGGATTGTGGGTTCAAGTCCCATCTGGGGTGATGTTTAGGAGAGAGCTGGGTCTTGAAGCCAATTCCTCTCCTTTTGACTTGGTGAAGCTCCGATGTTCTGTGCTCCACCGAAACTCTACACAATAAGTTTTCTCACACCTATCACAATGCAAAAAAGAAAAAAGCCTACACAGTCTGGAAATGTGGTTGAGAGCATCACCTTTTTTCCCAATATCTGCAGCTTGGCCTAGTGCTCTCCCCATAACCCAGAGGTCCCTGGCTTGAAACCATCCTGTGCTAAACTCTGAGTTTTGTTAACATTCTCACACCAAAGGCAGCCTAGACCCTGTGATTTTGTTTCAATCACAAATAATAAATTTAAAAGCACTTAAGCCAGATATTATGTGTTTGTGTCCCATCTGACATAGGAAAGTGTTTGGCCTATAACCCAGAGGTCAATGAATTTCTGTTCTCCTAGCCAAAGCATCTATTACAGAGTGTACACAATATGTTTTACTGCACCTATTACAATGGAAAAATGCCTACTCACCCTGTAAAGGTGTTTGAGAGTCCCATCAACTTTCTGGGGTCAGTGCCCTTCCACTTCCTTGAAGTCAACTTGTAAAATCTGAATTTATAGATTATTCCTGATACCAAAAGCTCAATGAGGCTTAGAATTGGGGACTCAGTTCTCACCAAAAGTCAAATGGAAGGATGGGAGGATCAAATGGGAGGATTCGTGCAGCAGATGTTTTCACCACGATTTCCAACAGACGTATTACAGTTAAATTCTATCAACAGAATTCCCTTCCTGAACCGGCCTAGTTGAATAGACCCTGACCTCACAAACCAAGGCGTCAAACACGCCTGGAAACATGGCGGAAAATATTAGGGTTCACACTGTGGCCGCTAGGTGCCACTGTTGATCCCTCAGCGCGATCGCGCAGACGCCAATCTAATTTGGTGTTTTCCTTATGAAAGTGGCGACACCTGTTGTTGTGCCTATTTAAGCGCACCTTTGGGCTCACACAGGCTTTGCACCATTGCTACTCGCAATGCAGCTGAAACAGGCTGTTGCACCAGCCCTCACCCGGCTTTGATTGCTTCGTGTTTTTGAGCGCTGTTTTCGGTTTGATAGGGACAATGGTACGACTGGTGATTCGTAGATCGTCAGTTGGTAGCAATTGGGAGATAGGGCCTAGATGCCAGCGTAGGGCCAGTATTCATTTTTATTTTATGTTTATTTTTGCCGGGTCTTCCCATGGCTGTTTGGAGTCTTGCTCGCTGCTGTGAGACTCGCCCCTTCCTTGTCTCTCTCTCACACCGTCACCCCCTTCCTGCTTCGTGATTGGGGGAAAAATGTTCCCCACGCGATCGTGTGTGTTGAAAGGACGCTGAGCTCTCTTAGTCTCGTCCTTTTCATTCCTGCGTCAGCCTCATGCTCCCTGAAGCTTAGGGAGAACTGTGAGACGCTCTTTGCAGACGTTCCGTTCTCGGGAGTCACCTTCGCGGATTTTTTTTACCTTTAATTTTTGTGAACATTTATTTCTTTTATATATATTATTTTATATATATTATATTTTGGTTCACCACTTTTGTCTGGATCTAACTGCATTTGGGTCCTAACCTTTATATATTTTTTTTCTGGGTCCACCTGCTGCTTTTAACATAGCAAACCCTAAAAGAAAGCCCCACAAATTTTCTGGTGTCAGCAGAGTGGCGCAGTGGATGCGTGCTGGTCCATAACACAGTGGTTGATAGATTGAAACCATCCTTTGCCAAAGCCTGCATTTTCGTTAACATTCCAAACACAGCATACACTCTGTGCTTTCATTTTCATCACACCGAATACAAATACAGTTAAACGTTCTTCCATCTCCTTAAGGTCATTTTGAAATATCTTAGTTTATAGATTATTCCTTATACCAAAAGCTCAAAAAGGCAGGAGTTGTGGGATTAAATTCATCAACCACCGGGTTATGGGTCCAGCACGCTTCTGCTGCGCCACTCTGCCGACACTGGGGAGAAACTATTTTAAAGGACATCATCAAATCAAACCATTGATTCCTCACTTAAATTAAGAAACTAAAATAACATAAATTAATAAACTAAAATAACTTACCTTTTAATATCCCGGGTGCCACGCAGTCCTTCAGATTCTAAAAAATGGCCTGATGTATAACAGTATATCTGGGTAACATAGTAGCATTTTGCACATAACTGTTAGAAGTTCAGTATTTTATATATATATATATTAAAAAATAATATTAGACTGGCACAAACAAAGCAAACAGAGGTGCGGAGGGTAAAATACTGAAGCCTAGAAAAAGAACCATGCATGCCAGAACTATTGTTCATGATGAATCATTTATTTATAGTTGTCCACCAGCATAAGAAACAGCTCTTCTAAGAGCTCTCTTCTAGTCTATGTGCTATATATGTCACTCACAAAACATAACCTGTTGATAACCTAGGAATAATGAAAATATGGTTTTCTCAAGTCTCATCCCTCAGCAGAGTGGCAACATGCTAGTCTCATAACTCAGAGGTTGATGGATTGAAACCGTCCTTTGCTAAGGCCTGTGTTTTGTTAACACTCTCAAGTCAAAGGCAACCTACACTCTGTGCTTAATTTTTTATCACACCTAATAAGATTAAACATTCTTCCACTTCCTTGAAATCATGACGGTTATTTCTGGATTTATATTCTCCTTGTTGAAGCATCTATTGTCAATGCTATACAAAAGTGTATAGACAATAAGTTTGATTGCACCTATCACAATGGAAAATGCCTACTCATACTGGAAAGGTGGTCACAAGCCTCATCAGTGTGCCAGGGCCATAAAAGTGGTAGAGCGGGAGCATGCTGGGCCCATAACCCAGAGGTTGATGTGTTGAAGCCATCCTGTGCTTTAGTAGCAATTTTAATGAATAGAGCTTAGACTCTGTTCTCTCATTTTTATCAATACCAATACAGCAGTTAAACTTTCTTCCACCTATTTTAAGTCATTTTGAATAATCTTTCATAATCTTTCGGTTTTTTTCGTTCACAAAAGTACCTTAAACTTGCCACAAGAAAATAAATTCCTGTTGTTATAACTGTAAATAATACATAGCTTCGTATTTTATGAACTTACAGACATTTATCTTCTGTCTAACTAGTATCTTGTAACTAATACAAAATGGCGTCACGCAACTGAACTTAATTAAGTGCAATATCTAAATACGCCACGACGTGGCACTATTATAACAGCGAAAAGCCACAGAAATACTCATGCCCGGTATTATTCCACTACATAAAGAAAACTAATGTGCTGTTTTGTCATACTTAGTCATAATTTTTTTAGCTTCCTTTATTGTGTGTTTAGGTATTCCTGTGTAAGTTTAGCACTATGTAGTATTGTTTGATTTCATAGTTCAAGTCATGTGCTTTATGTGTCCTGTATTGTCAGCGTGTCCTATATCTGTGTAGCCTAGCCTATTATGCTGCCTTCAAGTCCTCCTCGAAAGTTCCTACTTACGATCTCGAAGTGTTTATTGTCGGGTGGTGAAAATGGACGCAAAAAGAAAACTTTGGTTTGTACTACTTCTGTTTTTGTATAGGCAAAATCAGCAAATCTATTTAGCCTTACTTGAAGAAAATGAAGCAAAATGGACATGCATTAGGTGAATGATGTTTTATAAAGTTAGATTCATTGAATCACATAGGTTAAAATATTACATTTTTCGCGTATTGGTTAGCCATTTAAGAAGCTTAACCTGCAAGGGTTCGAGAGTTGTTGGTTAATAACAGAAGTACAACCATTGTAAGGTACAAATTGTCTACGTGTGTATGTGCGTGTGTGCGTTCCTCAGAAATGTTATTCAACAGTACTACACAATGAGAATACCCCAAGTTCTGAAGACTGGTTCTGGTTCGGAATGGATCCTACTGCTGAGCATGGATGCCCACACCTATCAAAGCCATATGCGGATCTCCAGAGAACAGTTTTATCTATTGGTTGATGAACTGCGAAATCTTGGGCTAACAGATGACTATCAGAATGGAGGTCCAGCACAAGCTCCGGTGATTAAGAAGACTTTCGTATTTCTATTATTTCAGATAAATTTAATGTATCTCAAGGAACAGCTCATAGCATTGTCCTGGATGTTTTGGAACTGACCTGTTTGCATTCAAAAGTTTACATTAAATGGGCCCCTGAATGTGACAAGAAAAGTACTTCATCTGTGTTTCAACGTCTCTGTGGCATTAGGGACATCATTGGTGCCACTGATGGATGCCATGTAAAAACTCAGAGGCCAGTAGTTAGAGGAGAGGATTACCTCAACAGGAAATGCTTCTATTCACTTCTCCTACAGGGCATTGTAAATGACCAGGGTTGCTTCTTAGATATTTTTACGGGTGTGCCAGGCAAAGTGCATGAAGCACGAATGTTAAGGGTCTCAACTTTTTTGGAGAACTGGCAGCAATTTATGGGAACACAATACCTTTTGGGAGATACTGATGATTACCCTTTTATCATTACCCCCAAATGTGATAATGGTGCACTAAGTGAAAATGACCTGCAGACGAATGCCAATATCAGCCAAGGGAGAGTTGTAGTGAAACAGGCTTTCGGAAGAATGAAATGCAAGTGGAGAAGAGTTTGTGATCTCAAGAACTCACGTTTTGATGTATTGTTCAAAATAATTGTTGCAGCCTGTACACTACATAATATGAGTAGGCCCGACAACTGTATGTGAAGAACATCCCCACGGATGTCCAAGACTCGAGGATGACAACATTTGATTACATGGGAGGCCTAGTGTAAGGAGATGATGGCCTGCTGGCAGTGGTTGTGGAATGATATGGGGACAGCCAAGGAGAACTAGGCCTGGAAGTATCCCTTATAATTGCCTCCGGATTCTTGATTTCTACACCCTCTGCAGTGGAAAGTCAACATCATGTTTTCCTCCAATTCTGAACTTCCATTTCATTGTAGAATTCAAACTTCACGGCACCTCAGCCTGTTGATTTGTTGTGGTCTTTAATTTTTTTTAATGCATCCCCTAGGATTGCCCACTTTCTTGCAACTTTTGAATGATCAAGCTGCTCAGTTAGTTTCTGTGATATTTCCATCCAAAACATCCTTTATCGGCCGTGTGCCATTCGCACTCTAGGTGTTACTCTGGGTGTCAATCACCCAACTCATACAAAGACTTTGACAAATGTCAAAAAATGTCAGTTACACAGAAGCAAACAAAGCATATGGTAAGGCCACCAATATGTGATGCAGCTTGTTATAAGACTGAATGTACCTGAACAACACAAAAATATATGTGCACAAAATCGATATCTGTGCACGAGGCAACACTTTCTGGGTTTTCTCAGTTTTGTTGTAATTACTCATCAACATAAGTGCAAGTTGCACAAAATGCAACTTTTTTTTTTTTATAACAACATGCAAAACTACTGGTAGTAAACTAAAAACTTTTACCGTCTACTGTAGTAGCAGCATCCATGCTGGCAGCTGCCATGACGTTTCGTTACTGATATGCCCCCACCTCAGAAAGTTGGGGCTCATCGAAAAATCCAAGTTTCCCACCAGTAAATACGACATTGCGGTCCCGTTCATGTTCGCTCATCTCATAAATACGATATTTCCTATATCACTTGAAGGCAGTCTTAGTCTCTGCTTGTCCCTATCTTGTTAGCCTATGTCTATTCACAGCAGTACCATATATTGTGTCTTTTCTCTGTATCCACCATATTTTGTAATAAATCACCCTTGCATTTTCATCTATCTCCATTATTTTCGATGTCTGCAATCATGACACTTAGACACTTGAAGTTTACTAATTCACACAGCTCTGAGAGATCTCATTTTTACTTTAATCTGGGGTACCTTTTTTTATTTTTTTACATTTTCATTGTTTTCTTTCTGATAATGGACCACTTGCCTAAATAAACTAGATGTTGCTTTACAACAAGGAAATACTTGACTAACATAGAAAATACACTCATTGACAAAAAAAACAAAAAAACTTACCAAGAAGGAATTGTTGGAATCGACTGAAACTTTATATGTATGCATGTAATGACGATATATGTAAGTGATTACAATATTAGAGCAAAATGATACATTTAGTGAGGAAATCTGTAAAATTGGAGAAAGGAGAAAGGAGGCTCTAGTATCCTGTTAGGCTTCCTCTAGCCTGGATATAAGATGAGACACAGTTGGGCATTGGAGGCAGGCAGATTCCATATGGTATCTTGTGGCATATTTGCCCACAGATGTTGCAGCTGGGCCTGTATATCCTTATCCATTACACCAGCAGATGTGGAAGTGTGTTGCTGCATAGCAAAGGCATGTTTGAAGTGCTCACCATGAGGCCTCCATACTGAACCCATAGATGAACCTGACCAGTCTACTGGAAGTCTGTGTGGGCTGTGTGGGCACCTGTTTGCCACGTATACATGCCCTCACAGAACCACTGCTCCCAACACCTCCTAACAGCTAGGTCATAACGGCCAAGATGGCGGGCAATTAGTCAAAATGACCATCCTACTTCTCTCAGTCCAATGATGCGCCCCTCTCAAAGTCAACTAGGTAAAATGCCTTTGCGTGTGTCATAGTGGAATGTCTAGTAGTCAACGATCTCGCACCAAAAGTTACACTACCCAAAAGTAGCATCTGAGAGGCTTTTAATAGGGCAGCGGTGGAAGCACCTCTATGCTCTCTTGTGGCAAGACCCAGTGTCTAATCAGACCACATCTGTAATAATCTGCCTGAGACATAACAACATGCTGAGTTTGCAGCAATCCAACATTTCTGTGTGGGCGCTTTACTTTTTTGTCATTGAATATATATTTACAATTGTATAATTATATTTTGTAGGCGGCGCAACTCTGTTTTTTTCAAGAATTTCCGACCATGTTTGCATGTAATTTTACTGATGACGCAGATTCTGTTCATACAGTATTTATGGTGACGCACTAGACTTCCTAGATGTCTAAAATGTGCCATGTCAGGAGTTCTGTTGCTTATTGTGTTAATGTACACTATTTTACTGTTTATTTTCCCAGCCAAACATTTAAATGAACTTTACGTCCTTGAATGTACCTTGTTCCTGATAATGGCTCAGATAATGAGTAGACAAATGTAACAGGAACTCTATATCCATCATTTCTTATGGGAAACCAGAGGTGTAGCACTGAAGTTTGGGCCCTGGGCACAGTAGTTTGCCAAGGGCCCCCTTGCTCTCCACCAAATAACCAAAAAAATAAGAAAAGAAAAAAACCCACAGACACATCACTTTCGCTATGTCAGACGTTTCTAAATTCCTCCCACCCCCAACCTTTTTAGCTTTTGGCCTAAAACTGTCCTTTTGGAATAAAAAAAATAGAAAAGTCAGAATGCACTTTTTGTCCATACAGTGTAGATGGAGTTTTTGGCGATTTTCCTGACATTTCACTTCAACTCATGTACACGTGTATGTTGTTATCCTTGTGGAGATATTCCAAAGACAAAATGATTAACGTAGCAAATTAATGGTATGCCTAACCTTAACCTCAGAAATGAAAAGGCAACTTTTTTGATTTTTAGGTTTTTTTTTCACTTTTTTAAAGAACAGCAACTTTATAACAGTTATAAAAACATGGACACACAAACACAACAAGCATAAAGAAGCAAATATTATATATTAGGAAGTTGAAAAGGACGTTCTCCCAACCAAGGAGGGCCCTGGGTAGGCAGGTCCACCATTACCCGCTGTCCCACTCTCCTGTGGGGAAACTCTCTGACTCATGGCACCTTCAGAATTTTTGGTGATGTAGATTAATATAGTGGCTCTGGAGACTTTAATGCTTGTTTCTCTCTCACTCTCTTTAAACTCTCCCTTTTGCTTGCACTCTCTCTCATCCTTATGTGTGTTATGTGTGTGCTGAGCATGCATGTGTTCGTCTGTCTTGAATGAGAGTTTGTGTGTAGTGTGTCAGGTTCTCCCTTCTGGTTACTTCTGAGTAAATGTTTTAAACTTATGTCATTTAGCATTTGTAAGACGCGCTTATCCAGGGCGACTTGATTTATACAACTGATACAGTCTTACAGTCCAAGCAATTCTGGGTTAAAGGGGCATACAGTCCTAACTCATCATCTCACCAGGTCTGTGTTATGGATATTTTTGGCGAGAGGCTAAATGAACTGAAACATGGTTCTTTAACTGCTTTAATGTCAAATTCTGGACCTTTCAAGCCTTTGACACCGCATTACAAAGGTCACTCGCCAGCAACTTCAACCATACATGGAAGTGACTTTTCTAATTAACCACAGTGCTGTGTTTCCTCTAAGATTCTCAGGGGCAAAATCAGAATACAATCTTAAGACTCCAAGGTGATATGATAATAATGGAGGACAAGGGAACATTCCCCGTAATTAACAATACACAAAGGAATCTTTGTTGGTACACACAGGATTACACATAATCCCATTTTCTGCATGTCTGATCTAGTTTATAAACAATACATTATTTATATTTATATATTTAGTGTTGTAATACACGTGATAATAATATATACAAAGATACAAGGAGGGTTAAGTAAATTTGTCTTTATCCCTTTCCACTGTTTACCAATGCTTCATAAAGATTACAGCAAATGATAGAATAGAACGGACAAAGTGCAGACAAAGCACAGATACTTAGTTGTTTGACAATACCTTTTAACACATGTTAAACAAATTTACTTGATTCCCCAGTCTGAGGGGTCCAAAGATTGGAATTCACAGGGTACAAATTAAGTACAGTTAATTTGCAATCGGTATTGCTGATCCTCCCAGAGGACATCCAGAGTGCGTCGCTTGCCTCAAAGGATGTCCAGAGCACGCTGCCGCTCTCTGAGGACGTCCAGAGCTGCCCTTGTTCTTCTGAGGAGGTCTGCCTTTGCTTCAGGGATTTGCCCTTCTATGCCGCATGGAGGACGTGCGTGCCAGTTCCCGAAGACTCCCGTCTCTGAGCCCGACCCCGCTCGCCAGCAACCCAATGGTGACCCCGATTGCCAGCAACCCGAAGGCGAACCCGCTCGCCAGCAACACGAAGGCGACCCCGCTTGCCAGCAACCCGACGGCGACCTCGCTCGCCAGCAACCTGACGGTGACCCCGATTGCCAGCAACCCGACGGTGACCCCGATTGCCAGCAACCCGACGGTGACCCCGATCACCAGCAACCTGACGGCGATCCCTGCCAGGTCAATGCTGCCCCAGGGGCCCGCATGCCGCCATCATTGGGCCATTGGGAACATTGGGCCAGCCGGGTTCCCTAGGACTCCCATTGGGAGCATGGCCCGATGGCCACCTATCAGTGTTGGTCCCATCTCTGTGTGTCCTGTGTGTCCTGGGCATCCAGTCTTGTTCTCTTCTTCCTTGTTGTCTCTTCTCCTCCTTAGTTTTGTGTCTGTACTTCCTCTATTCTAGCTCCCTGCTTTGTTTTCATCTGTGTTTTGTTCTGCTTCCTTAGGTTAGTCTGGGTCTGTCTGGTATCCTCGCTTTTGTGTTCCTGTCCTTTACGCTTTGGAGAAGCCCCTTCAGAGGGGGGTTATGTAACAATGATGCAAGCTGGATGGCTTGTATCAATCTAGTTTTAACTTCCCCTGTCGCTCTTCTGTTTCGACAGCATGTGGGACTGTTGCCACCTGCTGTCCTTTCCTATAAATACATCTCTTCCTGTGCACTTCTTTGTCTGGCTTCTTCACTCTGTGGTTTGCCTTGACTCCCGTATGCCTCTGTTTCCCATTTTGTCCGGTCTTTGTATCTTAGTCTTTACTCATTAGTGTTATCTCTGGTTGTCTTTAATTGTTTGTTTCATGTTGAAGCTTTGTTTGACTGTTAACATTTCTGTGTGTTCTGTTAGCCTATTAGCCTATTAGCCTTTTGTGTGAGTGTTCTTTGTTAGCGTTAGCCTTGTTTGTTTTCTTATTTGTTTTTGGTTGTTAGTTGTTTTTCTCACCATTCTTAGTTTAGATTTCCTTGGTCTGTTTATGTTTTGCACCTGAGTCACTTGTGCGTACGTCTGCCTCCCTTTTCCTTTTGTGCCCTGACCGTGATAAGATGCAGTTGTAGTTTTACGTAGTTGTGTTTATTCTTATTACTCTATATTTTAAGGGAACATGTAGTTTTTTTGTTGTTAACTTTAAGTTTTGGCAATTTTGTAAACTATAGCAGCTCAGTAAGAGCCAGGTATCTGGAAATGGCAGTTCTTGAAGGCCTGGATTCAAATCCTACAGAACTTCATTCATTTACAGAACTCTGTGATGGACTGATCCCCTGTCCAGGATGTACCTCTGCCTACACCCAGTAAATTTTAGGTTAAAATGCTTTGCCTAGTTTTTATAGCAGAATAAATCAATACACATTGTGTATCCTATTTAGAATGACAAAATGTGTAATGTATTCTTAACGTCCTACAACTAAAAATTACTCATTTATTGTGGTTGAATGTGAGACAGTACATTCCTATTACGTAAGCGGGCTACAATGAATATTTGAGTAACTGAGTAACATTGTATTGTGGAAGAATACATTTGATACCTAAGTACTCTGCTGATTGTGAAGCTTTATTGAGACACTCACCTGCATGCACTGAATTAGCTCTTAAAAGACAGTGTGAAATCTTAACGAAGTGTGTAAAATTATAAAAAAATAAAATAAATTTATAATCACACTTAGAGGATGTGCACCTGGCTTTTTTTTACTTCATAGCAAATAAACAAATCACAGATATGACATCAAACAATTTTTCTTTAATAATTAAATATTCTGGCTTTGTGAAGCATACCTCAAACAAATTAATTTCAATAATGGAATACCTTTTCCATATCAAGTAGAGGAAAACAATTATGGAATTATGTTGAAGAAATAAATTACGGAAAAAAACACACAACTAGTGTTGTGCTTATGGGGCTTTCATGACGGTCTGAATTCGTTGACGCAGGGACTTCACTAATGAAACATAACATTCTACACCAAACTTAACATTCTTTGCTTTGTGGCAAGATGCCTTATCTTCTAAAAATCTGTGTCTCACAGCACAATAAGTCACAAAGGCTAAAAAAACATAACTGTTGTACTAGACTATTCATTGCAGGCATGATAATATGATACACCGAAAGAGATAACATAGCAGGTACATACTGTTATCTTTTGTGTGTTTCTCCTCTTCTTTTCTCTTTTTTCTAAACTGGGTACCTGATGGCTTAGAGCTTTCCTTGTCAGTTTATATTCCTGATTCAGCACTTCTATACATTACCCATCCTCCAATACTGTCAACCAAGAGTTAAGACAGAACCAGTTCACCTTAGTTATATACCGTGTACAGAGTGAGTTCATAATATTGTTAATGATTTTTCAAACATGATTTTAACCCTTTCACGCATAGTGGTTACTATAGTGGACAGAAATTCAATAGCTGTTTTCTTGCATATGCATGAGTTTTCATGTCACAATTGCACATCAGCCACTAGAGTGGACGCTATTGTGCCTTGTTATATGCTATATACTCACAAAAGTTTATTTTATTGACTGTTTTCTTAAAGACATATTTCATTAGTTGAGCTTCAAACGTATGTTGTCCACCCTAATAGACATATCACCAACTCTTTGAATGGGGCATGTTTAAATTTTATTTTTATTTTTATTTTTATTTTTTTTTTTGGGGGGGGGGTTCCATGCCCAAAGAGTAATAAAAAAACTTGGGAAAACATCCTGAAGTAGGTTATCATAATTCATGCATGAAAGGGTTAAAACAATATGTCTTTATTACATGCCAGTCTATATGAGATATGAGGCACATGCACCAGACGCCCTGACCTCACTTGTCCCTAACACCTGTCACAGGAAAAGTAGAAGGATTCACAAGAAAAGTTTTGTGTGCAAGTACAAAAACATCTGTCAAAGCAGCAGCATCAAACAACCTTTTTCTCATTCATATGAATTACTATAATTAGGCTCAGAAGTTTTTAATCCTTCTAATAAGATAAGGTTCTTTAACTGGGTGACACCTGTTACCCTAGGATGACCCCACTTTTTATATAAGGCTTTTGTTCCTCAAGTAAAGTCAACAAATGTGAGGTCCACCAATTTCTTGTGAGGCTGAAATCATTGTCTGTATGCTTCAGGTACATTTACATTTAGCTATTTAACAGGTGCCCTTATTCAGAGCAGTTTACATCTGTTACAGTCTTACAATCCAAACAACTGCAAGTTAAGGGTCTTGCTGAAAAACCCAACATTGGCAGCTTGGCAGAGGTGGGATTTTAACCCTAGACAAAGACCTTCCAGACAAAGGCCAGTACCCTAAATGCGAGCCTACCAATCACTTGAATATTGAGACCATTGATGGACTGGCTTATGCAGTCAGTGAAGGGAGGGTGGAGATGATGCTGGAGATCTGGCTTTGTGAAAATCAGACCATTACTGAATGGAATCTGGACATCTTTACTAATGCATATGCTTGGAGTACAGTGGCTTTTACCTTGTGACAATCTAGGATGTGCTCTACACTTAGAGGACCATATATCCTGTGCCTTACCAAGCAAGCAAGCACCACATGTCCTCAGGCTTGAAATAAAAATCCACCTCAGTTTTGTCTGAATGGAGGTACTAGAGATATAAGTTTGCTTATGCCAATCTCTGAAGAAATTCTTCCTGTCTCTAATTCCGGACTCCATTGACCTGCAGAAACCGGGTCTCTCGCTCTTGCTTCTTAATTGCAAGATCCAACTTCCTAAACTTAAGTGCCATACTGAAATCACTTAGAGAACTCTCCCAAGGTAGGATCTATTCCTACTGGATCTATTCCCAGTGGTATCCAATGGAAACCCCAGCCTCCCTCAACTCAGATAATTCAGCTGTCTCAGCATCCCCTGAAGTAGCAGTACTCACTCTATCAGGGGACACCACCAAAAGCCAGTCCTGACGCAGTTTGTCAATTACAATACCTATTATCTCTGCCTTTCTAGCTGAGCGTGGCATACAAATATTAACTCTTCTACCACAAACAAATAAGCCTTCCTACACTTCTCCAAAGCCACCACAGATGGAGACATAAACCTCTACAAAGCAAAAACTGCCACACCCCCTACCCCCCTCCCAACAAAGAATGCGTTTACATGCACTTAGTATGCACTTAGTATATAACTTTACTGCATTTCGGAGTCCTTCCAAAAATGTTAGTTAGCTAAAGTATTTTCCAGGTGCTGCATTTAATTGTAAGGTTGCCAGATCCCACTAGAGATGTGGGTTGCCAGTTCCCATGAGACAAGTGCGACTGGACAACTACACTTCTCACCCATAATAAAATCTGCCACTACTGAAAAACGCCCTCATCATCACCAAACCTATATTCTATTGGTGGAATGAAAAAAATAATCCAAAACTTGTGTACATTTGTGCATTGACTGTTGATGTAATAATTGCGATCTCCTCTAGTCCTTTATCTGACATGCAACCCCATATAATGAATGAGTGGGGAAATTACATTGCTAAATTGGATAAAATTATTTTGCAACACTCCATGTTGGATTTCTGTATTGAAGGCGTTTAAAAAACTATTTGCTGTGAAAGAAACATGCTGGGTGAACATTATCAGTTCCTTAATTTTTGCCAGGGTAATTCTACTTTGCGCGCTCTCTCTCTCTCGCTCTCTCTCTCTCTCTCTGCTTCAGCTGCTTCAGCACTTTGAATCACTTTAGACAGGACACGCTAGAGTTTACACAATGGAGGTTCATGTGAATCAGTGGTGCTGGTTTACTATAGTCAGTTTTTGTTCTCTCTTTGGCCAGACTAAAGGTATGAACAGAACTTTCTTTATTGGAATAAGAGAAGAAAACTGGGATTACGCCCCGGGAACTTCTGCCCGTGTTAACGGGAAACCTGCTGTTCAGGACGAGTAAGTTTTTATTAGTGATCAATATTTTATTACCTTAGAGTGACCACAGTGGAATAGTGAATTAAAGCTATTGACACATATCGAATGAAATAAATAGTAGTCTTACTACGTTATTACAGAATAACTGTTTCAGAGTACAGTAAGAAAGTTATAAATTGGTCGGTTTTGATAATATGAGGAGGCAGCAGGGATGCGGATATGGTTATCTCAAAATTATTGTTCAGAAGATTTAAATAATTTGAAAGTTTTTTTATCAATATATTTGTATTTCACTTGTGACGTGAAATGACTGACTAAATCAGAATACATTTGTAATATATATATATATATATATATATATATATATATGTGTGTGTGTGTGTGTGTGTGTGTGTGTGTGTATGTATACATACATATATCTACATATACATACATATATGTATATATTGTTCATTTTTGAAATAATAAATATTAAAAAAAGATCTGGATGTGACATATTTCTGAAATTTTCCACGACTAGGCTACTGTGTAATTGTTGGATTTAATAAAGCGGAAACAATCCCAAAGCTGCAGATAGTTCGTGACCCTGCAAGCCTCTTAAGATGTTGTGCTTATACTCAGTAATCATGTCTCTTCTCTAAGTAGCTGAATGAAAATCTGAAAATCAAACAAATAAATTGCAGCAGGAGAAATCTGAAAAAGAAATCTAAACCTTTCCTGTCTGAAATTTTCAGTCAGAAATGTAATTAAAATGCACTTTAAGGGGAATAGTTGTAAATTAAGTTTTACTAGTGGTAGAGAAAATACTGAAATTCATTTTCTTATCCATTTAATGCTGGTCAGGGTCGCGGGAACACCGTTAACTAGCTGGCAGCACAGGACACAAGGCAGGAACAACCCTACACAGGGTGTCATGCCATCATAGGGCACACATATACACTAAGGGAACTTTAGACACGGAACTTAACCTAACATGCATGTCTTTGGAACTCATTTATTTCACACAGACACACAAACTCCACAGGGTCTGAGGTTGGGATCAAAATGGGGAGACGACCGAGCTTACCGATGCACCACCAAATACTGACATATTACTGAATAATACTAAATTACTCAATACTACATTATGTAGACCTGGATTTGCCTTTGAAAAAAATGGTAATAGTCTGTAAACCTTCAAAACTCAGTTGATGAAATACTTCTCAAGCGTTTTATCATGCGGGGCGGTAAAAGTGGACAGAATATGGGCTTATGGGCCTCGCACATGCATTATAGTTTGTTAATAATAAACTTAATGTAGTCATGCTACTACTGAAATTATTGACCGATTGCCATACAATTTGAATAATGCCATACAATTTCTATTAATTAAGTGCCTGTAACGTGTGATTGGATTTAGATATAGATTTAGAGGTGAAAAACCTAGTTTGTGCAGCACTCCAGGATAAGGAAACAGGAGAGAAATCAAATGGTACTGAACATCTCCCTTGGCTGTCTATAATGTTGTCTGTCAGTAAAGAAAAACCTTTAAAACATGTATATGTGTTTATGGATGTATTTCTAAAGCTTACCTTGTAAGACAACATTAAAGCAATTGTATATATTGATATATTAATAATGGAGAAATGCTTGTGTTTCTTCGAGGCATGCATCTATGTTTCTGCTTCAAGGCCCTCATCGGATTGGCCATGTGTATAAGAAAGCAATCTACAGGCAGTATACAGATGAGAGTTACACTCAGGAGATTCCAAAACCCGCCTGGCTGGGCTACCTGGGGCCTGTGCTTCGGGCTGAGGTTGAGGACGTGATACTGATCCACCTAAAGAACTTTGCCTCAAGAAGCTATTCACTGCACACGCATGGAGTTTTCTATGAGAAAGACTCAGAGGGTAATGTATATCTCAATGATTCATTTCAGTTCAGAACACATTTGAGTATACACAAAAGTTATATGCACTAAAGATGAATTGTTTCCTGAATCTGATAAGGCAAAGGAAGGAAATAAGTTTCACAGAACCATTTTGAAAATAAACAAAATGAACAATCATAAAACAATAGATCCAAAATAGCCATTTTAGGTTATTTAGCTGGCTCAGCTCCATCACAGACGTAGTGGCTATTGTGACTAGACAGATTTTGTTATGTGGATATGAGAATGCCAATTTGCAAAAAAAACAACAGAGACCTGTAGAAACATGTCACAAGGTTCACATGATGCTGGAAATATTTTAAAAGCCATTAGAAAAATACATTTTCCAGACCTAGGAAACTTTTGGACAATGATAAAATATCCATTACGTTTACGAAATGTCATTGGATTTTTTTTAGAGTTGTCTAGATTTTTCTACTGATTCAATACATAGAATCTTTATCTCAACTGATAAAAGCCTAAAACTCTGCAGACGTATTGGATTGGTTTTGAGATATTATAAAATAAGGCCACTATGACACATGCTGTCATGCTGGGAACATAACTGATGTTGACTGGATTGACTGGATTAACTGGATTAGAACTGTGGTGTCTCAGAGGTTAGGTGCTAAATTATTGACCAAAAGGTTGAGGAAGTCCCAGCACCACCAATCTGCCTTGTAGGCTTCTTGAACAAGACCTGTAACATTTAGTAGTTTTAACTATTGCATGTAAAATGATACTATATAGCCAAAAGTTTGTGGACAACCAAAAATTGCATCCTCCTATCCTCCTTTGCGATAACAGCATCCTTAAACCTTCTCAGGGGCCTTTTCAATAGATTTTGAAACAAAGCTACGATTATGATTGACGTAATGGGACCTTCACACAGAAATCTGATGCCTTTTTTGTATAAACACTATGAAAACTCCCTGTCGGCTTTCGCTGTGTTATTTTCACATTATCAACTTAAAAAAACAAAGGCACAAGCAAAGATTAGTGCAGGAAGCTATAGTTTGTGTTTGTGTGGGCATGAACATATTAAACTGTACTTAGATAAACAAGAAAACAGTTACATACAGTCACTGTGAAGTTTTCACCATAAATCCCCAGCCTTTCAGCTATATTCTACCGGGTAATTCCTTTAATATCCATGTTTTTATAGTCAATGTGTTGCTTGTCATTGTAAGCGCTTGTGCTCTGCTGCTAGCAGGATGAGCTGTTCTGCCTGACAACAGAGCTCTGATTGGACAGTCTGATTTTCTAGAACAACTAGAACAATTAGAGCAGGTTCCGATTAAAGATTTTACACAGCGGTGTGAAGGACAGAATTAAGATACGTAGGTTCTTTTTCAAAAGTTGACATGCATTTTTTTTCGTTCGTAAAAATCAGTGTGAAAGGCCTTAAGAGGTTGGGAACTGATGTTGGACATCTACTACTATTATCAATTACTATGAGTTGCCATTCCAATTCATCTCATATTTGTCCATATTTGTTGCTCATCCAAGAAATTTTGGGTTAAGGGACCCAACATTAGCATCAAGGTGGAGGTGGGATTTGAATCCTCTAGTACCTTAACCACTAAGCCACCATGGTCCTTTAAAGTCAGGGTTCTGTGCAAGGCAGTCAAGTTCTCCAAAAATGGGACTCCAAAAATCTGGACTCTTTTAGGAGGGCAGAGTATAAGTTAACAGTGAAATACTTAGCTTTAAGCCTGGTATCATGTTGAAAATGGAAATATGAACAATTTAATCAATAATAGATTTGAATTATGTAGTGTTGTAGTTGGTTATGTAGGTAGTGGTGTATGGGTAAACAATGAATCCAATTCCTATGATCAATATTGTGTGATTTTACACCTATTTGTTTTATATATTAGTATGTTTTCAATTTTTATATTTATATTTCATATTTTATCCTTGCAGTTTGTAGCAAAAGTAGTAATTACAAAACAAAAAAAACAAATTTGGTAATGGAAATTTGATTGTCTTTTTTTCATTTAGTTTTTTTTTGTAAACATATGCAGGACTGCTGTTTTTAAATCAGAAGTCATAAGAGATGCTTTGGGTCATAATGTGGTGATTATCTTCTATGTAGGGCATCCTGATTATTTAATTTGTTGAAAGGCTCAAGACTGGACCAGATAAGAAGCTTGTACTGTCTATTCTTGTTCCTTTATTTTTTATTCTCTCAGGCAACAGATGTTTTTTGTCTAGTCATGTTACTTTATCTTTTATTCTCAGTGAATAGTTTTATCTAATCATGGACTGACACCTAATCTGAAGGAAGTCTTTCTAAAACATGACTGGGAGCTCTGTTAGGCCCTTTGTTACATTTGTTTTTGGATGAAAGACATTGCAGTGATGCCAGTCCAACGCTGTATTAACATCACAAACTGGCAAAACTGATTTCTTTGGGACTGCATTTTATAACTAGATCCATAGAACCATCAATTAATAAGATATCATATTTTAAAATATATTATTTTTTGATTTTGCTCAAAGTTTTGTTTGTGGAGGCCGGAATGAATGTTTGAAATCTCTGAACATTTGACTAGTTCTTAATTTATCTAGACAGGGTGACCTCTAACACATTATACCACAGAACTTACAAACAATTATTATTTAAATGATTACTAGTGAGGTATCAGCGGAAACAGGTATTGTAAAAGGGTGGATAAAAGCTGCATCAATGAGCACAAAGTACAAAAAAACCCAACAGACACCAAATAAATCATATTTGTGCATATGGATACAGTACAAAGCACTGTAGTATGTTTAGTCAATGATTAATATGTGTACATTTACTAATTGTGCTTAACGATGGTCTGTAAGACACACAAATGATATATTAGTACAGTAAAACTGGGCAGCATGGTGGTATAGTGGTTAGCATTGTCATCTCAGAGACCCTGGTTGGAGTCCCAGCTCAGCCACTACCTGTGAGGAATTTGGGTGTTCTCCTGTGGTAGCCTAGCGGGTAAGGTACTGGACTATGGACCACAAGGTCCAGGGTTCAAATCCCACCTCTGCTAAGCTGCCACTGTTGGGTCCTTGAGCAAGGCCCTTAACCCACAATTGCTTGGATTGTAAGAATGTATCAATTGTAAGTCGCTCTGGATAAGGGTGTCTGCTAAATGCTGTAAATCTCTGCATGACTTTCGTCCGGGTACTTCAGTTCCTGTAAAGCTTCCCAGTGTGACTGAATGAGTGTGTGTTTGTGTGCCCCGCAGTGGACTGGTGCCCTCTCAGGAGGTTGGTTTCTACCTTGTGCCATGTGCTGCTGTTTAGGCAACGGGATTAAGAGTGTATGGTGGGTGAGTGAGTGAGTAGAGTAAACCCAAAAAGTTGTTTATATAATTAACAGTTCAGATTCTTAGCTGTTTTAGAGCTTGTTTACTGTCATTGTGAAGGAATTTAGCAGAGTAATGTACAGTTGGTATCATTTATTCTAAGACATTATAAATATTACAAAGTTGATAGTATAAACATGACAAAAAATCAACGTTGTATACACTATGAAAAGGGACCAAAAAACAGTGTTAGCTGACATGAAGTTACGTGCATTTTGTGCACCTAAGGAATTGTAGCACTTCTTATCTGGAGTTATGCTTTGCATCCTCGGGGTAAAGAACAGAGCACTTATAAATGATACATTCACCTATAGAGGTATGTGTTTAATCCAGTGTGTGACATGTGACAGTGGTTAATGCTGTTGCCTCACAGCTCCAGAGATCCCCAGTTTGATCTCTGCCCTGGACACAGCCTGTGTGAAGTTTGCACATTCTCCCTGTGTCCCTGGGGCTTTTATTTGGGTACTCTAGTGTGCTCCCACATGCCAAAGACAGACATTATTTTTCTTGGTGTCTCTAAAGTGTGGTAGCCTAGCGGTTAAGGTACTGGACTCTGGACCAGAAGGACTCTGGACCTCTGCCAAAGCTGCCACTATTGGGCCCTTGAGCAAGGCCCTTAACCCACAATTGCTTGGATTGTAAGACTACTCTGGATAAGGGCGTCTGCTAAATGTTATAAATGTAAATGTAAGTGTCCTTGTATATGTGTGTGCATGTACACTGCAAGTGGATTGGTGGCCTGGTCTATGTTTGAGAACGGGGCGCAAGATGAGAATCAGTGCTGGAGAGAGCGCCAATCAATTGCTTACTAATGCTGGGTCACTTTAGAGCTACCAATTGACCGAATATATAATTTATGTACAGTATTTGAGAGAAAACAAGAGTACCCAGAGGAAACCCATGCAGACACAAGGAGAACATGCAAACTCCATACAGGCAGAGGCCAGACCAGGAATCAAACCAGGGAGATTCAGAGACCAGGGTTCGAGCCCCAGCTCGGCCATTTTCTGTGGAGTGTTTCCTTACCTGTTGTTATAAAACACCTTGAAAATGAAAGCAAATTAAATCTAACTTGCCCAGTCGTATTTACCTTTATAACCTTCAACATGAAAGTGAAAATTGCAATATAAAGTTTTGATCAATTGTTAAAATGTAATTAGTAAAACAGCTGGTTTGGTAAGTGATCATCACCTTTATTGTAACTATTATAAACTTGCTCAGGTACAACCAATCAGATGACATGCAAGGCTAACTGTTGCCTGCCTGACTGATTTTGATGACCTCAGAATAAAAGCCACTCTTCCTTGGAAGAGCTGTGACTATCGTTCAGTGGTTCTAATGTCGATAGTCCTGAAATGCTCTGAGAAGCTTAATGTGCTTTCACATATTAAGGATGTCATCTCTCCTGATATGGATAAGCACCAGTTCCACAGAGGATGCCATCATAACAGCTCTACACACTGTTCTGGCACACTTAGAAGAACTAAAAGTTATGTGACAATGTTATTTGTGAATTTGACAGAAAACTGGGTAACCTATGCCTAGGTTTTTCTATTTGCTCATGGGTCATGGACTTCCGACCACAGCAGGTCAAAATAGGAAGACCTCCTCCACCCTCATCCTAGCACAGGAACCCCACAGGGATGTAGACTGAGCCCTATGCTTTTCACACTCTTCACACATGACTGCACCACCATTCATACCGCCAACTCCATAATAAAATTTGCTGATGACACTACAATTGTTGGGCTGATTTCAGATAACGAGGAAACCCTTGAGGTGGAACATCTGGCTGGGTGGTGTGGTGACAACAACCTGGTTCTTAACACCTCAGAGACAAAGGAGGTTGTTGTTGATTTCAGGAGGACAAAGGAGATTAACCACCTCCCCCTCCACATAGACAGTGAAGCAGTGGAAAGGGTGGAAAACATTTACATTCACATTTATGTGATTTAGCAGACACAGCTTATCCAGAGCAATTTACAGTACAATTGATACGTCCTTACAATCCAAGCAATTGTGGGTTAAGGGCCTTGCTCAGGGGTCCAACTGTGGCAGCTTAGTAGAGGTGAGATTTGAACCCTGGACCTTCTGGTCCATAGTTCATAGTGGTGCTGCTTTCGCAACATATAGTTCTAGGAAATAATTTGGGACTAACTAGCCCCCGCATAGCTCCCCTGAGAACTACATTTATTCCAGGGCCTTTTTTGGTTTGCATTCACACTGGTATGTAATTGTAAACTGGTATGTATTTAATTGTAAATTATGGTGGAAAATAAGTATTTGGTCAATAACAAAAGTTCCACTCAATACTTTGTAACATAACCTTTGTTGGCAATGACAGAAGTCAAATGTTTCCTGTAAGTCTTCACCAAGGTTAGCACACACTGTAGCTGGTAATTTGGCCCATTCCTCCATGCAGATCTCCTCTAGAGCAGTGATGTTTTGGGGCTGTGGCTGGGAAACACGGAACTCCCTCCACAAATTTTCTATGGGGTTGAGGTCTGGAGACTGGCTAGGCCACTCCAGGACCTTGAAATGCTTTTTACGGAGCCACTCCTTTGTTGCCCGAGCGGTGTGTTTGGGATCATTGTCATGCTGGAAGACCCAGTCACGTTCCATCTTCAATGCTCTCACTAATGGAAGGAGGTTTTGGCTTAAAATCTCACGATACATGGCCCCGTTCATTCTTCCCTTAACACAGATCAGTCGTTCTGTCCCCTATGCAGAAAAACAGCCCAAAAGCATGATGTTTCCACCCCCACGCTTCATAGTAGGTTTGGTGTTCTTGGGATGCAATTCAGCATTCTTCTTTCTCTAAACACGACGAGTTGAGTTTTTACCAAAAAGTTCTATTTTGGTTTCATCTGACCACATGATATTCTCCCAATCCTCTTTTGGATCATCCATATGCTCTCTGGCAAACTTCAGACGGGCCTGGATATGTACTGGCTTAAGCAGGGGACACGCCTGGCACTGCAGGATCTGAGATTTGTGCCTTGCACAGAACAGAAGAGATTCTTAAAGAAGAAGTTACAGGTCTGTGAGAGCCAGAAATCTTGCTTGTTTGTGGGTGACCAAATACTTATTTTCCATGATTTACAATTAAATTATTAAAAAATCCTACAATGTGATTTTTTTCTCATTTTGTCTCTCATAGTTGAAGTGTACCTATGATGAAAATTACAGCCCTATCTCATCTTTCTAAGTCGGAGAACTTGCACAATCAGTGACTGACTAAATACTTTTTTGCCCCACTGTACCTATGATGAAAATGACAGACCTCTCTCATCTTTCTAAGTAGGAGAACTCATGGTGAAACTGAGACAGCTCAGCACATCTCTGTTAATCTGTTGCCAGATCTTCAATTTCTTGTCCAACAGTAAACAATTGGTGGTTCAACACATCTCAGATCTGCCCTTCAACACTGGTGCTTCACAAGGAATGTTTTATTCCCTGCTTGGCTCTCTAAAGTCTAGCTCAGTAAGTCTGCTTACAATATGACCCTGGGAAGACTCATCTCGAACAATGAGTGAGTCCATATATATATCGAAATGAAGCCTGGTGGTATGGTGTGATTCCAATCATTTATAGCTAAAAACAAGACACAAAAATCTCATGATATTTACTCTTATTATTAAATGTGCAGTTATTTGACTTGGTTTTAATCTATGGGTAGTCTAACAAGTAATTCATTACTTATAGAGTATATAGGACTTGCATTGTGGAACCTTAAACGATCTGCACATTTTGTAGGTCCCTCTGATTAGTAATAGCTGGCAAAAAGGTAAATAAACATTGACTTTAGAGAAACTTCCACACCGTGTTGAAGGATTTGAGGTGCAAGTACAGACTATCTAGAGTCATTCAGAAACAGAAACCAGCTATACCTTCAGTTGTGACGGAGAACATTAACTCTTGGCCCAACAGACTACCGGTAGCTGCTCAGGTTAAAAATTAGAGGACCTACCCGGGAATGCAATTTACTACAGGGGTGCTTGTAAGTTTGTGAACTCTTTAGAATTTTCTGTATTTTTGTGTAAATGTGACATAAAACATCAGTAGAATTCACATAAGTCCTAAAGCAGATAAAAAGAACCGAGTTACACAAATCACACAAAAATACTGTACTTGGTCACCCCTTATTGAGGAAAATGATCCAATATTACATATGCTCACCAGCCACTTCATTAGGTATACCTGTTCAACTGATCACTAATGCAAATATCTAGTCAGCCAATCAGTTGTCAGAAACTCATTGCATTTAGGTATGCAGACATGGTCAAGACAACCTGCTGAATTTCAAACAGATCATCAGAATTTGGAAGAAAGGTGATTTAATTGGCTTTGAATGTGACAGTGTGTTAGATGGTGCTAGACAAGTGGCCTGAGTATTTCTGAAACTGACAATGGCAGTAGGACACTATTATAGTTGAAGAACAGAGATCTGTCAAAGTCTGATCTTCACAACGTGTTTGAGATTTCTGAGGGCCTCAAAAAAAAAGAGTTGTTGATGTATTGATGTTGTTGCAGGCTGGAAAATGTCACAAAACCATCTCTGAAGTGTTTGGATACCAGCAATCCACAGCCAGACAGATTGTGTACAAATGGATGAAATTCAAGACCTGTGTTACCCTCTACAGAATTGGTGACGTTCCCGGTGGAACGTGCGACCCCATGGTCTATTTGTTTTGTGGTTTATTTGTGCCTGTGTGCCTTTTTTGTGTGTGTGAGCATCATTTTTTATTTATCGTGTGTTTTAATGTGACTAACTGTGTGTGATCATTAGTGTTAAGTACGTATTTCTATTATGTGAATTTGTGATGGGCGCCTAAAATGCTGGTGCAAATCATGTGTAAGAGTGACCTGAGTTGGCTGAGGTGCTTCTCAGCATTTGTATTACTCATGTTTACTGGTAATAGTCCTTAACAGGGTTTGTAATCTGTCTGTCATTATACAGACTGTGATAAAGGACAGATGGGGGAAGTTTTTTCTGTTTTTGCTGGTTTGACTTTCACAAGAATGCAACAGTACATAAAGTTCATTGCTACAAAGAAACGCAATATCCAAGCACAGACTTCTATATTTTTACAGTTACAGGTATTTTTAAAATACACCCTCAGCACCCTGCTCCCTGTGGATATGAGTGTAGTGTTTATTGTACTGTCTTGTATTCTTTGTGACACCACACCACACCAAACCATTCTGTTTTATTCTATTCCACTACTAGTAGTGCATGGTAATATAAAGAATTCATCATGCTTGTAGTGGGGCTCCAACAATAAATAAAATTACACAAGTTAGGAGAAGGATACAAAAGGATTCCAGAGGCATTAACTATCTATTCAAAGCATTATTAAGAAGTGAAGGGTGTATGGAAACATCAACACCTTGCCTACTTTGGATCATTCCTCCAAAATAGTTGACTGGACCAGGAGGATATTGATCAGGGAAGGTACCAAGAGCCAATGGCAACTTTGAAGGACTTTCAAGTCTCTACGGCTGAGAAGCACGTTATTGATCCTAACCACACAAAAAAATTCAGCAGCTGAAGGATAGGAAGGTAAATGTCCTTGAGTGGTCAAGTCAGAGCCCCAAAGTAAAACAGCAATCCACTGAAACTCACCATAAAATTTGACACTTTAAAGTTCATTTTCAGAGTCAATGCTTTTCTCTATCTACTTGATTATTGTAATGAAAAGTATGTAGTCGGGGAAGCTTCCTCCAATAAAGTTTCATAGTAAATTAGTCTCATGGGTTTCATGGGTTCAGTGTTAATGATTATATTCATGCATTTTTTCCCATTCAATATATTGAGTAATATGCAGCACTGGGGATAATTATTATATTCTCTGTAACAGGGGCACTATATCCAGATAGAACCTCTGGAGCAATGAAGCAAGATGATGCAGTTCCTCCTGGTGGATCGCACACCTATTTATGGAGAGTGAAGCCAGAGTATGCGCCCACTCAGGGAGACCCCAACTGTCTGACTTGGGCTTACCATTCCCATGTAGTTGCCGCTAGGGACATCTCCTCTGGACTAATCGGAGCTCTGCTGACTTGTAAGAAAGGTATGAGGGTCCACCATCAAGCAAATTACACATATACTGTACAGTACGATCAGTAGAGTAGTCAAACATTTGTTCTATCCCTGAGTATCCATCAGCATATTACTGACCACTTGAAAAAAGTCTCTTTTCAAGTCTGGCTATCAATTGTTGTATGCACTTTTATGTTGTAGGTGAATATAGCATGGGGGGCTATCAAGCTGAAAGGATCCGTACATCAAAAGATCAGTACATTTTGAGGAGGCCATTTACCACTTCCATACACCTAGTCAAACAGATGCTTAGATACAATATTGTGCAAAAGTCTTAAGCCATCATTAGATTTGTTGTTTTAGCAATGATGTAGTGACCATATGTAATATATTGGACCCAGACATTTCAAGCATGGTTTTGTCAATCCGTAATACTCTTTTATACCGATCTTCATTCCAGTATTCAAGCTTTAACATATCTTAGCCTTTTCACCTTGTTTCTATTCTGAAAAAACGGTTTCTTGGCTGCTACCCTTTCAAAAGGACCATTCCTGATCAAGCTTCTTCGGACTGTATAAGGTTTAACTTGGCATTCCGATGAAGCTGCCAGATGCTGCTATTACTCAAGTGTATTGCTCAGTTTTTTAATACTGCATACACATTTCCTGTATTTTCTTTTTGTATTCTAATAAAAGAGACAGATAAATAATTGTATATGATCATTATACAATTGCAAAAACAATGGTATATCTAATTTAATTATGACCTAAGACTTTTGCATAGTACTGTAGTATAGTATTTGATCAGTAAGAAGAGTGGAAAACCAGCTGAGACAACAGAGGAAATCTTGCTCTGCTTAGGCTTCTGGCAAAAAATGGCTAATGAACTCTTTGGAATAGCACTTGTGCTCTCCCATTTTTAGGGTGACTGCTTATCTTTGACTTATCTGCTTATCTTTGGCTTCAGTTGGGACCTTCACAGCTGTTTATCTTTAAGCTAGGGGGCTGAGATCGGCCTAAAATTAACTTTAAACAAAGTTGTATTTATTTAAACAGTTATATTCCTGCAAAATGAAAAGTGATTTTATAAATATGTCCATCACACTGGCTTGCTCCTGATTTCTAAACTTTTACATAATTAACCTCTGTATTCTGCATTAATTAAAGTTCTAATACATTTAGGGGCCCTGCAGAACTATTCTGAAGTGATGTCAGGTGTCACCTACTCTCAGGTGCGGAGAACGGATGTAGATCAGGACTTTGTCCTTTTGTTTAATGTGGTGGATGAGAACCTGAGCTGGTACCTAGAAGAAAACATCGAAACCTTTTGTTTCGATCCAGCTGGCGTGGATCCATCTGATGCAGGCTTTCAGAAGTCTAACCAGATGAATGGTAAGTGTTTCTCTGTGTCTGCTTGTTTGTGTCACTTTTGATTACCTACAACGTAGTGCTTCTTCTGTAGTCTTTCTTCAACTTATTTTATAGCGATTAATGGATATGTGTATGGGAGCCTCCCTGGACTCAATTTATGCCAGAATCGAACAGTGGCTTGGCATTTCCTTGGCATGGGTAACGAGGTGGATATCCACTCTGCATATTTTCACGGTCACACATTGCTGGTTCGTGGGCACCGTGTCGACACTGTCAGCTTGTTTCCTGCCACCTTCATGACTGCAGAGATGGTGCCGTCGATAACAGGAAGATGGCTGCTCAATTGTCAAGTCAACCACCATATTCGAGGTAAAATGGGAAGATGTTTATTTTTAAAAGAATTTCTTGAAGGAATACTTACTTTCAATCCTGTCGTATCCTGTTCTGAGAATGGAAAACATGTTTACTTACATTTTTTTAATGGCTAAGGGCAGTTGGAGCACTCAATATATTTTTTGTCGAGACTGTGTTTGTGAGCAGTAAATTCAGTGTGAAGGGTCTCTAAGGCTCTGACTGACAGGAAGGACATGAACACAAACAAAGGGGTCTAGCTCAACCCAGTGTCTCTTGGGTTACTGTTTTATTATACAACACACATACTTTCACCACACTGCTTTTGTAAGTCTGCTTTCTCACATTAATAAATAAGAGTAATATTGATTAGTGCAGTTCACAAGCTCTGTCATTTCAGAAAAAGTACAACTTTTTGTCCATGTCAACAGTTACATAAGTCTGACAGCACATGGAGATCACAAACTTTTAGGGAAAACTTCAATAGCCAAAAGTAACATGTTGATATGTTGTTATGTTTGATTAGACTATATAAATACAATTTATTTCCCTCGTAATAGTTTTGAATAGAATACATAAAATCTAGGGCTATTTTCATAAAGACTCTAAGAATCTTCTTAGAGAGCTCCTAACTTACATTAAAAACTCCTAACTAGGAGTTTTAACTTAACGATCTCAGAGCAACTCTGAGCATGGAGAAGACAAAAGCTTTTCTCTTAGGGGAGGAGGCAGGGTGACCCCCTTGCTAGGTTTGACGCATTCTTTGAAGACTACGATTTGTTGTCACTGGCTGTCTCTCTCTCTCAAACACACACACACACACACACACACACACACACACACACACACACACACACACACACACACACACAAATGCACTCCACACTCTGCACTCTTAATTAGGGAAACAGCCTATTACAGTACTTTAATTTGAAATAACAGGCATGGGCTATTTCTGCCTATTTTACACTGATCACACACACATGTTTATTTGTGTTATTTTACTGACAGCTTATTTAACATGCTGATCATTTTTGTAGCCTACTTAATCTATTGGATAGACTATTGGATGAACTGGAGAAAATGCTGCTCTGCTCTTTTCAGTTACTGTGATTGCTGCCATGTCTATTTAAGTAGTGGGGTTAGATCATGTGTAGCTGTCATGTCAGGTGTTACAGCATTGTTGTGCTTGGTAGAAGCTATGGGCAGATCTCTAATAAGGTCAAACACAAACATTATTCCTGCATAATCTAATCAGAAGTGTTTGATTAACTCGCTGTTATTTAGTATTAGGACAATGTTCCTTCTGCCTAGTCATTTTTCTGTGTTTTTTTTCTTCTGCATAAGAGAATTCCTAAACCTCCTAAAGGTCCTCCTCCCTTCTCCTAACAGTTTTTCAGCTTAGGAGCTCTTTCAGGGTATAAGATGCTTTATGCATAACTTTAACCAGAACCTATTCCTAACTTTAAGAGGGAAACGCCCACAATTT
The DNA here is from genome assembly GCA_025084515.1 of Ancistrus triradiatus. NCBI lineage: Eukaryota > Metazoa > Chordata > Actinopteri > Siluriformes > Loricariidae > Ancistrus > Ancistrus triradiatus. Next base: position 315,086 of record JAJAGP010000029.1, on the reverse strand, counting down.
TAAGATGTTTCTTAGAATCTGGCCACTAAGAGCTACCCTTAGCACTAAGATTCTTTATAAATATGACCGATGATCTTTTCTCATTGCTGTATAATGTGACAATTTGTTGTAGAGGATCATTGCATATACTTTACAAATACAGTGAAGTATATGTGAAATGGTGTAGTTTTCTTTTAAATGGATCTCTTTTTTTGTACAGTATCCTGTATTTATGTATCTGTGTATAGAAAACAGAACAAAACAGTAAACAAATCCGAGTGAAACATGTCCTTCCATGTCGTTTGGGTTGCATGCTGTATATAGTAATGATTGTTTGCAGATGGTATGCAAGCACTGTTCCAAGTTTCACGCTGTGGTCAGGAGGAAGACTCATTGGCTCCTTTAACTGGGAATGTGAGAAAGTACTTTATCGCTGCTGAATTGGTTCATTGGAACTACGCTCCTTCAGGAGTAGATGCTCTGACCAACATTTCACTGACTGAAAGTGAGAGGTATGAGGTGGCACTAAGTATGTAAGGTTTAATCATTAATAAAATTGTTATGATCAATTCTATGAAAGCGATAGACCCGCTTATAGACTGGTCAGGTATGCCATGTAAAATGCTCAAATCACTGCATGTTATCAGAAGAAAAACTGACCTTCAATCTCATTATGAAAGCCAATGTTTGAATAATGCAGCATGTCTCAGATCAGTCAAGACATTTCAGGAAAGTGTTATCTGCTTGGAGAAAACAGGAAAAGCCTTTCAAGAAAATTACACTTTTGCCAACTATTATGCATAAGGGTGGTTCTGTTATAATTTGGAATTGTATGGCAGTCAGTGGTGCTGAAAATACTGTGCGGACAGAGAAAGGAATGGATTTACTTACTATCCAGGAAACCATTATTGCACATTCAGTGAAAACCTGAAATGAAAGGGTTTGGATATTAGAAAGAGGTTGGATATTAATGTAATCAAAACTTATCACAAATTTAGTCTTGAATTACTTTCAGAAACAAATGATTTAGATACAATTTCAATGATGTTCATAGTAGTCAGACCAGAATACTATTAAAAACTGGTGGGTGTTCTGCAAGGAAAATTGGGGAAAAAATTGAAAATGCAAGAAAGTATAGTATAAAGTTATTTGTCTAGAAATCAATCTGGAAATCACTGTGTTTTCTCTTTTCAGTCCCTCACAGGTTTATTTCAGCCAAGAAGGAGGACGTCTCGGTGGAGAATATGTGAAGGCAGTATTCAAAGCTTACACTGATCACACGTTTACGAAAAAGATCAGCATGGATGTCCACATGGGAATTTTGGGTAGGTAATACAACCTAATATTATACTGTAGGTAATATATTGTATATAGGCATTTCAGGAGATAAACAAACTGAGTAACATTAAGCTTTTTTTTTGTTTTGTTTTAGGTCCTGTTTTGCATGCTGAGTTTGGGGACATTTTAGAGGTCACATTCATGAACAAGGCTGATAGAAATTACAGCATCCAGCCTCATGGCCTTCAGTATACAAAGCCATTTGAAGGAACTCAGTATGACGATGGTGAGCAGATAATGATGCAGAATCACAAAGTTTTAATAAAGTGTAGACAGAATATAATGGGAAGCCATTAAACCATTCTGTGGGTGCATTTTACAAAGTATGACTTTTTGGTTTACGTTAGAATTGTTATGTCTGGAGAAATGACAAGACTGCAATCCATCATTCCACCAAGTTTTTGCCCCTTCCTGATTTCCAATTTTTTTTGCATGGCAATTTTTTTTTTGCAATTTTTTTCAGTCAAAGACATTTACATTTACATTTATGTCATTTAGCAGACGCCCTTATCCAGAGCGACTTACAACTGATAGTCTTACAATCCAAGCAACTGTGGGTTAAGGGCCTTGCTCAAGGACCCAACAGTGGCAGCCTGGCAGATGTGGGATTTGAACCTTGAACCATCTGGTCCATAGTTCAGTACCTCTAGCCACACCCAGGCCTGATTATTGCCACACCTGTTCTCTATCATGACAACACTTAAATAGGACCTGCCTGACAAAGTGAAGTACACCAAAAGATCCTTAAAAGCTACACATCATGCCGAGATCCACAAAAATTCAAAAACAATTTGGGAAAGAAAATAATTGAGATCTGTCAGTCTGGAAAGGGTTATACAGCCATTCCTAAAGCTTTAGGACTCCAGCAAACCACAGTGAGAGCCATTATCCACAAAAGGCGAAGACATGGAACAGTGGTGAACCTTCCCAGGAGGGGCCGGCCAACCAAAATTACTCCAAGATCGTGGCGATAACTCATCCAAGAAGTCAGAAAAGACCCCACAACAACATCCAAAGAACTGCAGACCTCACTTGCCTCTGTTAAGGTCAGTGTTCATGCGTCCACCATAAGAGACTGGGCAAAAACGGCCTGCATGGCAGAGTTCCAAGACGAAAGCCACTGCTGAGCAAAAAGAACATTAAAGCTCGTCTCAATATTTCCAGAACACATCTTGATGATCCCCAAGACTTTTGCGAAAACATTCTATGGACTGACGAGACAAAAGTTGAACTCTTTGGAAGGTGTGTGTCCCATTACATCTGGTGTAAAAGTAACAGAGCATTTCAGAAAAAGAACATTATACCAAGAGTAAAATATGGTGGTGGTGGTAGTGTGATGGTCTGGGGCTGTTTTGCTGCTTCAGGATCTGGAAGACTTGCTGTGATAAATGGAACTATGAATTCTGCTGTCTACCAAAAAATCCTGAAGGAGAATGTCCGGCCATCTGTTCATGACCTCAAGCTGAAACGAACTTGGGTTCTGAATGGCTGAAGAAAAACAAAATGAAGACTTTGGAGTGGTCTAGTCAAAGTCCTGACCTGAATCCTATTGAGATGCTGTGGCATGACCTTAAAAAGGCCGTTCATGCTCGAAAACCCTCGAATCGTCCCGGGTTCTACTTTCCTTTGTCATTTAGCTATTTGGGTGGGATAAGTGCCAGTACATTTTTAAATCTGAAATATGCATCTGCACTTCATTTCATATTACTTATGTTTGTTTTACAGATGTAGTAAAAAGTGGATCTCATGTGCAGCCAGGAGAATCGTTCACCTACAGGTGGGAGGTGAGAGATGGACCAACTGAGAGTGACCCGGCCTGCATCTCTTACCTGTACTTCTCCTCCACTGACCCCATCAGAGATACTAACGCTGGCCTCTTTGGCCCACTGCTAGTGTGTAAAAAAGGTTCGCTGAACTCCAACAACACCCAGGTATACAGTTTGTATACTGAAAAAACAATTGTTTATACTTGTGTAAACAATTATTAAGTGGAACATCAGAAGTGAATTATCGAATAAATATAAATTTAACATATTTTCATTCTTTACTGATTCAAGAAAGATGTGGACAGAGAGTTCTTCCTGCTGTTCTCTATTTTGGATGAAAACCTTAGTTGGTATTTGAATAAGAATATTCAGAAATATGGAACACCTGATATGGACCCAGAGGATGAAGAGTTTCAGGAGAGCAACAAGATGCATGGTATGTTACACACCCATATTACCAACTCATTTTCAGAGAAATGACTATGGTTACTTAACTTCTTGAGACCTCCTTACCCTTTTTTTTAATGATTTTATATGTATAAAAACTGAGCATCGTCTTTGAAAAGGAAGAATATTTGCTTTTGTGTAATGCTCAAAAGTGTCTACAAATGAGGACTGAGTTAAATAGAATGAAGTATGGGGTGTAGCAAACCCAAAACGTCATGTTCTCATGTGGGGACGCGAGATCTCAGGAGGTTAAATTACACAAATTTTTGTTAGTGTAAGCATCTGTATTTGGTTCAAGACAACCTGGGAAATGTAGTTGTAACAGTGTTTATTACTAAGTACGACATAAGATGATACAACATAAAACAATAACAAAGATCTGCGTTGGTTGCATAACTGAACTGTCTATGACTATGTTACAGCTGTGAATGGTTACATGTATGGGAACCTGCCAGGGCTGGAGGTGTGTGAGGGTGATCGGATCAGATGGAACCTTCTGGGGCTTGGCACAGAAATGGACATGCATGGAGTTTACTTCCAGGGCAATACCTTCCTCAGAGAGGGCACCACCCATGACACTGTTGCCCTGTTCCCACACACTGCTGTTAGTGTTTTCATGCAGCCAGACACAACTGGTCAGTTAAACCTTGGTTTGCTGTTTATAAAAATCCAAGCCACAATAATAAATTAATAAACTAGCAGTGTCAACACTGACTTATGATTTGATGCTGAGCAGAAGAAGTGAGAGAATTGGTTTAATGCCAAGGATAAATCTACAAAATTGTGTTGGAAAATGAAGGATATTCACAAAAAGAAGTTGCTGTTAGATTTGGCTGAGGAGGTAGAGAACTGTGAGTAACATCCTGATGAAACAAAGAGAAGAAGACAGTGGGTCACAAAAAGACAACAAATCCTTGGATATTTGGAGTGACTTTCCATAAATTGTATTCAGTGTTGTTATCGACCTGCCATCTGTATTGGTGGATTGCTGCAAAATACGTTGGATTTTCTTCCAGGCCACATAGAATGTCATATAAATCTACACATAGTCATGTTCAATTCCTTTGTATTTTGGTATACAAAGGATGTCTATTGGTGTGAATATCACTCAGAGTGGATTCAGAATTATCGGTAGGGTAATCATTTCATCTAAGCTGATTCTTCCTAGGAAGGAGACTGGAAGAGAAAACGCTTGGTTTTAAGTATGAACAGGCCATCCTTAAAATCATTGTTTTAATATGTTGAGAATAGAGCTGGGAAAGCTTCTGTATTATCTGTGCCATTTGGTAGTACAGTTGCTGTAGTGGAAATATAAAGCAACCTAACCTAGCAATGCCAAATTTCATCATGATTCAAACAAGTTCCTTCATTCAACCCTATACAAGACACAAGAGGGTTTGGTACAGAGATCTTTTCCAGGTAATTCATAATATTAAATAGATGCCGGGTATTGTAAGAAGATTTGCACCCTTTGATAAATCCTGTTTGGTTGGGGTGCACTCTAAAAACCTTGTTGCTAAGAACTTTGCTAGTATTTCCAAATCCACATTAAGTAGCCTGATTGGTCTATAGTCACTTAGTTCAGCATCATCCACTTTTTTAGAGATCACTGAGATAATAGCTGTATTCAGTAGTGTAGGAAGGCTTCCTTGAAGGATTTACTAAAACTGTCACTCAACAGTTTAAAAAACTCAACTGAGTAGGACTTCTATAGCTTACTTAGCTTATTAGATTCATTAGCATATAACTGCCTTTCAACTTGAAATACTTTTTGTACCAACTCTAATGGTTGGTCTGTTTGTTCCTCCCATAGAATCCTACAATCTGTCTGTAGATTAAAGTCTGACTGTTCCATTAGATAATTCACAAAACTATTGTTCAACAGATTGTATAGTTTCAGTCTCCATTATCTAGAACACTGGGCAGGGAGGAAGCACAGAGAGAGTGATTGTGCCAATATTAAGATTATTTGGCCATTTGTTCGGATGTAAAATTTAGTCAATACAGGAGGCAGTTTTGGTGGGGAAAAGAAGATACAGTTTTTAGAGGTGGGGCTGTAAAATCTCCATATGTCAAGGAGGTTTATTCCTGGCAGATGCTAGACACCACGCTAGAGAGCTTAGGAGTTACAATAGCTGTAGGGGATTTATCCATGGTAGGTCAGACCCCCTCCCAAAACAACACTGTTATAGTCAGTGCTGGGATCTTACCAAGTACCTATGGAATGAATTTCTCGACAGGTACATTTGGAGCTTACATATGTCCTATAACTATGTCCTGTCCATACAGTGAAACTTTTATTATCACAATTCTGCTCTTCTAATCAGACATACATTCGAACACTATTCATTCACATAGACATTCATGGTGTGAAAAGGTTAACATCCTTATTAATAAGGTAATTAACCTACTTAACCCATATATTATCTTGCAACATAAATAGATTAGCTGTACATAGATTACATGTAGAATAGCTGTTGTAGTACTGCAGTAGTAAGGACACATATGGCGGCACAGCATCTGATACACAACATTGTATTAAACACAAAGTTTTATTAAACACAAAGCTTTATTACACAATTTACAATACAATATTCACAATAGCTCTCGCTATGTTTATCATGTTTTTCTTTAGTTGTACATCTATAGGACTGTATTCTTAGTGCTAAAGACAATAAGAAATTAGAATGACAATAAAGAAATTAGAATTTCTTTATTGTCATTGCAACATGTACAACGAAAATTAGCAACGTGCAACAAAAAAGCTAATAATAATAATAATAATGGGCACAGTTATGGGCACTTTGAAAGAGTGTACCAAAGAGCGATTAAACATTTGGAACTCAAACCTCAAACTTAATCCACTATATTGATCTATTGCAGGTTTCTCAACTGCATTCATGACATACTGTACATACACCTTTTGCTCCATGAGTCACCCAGACACCACATTTTTGTACAATTAATATATAATCTAGTGGACGGGCACTGAGGGCAAAAGGACAGGAGACTATTTGTGCATGTGTCAAGATCTGTCAAAGTTTATTTTTATGTGTATGTTCTTGTTTTGACACAGGGCTGTTTGAGGTGAGTTGTCTAGTGAGTGAGCATTACATGGGAGGGATGAGGCAGCAGTACAGAGTGAAGAAGTGTGGGGAGTCCCCGTCTGCTTCTTTCTCTGCTCCAACAGCGCACTACTTCATCGCTGCAGAGGAGCTGGAGTGGGATTACTCTCCAGATCGCAATTGGGAACTCCAGAACTTTAATGCTACAGAAGAAGATAGGTAAATACAAACACACACAGTGCAAAGCTCAAGTATTCCAGACACCCAAAATTGCACCCAAATTAATGTATTATAGTCTTCTTATAAAGTCATTGATTGTGGGGCAGCACGGTGGCTCAATGGTGGCTCTTTTTTAGCTATGGCACATATTTCACATTAGAAAAATCACAATGCACACCACCAAACAAAAATGTCACAAAAAAGTGTATTTATTCAAATATAATGACAATCTGGTCTCAATTTACTTAATTTATTTACTCAGTGTGAAACCTGGGCCTGTTTAGTTGAATATAAGCTGATATCTTACTGGCCTCTAGTGGAAGAGAATGTAATTGTTCTGCCTTTCACTACACGCTGCTGGCTTTAAGTGCCAATCAGGTGAAATAGGATAATCTTCCACGGCACGCCTGATGAATTCTCATGGCATACTTATGTTCCATGGCACAGTGGTTGGGAAACGCTGGGTTAATTGATTATGCTAAATTGACCTGATCCAAGTATATATATATATATATATATATATATATATATGACTAGCTTTGTAGTAACCTTGTGTATCGATTTAACCCTGTGTCTGTTGTTAAAGTGGCCACTGATGATGAAAGCAATGTTAAATAAAAAAAAAACAAATCAATAAATAAACCAGATATTGATTGTTTGCTTATGGTTGCAATCATTCACAAGTAATGGATAATGTGTTTCTCAGTCCAGGCAGTATATTTGTGGCAACAGGAGAGAACAGACTCGGCTCTAAATATAAGAAAGTGGTTTATAGAGAGTACACTGATGGCACCTTCAGGACTAGAAAGCAGAGATTTTTGACAGAGGAACATTTGGAAATACTGGGTAAGGTCATAATGATGTTCTCTAAAACAAAGGGTTTGTTTATCATTATTATCGGATTGATTCACACTTTAAACAAATCAGTTGTTTGGTGTTTATGTTCACAAATATGGCTATGTTTTTCTAGGTCCTGTAATCAGAGCAGAGGTTGGTGAGGTTCTTCTTATTACATTCCTGAATAAGGCTAGTCGTCAGTACTCAATCTACCCTCATGGAGCAAAGTCATATCCCCAGTATCCAGAACCTGTATTGCCTGGTGAGGAACATTACCTGTAAACATGAAAAAACACCTGTTCATTAACAAAAGTTTCGTTGCCTTAATGGTAGAGCAAAATAATGTCCTTGATTGAGAAGTCTATGATGAAACTTATGTTTTATTGATACACTTTGCATTTCTGGTGTTTGATGATGTACTTTTGGTATTTCCATCACACAGTGGATGTTAACATACTGTAGAGTGAACCTGGTATTGCACTCACAACTCAATTATAATGTCAATGGCATTCAGCTGAATAGTCACTTAAGTCATCATTCCAATTTAGAAATTCTAGCATTTACTCTCTTGAATCAAAATAGGAATTACATGGTGAATAGTGGTACCTAGGAACTTGTCTAATTTGGTTCGTGACACATTTTGACTAGAAATATTTGTCTCGGTTCTCGTCGTTTGCTTGGTGCTTGGTGCATTAGCTTACACTTGTATGTGTCGAGCCGCGTGACTCATTTCAGGCGAAACTCGATTCACAATTCATGATTCATGATTCAGTACGCAGTGGTTCAGATGCACAATAGTCCTTGCTCAGTGAAGATCTCGTGTTTTTATCATGTTTTTCTTTATTTTAAAATCTACAGTACTATATTGTTAGTGCAAATAAGTCCCAAATGGTCCTAAAATGGTTAGTAATGACAGCCAACCGAAAGTAAAGCTTTCTGGAAAGGAAAGGAAATGACAGTCAGCTAAAACTTTCAGGCTGAGCAGTTAGCATTAGCAGCTAGTGCCCTGAGTTTTACTTTTCGCTTTCAATCCATTACTCACTAAATTATGTGAGATTTTTAACACTTTATTATAAAATAAGCTCTGTGTTAAGGATTTTGCCAACTGATATACAGTATAGACTATGTTAAATTCATCAGTTCATGTTACATTATATTATGATGGATTTGTCGGAATGTATCCCCTTTGTAAATCAGGGATCACCTGTACAATACAACTCCTTTAATGCATATAATGCCTTATACAGTGTGGGTTTTCTGGGGAACATATTAATTCAATTTACATTATTCCTTATGGTAAAAATTTGGTCAGTACTTCAGTTCAGTTCTTGACAAGCCTTCTGGAACGAATTAACGATGAGTACTGGAACTAATTGCCACTGTACTTTCTTAGCATAATTTTTCAACACATTTTTAAATATTACTAATCTGTCTTATCTACCTGTGTTGCTTAAACTTTTTCTGATTTTCATCTGCGGAATGATGTTGGCACATGTTTTTAGTGCAGTCGCCTCACACCTCCCTGGTTCAATCCCAACCCCGAACTCTGCTTGTGTGGAGTTTGCATGTTCTCCCTGTGTCAGAATTTGTTTATTTGGGTGCTCTGGGTTTCTCCCACATTCCAAAGACGTGCATTAAGTTGATTGGACAGGTGAACAGGATAGAAGTGCAAAATAGGCTAGACAGGCTAAATGTGCTATACACACAGACAAGCTAAAACAGGTAAATTCACTAAACAGACGAACAAGACTAAGTGCACACAGGAAACCACAGCAAACATTAACAGTGGACTACACAAATAAACTCAATAAACAAAGAGACTGGCTAACAAGGACTAATAGTAAACAAAAGAATGAATGAGAAAATGGAACTAGCAAACCACAGAGACACAGTTCAAAGACACCAGGACTCAATCCAAGTAAGAAACACAAAGACCTCACAAAGATGCACTGGAACAAATATTTATATACCAGGGAGCTAACTGACAGAAACACGGGACTATAGCAACTGAAGGATAAAAAGCAATCAGACAAGACACTATGGAAAAGAAAGAGAAGACATATGAATAGAGAACCCATGCATAGTTGCTATGAAATGCAGTAGGATGCTAGCTAGAGTCTTATGAAAAGGTTGGTCACTGCTGATCAATATACATCTCTGTTGATTTCTAACTGAACAAAATTGTAAATGAAGTCAACACAACCTTTGACTAAAGATTTGCCTGAAAATATTAATTTGCCATTAGTATGTCAATTGAGATTTGTGACTTTACAAAAAATACTTTTTGTTTTACGTTTGATTTGTAGAATCATGTTTTATTTAGATGTTTGCTGCAAAGTTAGAGTTAGAAAATAAATAAAACTTGTAAAGTGCAAACCTTTCTTGCACGGATTTAGTGCGGTAAAAAGCCTTGTTGCAGTTTTCCTGTTTATGTATGGTAGCATATCATCTTTGCACATCATGTAGGAGCTCAGAATTAGAATATGTAACTGTAGTAAAGAAGTTGTTGTTGATGTTTACTGGTACGGAAATGGATCACCCTAGGAATGCCCTGGAGGCCTCATCCCAGGGAAGTACATGCTGCTACAGGATCTCCTCCTGGTCCTATCCTGACCATGTGCCTACTTGAGAATGAGCATGTGGGGGGAAATCCTGAGTGCTACCGGATGGACTCTGGTTATGTTAGATAATGGCAAGACTTGTAGATGTGGGTGTATTTCTGCTGAATGTACCAAGTGGTAGTTAGAGATTTGACTGAATAGTGCTCTGAGACTTCTGCCATAAATGCATCACGGATATGAAACCGCGGATGCTCCGCTCGGCCTTGCGCCACCACCCGAGTTGCGGAGCCAAAACCTTAGCATAGTGGCGCTGTATGCTTACGGCGTGCATTTTTGTTTGGTTTATTTCCTGTTTCTGCAGTGACTGAGTGGTGCGTTGGGATAAACCAACAACAACCCATGTGTCAGCCCAGGGTTTGATCCTCAGCCATTGAAGTATTATTTTCTTTGTTGTTTTATTAACTTTTTTGTGGGTTTTTGTTTCATTTATTTATTTATCTTTTGGTTCTCAATTTCCATCTGGAGCTAAACCCATTATACTTTTATTTTCATGGTTTGTCTCCGTGTTTTAATATGGCGAACCGTAACAGATAAAGAGTAACAACAGTAACAACAGTAAGGTACAATAGTGAATGTGCAAATGTGAGGTGCATGTGCAAAAATGACGTGCAAATAAAGATCAAAAGGAAATCTGACTAAATAAAACCATTCCCCAGCAGAGAACTAGGGGGGCCAGTCATTGAAAACATCTAAGATTATTTTCATTGAAAATGTCTATGGATAGTTTTTAATGAACACTGTCAAATGATAATTGCAGGAAACATGACTAAATACCTGTGGACTGTCCCAGAGAGCTCCGGCCCGGGAATCTCTGATCCAAACTGCATTGCATTCACCTACTTCTCCACTGTGGACTTCATTAAGGTAATCTCCCTGAACAAGCAAATGAACAGTTTATAGCTCTTTAGGTTATTCCTTATGAAGTACATTGTTCTTGGTCAATTATGTTTTAGGGCACAGGTGATTGCTTTAAGACTACATGAGAAGCTTGGCTTCCCTTTAATTTCCATTTGAAATTGTCAATTAGCTTTAAAAAAAACTTTAATTGCAGTACATTTGGGCTGGAAGCAAAAATCCCTTGTGAACAAATGAACAAAACCACATAATTTTTGGCACAATTATTGGCAACCCAGCAATAAAATGGGAGTAAGTCTTCTCCTATGACATATTATAAAGCAGGAGAATACAAAGCAGGGAACTGTGTTCTTAGACACTTTGATCAACTTACAAACAATAACATTTAAATAGAACAATACTTCAGTTTCGAGGAACTTCTAGGGGTGCCAGTAGTTGTGGAAAATGTGGTTTTGTTAAACATAATTATTGCTGATGAGGATAAATTTATTTCAATTAAAGGTTGGATTTTTCAATGCAAGATTGAGCTAATTCACCAAAATGTGAATTTTTTAGAACCCATTTTGACTCCTTAGCAGAGATACCAATAATTGTGGAGGGGAATGTATATAAAATGCCAGATAACCATATTATACTAAGAGCACAGTTTTGTTTATTACATATAAAGATTCAGGCAACTTCAGTAAACTCCACGAAGTTGATTTTTGGATCCAGTGTGGGTGTTCTGTAGTTTCTTCCACCTATATGTAGGAGATGATCACTGCTGATACATTTGTATTTATAGCATTCAGCAAAGAACAGTATTTCTTTATATAGCACTTTTCTTTTTTTATATATAGCAATTGCTTTATGAATATAAAATAAATAAAATGTAAGCAATGCCTTTGATAAAACATACATAAAAACAGTCCATACTCTTTAGGGAAATGAGCTCTGTGAAAATGTCTGTGAAAGCTAGTCTAACAGATATATCTGGTTTCAGTACAGTGGTTAATTAGCTAAAAGAGCCACAGCAAAAAATGTTCTAACACAAGCTGGGTAACTACACCAAAATAATAGATAATAGATAATAATTGATATTATTTAGATAATATTTATTATATAAATAATATTTACTAGACCAAAATAATATAGAGCTTCTAATGAAAGAAATGTAATGAAAATGCGAAACAACAGCAGGCCATTATATCATAAAATAACCTTGCTAGCTGCTAGCTTAGTTTATCCAAAGTATAGCACTCTGATTGCTTAAAAAAGCTAAATACACCAAATTTTGTTCAAATTTAAAATAATATAATGAGCCATTTATCTTATATAACACCTTAGTGAATCTGAAATGACCAGGTGTTAATAAGGTAAATGCCTGTATGACAGGAAGCACCTACTAATTAATTTAGTAATTCATAATTTTGCCCTAGCTTATTTAAGTATATAAATTGGAAGACAGACTAGTAAAACCATAACAATTGTTACTTGTCCAGTGATTACTAAAAACAACAGGACATCAAATGTACCAAATGTAAATATTAACAACAGAGCAGTCATAAGTGATGTCACATGGATCTTAATTGAAGTGATTATTATTTATCTTATTTACATCATTGTGCACTACAAGTGATGTATCATGACAATTGTTTGACATTTGTTTTTGTTTGCTGTGTTGTGTTACAGGACACAGTTAGTGGCCTGATAGGACCTCTGGTGATCTGTCGGAAAGGGACACTGAGCCAGACCAGACAAAGGCTGGACATCGATCAGGAGTTTGCTCTTCTCTTCTTTATCTTTGATGAAAATGAGTCGTGGTACCTGGAGCAAAACATCCAAACCTACTACAGCGGACCACACCCACTGATCAAAGATGAAGACTTCATAGAGAGCAATAAAATGCATGGTGAGACTTAATAATTTAGCAATGGATGTTCCATTGGCTGAGGAACATTTTTATTAGAAATACAACTCTAAAAACTCGACTGTATCTTACCGGTCTTTAAAGTGAAATTTCAGCCAAAAATAAAAATGTAAGTTTAATCTTACATAAATGTCAGTCAGCCAGGAATAACTGGGTGTCTGTTGGGGGTGGGTATTGGAAAGAACTTCATTATGATATCACTATACACTGCGATAGGATGCATATTGAGATATATTGAGATATCCCACATAGTTCACTGAAAATATAAAAACAGCTGAAGTACAAGTTAGGTGTACAATCTGAGTCATCTTAATACATCACTTCACATGGAGTCAAAACACTGTACTGCGACATCTACAGGAGTGGAGATTGTAGTTTATATTCCAAAACTGTTTTTTCTTCCTTCGAAAATCTATATTTTGAGCTGAATATCAATGAGGTACAGTATATCACAAACATAAATATCGTGATATATTGCTGTATCAATATTTTAGCACAGCCCTAGTGTCTGTAGTTTTGCATTGGAACTACAATACTAGTGTAGCTAACAACAATCAATACTCACTTCACAGTTACTACTTTAACCTCTGGGTCACATCTTTACATCATTCAACAGGCATCCTAATGGAGAGGGACTTACAGTTGAGCTGAGCAAAGGTTAAGAGCTTTGCTCAAGGGTCCAAAAGTGGCAGCCAGGGTTTGACCTTCTTTCTGACAACTAGTTCAGAGTCTTAACCACTGAGCAAACATCATCCCAAAAGAATGAAATCCTTTAAGCTTAATGACTACAGTCCTCCTTACTGACAGCTAAACTTAAATGGGTGTGATGCTTGCACAAGTCGCAGTGAGAAAGAAGTGATACCAACTTGCTCTTGGTCCTCCCAAGATTTCTTCTTTATAATGTTTGGGTAGTTTTTCCTTGCCACTGTCACCTTTGTCTTGCTCAATTTGGTATTGGCCTTAGATATTAGAAGATAACCTAAAAAAAGCTGCTTTGAAACAATGTTCCATTGTAAAAAGCACTATATAAATAAATCTGACTTGATTTGACTTGACCAGCTTCAAATTGGCTTAATCAAAATCAACTACATTTAAGGTAAAGGTGCATTTGTGGATTTTGTTTCTGTATTATGGGGGTCCAGTGCACAGTGGTGACCTAGTGTCCCAGGATTGAGTCCGGTTGGTGAATGCGAGGTGAGTTAGACATCACTCAGGAACAATTGACCTTGTCTGAGGGAGATGATGACAGATGAGGGGCGTATCCCCAGTGCTGCAACAGTGGCTCGGAGTACATGCTTGTTCATGCCCTGTGAATTCCATGATTGACCCCAGACCCCCCTGAGACAATGACCAGGATTAGCTAGGTTAAAATATGAAGACAAAATGAATTAAATACCTCGTTAACCAGTATATCTAGTTTGTTGAGTCTAAACTTGTTTTCTCTGACATTATTGTTCCTGCTCCTACCAGCAATTAATGGCAAGCTGTACGGCAACCTTAAAGGCCTGGAAATGCAGAAAGGAGAGAAGGTGAACTGGTACCTTCTGGGGATGGGCAGTGAAGTGGATTTGCACACTGTGCATCTACATGGCCAGACCTTCACCTTCAAGGTCTGATTATAACACAACAGTCCATGCTAGTGTTTATTCCTTAACATGTACATAATAAACAGCCACTGAACGTTATTTTCACTCTAACTGCAATGTCATTTTAACTATGAATATGCACTGAATTGATTGAAAGGTTTGTCTTTTATACTTTCGGGAACAGACAGACCAGGCCCACCGTGCCGATGTGTTCGACCTGTTCCCAGGTACATTTCAGACGCTGGAGATAGTGCCAGACAGTGAGGGAACGTGGTTGCTGCACTGCCACGTGAACGATCATATTCATGCAGGGATGGAAACCACCTACACTGTCAAGAGCAGCAATCAAAAGACCCACTCGGGTAAGACAGCTGAACAAAAACCTGTTGAATACATTGTAACCTCTTAATGCAGAATACACTGCCCACTTATTTTGTGATTCTCTGAATGTGTTGTAGATGCCAGTACTTTGGCTCGACACCTCTGCATTGTTTGGATCGTGGCTTTCGTCTCTACCTTTGGACTAATGTGACCTAGGACCAAGAATACTTTATAGTGACTGATGTTAGATTTGATCAAATATTGCATTGACCTTATTATTCTGTGTTTTAGAAACTGTTTCAATTACCATGTGCATAGCAACAGATAATTCAAAAACCCAAAATTTAATCACAGCATATATGGTCTTTACTGTTTTAAACATATATTTTTTTATTAAACAACATGTTGTATTAAAGCATAGACGGTCTGTTGTAGTACAGTGATTAAGGACTAAGGACCAAATTATTGTTTCCCGCCAAACTGCCACTGTTGGGCCCATGAGCAAGGCCATTATCTCTGCTTCGATTGAATATTGTTTGTTTGTTTGTTTATTTGTTTTTTATTTAACGTCGGTATCAGCATCAGTGGTTATTTCAGCAACACACACAAGATTACATCTATACACAAGGTTACATCAAGATTAGTTATATATGTACACTCAAGTCAATGCCAATTTAGTGTAGTCAATTAACCTAACATACATGTATTTGGACTGTGAGCCCTCCATTGTGGCTGAATTACAACAATTCTGCAAAGATGAGTGGGCCAAAATTCCTCCACAATGCTGTAAAAGACTCATTGCAAGTTATCGCAAACGCTTGGTTGCAGTTGTTTCTGCTAAGGGTGGCCCAACCAGGTATTAGGTTTAGGGGGCAATCACTTCTTCACACAGGGCCATGTAGGTTTGGATTTTTTTTTCTCCCTTAATAATAAACACCTTCATTTAAAAACAGCATTTTGTGTTTACTTGTGTTGTCTTTGGCTAATATTTAAACTGGTTTGATGGTTCGAAACACTTAAGTGTGACGAGAGGTGAAGCATTCTGATGCTGACATAATGCGTTTTACTGAGCAGCCCGTGTGATTGTACAATATACAATATACAAACTTGAAAGTTTGTGAACCCTAACCATCGTCAGGTTTCCACACAAGAGAACCCAGTTAAACAAATAAGACAATAATATTATACTTGGTCATTTATTTATTGAGGAAAATGATCCAATATTACATATTAGTGTGGGGGAAAAGTATGTGAACCTTTGGTTTCAGTACCTGGTGTGACCCCCCTGTGCAGCAATAACTGCAACTAAACGTTTCCTCTAACTGTTGATCAGTCCTGCACACCAGCTTGGAGGAAATTTAGCTCATTCCTCTGTACAGAACAGCTTCAGCTCTGGGATGTTGGTGAGTTTCCTCACATTAACTGCTCACTTCAGGTCCTTCCACAACATTTCGATTGGAGTAAGGTCAGGACTTTCACTTGGCCATTCCAAAACATTAACTTTATTCTTCTTTAACCATTCTTTGGTAGAATGACTTGTGTACTTATGATCGTTGTCTTGCTGCATGACCCACCTTGTCTTGAGATTCAGCTCATGGACAGATATCCTAACATTTTCCTTTAGAATTCTCTGATATAATTCAGAATTCTTTGTTCCATCAATGATGGCAAGCCGTCCTGGCCCAGATGCAACAAAACAGGCTCAAACCATGATACTACCACCACCCTGTTTCACAGATGGGATAAAGTTATTATCCTGGAATGCAGTGTTTTCCTTTCTCCGACCATAACACTTTTCTTTTAAACCAAAAAGTTCTATTTTGGTCTCATCCGTCCACACAACATTCTTTCAATAGCCTTCTGGCTTGTCCACGTGATCTTTAGCAAACTGCAGACAAGCAGCAATGTTCTTTTTGGAGAGCAGTGGCTTTCTCCTTACATCCCTGCCATGCACACCATTGTTGTTCAGTGTTCTTCTGATGGTGGACTCATGAACATTAACATTAGCCAATGTGAGAGAGGCCTTCAGTTGCTTAGAAGTTACCCTGGGGTCCTTTGTGACCTCGCCAACTATTACACGCCTTGCTCTTGGAGTGATCTTTGTTGGTCAATCACTCCTGGGGAGGATAACAATGGTCTTGAATTTCCTTGATTTGTACACAATCTGTCTGACCGTGGATTGGTGGAGTCCAAAGTGTTTAGAGATGATTTTGTAACCTTTTCCAGCCTGATGAGCATAAACAACTCTTCTTCTGAGGTCCTCAGAGATCTCCTTTGTTCGTGCCATGATACACTTCCACAAACATGTGTTGTGAAGAGCAGACTTTGATAGATCCCTGTTCTTTAAATGAAACAGGGTGCCCACTCACACCTGATTGTCATCCCATTGATTGAAAACACCTGACTCTAATTTCACCTTCAAATTAACTGCTAATCCTAGAGGTTTACATATTGCCACTCACTAATATGTAATATTGGATCATTTTCCTCAATAAGTAAATGACCAAGTATAATATTTTTGTGTCATTTGTTTAACTGGGTTCTCTTTATCTACTTTTAGGGCTTGTGTGAAAATCTGATGATGTTTTAAGTCATATTTATGCAGAAATATGGAAAATTCTAAAGGGTTCACAAACTTTCAAGCACCACTGTACATAAACATGTACGTACATGTACAGTTTCTATTCATTTACGCAAATTTGAGAAATAGTGCGTAATTGACGATTGTTTCTGTGATGCAAAGAGCATGAAGTCATCAGCAAAGTCATTATAAGATAAGTCTGTTCACTCTGCTGTCATCTTGGTAATGACGCTGGGCGGTTATTTCCAGCCATGCAACATCAGACTCCTATCTCTTTGAATGGGGAGAGACCTACGGTATATATCCGAAACTGAAAAAAATTTAAGTTTGAAATGCATATTTAGAATTGCTGGTATAATCAGACAAAAACAATATAACGTACTTGCAATGTAGGGTTCAAATAACACAGAAAAATTTGATTTTTTTAAAACTGTATTCTGGCTACTGCGCATGCGTGTTCTGCCACTACAAAGGGGCTAAGACTTTCTGCTCTCTAACACATTTTGTAATATGCAAATCGGTACTTTCTAATGACAGGGTGGGCCTTCTGTACTACAGTCCTATTCATATTTCAATCAGTGACCAGACTCCTCCTAATATAATGTCTCTGATGACAGAGAGGGTCTGTACATCATTCAGAGATGCAAGTTTAAAGTTGTATTAAAGTGTCACCTCCTGGCAGCTTAGTGGGGCAGAATTTATTTACTGGCAATACATTTGTCACATTTTAAGCTTGGCAGGACGAGAGGCGAGGTTGGCAGATTTTCGAGGTAAAATCCATTGAGGTATGAGGTTGGTAAGATAACAGAGAGCGAGATAACAAGGTATATATATATATATATATATATATATATATATATATATATATATACCTTGTTATCTCGCTCTCTGTTATCTTACCAACCTCATACCTCAATGGATTTTACCTCGAAAATCTCTATATATATATATACCTGTAACTAGAGAGAACCAGAGCAGCTCAATGACTGAATTGCTCTGGTTCGAGTCCTGACTCTGGAGAAGAGGTCTGTTAATGAAAAGTCAGAAAGCTTCCCTGATGCCAGTGAATACAGGTTGTTGTACTCCACATATTTTCCCATGGCACTGAGTGTACATTTACCAGATTACCTCATTGTTGGAAGGGGCGGGTGCCCAAAATCCTCAGGGTCAGCGATGTGCCTGCAGTGTTTGTGTGTGTGTGTGTGTGTGTGTGTGTGTGTGTGTGTGTGTGTGTGTGTGTGTGTGTGTGTGTGTGTGTGAGAGAGAGACACACAAACTGAAAGAAACTGAATGAAACAACAATGGAAACATAAAACCTCTAGAAATATTTTAATTGTTTCCAACAATTATTAATGTAACATTTATGTATTTATTTACACAATAAATATTATTTACTCGAGTACTTAGAATATCTAAATCCCTTAATCCGCTATCTAATGTAAAAAACCTGAATCATTAACTCCTGCTATAACAAATGGCAGACTGAAAAATTCAATCTGAGGAATGTCATTCTATCATTGTTGCATTGTGGACGTCAGTAGCATTCTGAATTGCTATTTGCCCCTACCTACACCTTTCACAACGATCACATCCGTAAAACTTTAATATGATTTAATTATAATCTTATTCTTTCATATAATTATTCTATATTTAATTATAAACTTATTAATAATAATGCAACTTGAACATTTTTCTCTTTTTATTTTTGTGCATGCACTTAGAGCAGGAAATGCTTGCTAGGCAGTAACTTCAACAAACAGACACACATACTTACACATTCACACTGGAGAAGATACAATGTGATGAATGCGGTACAAAGGTGAAGCACCATCCGATACCCAGATAAAGACACCAGGGCCAATCAAAAAGTCCAAAATTATACTGACATCACTGAATGTAGGTGGGGATTTTGAATATACCAAAACCAAGTTACAAATTTACCAATAATATTAAATAGCGAAAGAATTGCGCTGGTCCTACACACATTTTGTGTAGCTCTCCACATAGGGCACGTCCAATATGAAGATGTCCTTATAACTGACCTTATAATACACCTTAGTTTGGATATAGAATTTAATTCATATCGGTTTGCTTCTTTTCTGGAAAGATCAGCATAGTTAATGGGAGTCTGGACACAGTACAAGGCATGCACTACTGGGTAGGAACGAAAAACAGTGCTGAGTCAGGAAATCTTATGACATCAGCAGTTCTGTTTGCCAAGTAAGGAAGTCTTATCAACAGTCCTTTTCTTGCAGTTCTTTGTCCAACAAATCTCTTTTTAGACAGTCATAATGTTTGCAGTTTCTCATTCAGGGTGTGGAAAGAGCAATTTCCCATGTCACACTGTTACTGACATATGATCAAATCCTTACTGTCCAGCAATATAGATCTTCAATACCCAATTAGAAGAGTAAAAAAAATATATCTTTGAACTTCGTATCAGATACACAAAAATGAACATAAACACATCTTCAGATTACATACGAGAAATTATTGTTTCTACGTCATCAGTGTACGATTAAAAAACTAGTCTGACATTTTCTCACATCTAAAAACAATTCAGTTTTTACTCACAAAATATAATTTTGCAGAGACTGGGGATCATGCAGGGACACTATTTCCAATACTGCTAGATTCCCTTTAAAATTATTTCTCAATAACTATTATTTATTCATAATTATCCATTTCTGTCCACCTTTTTCCACTCTATTGTGGGAAGACACTATAGTGATACTATTGTTCACTCCTCAACGCCACCAGCTGTCCATGAGCAACAGAACCGCATTGCTGCTTCACGGTTGGTCCTGGACTGAGCTCACTTATGTCTTGTGGACTGTGGTAGTCTAGCGGGTAAGGTACCGGACTATGGACCAGAAGGTCCAGGGTTCAAATCTCACCTCTGCAACCATGATGCAACTATAGCAAGACTCTCTTGATTTTATTCAGACATTGGAAATCTGTCTGCAAAGTGAATTTGCTTGGAAAATCATCGGGTGTAAGGCCCTCAAAAGGAAAGACAGTTCACTAATCAGTGCTCAGTGTTGGGGTATCAAGTATTGCTGTCAAGTGGAGCACCTGTTATCTCCGTTTTTTCTGGAAGTGTTTTCTTCAAGCGTCTTTCTGCTATCAGTCCGTCTCCTGGAAGAGAAAAAAAAGTGCCATCCAGTGTGTCTGCCATGCCGAATCATTTAATTAATACAAACATCCAGAGCTGATGAAGAGATAAATAAATATGTATAGGAATTAAACTAGTATTGCTAAATGTTAGACTCCTGTGTTGATAGGTGATCATGGTGCAGCAACAACTCCCCCTAATGGTTGCATTGAGAACTGACAGAGAAAAGGCGACATGAGGAGAGGAGCAGGACTGTTCGGTTCAAGGGCGTTTCAGAATTTGTATTAATTGCATTAACTAAACATATAGGTAAACATATAGGTATGAACTAACATTAACTTGCCTGCAGCGTGGCTTCTTCTAAATATTTGCTTCTTTTAAATATTTGCACGTGCCCAAGTAAAGTGGGTCTGATGACGCCCCTGGTTAATTTACATCTTATTATACACTATAAAATAAGTAAGTCATCATTTTTACAACAGTTTTTTTGAATGTAGCGAAGTTCTGTAAAATTAGACATCTGTAAATTATCAACCCAACTGTTACTTTAAGCATCGTTCCACAATACTATAAGACTATACAATAATGTTTTTGAGAGACACTAACAGCTCAGCAATATGTGCAGGACATCCTGTTGCCTCTCATGGCAGGGATTCCAACTTGCTTTTTTAAGCAGGATAATGCTCGCCCACACATAGGAAGTGTTTCCTAGGAATGTCTCCACCAACACTTCTTTGGCCAATTTATTACCAATCGAGTATTATATATGGGACCAGCTGGGACGCCAGGTTCGGCAACCTACTAGTGTGCAGGATCTACAGGCCCAGTTGCAACACTTGTAGAAAAGGTGCGCCACAGGATACTATATGGAACCTGTATGCCTCCCTGCCCAATCGCATCTCATCTTGTATCCAGGCTAGAGGTGCCCCATAAAGGTATTAGTTTCCTTTCAGTCATACAGTTTTCCCCAATGAACTTATTGTTTCACTCTAATATTGTAATAACTTACATATATACATTACATTTGCACATAAACATTTACAGCATTTAGCAGACGCCCTTACAATTGGTACAGTTTTACAATCCAAGCAGTTGTGGGTTAAGGGTTTTGCTCAAGAGTGGCAGCTTGGCAGAGGTGGGATTTGAACCCTGGACTTTCTGGTCCATAGTCCAGTACCTTAACCACTTCTGAGTTGTTTTTTTTTTAATGACTTTATTATTAGTTTTACTTTTATGTGTACCTTTACATTCAAACTCTGTAATCATAGAAATCATATGGCCTGAGGAAGGATGTGTGAGATACAAGTCACACCGAGGCATCCACTTTGTCAGGGGCCACATGGTGCCACTGCCTACCACTGCCTACCTTCTTCTATTAAGGAGGCACTTTTCATACCAGCTCTGCACTGCCACCTCTGACCACAGAAGGTGGCAGAGGGCTATAGTGCAAGCTTGTGTTATCCTTACAAACTACATTGCCCTGAAACCAACATGTTTAGCATTAACACACTGCACTTTAGTCAGCTGCACCTGGCTGAAGTGTTATTTAAACTGACTAAGGACCCCTATCAGAGTGCTTTCTTTATATGAGCTGCTGCATTTAAATGGTACGATTGTGTGTGCACATCTGTGAAAAGAAAATGCTGAAGAGAGATTTGAGAAAGGTAATGTCTGAGACTGACTGGGTTGCCTGGTCACCAGGTGCTCACCAACTAACACCACCCACAGGCCTGGCTCCAGTGATGGTTCCTGGTAGCCCTAATTCAGACACACTGATTCTTACTTTTGGGGGGACTATTGGATGGCCTTTTGATTGACCTCCCCCTCAGAGCTGTTCACCATGGCTGGCCATATTAAGGACATTACACTCCTAATGACATATCTCTGAGGATCAATGAACACATAAGTCCCTTCTTCACAACATCGTCTCAACTATTATTTTATGCCTAGGAAAATGTAATATTTGTCCTCTGATCATCAGTCAAATTTATGGTCACTCATAGCTGCAAGGTTTGGAAGCTATCATGAATGTTATTTATTTTATTATTTTTATTATGTTATTATTTTACAATGCATGTTATTGTTTTTTTAACATTCAGACTCTAGAGCCTTCCCACATGCACTTCTTAAAGTTGGTTGTGGCCCTGTTTTCATCTTGGTGTGATGTTAAAACTAACCTTAAAGCTAAAGGCAGTCAGACTTATATAGCTTCTGCCTTTATGCAGGTCACAACCAACTAGAAGCAGTAAAGACACTTTTCCTACAAATGGCTTTTGCGAGGAAGTTGCCTTTTAGGACCTGAACGTTAGGTGATATTTTGGTATTATGTCTTAATACAACCCCAAATCAGAAAAGGTTGGGACAGTACAGACAATAGACAAAACTAAAACAATGCAGTTTTCCTTACATTTACATTATATTGATTTTTATTTCATTGCAGAGAGATATCTGCCCAAGATATTTCATGTTTTGTCTGGTCAACTTCATTTAATTTGTTTATAAACTTTTCTTCCTGCATGTCAGGCCTGAAATGCATTCCAAAAAAAGTTGGGATGTTACCACTTTATAATGTTGCATTTCACCTTGCAACACTTAAGAGGTATTTTGGCATTGAGGATACCAAAGGATGGAGTGTTTCAGGTGTTATTTTGTCCCATTCTTCCTGCAAACGGGTTTTAAGGTACGTAACAGTACAGGGTTGTTGTTTTTCATTTAGGAATTCTCCACACATTCTACATTGGGGTCAGTCAGGACTGCAGACAGGCCAGTCCAGAACCCACACCCTCTTTTTCAGCAGTCATGCCTTTGTAGTGTGTGAAGCATGTAGTTTTACACCAAGTTTTTGAGAAATGCATGGACTTCCCTCGAAAATATGTTGTCTTGAAGGCACCTTATGTTCTACTACAACTTCAACGTACTTGTCTGCCTTAATACTGCCATCACATGTAAATGACCTTTACCAAGGGCACTGACACAGCCCCATACCATGCCAGACCCTGGCTTTTGATCTTGTTGCTAATAACAGTCTGGATGGTCCTTTTTGCCAGTTTGTCATAAAGGTGACCAGACAAAACATGAAATATATTGGGTTCATACTGTCTGCAATGAAAGAAACTTCAAAGTATAAATGTAAGGAATGTTTTCTTAGTTTGCCATTTGCATTTTCCATACTGTCCCAACTTTTCTCTGATTTGGGATTGTATATAACATCACAGAGCTGAAAGATGGTGAACATTTTATCAACGTAAAGATGATGCTTACTGGGAATGGTGATCAGCACATGTACAATCTGTAATCATTTGAATGAATTGTGAAACATTCTCAACACAGAAACATGTGGATTAACATGCATGTCCCACAATGACACTGGACCATTTCAGCCTCAGATATTATGATTTTAGTGCTATATGTTTCCAAATACTAGGAATGCTCCTACTGGAAACTCAGTGTAGCCTGTGATGCAAAACAAACAAAAGTACATACATATATATAATGACACGCCAATTGCATGCATTAAAATGGGTGCAGGATCTGATGAGGTTAAAATCTTGTGAAAGGTCCATTATCTGTCACCTCATTATCATCTGACACTGGGTATACCTACAGTCATTAATCGTTAAAGGTGAGAACACCACCCTTCCATTCTGACGTTTGTTGTTCTGAATAATAATGGTGATTAAACAGCCTCAGACCTGAAAGACAACTTCCTAGATGATTAAACATAAAATCCAAAACAGAGTGAGAAAGAATGCAAGCTGAGGAGTTAAAGCTGATAAGACTGAGTCATACTGCTGCCTTACATTAAGGCTGACCGAGCAGCAGCTCTTGTGAAACACATATTTGAACAGCTAATGGCTAGTCCTGATTGCACAGTCGTGAAAACAAACAACTTTCAAGATTTTCAAGAAAGCTGAACTTTAATTCTCAAAGTTTTAATCTGAACATCATTTCCAACACATGCAAAAGCGTTAGACTGAATTAAGGTAATCTAACTAACAAAGTATGTTAAAATCTAGCAACAGATGAACAACCATGACATGGTTTTAGTGTTATGGTTGATCTGTGTATGTTGCAATTAATTACTTCCGTTTTGCAAGTACATAATTTCCATGGATATTCAAGTTTTTTTTCTCTGTCTGAACAACACAAAGGTTCAGCTTCTGCTTTAGTTTTGTTTTTTGCATATCTGCAAGTATTGCACTGCTGATACTCCATATTATACATCCGCTACCCAGCAGCAGTTCAGTAGTTCATTGTGTCGATCAATTGCTGCTTCCATAAGAGGAGCACAGAAATGAGATTAAAAACACTAAAAATAATATAGGCATATTATCAAGACTGGTGCTGAACGTCCATCTAAAATATAACATTGACAAATGAAAGAATGATGATGATTATTATACTGTGCTTTCTGTGTAGATTCATATAGCCGATTTCACGATTTCCTGCAATGTGAGTCGATTCAAAAGCTTTAGAGTCGATTCAATATGGGGAAATTGATTCGGTGTAAATTCTCGCCTTTGTTAAATACCTTCCCCTTAGACTACAAGCATTATGAGTTTTTTAAATTGAGAAAAGGTTAAAGTACAAAAGACAAATCAATCATAGCCATAAGTATTTAAGAACCAGCTGAGTCTATAAGAAGCAGCTGCGGTAAGTTGATAAGCGTGTTTAAAGTCCCTCATAATAAGGATATATATAATGAATCTATTGAAATAAAACTGCATTTTTGTTTCGAACAGCACCGTTTATTGAGAACATGAACCATTTCATTAGTGTACTTTCAAACTTTGCGCTGACTGGCTGGCACACCCACAGGTAACCAATCAGGGAGCCCGTGTGTTTTCCCAGGCTGTGCGCTATAAATGTGCCGATCGCTCAGCTGGAGTTTCTTCTTACTGAGTGACGGGAGGGAGAGAGGAAGCTGTGGCCTGTTTCTCCAGGTATGAAACCGTGTTTTTACAATAATACAAAAATAGAAGCTATGAAGTATAATATATCATAAACACACTTTACTGAGTATGAATGTTCTACTGTAGGTTTGGGCTAGAATTAATTTATAATAGGTCTAGTGTAGCCTATCTGTAATGTAATAAGTTACTATAACGTTATTATCTCTTAAATTATATGTAAAAAACGGAAGACAACATACAGCTACATTTGAGTAAAAAATGTAGCTGTATGTTGTCTTCCGTTGGTATGTTGGTAACATTGAGAACATTGATTGTATGTTTTTGCTGGTAACATTGATAAAAAAAATCTCTGTTTACATCATTAGCACACATTTTGCGATTTACATAAGAATATACATACCCTACAGAGTAGAGGTTATAGAAATACTCTGTGTATTTCTATAGCCTACTATACTGTACTTCTATAGAAATGCAATTCTGTGATCTTGACCTGTTTCGTGAGAAATAATACATTTTGTGTTGCATTCTGTTTTGGCAATTGTTTAAATCCAAAAATAAGACTTACAAGCCTGGAAAGAAGATGTGCTTACCTTATCTTGCATTAATCTTTGAGTGTCAGCCATACTGCTTGCCCAGACAGCTTTCTAGAAAAGTGTGATCTGTTTAAGGCACTGGGTTAAGTTGTTCCTTTTCTCTTAGCTACAGGTCTACTGATCTGTTCACAACCAGCTTCTCAGAGTATTCTCTCTTCTCCACTCCTACAATGGCTCCAACCCTGTCCACGGCGTTTGCTCGCCGATGGTGGATGGCATTGACGGCCATCATTGAAAACCTCCTGTTCTCTGCTGTACTGCTGGGCTGGGGCTCCCTTCTCATCATGCTCAAGTCTGAGGGTTTCTATTCCTACCTGTGCACAGAACACGGTAAGCAGCTCACAACCATTCCTGTGAAAAACCCATACTCATACCCACACCTATGTCTTCAGACAGTCTGATGCAGATAAGGTTTTAACTGTAGGATGAAAGGAGAGTGAAGGGGGTGACATGTAGGGTGCTGTAAATCAACAAATCAAGATCTCCTGTCCCGCATTTAAAACACTTAGGAACTCCTTGTGTTGTAATTGTGCCTAAGGCTTTTGTCAGCTGGAGGTGTTCTGCATAGCCCTTTGTGCTTTCCTTCACCACTAAAGAAGAATGGGTTCATCCCTGAGGAGTCACTGTTCACTCTTAATCATTGTTCCTGCATTTAGAGCCCTCCAAAGTGCTGTGAAGACAAGAAGTTATTCCACTGGAAGTCAGTGACCTAAACAAGTTCAGCCATAAAATAAAATGCCTCAGGCTGCTTAAAATGTAGCCATTCGTGACTAAGGGCCATAACTCTACGGCAAAGTTGTTTTTCAACCTTTAAACATTCCATTCCCTTCTCACAAGTCTAAGCGTATTGATTCAGGATTGATTTACTGACTTGAGCACAGGTCTAGTGGTTCAACAAGGTGTAAATAGGACACCTGTGCACACCCTGTTGTTTTTTTTGTCTAATGAATTTGAATCACTGAGAAACTAGGACTTGATAAATCACGAAAGTCAAGCTGATAGGCACAAAGGAGTAGCCCACAGGGAGAAAAGTAGCTGCCTGTGAATAGAAACAGCAGGAGGTTTATTGTTGGACTGATCTGGCTACAGCCACACTTTGTAGCAGCAGTGTCTTGTGAACACATTTAAATTGGCCTAGCACACTGATGGCACCATAATATATCTGATTACTGTCTCTCTTTTACTCCTACGTTCCCCGTACACATTTTGCTCAGTTGAAGAACATTTGTTTGGAAAAGATCAAATGTAAACTAGTAATTAAAGGAACCAAATACAGTTGGTTTAAAATGTCTTAAATCCAAAGTCTAAAGCCCGCAGAAGTTTAGAAGGTAGAAAACACAATCAACTATGGCAGAGCCACAGGTATAGACAGACCAAGATATCCCATCATGCTCTGACACAGGACAGCGGCGTGTGTGCGTGATAAATGTCAAAGGTGTCAAAAGTTTTGGTACTGCTTCCTCAGCAGAAATGCTAAAGTGCTGTAGGCCTTTGCCCTAGTATGTACATGTGAGCTGGCCTCAAGAACCATGTGTTCCTGAGTTTATCAGATCTGGCCAATAAAATTGCAGTATCAGTTCTTACTCTGACCTGGTAGGAAAGGAAATGGCAGTATCAGCACTTGTGTCAACTCCCTCAGGTCTTGCTCTGTTTGCTTAATTCGTGATTTACCAGTTGTGAGCTACCACAGTATAATAAGTTCTCTTAAACAGACTGTGTTTGTATTCATAGTGTATTCTATGAATTAAATATTCGCACAGAAATGCTTTCAGGGTGTGTTTTTTACTGATGGGGTTATCTTTAACTGGCTGGATTTAATTAGCCCTCATTGCCCTAATATGGGTTGCACAGGGCAGTTATGTTGCACAAAGATTTATGCACAGCTCCCCTTACTGCAAAATGTACGAAACACAATAACATTTTTGACTAAAATGTTAACTATATGAATTCCATCCCTATCCAGAGAACAGACTTGGCTATAACATTTTTGCATAGTTTGTGACTAGTTAATCATTTAATACACTTAGTAGTCATAAATTATAAGGTTGAACTATGCTGTCAGAGTGTACCGTGTTCTGAAAAATACTTTGAATAGTGAATATTCTGTATTTATTCTTTAATTCCTGCAGAAGTTGTGTTAACTTCACTTAATTTATAAAAGGATTGTCTGATCAACATTTCACAGCATGTACAGGTATTTTATTTGAAGCCTGCATAAAGGAAATGGATGCATCAGGAAGGACATTTGGTGTAAAACCTGTGCCAAATCTAATATGTGGATCAGGATAATCCACTATGGCTTTTTATTAGTATGTTGTTTATCATATTAATGCTTTTGTACAAAGATGAGAATGCATGCTCATGTAAAATCGTGTTTTGTAATAACCTTTTGAATTGCTCAGCAGGGTTTAATATAAAGTGCTCCCTTATCATTTAATTATGAAATCAGCATAACAGTTAAATCAGTTATTAGTGGTGTTAATGATAAGAGCAGTAATAAAATGTCTTGCTGCATTTAATGGTGTTGTGACATTGTCACAGCCAGGGTGTTGGTGTAAGATCAAGAAAAATGTTGGTAGATCTCGAAACAGCATATTTTCTTTGAAATGCTTGTTTTGCAATCTGATGTAATCATGAAGTAGGTCAAAGTAATCAGGAGAGTGTAAGACATCTTGAGAGCTGTAACTGTAATAAAGTGAATCCAGCACTAAACTCTTTATGTAACATGACCTGGAGCCCAGTCATTATTGTAGATCAGGAAATCTGGCAGCCAGAGTGTGATGTTACAGTTCCAAGGACCTTGTGGTCCACTGTTAACAATGTCAGAGCATTCAACAGCATTGCAGAAAACATGGCCGACCTCTCTGAACATGATGCCATTTGTCACGTCCACTGAAGAAATTACACCTCCTCAACTACAGAGGTCACAATCTCCAGAATATTAACTCGCCACGAAGGAGCTGTTGGAATCGAAGGAAACTGTATATGTGTGAATGTAATGATGATAGATGTAAGTGATTACAATATTAGAGCAAAAGGATAAGTTTATTTGGGAAAACTGTACAAGTGAAAGGAGACTCTAGTTACCCTGGTCAGCCCCCTCTAGCCTGGATACTAGGGGTGTCACGATATACATAGTAATATTCAGTTTGTTCAATATGTTACGATACGGGTTTTGATACGATACGAGCTGTGACTTGAACAAATCCTTCAGAAGAGAGTGTGGACCCTGAGGTGCCTGGGTCATGCCCTTCAAAAAAGAAATCAGCAATGACATAGCTCTTTGGCGATTTTCTTTAACCCCGGCAAAGCAAGCCATTTTCCAAGCTTGTAGAGCAGGAAGTTGTATTGGCGATACCAAATTTCCTTCTGCTAAGCACCTGGAAATGGTCTGGGCAGAGACGGGTGTGTCCCATAACGAAACTGTGGTAGCTGCTTGTGCTTGTTGGTAGATCAAAAGACCTCTCTACTAGTGGTCTGTCTGGGCTGTCTGGAGCCTGTTCACCTTGTGTTCATGCCATCATTGAACCACTGCTCCCAACAGAGCAGCCTAGATGGTGGGTAGTTTGTTGAAATGCTTCTCTCAGTCCAGTGACGCTCTCCCTTTCAGAGTCTCTCAACTGGGCAAAATGTCTTCGAGTGTATTGTAGTGACACGTCTAGCAGTCAACGATCTCTCACCAAGACATAAACTATCCAAAAGTAGCATCTGAGAGCCTTTTGATAGGCTTAAGTGACACCTGTGATGTGAGGGTGAGCGTGTTTCATCTCATCCTGAGATGGGTCAGCTGGAAAGAAGTAGTCAAGGCATTGCTGAGAAGATCTGACCCAGACTCCCATAACAACCATCATTTTGGAAGGACAGATATAGAGGGCCTGGACATGCAAACAATCAAACTGATGTTTGCATGGCAGAATTGGGGAATTTGATAATAATTGTAATAGGCCATTTGTAAATTACTTTAGTGCAGTTCTGATGGCTTGGTGGTAGAATAGAGCTGCTGGGAATAGCAGCTTCTGAGAGCTTGGGATGGAATCTCAGGTGGGGCTTGCAACATGCAATGGACTACATCTAGCTGTGCCCAAAGATTTCTGAGTTAGGTTTCAGAACAAACACACCTCACCGCAACCCTCAACCCTGACCAGAATAAGCAGGGATAAAACAGCATATTTTGCTCTACTTCGTAGCATCAACAACAATATCTGACATTTCCATTTTCTTTGAACTTTTACAGGCCAGCCACGAGTATCATGTGGCTGAAAATAGTACATTACTAATTCAACACTCCATGCACTTAACATTTACAGAAATGTCATTCCTTCCTTGCTGCTTGGGTCATGTTGACTCCTTCAAGAAAACAAAAACATCCATTCGACTGGTGGTGCCCCATGTTTTGCACGGGTATTGTAAGAGGTTTTGCTAGTATATAATTACATGCTAATGAATTAATTACTTGTGTTATTTTATTAAAAATAATTTAGTCATAATATGTTATGATGCAAGTTATTTATAAATATTAAAATCAATATTTTAAATCAAATTTAAATTAAAACGTCATATCATATAACAAACAGGTCTCTGGCTATGCTTCATGTATGGTACAGCTGGGGTATGATATTTCTCGCAGAACATATTAAGTACATGTTGAGGCAGAGCATGATAATTTGGTAATTAATGCTAATGCCAACAACTAATGCTTAGCAAATCTGTGCAAGCTTATTGCATGGGGTCAGCCAAGGGAATTCCAGTTACAACCAGATTTATTATGTAACAAGCCCAAAGTGCAATAATAAACTGTTCCAGCAGCACGTAATAAAAGAAATTAGTGCTTTCCTTCTGCCTGTCACGGTCTTATCTGAGTGTTTTCGTGAGCTCATGTCACAATATCACTCTTGACCTCAGCACTTTTGGCACAAGTTCACATAGCAAATCTGTATGATTCGACAAGTAATATGAAGTAATACAACAAACCATATTAAACATGTACAAGCTAACGTGAAAAGGGATTCTTAGACTCTTCCATCAATGTACTTACAGACTGTATCTGCTTATTTAACTGTGCTTATCAGTTCAGATTACGCACATCAGTTCTGGCTAAAATGGCCATTCCTAACCTCTACCTGGTTTTCCTGGAATATCCACTAGGTAGCAACACTTGAGGCAGTAATATGATAGCAGTGCTACAACTGCCATAAAGAGCTAAAGTTTATCTTGCCTCAGACTTTGGTTTATCTCATATGACACAGGTTTGATGATGCACATCATCTGTTGTACATTACACACATGTCCCATTATTAGCACAGTCCTCATAGTAGTATCTCAGCTTGTTCATAGCAGAAACCATCAGGATTGTGTGTTACTGTTTTTTTGTTCTTTGTACATTCATCCTTTGTGATTACAGGTTGGAACAACTGTAGAGTCATTGGGAGTGATTAATGGATTTAAAACCTAGCCGTCTTGCTGTAGTGTGATAACAAGAACTGATAATCAGGTTTCCTGTGCCTTTAGTGTCTTTCTAGTGAAGTAGTCAAATGTAACTTGAGTGGATAGCTTTTTCTAAAGACAAAACTGTTAGACCTGGTCATTTATTTATTGAAGAGAATAAGCCTTTATGTGCATATATTATAAGTGACTGTCTAAAGTGTATGTGATTAGTAATTAATTTGAAGGTTAAATATAGAGAGTGCTTTCAATAAATGAGATGACAATCAGCTGTGAGTGGGCACCATGTTGTATTTAAAGAACAGGAATCTGTCTGATTTTAACAACACGTGTTTTGGCAGCATACCATACTATGGGACAAAGCTTTTATTAAGGACCTCAGAAAAAAGAGTTTTTAATGCCCATCAGTCTGGAAAAGGTTACAAATCTCTGGGTACTCTGGTTTTTCCTCCCTAGTCCAAAGCACCATGCATTAGGTTAATTGATTCTGCGTTAAATTGGCCCCCAACCTGAGTATGTTACAATATATATATATATATAATATAATAATATATATATTATATATATATATATATATATATATATATATATATATATATATATGACTAGTGTTGATGTAACCTTGTGCTGAAGAGTGATGTTAAATAATAAAAACAAACAAACAAACTGAGGAGATTAGTCTACTTACAAACTATAAATCACAAAATTTATGGTCTAACAAAGATTAGTCTACTTCAATAGCAAGGCATCCTATAATCCATGAGGCCTCTCTCACACTGGCTAATGTTAATGTTCATGAGTCCACCATCAGGAGAATGGTGAACAACAATTGTGTGCATGGCAGACTATCAAGAAGAAAGCCACTATTCTCCAAAAAGAACACTGCTGTCCATGGCACATTGACCATCCAGAAGGATGTTTGACAAAACATTTTCTGGACGGATGAAACACGAATAGACCTTTTTGGTTTAAATGAAAAGCATTATGTCTACTGTAGAGTAAGAAACACACTGCATTCCAGCATAAGAACTTTATCCCATCTGTGAACTGCTGTCCATGTAACTGTCAAATTATTCTTCAATTTAATTTTGAGGTGACTGTTGTTATTACATTTAAATATCATGAAAGAAATATTTCAAATTCAGTTCAATCAAGTTCAACCTAGCTGATGTTTGGTTTAGACTAATATCAATGAGTTATTTTCTTTTTTTATAATCAAGGTTTCATATGGACCAAATGTTAAACAATAATGTTAATCTAGCCGATTTGCTTAAACAACATTCCATAAAGAAAATTACATATTTTAATAAAGTGGCTGTTTTTGAAATGTCTTCTCACACACAACTGTTGATTGTACCCAACTGCCTATTACAAGTCCTGTTATAATATTTGAATGAAACTGTGATAAACCACTGTCTTCTTGTCATAATCTGCATTTCCGTCACTGCAGTGTACTCTTTTTTTTTTCCAGTAGTCCCTTTTCCAATACCTGATGAATAACAGGATTAGAAGAGATTAAATTAATTGCATCATTGTTTGTTATGGTAATGCAAGTATTACTTGGTTCTCTAGGTAACAGCTCCTCCGTCAACACATCCGTGCCAGCTTCTTCAGCAGGGGATACAGAAGACTACCAGTATGAGGACTACCAGTCTGTGCCAAATGGCGATGGAATAGAGGTGGTACCTCTAAAGACACCAGATGACAATATGCATATGAACGGCTGGCTGATCTGTAAGGAGCAAGACGAGATGCTAAACCTTGCCTTTACAGTCGGCTCTTTCCTCCTCAGCGCCATTGCTCTCCCACTCGGCATCGTCATGGACAAATATGGGCCACGCAAACTGCGTCTAACTGGCAGGTTAGATCTAGAAAAATTCAGACATACACACAAATATTGAATGGTCACATAAATAGAAATATTTCCCTATGAATCATGCATGTTTAAATTACCATTCACAAATAAGTCCATCAACAATTCATCTCCAAGAGTAAAAAACATTCACATCAAATTATTATTGAATATATATATAATCTCCTCCACAATTAATGGCACTCCTGTTAAAGATGGTTAAAATGGACTACAAGAAATTCACCTTTTGGTAAAAAGTTTCTCACATTCAAAAAAATAGAAAAATCCAGCCCTTCATTGAAGTACATTTAATCTGAGAAAAAAAAATCAAGACACAGTTAGTTTTGACAAAACCAAGTGGCACAATGCATTTAATATTTTGTACAACCTCAATAAAACTTTAAGTAAGTAAGCTTTCTCCTATAACATCTTAAAATGTTGGAGAATACAGAGCAGAGAGCTTAAGATCATTATTCTTTACAGAATCCCTCCAGATCATTCAGGGTTCTAGGTCCTCTGTTGTGCACTCTCCACTTTAGCTCATCCCACATGTTTTCTGTGGGGACTAGATCAGGGGACTGAGATGCCGATAGCAGAAACTTGATTCTGTGTTCAGCAAACCATTTTTGTGTTCATCTAAACATGATGACCCATGTTTAGTTTCATGGTAGCATTAGATAGATTTAGATTTAAAATATCCTGGTATTTCATGGAGTTCATGTTGCCATGTGCCCTAATTACGTCTCCAGGACTTTTGGAGGAAACAGCCCCACAACATCACAGATCCTCCACCTTACTTAACAGTGGAAACCAGGCTCTTTTCAGTGTAGTCATCCTTCTTTTTACATCAAGCCCACTTTGAGAGTTTGTTGTCACTGTACAATTAATCTGACCACATAACATTCCAGTCAAAGTCCCAGTAACATTTAGCAGTAGATGAAGGCTAGATGAAGTCTTTTTCATTGGCAAGCCTTCCAAATAATTTGTTGCCATGGAGGTGGCATAGTTTTGGAGACTTGGTGACCTCAAGATGCTATTTTTTTGTCACTCTAACACTGATCCTTTATGATTTTTTGCTCCTCTTACCATCCTCCTCACTGTGCATGGGGGCAAAATAAATTTGGGTCCTTGTGCAGGCAAGTTTGTCACAGATCTTGTTGATTGCAATTTTAAGCATTGGCAGAATTATAGATACAGGCATGTTCATGTGAAGAGATATTTTTATGGTCATTCCCTGACTTGGCACACTTTTCTCTTATTTTAATTGTGTTATTGACCTCTGTATCACCTCATATTAAGTTTATATACCCCGGTGAAGCCAGCTTTCTATTACATTCTAAATACAGAGAAACATGTCAAAGTTATTGTACTTGGTAATCACACGTGCTGCACATTTCATAGATGAAGATTAGGTTGAAAGATGCCAGCGTATTTTTTTTAAAGCTGTACATCAGATTCACACGTGAGAGGATTCCTTGCTATAAATTGTTGAATGAATATAAATGTTTCATGACTTTTCATCTTTTTTAGTGCCTGTTTTGGCTTGTCATGCCTGCTTATCGCATATGGAGCCAGCAATCCCAATGGTAAGAATCTGTTTTTCTGTCAGCTAGCTAACAATCTTTACTAATGGCCAATGAACAAAACTATAGATGTTGTGACATGCTTGGTTGCCATCAAATCTGAGAATATATACTGCTCAAAAAAATAAAGGGAACACTTACACAGCACAATATAACTCCCAAGTGTTCCCTTTATTGTTTTTTAGCAGTATAGATTAAATTAAGATGACTGGCTAATGCCTGCTTCATAAAATGTTACCTAGGTATAAGAATACCTTGGAGTGATGTTTGGGGAACATAAGTCTAAATGTACTTTGACAGTAAACAATTACACAGTAATCAAGATTCTGATACTGACAGAATAGCCTGACTTTTATAGCCTGGTATTGTTAACGAGTGTTTATAGGATGAGCTACTCGTTTTCACCCCCACCAAACCCCAATAAAGTGTTGATCTCTTATAAATAGAACCCCCTTGAAAAAAAAATCATTAAAAAAAAAAAATAATAATAATAAAGATAGAAAATTGAGTGTGAAGGGCATTGTGCTGTCCTTAAACACATTCAGCAGAGAATTGGTTTGCCAACTTTGATTGAGAACTTGGCTGGCTTGCCCAGAACATTGACCTCAACTCTATCAGACACCTTGATAAGGTACTGGAATGCCAAAAGTGAGCAAGGGATTATTGTCTAATATCAGAAGCCGTCATCACTGTCATCTTCCCATATCTAGTGAAAAGCCTTCGTAGAAGAACAAAGGCTATTGTAGCAGCGAAGGTGGGGGGCAAACTCCAAACTAATATCCACGATTTGGATGTATTTTTTTGGGTGTCCACAAACTTTTGTCTATGTAATGTATGTACAGGCTATGACCAGTGTTATGATTATTAATGTCTAGTTGAGTGGCCTTACTCATGCATAATTTACATGGATTGCCGAAATTGTTTGGAAAAAATATGTTGGCATTCCATGTTATTACAGCAATTACTATGTACTGGCTCAACATGCTAATGAAAGTTGTGTTTGTTCCAGAACTTTCTGTCCTCATCTTTATTGCGCTTATCTTTAATGGATTTGGAGGAATGTGTATGACTTTCACATCTCTCACGGTGAGTGTCTGTTACCTTTTATTTTCCCCTGCTGTTTGGCCATTTCTTTTTATTGGGATTCTTCTCTCTTACTCACGTTCTTTAATGCTGAGTTTCATGGGGCCAAAGAGGGAAAACAGAACACTCTGTTACAACCATTAGCACTTTGTGTCACAGCATACTTTTGTTGGATGTTTCCAGTGCTCTGGGAAGAGAAGGGAGGGTGATAATCAGAGGGAGGGAAAGATGAAAGAGTTCATCCATTCTTTTTGCTAGGCAGACACAGAGCAACATGCTCCCTCTCTCCTGTTCCCTCAGTTTACTGTAGGTTAATGATTAGGCCCATCTCCCCCTCTTAGTTCACTCTCTCATTCCTGTTGACTGGGTTTTGCTGATGCGTGAGCTGTGTTGCATTAATTCCTAATGCAGTGCTAGTGGAGCGCTGACCTGGCAACGATGATTTGAGGTCATCATTAGCTTGAGGAGCTGTGTAACCTCAATGACTTCCTCAATGACTTGCTTTTCCATTGCCTTGTAACTTTTTCACAGTAGTGAATATTTACATGTTATGGTGGTTTTCAAGTAATAGTAATTCAGGCATGATATATGTAAAATATACTTACTGACAAAAAATAACGCACCCAGATGGATTGCTGCAAGACTTTGAATGCATTTAGGTCTCAGGCAGATACGTAAATGATTACAGGTGTGGTCTGATTAGATACTGGATCTTGTGACAAGAGGGCATAAAAGTTCTTCACCTGTTGCATTATAAAAAGACTCTCAGAAGCTACTTTTGGGTAGTATTCCTCTTGGTGAGAGAATGTTGACTGCCAGATATGCCTCAATAACACACTCAAAGATATTTGTTCCAGTTGACAGACCTTGAGAGGAGTGCACCACTAGACTGAGAGAAACAAGATGGTTGTTTTGACGAATTGCCCACCATCTACCCCTTTCTGACCTAGCTATTAGCAGGTGTTGGGAGCACTGGTTCCGTGAGCACACGCACACATTGCGAACAGACTCTGCGAACACATTGTGAACACTGTGCCCAAACAGGCCACCAGTAAAGAGTATTGTTTGATCCGCAAACAAGCATGAGCAGCTCCTACAGTTTCATTGTCCATCATCCAGACACATGTGGCACCTTGAATATGGAGGCCTTGTGGTGAATGCTTCAATCCTGCCTTTGTTGTGGAGCAAAACATTGCCCCAACTGCTGGTGTGGTGATATGTGGAGCCTTCATATATGACAGTGTGTCAACCCTAGTAGTGATATCAGGGACACTAACAACTCAGCAATATGTGCAGGAAATCCTGCGGCCACATGTTGCCTCTCATGACAGGGCTTCCAAATGGCGTTTTTCAGCAAGGTAATGCTTGTTAACACACAGCATGGGATTCCCAAAAATGTCTCCTCCAGATTGCAACACTTCCTTGGCCTGCCAGGTAACCAGATGCATCGCTAATGCATTTACGGGACCTGCTGGGATGCCAGCCTACGAGTATACAGGATCTACAAGCCCAGATGCAACATGTGTGGGCAAATGGGCCACCGGATACCATAAAGAACCTGTATGCCCAACCGTATATCAGAGTACAAGAGCCTGTATGAGAACCTGTATGCCCACCAGAGTACAAGAGCCTCCTTTAAGTTGTACAGTTTTCCCCAATATACTTACTGTTTTGCTCTAATATTGTAATCATTCACATATATCATCATTGCATTCACACATATGAAGTTTCCTTCAATTCCAACAACTTCTTCTTCGTGTATTGTTTTTTTGTTACCGAGTATATTAATGTCAAATTATAGTTTGTTCCCTGCAAAAGATGTGTTTCCATTCAGTAATCAACAACATTTTATCAGAGTATAAAACTGTTCTTTCACATTAAAAAAGAAGTGATGACAGTAAGACCAGTAGATTAGCCACAGACAGACAAAAACACTAAGGGTAAAGAGGAAAAAAAACAGTGCAAGTATTTCTGATTCTTCGTTTTTCATAATATGTAGAAATCGTTTAGTCTTTGATTGCTCATGATGCCTTACCTTCTAACTC
Organism: Ancistrus triradiatus; assembly: GCA_025084515.1. Classification (NCBI taxonomy): domain Eukaryota; kingdom Metazoa; phylum Chordata; class Actinopteri; order Siluriformes; family Loricariidae; genus Ancistrus; species Ancistrus triradiatus. The sequence continues at coordinate 276,936 of JAJAGP010000029.1, read as the reverse complement.
AGTACACACACAGCACTGGTGTTCAGACAACATATTACAAGACAGTTTAGTGTTGCACTAAAGTATTTATTTTGTATCTATATTCACCTTTTCAGCTGCCCAACATGTTTGGAGACTTGCGTTCCACCTTCATTTCTCTCATGATTGGCTCCTATGCATCCTCGGCTGTTACATTCCCTGGAGTTAAAGTAAGTTAGTGTTATCTTTTATAACACTAAATTCTGTTTAATATTGGTTATATATTAAGATATCACATACCTTTCCTATTTTTGTTGCTGTATAGGTGATTTATGACTTAGGAATTAACTTCATCACTATCCTAGTGGTGTGGGCAGTGTGTGCCTGCCTGGTCTTCCTCAATTGTTTCCTCAACTGGCCACTTGAGGCCTTCCCTGGCCCTGAGGACATGGACTACACGTAAGGCTTACACTTCAACTACGAAACAATCTCACACAGGCAAACCTTAAATCTATAAGCACATGTGTTATGGTTTTGTTGTTTTCCAATTTTCACTCTATTCTGTAGTGTCAAGATCAAGTTCAGCTGGTTGGGTTTTGATCACAAAATCACGGGAAAGGCCTTCTACAAGCAGGTGACTGCAGTGGGCAAACGACTGAGCACCAACAATTCCTCAACGCAAAAGCAGCCGGATTCCAGCGAGGGTCAGAAGCTCTGCCTCTCCACCATGGACCTGGAGGTGCAGTGTGAGCCCAAAGAAGAATGTAAGAGATTGTTTTAACACTTAAAACCCATTTCACACCATCCTACAGCAGGTTCATTTTTTAAAGTCGGTCCAGATCCTATCTAGGCATTAGGTGCAAGTGAAAGTGCTTTCTGGATTGCTTTACTCCACCCAGTCTTCACATTGCCCAGCTCAAGGTTCAAATTGGTGTTTCAAGCAGCTAGCTCTTGAACTGAGCCACATGAACTGCTGACAAGCAGTTAAAGTGAAAAAGTTAATGTAGTCTAATGTAGTAGGTTAATGTAGGTAATATAGTAGTCGTTAAGTAATCAGTTCACATCAGGTTTTTTTAAATTAATTAATATTCTGCAGCAAAATACAATAAATTTGAGTATTCAGTGGTACCTCGAGAAGGCTTGTCGAGAACCGAAATTGAGGAGTATCGAGCTAATTTTTTCCATAAGGAGTAATGTAAATTGAATTAAACCGTTCCAGACTCCCAGAAAATAAACACTGTATAAGGCATTATATGCAATAATGGAGTTGTATTGTACAGGTCCATCATAAGTTAAATGTATATGAACTGAGGAGTTTAACAAGTCTTTGGTACAGCGGTCTATACTTTATGTAGCGAAGCCTATGATGAGTGATAAGTTAGTGTTTAAAACACTTACACTAGCAGAGTTGGCTAAAATCATTAACACAAAGCTTATTTCATAATAAAGTGTTGACACATCTCCTGTAATTTGGTGAGTAATGGATTGAAAGTGAAGTAAGCAAACCACTTACTAGCATAGCTGCTAATGCTAACTGCAGCCTGTGCACTGAATCATTTCGGCAGTTTCGGCTGAAATGAGTCATGCGGCTCCACTCATACAAGCTTAAGGAAGTGTGCCAAGTACTAAGCACTAACTTTTCATGTCAGAATGTAGCGAGAACTGAATTCGAAGAGGTCCCACTGCATTTTGGGGCATTGTAGTTCAAATTAAGAGCATGAAGTATTTGTTTAAGGTTGGTAAAACAAATGGAAGAGCAGTCATGGTCAAAGTTGAGTGGTGTGCATTGTGGTAACATAGGTGTGTTGTTCTTGTCTGCAGCTCAGTCATTCATGCAGAGCATCTTCAGCCCTCTGTTCCTGCTCAGCCTGGTCACCATGTGTGTCACTCAACTGCGTTTGATTTTCTACATGGGAGCCATGAATAGCATCTTGGAGTCCATGAGTGGTGGAGACCTTAATACAGGTATGTGAGACAAAGATGTTTTTGACTATTTTTTTTCTGCATGAATAATGTAATTAACATTCCTGTGGCATTGTGTAATTACTTAAATAAACCATGCTTTTTGGACTGTTTCTGCAGCTGAGAAAATGCAGTTTGGTAAGAATGTAGAAGCGTAGCATAGCATTTATGTCATTTAGCAGACGCCATTATCCATTTACAATTAATACAATCTTCCAATCCAAGCAATTGTGAGTTAAGGGTCTTGCTCAAGGACCCAACAGTGGTATCTTGGCAGATGTGGGATAGCAAAAGCTCAGATGCTTTTTAATCACACCCCGTCATATACAAGTGGTCAACTCTGTGCTTTCTCAGTGTGGCTAAATAGATATATTGTAACTTAACTATTAAAAACCCAAACTAACACAGAGATATGATCAAATAAAGCTAATTGGCCCAGATATATTCCACTCCTATATTCACGGAGAGGTATAACTTTTGTAAAGTATAAATTCTGACCAATTCCAAGGGCTACTAGTTAATATATACATCATGTACTGTCAGGAGCCGCGCTGCTGACTCTAGAGGGCAGTGGCCTGATAAATGTGCCGGGATTGGTTTAGTGATCGCTAGCACGCATGCGCCAACCAGAATCGGCGCCGATTGCACCATTGGTGACACTTGGAATTTAAGAGCGTCCCTGAGCACCATTGGTTGTCGCACCCTCGCCTCATATAGACGTCTAAATGTCTCTTGTGCGCCGTCGCATTCGTGGTTTTTGTCAGGGAAACAGTTCTATATATATACAGATACATTGGTCAGACAGAAGTAACTGTCACATGATCCTTCTGTGCCACGTCATTAGGACTGCAAATGGCATTGATGTCCAAGTACATCTAAGCCAAGCTCTCAGGTTGACTGTACATGTTGCACAGCAAATGTGTGCAGCCCAGGGTTTGTCTTGGTCACCAAATGTACATTGACATCTGAAGTATAGGCTTTCTTAATAAATGCAGCCATTCGGTGTCTTTGAGCCGTTGAATCGCTTGCTACAGATGTATCAGAATGTACACATTTCCCAGTGATATGCCTTTGTGATCCTAATCAGGAAAAGTAGTATTAAAATTTATAAATGTCATCCAATTCTGCTGCTTGTTACATGCAGTTGATATGACCCAATATATTAACAAGGGAACGTATTGACAATGACGCCACAGTGCTAAAGCAATGCAGTTAGCATGAAATGGTTTAGAGATTGTGCTGTCAGCTGCTTTGCAGCAATTAACCTTGACCTGCACAGGCCACTACTATAACATAATCCCATGCCCTGCTATTTTTAACCTTAGGAAACAAGTAACTCTAGAGCCCATAGTTGTGAATGATACACTAATTCATTAACCATAGTAGTTACTAACTAACGAAAAATGTTATACAGGACACTGATTAATATTCTCCTTCTTCCTCTCTTGTCTTTAGTGAGCCTATACACATCTATATTTGGTGTGATGCAACTACTATGCCTTTTGACCACACCAGTTATTGGTCAGATTATGGACTGGAAACTCAAGGAATGTGATGACAGCGAGTTTGATGTTAAAGATGCCATGAAGTGAGTCAACATAATATTGTTTTCTTGCTAATGTGCGTTATCAATATATCACTAATATGCGATTAATACCTGATCATAAGACAGTATTTTAAACATGTAGGAACGACAGGGTGCATAATAGCAATGTAATAAATGTCTGGGTGGTGTGATGCTATAATTCAGAATTGAAGAATGCAATCTCACAGTTGTCATGTGTCCATTATCATACTGTACTGTACAAGCCAGCTCATTAGATACACCACAGATGCTGTTTGAATGTATACAGTTACTGACTGTAATACACCAGTTATTATTAGCCCAGATTTTATTTGGGTGGTGGACCATTCTCAACATAAATGTGACTGACATGGTAATATAGGTAGGATAGACACACCAGCCTTGCTGGTATGTTGGCAGACATAACATTGTTACATTGTTTTCACAACACCCACCATGTCAGTGTCACTTACACCTAACTCAGAGTAGAATAATATCATACATGCTAATAGCTTCAGCACATGTACAGTGATTGATGTGCCTGGCTCTGTCTTGAGCTGCAACTATGCCCCTGGTTGGTCAGTGTTAAGCTGTTATACACTGACCTTAACAAAACCGCAACAGTGCAGAACAATGTGCTGAGTACACAGCCATCATTGTTAAATATTTTTAGATGTTTTGATGAGTTTTCACTTTTTTCCTTTAGCTTATCTGTACTTAATTTTTGTATTTTTTCAGGAACCAGCCCCAACCCAAGCGAAGGGACAGAAAAATCCAAAAGATTTCCAATGCCACACGAGCCTTCTTCTTAACAAATCTGATACTTGTTGGATTTGGCATCACTTGTCTCATTCCTATTCTTGAGTTGCAGGTAAGTCAAAGTTTGTCAGGTCCATGAATGCTGCTCACAGATGACCAGCCTGTATATGAAACATACACAGCAGAGATGCTTTCTGATTCTTTTCGCATTAACTCGCATGCGTACTATTGCCAGGTTATATAACTTGCCTCTTAAAATAATGTCAACTCTGGTATTTGAATGGTTTGGTTGAAGACACAAATCATAAATCATAAGTTAAAAAATGGAGAGGCATTTCAGAGCTGAAAGAGTCGACTGACTGAAAAAGGCAGAATGCACATTATTATGAACTTCTCTCGCTATCACCAACATGAACACACAAGCGCACAGAGACCTACGCTGCTTTTTGGCTGTTATATATAAAAGAATATAAAGAGCTTTAATGTTATATATTAGATATTTAACATATCTAAATATCTAATATTTATATATCCTGATATCAATATTTAGATATGATAAATGTCAGTACCGCCAAACCCTATGCCTACTACAATTACTAAGACAGTTTTCAAATAATTCTCCAACAATAAATTACTCTATCAAAATCCCACTAAGCTAATAACACAGCACTGCCATCTGTAATATTTGCACAGTTTCTCCAACCAGAGGATGAATGGCTTAATATTTTACATTAAGCATGGTACTACTGATATTACAGTAGAACCTCAGAACTCAAACTTAATTGGTTCTAGAAGGCTGTTTGAATTTGGATTCAGAAGTCAGAATCTGAAGTCAGAATCATATTCATTGCAGACACACCAGTTTTTGTTCAAATAAGGGGCAGAACATTCTGAACGGACCGTTGGTCAAATAAAGAAGCATTCAAATTCAGAGGTTCCACTGCACTTCGGTACATGATAGTGATCAATACAGTAGAAAATAATTTTTTTTTATTTTAATCCACCTTGTCTGCTCTTTTTAGTTCCTGTCCTTTGTTCTGCATACCATCGTAAGAGGTTTCATCCATTCAGCCGTTGGAGGACTTTATGCTGCTGTGTAAGTTTGCTATTTTTAGACTGACAGATTGTTATGTCCTGTTTATGCTTGAGAAGGAAGCCATTCTTATGGATGTGTATGTCTACAGGTACCCATCAGGCCAGTTCGGAACTCTGACTGGAATGCAGTCTCTGATTAGTGCCCTTTTTGCTCTGCTCCAGCAGCCTCTTTTTATGGCTATGATGGGTCCACTGGAGGGAAATCCTCTATGGGTAAGAAAATATCTTCATTTCAAAGCTACATTGTTATAACAGTAAGCAGATAAAAATTTACACTTGGTACAAAGCTTATATGTTTACTGTGTTTAATGCATCGTAAAAATGTGGAGCCAAGCAACTACATGAACCACTTCACATTGTTTTAACCCCATCACTGCTGCTGATTATATTAGTTGACAGAGCTGCTTCGAGTAGCATCATCACTTGAGTATCTAAAGTCTACATTAGTTGCATCATTGTTACAAAGCTCGGGTCTGAGTTCTAAAGGAGTTACAAGTGGTCTGAGAGATCATTAGTGCTAAAGAGAATGAAAAACAGAAAGTTTGATTCATTTATGAAGACCTACCTATATGAAAACACTTTTTACACAACATTACACAGCTAGGCTCTGAGTGATAAAGGATTGTGGTGTGAACAAGAATTGTTCCGATGTCAAGTGCTTGAAAAAAAAGAGTCATCTTTAAAGTTCTGTTATAATGTGAACATAAAATGAACATGAAACTCACTTTAATAGAACTGGAAATGCCCATAAGTTCCCCATAGTTATGTTTGTTTTAACTGACAAAGGTTGAAATTGAACGACTCTGTGGCCACCTGTACAAGACAGAACTTCATCATCTTGATACCCACTTAATAAAATTCAGGGTCCTGGGGAACCCGGGTCTTGTCGGCAGTACATGATGTGAGGCGGGAGCCAACCCTAGACAGAGTGTCAATCCATTGCAGGACACATGCACCCGCACACACACACACACTCACTCTAGGACTCTTGAGACACCAGTTGAGTTAATACTTTGGAATGTGGGAGGAAACCTGGGAGTATCTGGAGGAACCCAACATAGACACAGGAACTAAAAGCAAACTCCACACAGGAAGATATTCCCACTTTCAGAAACTCACAGTGTGGAAGAGAAGTGATGATGTTATATAGATGCAGCATACCACACAATATGCTGATACTCTTTATTTCTTTCAGGTGGACGTTGGTCTCCTCGCTGTCAGCATGCTGGGTTTTCTCCTGCCCCTTTATCTGCTGTGCTTCCGCAAGTCTCTCCACAAAAAGAGGAAAGAAAGAGAAAACGATGCCAAGATTTACATCAGAATCAATGGCAGTAACAAACCTGAGGCCTTCGTCTAGCCCCAGAAGAGACCCACAAATGGAAACGATGCTCTGCGGAAGAATGAGGAAGTGTGTGTGCCATTTTTTTTAGCATATTCACAAAAACACAGCAAATGCACACAAATGGATGTTCTTTCTCACTTAGAGACTCATTGAACTGATGTTGGCATAGAAACAGATATATACCATCAATATGAAGTCATACTGAGAACAGTGAATGGGATGCAAAGCATCTGGACAAAATGTGTGAATCTAGTTTATATCGTGTATGTTTTGTGAGACTAAATACTACTCTAAATACTAAACCATGTACCTTTCTCCAAATATGCCTTGATGACATAACATATTTGCACATTCAGTTCTGCTGCCCATCTCTTGGTGCCTTAGGGATGTGGGGTACAGGGTTTAGCCAAGGAGTGGACAGAAAAGATTTGTTTTTGTAGCAAATCAAGTGCCTTTGCCATAATGTCCCTGAAGTATGGTGTATTCTAATTTATTGCCACAATGCTTTGGTATTAAAATAATTTTATATTTGTGAAACTTTTTAATGATCCATTAAAAAGCTTGCAAACTGTTTTGGTGCATGTAAGTCACAACAGCTAGATTTACGATGAAATGTTGCACTGCAGCTAAATGAGCATCATTTATGAGCACTTTGCCTATTAAGGAACTCACCCACTTTCCGTACCCGATTAATCTAATTCAGGGTCGCCAATTAGCTAACTGGGAGCCCAGGGTGCAACCACCACTGGACAGAGTGCCAGTCACACACACGCATCCAAGGACACTTCTGAGATGCAAACTGACCTAATACATTTAGAAATCTTGGAATGTGGGAGGAAAACAGAGTACCTAAAACACACACAATTGCAGGGTAAACATGCAAACTCCACTCTCGAACCACTGAAGGTGTGAGGTGATAACACTAACCACTGTGACACTGTGCTGCCTGTTATTCAGAAACTGTAGGTAAGTATACAAAATGGATCCAGTAGTCCTACCTTATGATTCAGAGGTTTCAGAATTGTGTTCATTCTACTAGTGTACTTTCTGAAAAATAAAATGCTGCAAAGACCGATTGAGCTCATTCTGCTGGGAGACTGACTTCAGAAACATTGCAACAATTTTAAACACAACAGTCACTGAGATAAAGTAATAATGCTATCATTATAAATAATTATATGTGCTATCACAGATGTTAATTAGACTATATGGTTATTATATAACCATCAAAAAAATGCTATGTTTTAAGCTGTAACGGTCACATGTGGTTCCTCCTAACTGAGGTTGGATCACAATATCGTTTATCGCAATAATTGTTTAGCCGATAATCGGCCTGTTTTACAGCATTCAAATGTATTAAATGCAATGCTAAAGAAGCTGACTCCATTAAACTACATTGAACAATGTCACGGAGCGGCTCGTGGAGAAAACGGGATGGAGACGAGTGCAGGGTTCCAGTAAAAACAAACAATTATTCAAACATAATAATAATAATAATAATAATAATAATAATAATAATAATGAAAAATAATAACCTGAACCAAAAGAAACACAGCGAACTGAAAACAGGGAAACATCCCAACGCTACGGAGAGCTAGGGTAAGGCTAATGGGGCTAGTGAGAAGCTAGGCTAGTCAGAAGCTAGTCAGAGCCACAAAACAGGACATACTGTACGGGGCTGCAACAGTGGGTAATCAAGTGGACGGGACCGGAACAGCACAGGTAATCCAACGGGCCGCACCATACGCTCGGGAGACCTGAGATAATGCTACCGACAGTTCTCGGGAGAGCGGAGCTTATAAAGAGCTCCTCCCAGCTGTACACGGTAAGCCATTAATCAAAAACAACAAGGTTCAGGTAATTCCGTGGCCATCTTGCTTCTGCAAGGGATTGTGGGCGATGTTGCCCGAATCCGTCCACAAAACATTCTTCCAATAGCCTTCTGGCTTGTCCTCGTGATCTTTAGCAAACTGCAGACGAGCAGCAATGTTCTTTTTGGAGAGCAGTGGCTTTCTCCTTGCAACCCTGCCATGCACACCATTGTTGTTCAGTGTTCTTCTGATGGTGGACTCACGAACATCAACATTAGCCAATGTGAGAGAGGCCTTCAGTTGCTTAGAAATTACGTTGGGTTCCTTTGTGACCTCACCAACGATTACACGCCTTGATCTTGGAGTGATCTTTGTTGGTCGACCACTCCTGGGGAGGGTAACAATGGTCTAGAATTTCCTCCATTTGCACACAATCTGTCTGACTGTGAATTGGTGTAGTCCAAATTCTTTAGAGATGGTTTTGTAACCTTTTCCAGCTTGATGAGCATCAACAACTCTTTTTCTGAGGTCCTCAGAAATCTCTTTTCTTTGTGCCATGATACACTTCCACAAACATGTATCATGAAGAGCAGACTAGATCCCTGTTCTTTAAATAAAACAGGGTGTCCAATCACACCTGATTGTCATCCTATTAATTGAAAACACCTGACTCTAATTTCACCTTCAAATTAACTGCTAATCCGAGAGGTTCCCTAACTTTTGCCACTCACTAATATGTAATAATGGTTAATGTTTCTCAACAAATAAATGACCAAGTATATACATTTTTTGTCTCATTTGTTTAACTGGGTTCTCTTTATCTACTTTTAGGACTGGTGTGAAAATCTGATGATGTTTTAGGTCATATTTATGCAGAAATATAGACACAAACTTTCAAGCATCCCTGTATGTAGAGTTGATATTTTTAAGTAAAGGTGGCTGTACGTTATACACGACATTTGTTAACATGTTTAACCCATACAAAATCCCGAGAAACTGCCAGGGCAAGTGGAGGGGAAGAGCATGGAAGAGCCAGAAACAAATGAATTTGTTGAATAACAAATATCTAGTGCACCTTAGCCCCGTCAGATGCTGTTATATGCGTCTCACAATTTAACGTACAACATCTGTCACTCGGCCTGTCACTACGGTGTACTCCCAGTGCGTTTCAAGCACGCATAAATGGGCAGGAATGAATCGGGAAGGGCGTCCCAAAAACCTGTGCTAAATTCTACTATGTGGCAACCCCCACTGAGAGCAGCTAAAACAGGATTATCGATGCTGAACGCAAGTATTGAGTCAGTAATTTGAAATTTGAAAGCATTTGATACCCTGCTCTGCACTGACACCTGCTGGATAAGTCTCTTATAACATCTGCCTTTGTCTGCCTTCGCGCAATATCATCGAGACGTTTTGTGTATACCGGAGTGCAGAAATATATTTGACTACAATTAAATGTGTTTTGCTTATTTACTTGAGTCTTTTTATGGTGATTGATAGTATCATACCAACATTCACTGTGTCCAAAATCCCTGCTAAAAAAAACAACCAGAAACCATTCTAAAAGAAATGGCATATACTGTTTGAGATGCTGGTTTGCTGGTCAAAAAGAAATACATTTTGGTCCAAGCTGGTTTATGCAAGTTAGTGCTGGTCTGGTGCTGGTTTAGGTGGGGAATTCACATGGGCTTCCTGGTAAAGCTGGCATGTCTGGTTGACCTTGACTGGACTTTGTTGTTTTAGCAGAAAAAGACTAGCATATGATATGTTTTGGATGCTGCTTTGCTCGTCAAAATAAATGTCTGATTTCTAGCTTCCATTTTGTTCCAAGTTGGATTATGATAGTCAGTGCTGGTCTAGTGCTGGTTTGAACTCAAATTGGCTTGCTATTCTTTGCTGATTTTTTTAGCAGGGATATGCTGGCTATGATTTTTAGTGGGATTGGCTGTGGTCGCTTTCTTTTTTCCATAAGACGTCCTCAGATTAAAAAAAAATATACTCACATGGCATAGAAGTTGCAGTCAAAGCCATGAATGTTATATGAAACAGCTGCAGGTTTGAGTCCCTTTGGTGCCTTCTGGTGGCTCAGGTGTCAAACGCAAACCAGTTTGTCTGTATCTGTTGGAGGGGAGGCCGGTCAGGGAGAACAGCAACCCCTGGATAATGGGAACAGCAACCCCTGCCGGCCATGCGATGTCAGTGAATATTGTCTATACAAGACAATCTTACAAAATGTTGCTGTGTATGTGTGTAACAACAGCTAGATAAGTATGAAGTAATATGTAAATGATATATTAAAACCAAAGCTTATTCTGGGTGTCATTCAGAAATTGCATAAACACAAGCATGAATCATGTGGCATCTTAAACCCATTCAGTGTTTTGCAAACTGTGGGTCAAACCGCCTTTGGGGTGAAATTAATTAGATTAGATTACTTAAATTAATTAGGGTGAGATTATCAACTTAACGTATTCCTAACTGAGATCGTCTTTTCTGTGCAGGTATTTGATATTGTTAGTGAGTTTGATGGACTCTTTCAAAAACGTTTGAATAACGTAAAATTTATAAGCTTAGAAATCCTATCCTACACCCCCCTCTTTGGGTAAAAGTTGAAAGCTATAGATTCATAGCTTTCATTAAATTTCTCCAGTGAGTTGTAATTTTTTTGATGCAGAGAATCTCTTGGCCCCAAGCCTTATAAAATACACGGTGCTTTTCCTTGTAAAGCACTTTGAACTACTGTGTGTATGTAATGTATAATAATAATAATAATAATAATAATAATAACTATTATTATAACTATAATACTACTACTACTACTACTACTACTACTACTACTACTACTACTACTAATAATAATAATAATAATAATAATGATAAAAATAATAATAATACTACTACTACTAATAATAATTATTAATACTACTACTACTACTACTAATAATAATAATTATAATAATAATTATAATAATAATAATAATTATTATTGTTATTTTTATTATTGTTATATTATATCATTATTATATATTATTATAACTATAATAATAATCATACAAGTTATACTAATAATAATAGTGATAAAAATAATAATAATACTAATAATAATAATAATAATTATTATTAATACTACTACTACTACTACTACTACTACTACTACTACTACTAATAATAATAATAATAATAACAATAATAGTACTTATAATAATAATAATAGTAATAATAATAATAATAATAATAATAATAATAATAATAATTATTATTATTATTATTATTATTATTATTATTATTATTATTGAATAATTATTGAATAATAATAATTATTATTATTGTTGTTGTTGTTGCTGTTGTTGTTGTCATTCACTCATGTTGCTGCAGCTGTGAATTCTTAACTAGGGGCGCTGTCATTACAACGGCACTACAACCGCGGCAATAAGACAGAAGCTTTTTTTCATTTTCAAAACATGACAGTACTGTACTTGAAGAAAGACACACGCAGATGCTTGATTGTATATAAACAAAATATCTAGGTCTGTGTATTGATACTGGTGATAGATACATCTTGCAGATGCGCCGGGACACATCATCAGTGATGTAACCTGGGGTCATAGGGTGTTTTGGGTCTTTCAATATCTGACACCCTTGCCCAGGCTACCCTGCCATAGGTTGATCAGACCCTGGTCTGTCTCCCAGCAACGTTTGCCCACGGTTCTGCCTTCTTGATCCAAAGCCACCTACTGGCTTTTTCTGCGGCTTCAGTTGCGGATCTGATTGCCTTCCTCTTTGCCTGACCAGTGATACCCAGCAGTGTAAAAACCCTGCAGAGGGATTGTCCTGCAAAACCTCTGCAGCCAACCTCCAGAGGCTCACAGCGAGTTCACCAGCCTTGCCTCCTGCATTCATCCACCAGCTCCTGGTACTTGGCGCGTTTCCTCTCATTTGTCTCCTTCATGCGTTCTTCCCAGGGAACTGTGAGCTCCAGCATGATCAGTTGCTTGGTGGAATCCGAAATTATGATCATGTCTGGTCGAAGCTGTGTTGTTGTTATTCTAGCTGGGAACTTCAGCTGTCTGCCAAGGTCCACTTCCAGCTTCCAGTCGGTGGCAGTGGTGAGGAGACCAGACTGTACCTGTGATGGTGCCCAGGGATTTTCTCCAGCTTTGTGGAACATGATGGACTTCGGCTTGTGGTAGCCTTGACAGTGCTAATGACAGTGGCTATACTCTCAGCAACTGCTCGTAATACCTGGTCATGGCGCCAGCGATAACGCCATCTCTAAGGACTTTTGGGCAGCCGCTAAGCAAGTGTTCCAGGGATCCCCTTCCTGGACAGAGGGGGCAGGTTGGAGTTTCACATTTACCCCAGGCATGGAGGTTTGCTGGACTAGGTAGGACATCATAGACAGCTTGGACTAGGAACCTGATCCATTTTGATGGAGGCTAAGTTAACATCAAAAATATTAAAAAGGAACTCATTTTAATACAATGCGTGGCAGGGCGAGCATGGGGCAGAAGGAAACGTGTCAATGCGTTAGTATTGTGAACTGATTTACTCTGTGATAGAGGATCAATGTTCAGTAGGTAGATCAACCTCTCTTACAAAGATTAAGAAGTTGAATATCACTTAAGCATGAGCCTTAACGTGTATTACAGGAACTAGTAAGTACCAGTCATTCAGTACCAGTCAGTGCAATGCAGGTGAAGTATCAGAAGACAACAGCTGATAAAACTACATAGTGTAAAAGACGCACTTCACTAAGTCTGTAATAGATTTAAAATGCTAGTTAATATACTCATACAGCACAGGATTAACACAATTCCAGTGTAAACAGATGGCTCAGTAGATCCAGAGGTAGGAAGAAATGATGCAACCATTTCTATGCCAAATTTTAGCACAGGGTGATGTGGATGATTAAGAGATGAATCATCTGTGTACTCAACACTAACAGCTATGCAGATGGAATGGGTAGAAGTCATTATATCTTCTGATTCCATCCACAGCCTTCAGATTTTATTATTCTAACTAGACATAAAATTACTGTATCACTCAGGTTGGCATTCAAGTACAGTGTAGTTGGGTTCCACATCTAGGGATGAGAAGATCAAATAACTTCACTGGCCAGAACACATTATATAAGATATGTGCAGTTAAACAGATAGGAAGGCTGGGATGCCTGCCAGGTAGGAAAGCACTTCCATAATACATAAACACAAACAAGAAAGTGAAGAAGTATACCTAAGTAGGGAAGATGATATTGTAAAAAAGAACCCTGGGCACAGACATACGCGTTTCCTGGATGAGGTGCCAAATATTTGCAGTTCTGGATAGAATTCCCTCTTGTAGAAGCAGGTGATCATACCCCGATTGGCCTCCCCTACCTCAGAAACAGCAAACTGTGTTAGTAAGTGACACCTGACCCAGCTAGAAGGCAGTGCTGCTGGAGTTTTAAAACACGGATAACTCACTGTTCACTTTATTAGAGACCTTATTGCTCCACCTTGTAGATGTAATGTCAGAGACAGTAGCTCATCTGCTGTTGCTCAGTTTGCATTAATCATCCTCCAATCCTTCATCAGTGCTCACAGGACTCTGCCTAGAGGATGCTAGTGGCTGTACATTTTTGGCTTGCGGACTATTTTCAGTCCAGCAGTGACACTGAGGTGGTTAAAAACTCCAACAGCACTGCTGCATCTGAGCCACTTGTATCAGTGTAACACACGCTAACACACCACCACCACATCAGGGTCACTGCAGTGCTGAGAATGATCCACCACCCAAATAGTACCTGATCTATGGTGGTCCTGTGGGGGTTCTGACCTTTAGAGAACAGAGTAAAGGGGACAACAAAGTATGTAGAGAAACAGATGGACTAGTCTGTAATTACAGAACTACAGTACAAAGCTGAATTACAAAGCAGAACTACTAAAATCTGAATAAAGAATAAGCAGAATATAAACTGAAAAATATAGAAGACTTTAACACAGTACTGTAAGTCTGATCATATAAATGCCAGGCACCATAGTTAGAGTAAAGCAAAGCAAAGCTTCTATTTTTCCCTTGGCTATCCTGTTCTGAGTGGCAGGGGCAGGTCTGGAGAATAACATGGAATTCACTTAGCATGTACCCCCTGGAAAGGGCACCAGTCCATTGCAGAGTTCTCAGCATAGATAACTGAGTAATAATTATTTGTAATAATTATTTGTGTGGAATACATACAAGAAGGCAATTGAACTTCAGAGCCAACTACAGTTTATTAATTGGAATGAATTTCATAAAACCAGGGCATGAGTGTTAAACCTGAAACTGACTGTAGGATTAAAGTGGAACAACTGTTTGAAAACATACAAACTGAAGTAAAAAAGTACTATAAAATAAAATAGAAGACATGAAAAATATACACAATATACAAATGTAGAAAGAAGTTTTTGCACATAACCACATATTGCACATTCTACAATGTGTTGTACTGAAGTTGACCAGACAAAACATTACATTTTGGGTTGATACTGTCTGCATTTAAATCAAATTAAATGTAATAAACACTTTGTTTTTTTAAACTTTGTATTTACTATACTGCCCAAACTTTGTCTGATTTGGGATTGTATGTAGGCTACTGAATTTAATCAAGAGTGTACCTTTTGTTGCAAGCCTGGATTTAAGCAAATTAAGTAAACTACAATTCTGTTCCTTGTTCAATTCCTTTCTTGAATTGTAAAGGTGATCATTTAGAAAGAGAACTATATCATCTTTAATGGGCCTAATTAGTAGAGAATTTGGTCAACAGGAATTTTTGAAAGATTTCCTGTGAAACCTGGTGTTATTCGTTCCACAGTAAAGCTTTAAGTGGAATTTGTCAAAGGTGTGCCAAAGGTGGCATTTGTTGACAAACTGGAGATCTTCTGTCCAGTCTTTGTGTTGGAATGTGTTGGAATGAATGCAATGAAATAAAAGTAAAAGTAAATGTAAGATACACTGTGCTTTTGTATTTATGTTTTCCATACTGCCCAAAATCTTTCTGATTTGGGGTTGTATTTATTGAATTTAATCAACGGTGTACCTTTTTTGCAACCCTCGATTTAAGGAATTTAAGTAAACTGCAATTATTTTGTCCTTCCTTGAATTGTAAAGGTGATTATTTAGAAACAGAACTATATCGTCATGTTAAGAGGCGGCGCACGTGTTTATGCTGTGTACTGTATCCATCGGCCTATATAGTATAATACGGTCAACAAGATTTTGGAAAGATTTCCCGTGAAACCAGGTACTTCTACTGCATACATTTTTAGTACAATGCAAGTGTTCTGGATCACTATGTATTTGTATTTAGCTTCGGTTCGACGTCACGGGTCGACGTCATGGCTCAGGGCCGTGTGATGAGGGAGAGCGCCGCGCCCCCTCTGCCCATCAGGAAGCGAGCCGGAGAGAAAGAGCGCTGCTAGAAATGATACAGAAGCGGCGCTGAGCTCGAGGAGCGACGAACCCAGGACCCGATCGAAGTCTGAGCTGAATTTAACCGCGGATACTCACATCAACCACCGACATGCTCATTAAAGAATTGTAAGTGGACGCTTTGCTGTTTTGTTGTGTCTTGACGGTTTGTGCTTGGATGGCTGCATCCTCCTCCACACCGGAGCGCAGGTGAACTGGTGCGCTGTTTCTCTGTGCCAGGCCATGGCGACATGGGAGAACTTGACTTTGACGTCAGAAGTCGTGTTTAAAAGCCGTTGTTTAGCACAAGACGTGTATTAAAACGTTGCATAAGTATAGCTGTTCACATACATTAATATAGAACTCATGTCAGTGCGCACGTCGCCTTTCTGGATGAGGGTACATGATGTTTTGGCTTTTAATCCGCATTTTATGGCAGCGGTATTGATATTGCTGGGGTCCATTTCGTTTCGTTTTGTGACTGTGTGTTTGTCTTGTCTGTACCTGTCCTTTGTCCTGCGTAAAATGAGACTGTATTTGTCATATTGTACATCGATTAGTCCTGGGCTACCCTACATAACTAAACATCCACCGGCATCCTGGAGCGTAAAAATAAACGCATCCTTCACTGCAGGCATGCGCTTTATCAAGGTCATTACCGAGGCTAAACTGTTATCCACCATAAATCCTTGGACGTCAGGAATTCACAGAGAGTATCTATCCTTAATTATGACCAGACAAAGCATGAAGTAAAGTTAAACCTGAGGCGTTTTGTGTTTTATTGCCAATATTCTCATGGAGCGAGTGGATGGCTGACGAGGCCTCTGATTGGTCCATTTAGTCTCTAACTGGTGGAGTATAGAGGCTGAAGTGATAGGCTGCCTACTGGACGCATTATTTAAACAAACACATTAAGGTCAGTGTTTGTAGTTTGTGAATTGAGACGCTGAGACTCACGAGGCGCTCACTCAGCTAGGACAGTGCTGCGTGACGTCACATAGGCGGCACGTCGTCATCAGCGGGGTTTCATAGCAGGTCACGGATTATAGGCATTTACAAAGAGCAATACTGTGTAGAAGTCTTTAGTCCTTCATCTTAGTGACCACTTTATCCTGGTAATGGTCATGGTACAGTGGTGGACTATGTATCAGATCAACTCAAGCTGCCACACTCTTAAGCAAGTCCCTTTAACCTTCATCAGTTGTAAGTAAGGCCTATAGGATGTGAATATTCAGATATGGTCAAAATGTCCCCCCAGTATACTAATGTAGAATATAAATAAACATATTAAACTCATTAGCTTTGCGTAATTTTAGGATTCATCAGTGTTCCCATCAGGTGTTGATTGGACATTTATTGTTGTGACACCGTATTAGCTCTGACTTAATAGATAACGCCAATATGTCATTTTCTGCCAAAACTGTAATTGTAGAAATAAATAATATTTTGCTAAAAGGTCAGCAACTGTTTAAAATAGTAAAAAAGGTTGTAATACAGGCTGATTTGTGAGTACTAAACAAACAACCATCAGTAACGCTATCATTGTTAAGTTAAATGGAAAGTTAATTAACAACAAATTCACACATTCGCCAACAGTGGTCACAGGCCAGATTAACATGTTAATCCCAATTATTGTAAAAAATATGTTAAATATTTTTTACAGCAACTTTTCATCCCTCCCCAATATTTAATTCATGCGTACAGCCTTGGTTGTAAGACAGTTGTTCCAGAATCACTGGGCCCACATTGGCCAGAACATGGTGCCAGTCCAACTCTGACTGTTTAATGAGATGGTTATTACTGAGATGCTGATAATTCACAAGGGCCAGCAAAGAAATATGAGGTTTTGGCATTATGTACATTTTTGTACAAAACCGCTTAATGGTCTCAGACACTCAGGTACACTTAGCTAACATGAAAGTCTTGATTGTTTACTGTGGTGGTGCAGGGGTTATGTTATTGGCTTGTGGACCAGATGTCCAAGCCAAGCTGCCACTGTTCAACAAGGCCCTTTACCCACAATTGCTTGGGTTGTACTTGTAAGACTATCACTTGTGAGGCTTTTCTGGATAAGGACATTTGCTAAATGAGTAAATGTAGACATAAATAATTGGTCAATTTGTTACAACCAGTCAAATTAAAAGCCGATATCCACTGACTGATGGAAACCACCAAACCACCAACCTGGGCTGGGTTGGGCTGGATGTTGGTGTGTGCTGTCCATGGTACTGGTTTATGCTTGATTGGTAGTATCATTTGAAATAATAACAGAAATCTGTCAGCTTTAAAATACTGTCAAATCTCATAACTGTTTTAATCTTCTACAGTTTGGGTTGGCATTTAGTGTTATGTCTACTTGTTAGAAATGTCTTGCATGTTTATGCACCCAAGAAAATTATCATTGGTTAACAAAAAATGAAGGCAAAGTTTTACATTAGGCTTGTTGCGGTGTGGCAACTGTTGGTATAGTTATGTTGAAGCAGTTTACATGTCTGTGTTGACTAGCTTCTTGCACTGCAGTTTTCCAAATAGAAATCTTTTCTCACCTTACCTCATTTTTCTCAGTGATGACTAGCTTCTGAACTATGTCAAACATAGCAAACTTTAGCATACATCCGACTTTATTTGGCACTGTGATTTCACAACACGACATTATATTACACAGTGCATCAATAATTATGTACCCCAAATATATAGTAACTGTGGAAATATATACCGTAATTTTCGGACCATAAGGCGCACTTAAAATCCTTTAATTTTCTCAGAAATCGACAGTGCGCCTTAAAATGCGGTGCGTCTAATGTATGAATTAATTCTGGTTGAGCCTTCTGACCTACAACTGATTGTAGATGGTACACGGCGCTCATAAATCTGTCAAAATGTTTTAGCACGGTCTTTGGTAGGTTACGAAGCTTAAGGCAACCGTAGTACGCAGCATAGCGGAGTAATATGGTATGTGCTTCAGCATTAGGGTACGTGCATTCATTCATTCATTTTTGAAGCGGATTTCAAACTCAGCGCTATCGGTCACGCAGTACAACATGGACATAGAGCAGCTGCGAGAGAATTCAGCATTAACGAATCAATGATAGGAAGTGGAGGAAGCAAGAAGACGCCCTGCGCCAGGTAAAGACCAAACTGAGTTTCCGAGGGAACTAAAGAGTTTTGTTTCATTTCAGGCGTCTTATAACCCGGTGCGCTTTATGTATGAAAATAGACCCGTTAGCAGCCGATCGTTGATATTGCGTCTTATAACCCGGTGCGCTTTATGGTCCGGAAAATACGGTAGTATACAAATATATAGTAACGGAGGAAATCTGGCTTATACTGTGCAAGTCAGAATTAAGAGTCTATTTGAAACACTGTCAAAACAACTGAGTCACTTCCAATATGCTCTGTAGAATGTTAACATTAAGTTGGTAATTGTGTTGTTCTCCTTTTGCTACAGCAATATTGTAGGGTAGACATTCCAGAGTTCAATCTTTTATTAACTCATGAACAGAATTCTGAGTCAATTAATATTATTTAAGTTTAAAATCACCCCTTTTCACTAACATTATCATTGGCACCTGCTGGACTGGCAGACAAACTTAGAAACTTCTAACTTGTTAGCGGATGGCTGCAGCTCAGCTGCAAAATCGAGTAGGTTAGTCATATCACTATTGATAGCAAAAAATATCCACATTGTTTGGGTCATAAATAAAATATGTTTAAATGGTAACAACACTCTCCTTTGTTTATGAAAAAGTGCCTTATGTTAGCACAGTGGCTTTGTGCAGTGGGAACTAGTTTACCAAATTTAACTAAGTTACCAGAGGTGTAGCTTTGATATTTATTGTCTAATCAGATATATTAATCTTGAGTAAGTCATGCTAATGCATTGAAATTTATAATTTGCATGCCATCAGAACTCAATAAAATGACAAAACAATAAATCTGACCATGTAGTAGGAGTCAAATTTATATCGCACAACAATAAATATAGTTAAGCAGTAGCTAAATGTATTCTGAATTCATTTTTAGAGTGTATTAAGATTTAGAACTTAGGTTTGTGACTTTCTACTGTATTTACCTAAATATCTCTGTGTTAAGCTATGGATTTCTAGTTCTGTTTTATCCCCTACTAAGTCGCTCAGCTAGATTAACGTAAAACCAGAGGTATTTATTGTAGCAAACGATTAAAGGCTGTGCTTCTTTATACTGTTTCAATGATTGTCTAACTCAAATACATTAAAAGCCATCAATAGCTATAGTACCTTCCAAAACAAACACAAAAATGGACCTAAAAAGGAACCATGTGTAATTGAACAATAAGAAAATCCTGCTATAGGCAGCTGCGAGCTGCGATTCAGGAAGCCATTCATAATGCAGGACGAGCCAGTGATGTCATGGATGCTGGGGAGAACAGAGAGACACCAGATCTCCCATAGTGACTGTTAGTCTGAGCACAGGCTGTAAAGGCACTCAGACAGCCAAGGTGACTTTTGCTGCTGTACGGCGAATGGCACACCTTCATCCTTGGACTACCTGTTAGTCCATAACTCATAAGAGCTGGGGCACAGCTTATCTTGCTAAACCAGTCATCACACTCTTTTTCAGAAGTATGGCCCTGTATCGCAGTGTAACCACAAAGAAGAAGTGTGGTGTTTAATGTCATAAGAT
The DNA here is from genome assembly GCA_025084515.1 of Ancistrus triradiatus. NCBI lineage: Eukaryota > Metazoa > Chordata > Actinopteri > Siluriformes > Loricariidae > Ancistrus > Ancistrus triradiatus. The sequence goes on along the minus strand of JAJAGP010000029.1, from coordinate 256,358 downwards.
GGCTGGAGAACGGAACTAGAGCATCTAAAGTCAATGAACCGGCGGTGTCACCTTACTCCTAAAGAGTATTGTTGAAAAATGCAGGAAGTACAGAATGAGCTGGATGGATAGCTGCCACTAAGGATCAAGAAAACTTAAATAGCTTTTCACAAGCATCTATGTGTTTTTGAAATGTGTTAAAACAAAAGAAGAAAAAAAATGTGATTAGCATGGAGTACAGAAGGCCATTCCAGGAAATTGTTTTTTTTATGTTTTTATAAACATATTATATAGTCCTAACACTGAGCCTTGATGTAAAAACTTAAAGTATTTTAGCTACTCCTAGAAAATGACTGAAATCAATCCATTAATTAATCTTCAGTAACCCTGGTATCTTGGTGGAGTCCATAGACTACCTTAGGAACACTGTTCTCAAGGTGTGAATACACCCTAAACAGGGCACCAGTTTTTTACAGGGCATCACACACATATTATCAATTCACAATCACTCACACTTCAAGGCAGTTTAGAGTAGCCAGCCTACCTATTTGTGTGTTTTGTGAGGGAAACCCCTGCAGTAAACTAATTCATTAGCTTGAGATGAGGATTAAAGGTAAGACCCTGAGCTGCATCTTTAGCTGCCATTCTACCATTGTTTTTCAGTTACAGCAATTTCAGTAAGTCACATCACTAAAGTGGTTTCTGTCATATTAAACTGAAGGGTTATTCTGTTATAAAGCACTTTTTCTAGGTAATGGAAATTAAGACTACAGTACATGGATAAATACCTATAAAGTGTTATTTGTTTATAGAATTTGGATGTATTGCTATACCTCAGGTGTCACAATACAATGAACAATTAAATAAAGAGGGAAGGTCTGTTGCTATGCAATGATTGCAATGGTTGCAATGATATAGTCAGATACCTCAAATTATGGATAATATCAAACAATGTGTTATAAATGCCCTACGTAGGTGCACTTTAAATATATTGTTACTAAATTTCTCCTAATTAATGAACATCTTTGTGAACTTTTAAACAACTTTTTAAACCTTTTGACTGCTGGGGCTAGCTGCCACATCTGTGTCTAAACACTACAGGGTATTCCAAATTTATAATGTATGTTATTTAGCATATGGAGACCAGGATTTATGTAGGTAGTCGTGTGCTTGTATGACTATGATGTTTTGCATATGCAAAGTATGCAGAGTGGTATGACACACTGATTTTGTCTCTAATACTCATGCCTTTGGTACAGCATTAGTCAGCAGTTTGGATTTTAAAATAATGTAAGGATCAGTGTTGTGTATTATCAAGTTATTTTCTGAATCTGTTGAAGTTAGTTGACATTCTGGAAAGAATTCTAGAAATACTTCAGTTTCCAGTAAACATTAACCAAGTACTTAAGTGTAGTTGCTTCACAAGGTACTATGTGCTTCACTGTGTTTTTACTGAAACCTACATTCTACTTCAGAAACTTCAAGAAAAGGAATTTTCTTGAGAATATAGTGGTGGTAGTACTGTCAAAAGTGCCACTAAGCAATTTAGTCATATTTAAAAAGGTTGCCATACAATAATGAATTAAATGATATTACTGTTTAGTATTAGATTTTTTTTACAACAGCATCAGTGGCTAGTTATGACAGGAGCAAGGCTACATACTAGTTTGACACATTCATATTGGCAGCAGTTTAGAGTAGCCAGTTAATATTGTGCATGTCCTTGGAATGTGGGAGGAAACCATAGTACCCAGAGTAAACCTACGCAGAAATGGGGATTACATGCAAACTCCACACAGTCAGAGTCCGAGATTGGGATTGTTGGGAGGCTCTCTGGAGCTGTAAGGTGACCTTGCTAGCCACTTGTTCCACCATGCCACCTGTTTTACTAACAGTACATATGAATTTAAAAGTTTAGTTAACATTCTTAAGGTACACTGTTAAATATTTACCTTAATTAAACTTACCAAAATCTACAAATATACTCTCACTGGCTAGTACTGTGTTGGATCCTCCTTTTTGCCTTCAGAACTGCTTTAATTCTTTATGACATGGATTCAACAAGGTGCTGGAAGCGTTCCTCTGAGATGTTGGTCCAAATTGACACGCAGTTGATGCAGATTTTTTGGCTGCACATTTATGATGCATATCTCCTGTTCCACCACATCCCAAATATGTTCTGTTGGATTGAGATCTGGTGCAGCAGACATCAGATTATGTCACTGAGCACTAACACACTGCTGCATGGCAGTCAAGGTAACAGCTTGTCCTGTTTCTTGCTGTTATTCTAAAAAGTTCCTAATACTATGAATTTCTTGCATTAGGTAAAGGTATCGTTCTGGTAATCACTACTTTATTATGTTCTGAATGTGACGCTTCGGAAGTCCTACATCAGAGAATTCGTGACTGAATTGTTGTAATATAGCACGTAAATAAAAGATCAAATATAACCCATGATTTAAATAATATGTTTGAATTATTAAAAGTAGTAATGCATTCTGTTTCTCTTTCTCTATGGTGAAATAGGAGCAAGCAAAAAAAAGTGTTTATATCGTGATCAGTGTGATCAGAGTGTTTTTATAGTTTGACAGTACCAGTATTAACTTACTCATAAGCTAACTTTCCACTGGGCCTAGCTGGAAACAAGTAGGATTTCAGCATAGGGGTGTTTACATTTACACGATCACATTGCCAAAGAATTAATGAATAGTATGCAAGCATGCCAAAGTATACCCTAATAAATACCTCACGAGCCCTGATTTATCATAGGTAGCATTAGCACAGTGCTAACAGGTTGAAGCCTAGCAAAGATCAAGCAGCAAATTGTGTTATTTTAAGAAATTTTTAAAATCCTTATCATACTTGAAGTCTCTTTAATAAAATTTAATAAAATTGTGACTACAATGAAATTCTATTCTAGTTCAGCAATTCATGGGGAGTTATAGTGGAACTTTATTTGAGCTCAGGATGACCTTAAGAACAGTAATGGTGAAGAGCTAGAGCAAGTGGTGAACATAATAGAGGTTATTGTGTTGTAGTTTATGATCCGTTTTTTTCTTTTTGTTTCAGTCGAGTGATCCTACCCATTTCTGTGGAGGAGGTAAGTGCTATCTGCCCTTTCAGTTTTGTCCTATGTGTGTGCATATGCGGTGGGAAGCAAGATTTTGCACTGTGGATTTATTATTCATAGTAACTGCATTACCAGACACATGGTGTCCCCTGCATAAACTGTTAAATTAACTTACTGCTTATCAATGTGCCTGCCAATGTTAAATGCTTTCTCACTAATTCTAGCCATATCAGCACTTCTTTCATTTTTTATTTAATACAGTAATCCACTTTAGGCAGCGTTCTTCCACCCTTTTCCTCTATCGTCTGCCTTGTGTTCTTCACTGACTTATCTCTCATGATTGTCTTGCATGTCATGCATTCCAGTGGTTGCCTGGTGTTGAATAGTTAATAAGTCACCTGATAATGTCTCACTGTCTCTATCTCCACCAATTCGACTTTCATTCTTGTCTTTTTTTGTCAGACAGTATGTATAACAATTTTATATAAACTATATAGCAAATGATTGGAACCTCTGTGCATTTATATGCTTGGAATTAATTCATTGCATTGATGGACAGAACACCTCATGAATGGGTACGTCACTGTGAGCCTCGACTTGGTAAACTGTAAACTTTTGCACAGATCTATTTGCCAAGCAGTTTTTACTCATGACTGCACATGTGCAAGGTCTAGCCGTGACTACTGGCCACACAGCCATAGATTTGTTCCTTTGACAAACCAGCAACCCATATTAATGCAGATGCCAAAAAGCCCTTCTGAGTGCAGCCCTAATCTGTGTTCCTTTTTTAGATTTGCTCCCCTTGCATTCTGAAAATGATGAGAAAACAGGCCTTTACTTAAGACAGGTTAAAGGGACACTGGCCATATAAAATAATAAAAATAATAAAAAAGATCCGTAAACATAAAAGATCAATATGGATACTCACCTCTTATAACAGCATCCCAGTAATCTTGAAAGTAAAATTAACTGGCTAGTCCATTGCAATGATGTGTCTTGAGACGAACATTTCAACTTGCTTTATTGAGTAGGTCACATGGTGACTCCCAGCGAGAAGGTCCTGGGTTCTGTCCCAGGTGGAGCAGTCTGGGTCCTCTTTGTGTGGAGTCTGCATGTCCTCCTCATGTCCATGTGGGGTTACTGTGGGTTCCTCCCACAGTCTAAAGGCATGCATTAAGATAATTGATTACACTAACGTGGCCTAGTTTGTAAGTGTGTACATGAGTGTGTGAGCCCTATGATGGATTGGTGCTCTGTCTAGGGTTGTTCCTAGTTTGCACCCTATGCTGCTGGCTAGTCACCGACTCTCCCGTGACCTGTTAAAGGATTAAGCGGACAAGAAAGTGAATGAGGGAGCGCGTATACATGCACTTAATAATACAATCATAGTCGGATTTCTGCTGTTATCTGATTATTCAAGCATTCATGTATACAGCATGCTCCAGTTTAGAAATCAGATTAAGAAATCCGATAAAGAGAGCTGGATTTTATCCCAGTAGTCAGAGTACTCATAGCATGTATACCAGTTACACGATTATAATCGGTGTTTTCAGTCTGCACATGTGCTCAAGCCTTCCCCCATGGTTGACATGTCTGAGTATTCTAAAGACTTGGCTTATTTGGCTTCTTTTTCCATTGACTTTAGCGGTTATTTTGTCACTGGATCTGGCAACCTTGGAATTAAATGCACCACAGAATTAAAGGCAGCAAAACGGCTATCGAACATTTATAACACTTACTAAAATTGTAAAGTTGTTTTGAGACAATGCTCCATTGTAAAAAGCGCTATATAAATAGATCTGACTTGACTTGACTTGATAAGAGAAACCCTAAAGGAAACAGAAAGGAACCTGGAATGAAACACAGGCTGCAGTTAGCTTAGCAAGAGTGCTAGCACCCGGAGTTCACCAGTAGTTTTTTGCTTTTCACTTTCAATCCATTACTCACTAAATTACATAAGATTTTTCAACACTTTATCATAAAATAAGCTAATCATCAATGATTAACTGTAGGTTAAAGTAAGTGTTTTAAACATTAATGTTCTTATGATTACTTACAGTGGTGCTTGAAAGTTTGTGAACCCTTTAGAATTTTCTATATTTCTGCATAAATATGATTTAAAACATCATCAGATTTTCACACAAGTCCTAAAAGTAGATAAAGAGAACCCAGTTAAACAAATGAGACATTCCTCCATACAGAACAGCGTCAACTCTGGGATGTTGGTGGGTTTCCTCACATTAACTGCTCCCTTCAGATCCTTCCTCAACATTTCGTTTGAATTAAGGTCAGGACTTTGGCTTGGCCATTCCAAAACATGAACTTTATTCTTCTTTAACCATTCTTTGGTAGAACTACTTGTGTGCTTAGGGTCGTTGTCTTGCTGCATGACCCACCTTGTCTTGAGATTCAGTTCATGGACAGATGTCCTGACATTTTCCTTCAGAATTCTCTGATATAATTCAGAATTAATTGTTCCATCAATGATGGCAAGACATCCTGGCCCAGATACAGCAAACTGGTAAAAAAAAACATGATATTACCACCACCATGTTTCACAGATGGGATAAGGTTCTTATGCTGGAATGCAGTGTTTTCCTTTCTCCAAACATAACACTTTTCTTTTAAACCAATAAGTTCTGTTTTGATCTCATCCGTCCACAAAACATTCTTCCAATAGCCTTCTGGCTTGTCCATGTGTTTATAAAACTGCAGACGAGCAGCAATGTTTCTTTTGGAGAGCAGTGCCTTTCTCCTTGCCACCCTGCCATGCACATCATTGTTGTTCAGTGTTCTTCTGATGGTGGACTCATGAACATTAACATTAACCAATGTGAGAGAGGCCTTCAGTTGCTTAGAAGTTACTCTGGGGTTACCTTTGTGACCTCGCCTATTACACAACTATTACGCCTATTACATAACTATTACACGCCTTGCTCTTGGAGTGATCTTTGTTGGTCAGCCACTCCTGGGGAGGGTAACAATGGTCTTGAATTTCCTCCATTTGTACACAATCTGTCTGACTGTGGATTGGTGGAGTCCAAACTCTTTAGAGATGGTTTTGTAACCTTTTTAAACCTGATGAGCATCAACAACTCTTTTTCTGAGGTCCTCAGAAATATCCTTTGTTTTTGCCATGATACACTTCCACAAACATGTGTTGTGAAGAGCAGACTTTGATAGATCCCTGTTCTTTAAATGAAACAGGGTGCCCACTCACACCTGATTGTCATCCCATTGATTGAAAACACCTGACTCTAATTTCACTTTCAAGTTAACTGCTAATCTTAGAGGTTCACATACTTTTGCCACTCAATAATATGTAATATTGGATGATTTTCCTCAATAAATAAATGAGCAAGTATACTATTTTTGGTTCATTTGTTTAACTGGGCTGTCTTTATCTACTTTTAGGACTTGTGTGAAAATCTGATTATGTTTTAGGTCATATTTATGCAGAAATACAGAACATTCTAAAGGGTTCACAAACTTTCAAGCACCACTGTATCATAGGTTGTTTGTAAAGTATAGACCGCTCTACCAAACACTCATTAAACTCATCAGTTCATGATACATTTAACCTATGATGGATTTGCCGGAACATATCCCCGTCGTAAATCAGGGAGCATCTGTACAGTACAACTCCATTATTGCATATAATACCTTATACAGTGTGGATTTTCTGGGGTTCTGGATAATATTAATTCAATTTCCGTTATTCCTTATGGGAAAAATTTGCTCGGTACTCAACATTCTTGGTTCTCGACAAGGCTTTTGGAACAAATTAACAACGAGAACTGAGGTACACTGTACTGTGATCTAAAGCAAATGTTCAAAGTGAGTGTGAAAGCAAGCCAGCGCCCAAAACGTGTAGGAAGATTGAGCATGAAGCGAACCACTGCTTTCACATACTGGCTTTAATGAGGATGCAACAAATAATAACGTCAGCAACCTACGACACATGCACCTCACTCGGCACCCGCTCATGTGACACGTCCACACACACGTTTCAAAGACTAGGACGTGGCCATAGTAGGCTGCATTTCTCTGACAGTACATCACCAAAGGCCATCCCATTGTGTAGGATCCTTTGAGTGTAACTGCATCTTTTGTTTATGTGAATTCTAAGGACTCAGCTAGTGTATCCTTTTAGACCTTCAGTTATCTCCAACTCATCACGCGCAGCGCATTTGAGCACATGGGGGAAATATTTCACAATTATGATCTTTTCCTATAGGAATGACAAATTTAGCCAGGGGTACACTGCACTCCATATGACATTCTTTAACTAAATTACCTTTGATAAAAGTCAGCTTTCATCACTAGTGAAACAATTCACCACTAAAGCTAGCAGGTATGATCACAGTGGAGATCCTCAGTGATTTTACCTAATGCTTAATGCTAGGTATTAAAGTGACAGAATGGTGATGGATGTAAACATAATGTAAAATGTTTGTTAAGCTGCTTATCACAGGGTTAATGCCCTGCCCTCATGTGGGGCAGCATTCTACATGCAGTTTATAAGAATCACATAAGGGTAAACGATTTACATTCAGTTTATGCTTGAGAAAACCTAAAAGAAAAAAATATTTGTAATGAAAGGCAAATCATTAAAGAAAAGTGGGGAGTAGGCAGAGATAATATTTTGAAGTAATATTGACAAAGCAAATGTGTTCCAGGTCTCTAGAAAGCAAGTAAATTATTTGATTTTCTGTTTTGCCACATAATGTATGTACAGACACATGTATGTATGTATATATATATATATATATATATATATATATATATATATATCTTGTATATATATATACATATATAAAATATATGTATATATATATATCTTGCACATGTATATATATACACATGTGTATATATATATACACTGTATATCGAAATTCTTAAATTATTGTGCAAAAATAATTATGAAAACAGCTGTCTTTGGAATTAAGCTAAGTTGATGTTCTTACACAGTATTTCACTAAAATGAAATACTAAAATGATTACACAAATTGAGATGTTAGTCCATTAAATTACAAAACTGTACCACAACTGCCATGAAGTTATAATTTACATACTTTTACTCACCATGTAAGCATGTACTGCTTGATCTCTTGTTATAAAACCAGTGCCCCCCTTTTGTTAATCTTCAGGAAAGCTGTGGAAAAATGTAACATAACTCACCCATGTTTCACCCAAACAATGGTCCCACCTGTTTAATGGTCAGTTTGACACTAAATGGGGCACTGTATGCTAAATGCTCCACAATAAGGACAAAACTGTAAGTAAAAAAGCTTTTGATGCCAGTGTGTGGCTCTGTGGATAACATATTGGCAAATAAATGTATGGCTTTTGTTGTGATGCTTGATAAAAAAATCTGGCGCTCGGGGTGGTACAGCGGTCTAATACTCAAGTCCCTCATCAGGGGTATCTGAGTCCAGGTGGTGACCTCTGGCTGGCCAAAAACAGGCACGGTAATTTATTACTGTGTAAAGTACTGTGCCTGAAGGATGTGAGGCCAGACATATGAGCATTGACCCGGCTCGCAATGCACTGCATTTCTTCCACCCTCACTCCTGGCCCTGTGAATAGGTACCGAAGCCCACTGGGACAATGACCAGTGACCACTATCTTTCATTGCATCTAAACACAGGCAAAGGTTTTGTTTAAGACCATTCCAAAATAATTAATATTAGTAAATACAGCTGACAGTCTCAAACTCTTGATTGTATGAATGCTGCCATAGTGACTGGCCTGAGAATTATACCTAGCTGGGTAGGCATGGACTGAATGCACTCTGGAGTCCTAATTGTTTCATTTTGCTTGCAATGTGAAAGGAATCCAATTTGTTTGAGTTTAAAGTCAGCTATAGGTTATATTAATGCTAGCTTGCAGAGCTTACCATTGCTCCTTAAAATTACTATGATTCTGGTTATGGCAGACAGCTGCTTCTCCTACATTGTTCGATTTGCATGTTGACGAATTACTATTGTTATATGTATACACATTAGACAGAATGGAGTGTGTCAAATAAAGAAAAACTGCTATGTAGCATTAAACCCCAAAGCAGAAGAAGACAATATGGAAAATGCAAATAATAATATGTATTATTATATGTATATTGCAGGCTTGCAACACATTCCAAGAAAAAGTTGGGACAGGAGAAATTTAGAGCTGTAAAAACCTAAATAATGATGTGATTCCAAACAGGTGATATTAACAGCTGCTTGTAATTATGATTTGCTTTGAAAAGGCTGCATATATAAGGAGCAAAGGTGAGCAGAGGATATTCAGTCTGTCAACAAATGCGTGAGAAAATGATTGAAATTTTCTCAGATTGAAGTTTCTCAAAGAAAGATTGTAAGGGATTTACATATTTCTCCCTCTACAGTGCATAGTAGCATTAAACAATTCAAGGAATTTCTGGAGGAATTGAGAAGGAATGGCAACATTACTCTTTTTTTTGGAATGTGTTGCAAGCTTGAAATTTATATTTATATTTTATATTAACAAATGAAATGAAGTTGACCAGACAAAACATAAACTTTACATTTACAGCATTTAGCAGACGCCCTTATCCAGAGCGAGTTACAATTGGTACAGTTTTACAGTCCAAGCGGCTGTGGGTTAAGGGTCTTGCTCAAGGGCCCAACAGTGGCAGCTTGGCAGAGGTGGGATTTGACCCCTGGACCTTCTGGTCCATAGTCCAGTACCTTAACCACTAGGCTACCACATCTTGAGTTCATACTGATTGCACTGAAATAAAAGTCAATGTTAATGTAAGAAATGCTGAATTAATTTTATTTTTTGCATTTTCCACACTGTCCCAACTTTTTTTGATTTAGGGTTGCGTAATTCTTGCTAATTTTCCATTAATGTTTACATATGCCTAGACTTAATATATATTTGCAAATGCATGTTTTTAAGTAAAGTAGGTTACATTGGCAGCCTGCATCACCCTCACACAGTAATATCAGCAGTGTGAAATTAACACCTTCAGCGTAGATTGGCAAGAGCAGGAACTGGAACATGGTGCACTTTGGGGGACAGTGTTTCAAAGGTGTTAATTAAAGATTTGGCCGAGGTGGGTATTATCTGGCAGTTTGATTTTAAAGGAAATATCTGAGATGTGGAGGAAGCTGATTTGAAGAGTTCTCAACACACATACAGTGTTCCTGCATTCATACATGAAAACAGCAAGTATAATGCCTCAGGTGTGCTGATAGTTTGAATATTGCTTCTGGTTGTTTTTTCCCCTCCTATTCACAAAGCCTGAGGCAGCCACATAGTCCGTGTCTGACTGAAAATCACTGAGCCACCCTTTAAGCATGCATTAATGTGATACAGTGTCAAGACTGGGTTTGATATGACCTAAAAGCCCTGTCATATTTGACATTTTCAGTTTTATTCCATGAACTAATGTGAAGCGATGAGTGACCCTACAAGAGTCATGTGACCATAGAAAAACTACAAAAATGTTTTTATTTGCAGCTATAATGCCATTAAAGTGTACATACGAACCATAAATTTAGCATGTATTTTTCTTGACCCAAGGGGAGGCCTGACTGTTTCACCCCCTGTACACTTTACTTATTTATTTGTAGCTCAGAAAAGCTCTCAGCATCTCTTGGTAATTCCTGCTTGCACAATCACACACACACACACACACACACACACACACACACACACACACACACACACACACACACACACACACACACACACACACACACACACATGCGATACAAACTAGACTCTTTGTTTCTGCCAGGTGCTCTGAATTTCATAGAGTGCTACAGTATATCCAGTTCATTCAGTCTGCTGACTTGTTTATCATTGATCTTATTTGGCTGTGAGTGTGTCAGTCAAGTACTCAGTGTTTGGGACTTCAGCAGATTTCCCTGGAAGACTTTACAATCAATCATCAGTCAATGGTTAATGCTTATTGTATACCTTGTTGCTACAAATCTATCTGCGTAGTTATCTGTTTAGGTGACTATAAACACTAAAAAGGCTGTAAATTCATTCAAAATATCAGGATCTATATGGATTGTAGACTCCCCATCCATGCTGTCCTGGTGTAGGGTCATGTTTTGGTACCAAAAATCTCTCTCTTCGGTGTCTGTGTTCCACCTCACGGATTCTACCTTCTGTGTTTCAGAGTTCCATTAGTCTAGGAGGCTGGATCTATGGTAGTGTAAGCAGGCTGGGGTATCTCTGTGTGAGAATATGAATATGCATAAATATGCAGTGTAGAGGGTGGCCAGATGGGGCAGCGGTTAGGGCAGTCGCCTCACAACCCCTCGACTGTGGTGGCTTAGCGGTTAAGCTACTGGACTATGGACCACAAGGTCTAGAGTTCTAACTAGACTAACAGAGTAAATGATGTTTGCCACGTCCACTTATACTAAGAGACTTTTCTACTTTAGGGCTTGTTTCCATAGACCTGATTGCATTTTTCTCTCATGGGATCTGGCATCCCTGGTATTAAATTCAGCATCCATGAAACAACTGCCAAACACTTTTGGGGAAACTTTGAAGTGTGGTATACTGGAACATTAAGGTAATTAAGACTTTCATTAATTAATTATTGAAGTTTGAAATTTATGTCACATCCTTCTGTGAGATTATTTGCTGGTTGCAAAGTAGGAATCTGATTATTGCCTGAGTTATGTAAACCCAGAGTTCTCCAATTAACTGATTACCCAAGGGCATGTAAACTCATTGATCAGATTATTGACAAAACCTGATTTTCTGCAGTTAGCAGATTATTAAGTGCATGTAAATGCACACAGGGTTGCATTGTCCAGCAGCCAAGACTCCAACTCCCAGAACTCTTCACATGTACAGACCTCCAGCCATGCCTCCATTTTCTCACTCTGTCTCTCTTGCTTGAGTTCTAATTAGGTTCTGGTGTTCCCACTTTCTTCACTGTGCACTCACCTATTTATATCATCACCTTGCACGCTGCCTTTGTTTAGTCTCCTAGCTCGCTCTGCTACTTAGTGTTACTCTCCGTCTTTTTTAGTTCACCTGTTTATTATACCCTCATCCCTGCTCTCATCCTCAACTGCTGGATTTGTTGTCTTCTCAGTCACGCTCCCAGGTTTCAGAAGTTGGACTCTCTTGCTATGCTCCCTCTCACTCCATCCTTTTTCCGTGTGCTGTGAAAAATAAAGTGCTTTTATATTGAAATTGAATGTCACATGCTTCCTGGCATTCGTCTGTGCTTAGGGTGATCACTACATAATATTCAGAAACACCATGTGATACATAGTATGGTTTGTGATACACAGTACAATTTGGGATACTGCCAAGTTAGCATACCTGCTAAGGTGGAATAGCGGAGTAGTGGAATGGTGTATGTTTAATTTGCATCATTATATTTTCAGTTTGAATTTACTTGAATTTATTCTATTCAAGCCTCTTTTATGTTGTTTTATAGTTCTCCTTCTCAGTTTTCACTTTCACAAACTTATTTTCTCTTCAGACATCACATCTGAGTACAGTACCGTCCAGTACCTCTAACAGTGGCACAGTGATGGGTGCTATCTGTGTGGAATGTAGTGCCTGTTATAAGTAGCTCTCGTTTGAGCTGTGCACTTCTTCTGCTCCCTGCTGGCAAAGAGGCGACACAGCAGGCCATGTTACAGAATGACATAAATTTAAATTGAAAAACAACTCAAAACACCATCCTACATTCTTATGCAGATGTTTGGATGCATATGGACAGATGTTAATCAACCATTAACAAATCAATTAAGTTCTGAGACCAATTAAGTTCTGCCCAATGTTTTTGCACAAGCCAAACCTATAATTTTAAAAGGGATGGCCAAACATTCGCAAAAGACTGTATATAATCAGGATCAGCAGCAAGAGAGTGCTGGATTTTCTGTCATGCTGTCTCTGAGAATATTTGTGTGTGAGAAGCAGGTTGCGCAGTGACATGCAGTGGACTGTGATTGGGTGGGAGATGTAGCTTCTGATTGGTTGAGGACAGATGATGCAGTTGTAGATATGGGGTTGGGACTAGTGATATGTAGTGGTCTCTCTCGCTCTCTTAAAATTGTCAGATTTGCCTAGTAGAGTACACACACACACACACACACACACACACACACACACACACACACACACACACACACAGTGCATTTTTGTCCTTTACTACAATGAAGATTTAAGTCTGGTTTAGTAAATTTTATTTTGTATCATCTGTTCACTGATTTCTTACCTCTCTTTTGCCATCACCACACCATTAAGCCCTTAAGCACCTCAGATGAAGATGAAGATGCTTCTCCCTACTCCTTTTTTGCTTCTCCTTGGACAATGTTGTGTGGAAAACGCTATAAATAGTCTAGGCTGCTTTGCTCTCTCTCTCTCTCTCTCTCTCTCTCTCTCTCTCGCTCTCTCTCTCTCTCTCTCTCGCTCTTGCTCTCGCTCTCACTCTCTCTCTCGCGCATACACACACACACACACACACACACACACACACACACACATACAAACAAAAATACAATACAGGTGTGCACATCAAATGTACTGTTTTTCTCCCTCACACTAAGGCTACATTTACACTACAGTGTTGAAGTGGCACAGTCCTGGAAGTTATTTAGTAGCGTTAGGGTTCTTCATGCCCCACTAAATGTTTCTGGTGGCTTAATTAATGAACTTTACTGTTTCATTGAAATTAAAATCAATCAAAGTAAAATTAAAGACAACTTTTGGAATAATTTGCACCCGATTGCCTATAAGATGATCTAACAAAGAGTTTCAATGACGAGTGGAAAGATGCTGTGTTGAGTAAGTTCACAGTGACATATCACATTTAGATTTATTAAGCCAAGCAGCTAATTACGTAAGCAAATGCACATGACCTAGCTAGTAACACAAAGTTATATTATTTTATACAGTGGTGCTTGAAAGTTTGTGAACCCTTTAGAATTGACTATATTTCCGCATAAATATGACCTAAAACATAATCAGATTTACACACAAGTGTGCTTAGGGTCTTTGTCTTGCTGCATGACCCACCTTCTCTTGGGATTCAGTTCATGGACAGATGTCCTGACATTTTCCTTTAGAATTCTCTGATATAATTCAGAATTCATTGTTCACAATCAGTGTTCTTCTGATCGTGGACTCATGAAAATTAACATTAGCCAATGTGAGAGAGGCCTTCAGTTGCTTAGAAGTTTCCCTGGAGTCCTTTGTGACCTTGCCAACTATTACATGCCTTGCTCCTGGAGTGATCTTTGTTGGTTGACCACTCCTGGGGAGGGGAACAATGGTCTTGAATTTCCTTCATTTGTACACAATCTGTGTGGGTTCAATTCTAAAGGGTTCACAAACTTTCAAGCACCACTATATATATATATATATATATATATATATATTTTTTTTAAACAGGAGTTAACCTCTAAACTGAGCTCTTGGCACCTGTGAGCCAATCTCCAAATAATTAAAAAATAAAGCTGAATAGGACCAAATCTAAAATGACTCTACTCAATATGTAGTGCACTAATTGCAGCTTGGAATAATGGCATTTACACCTTACTCTTGGCTTATTAAATATTTTAGAATGGCATAAGTCCGTATGTGTTTTTAATTTTTATTAACTAAAAAGTCCAAAGTAAAAAGCCTTAACTATTGGAAGCTACACTTAACTGACATGGGCTCCATTTTGGAAGCATAGGATACCGTGGAGAAAGTCCTTTAAAAGGCAGGAGTAGCACAGAAGGCAGAAGACAGGTTATGGCTGAACTTTTAGCCTTTGTTGTTGAAAACAAATATAAGTCTTTTACTTTGTTCTTCAGTGGTCACTGGTATTATGGGGGTGGTAGATCATTTTAGTAACAGATGGACTACAGTTTGTAATTGTAGAACTATAAAGTGCACCTACATTCACTGGCCCCTTCATTAAGTACTAGTACCTTTTAGAATTAAGTCTTCAGAACTGCCTTAATTCTTCATGGCATAAATTCAACAATGTACTGTAAATATTACTCAGAAATGGACATGATAGCATCACATATTTGCTGCAGATTTGTTGGCTGCGCATGATGCGAATCTCCCATTCCACCACTTCCCAAAGGTGCTCTATTTGAATTAAGGCCTTTTTATTACAGTGAACTCATTGTCATGTTCAAGAAACCAGTTTGAGGTTATTTCAGCTTTGTGACATGGCGTGAAGAAGATGTATATCACTGTGGTCATAAAGGAATGGACATGGTCAGAAGCAATACTCTGGTAGGCTGTGCCATTTAAACAATGCTCAGGAAACTATCCCCCACACCATTACATCACCAGGAGCAACCTGAAACGTTTATACAAGGCAGGATGGATCCTTGCTTTCATGTTTTTTATGTCAAATTCTGACCCTGAAATCCAAAAGTTGCATCAGAGTTCGAGACTCATCAGACCAGGCAATGTTTTTCCAATCTTCTATTGCCCAGTTATGGTGAGCCCGTGCAAACTGTAGCGTCAGTTGCCAGTTCTTAGCTGATAGGAGTGGCACCAATTGTGGTCTTCTGCTGGTGTAAAGGTTTGATGTGTTGTGCAATCAGAGATGATCTGCTGCATACTTTATAACTAGTGGATATTTGAGTTACTGTTGCCTTTTTATTAGCTCAGACCAGTCTGCCAAAGGGTCTGCACAAGTCAGATTTATGAATACACAAAAAACTTTTTTCTCTCTTTAATGTATAGTGTTGAAGATTTGTTAGACACATATGCCTTTGTAACTACGACAGCCACACATTATTGTACCAATATAATTATTTACATCTTATATATTTGCATTTCTAATTGTGGTGATGTCACTCGTTCAGACTAAGTCTCTTTGAGACCTGAATTTGTAGGTGCGTCTCACCCTGAGCTGGGAAAGTACAAAATGTTCTTTGGCCTTGGAAGTGTTCAGTGGAAGTGGAAGTGTGTGTGCGTAAGATATGTTGTACAGACACATGCTGTAAACTCCAGTAAATTGGGTTATTTCACATGTTCATGTGTATGATTACTCAATCATTTGTAATTTAATTAATAAGCAAATTTATTTCAAGTGATTCTTTTATTCTGTAAGTGCATATGATGAATACCTATTTTTTTTACATTAAAGTGTTAGTTTAAAGCTTTTTCATGGTCACAGAGATTAATCATGACCTGGATTTAGTATAATTATGTAAGAATTGAATACAATTTATATGTCGAAGTTAGAGATTTGATGCTGAAACTAAAATCTGGGCAAAAGGTCGAAAATCTGGGCTAAAGGTCATGATGACTCGAGGGTAGAGATAAGGGTGTGGCCAGGGGAGGAGATATTCTAAAAATTGGGAAGTAACCATGACATAATGTCTGAACCTAAGCTGTATATAAGGAACGGAGAACTGAGGCTCTTCGGCTTCTTTGCATTGCTGCTATGATGTGTGGTTGTCCTTATTGCGCACTCTCGAGTGGATGCAATAAAATTGTTTGCTTCTCCTCTGAAACTTTAATTCGGCTCGAGTGTGATTTTTGATTAAGTGAGCAGAATGTATTCTGTCAAAAACCATGACAATAGATGCCCAGATAGGACAGCAATGACAAAAATTGGTTATGGACAAAAAATAAATAAGAATGGAGTGATAAGTATTATAAGCAGTAAGGCTTGCAATGCAAATTATGCCAAATTAAATGCTGAGTCATGGGTAGCTCTTCTCTAGATAGGAAATGGGTGATGGCCAAGTAACCTGCTTTTACTTTAGCCTACATTGAAATCTGACTGCCAAACAGTCATTCTCAATCTTGACAAAACAATATCTCATATAAACTGGTGAACCAAAATATGTCCAGTCACAGGTCAAATAACGAAAAATGTTGACTGTCTCGTTACCACTGCACATGTCAGGGTCTGGGGTATTAGATGTTAAATGAACATTCACGTCTAATAGTTGATGTGTTAGAAGTGGTAGAAATGGACAGGCTTAAAGACATGTGGTACTTTGACAAACACTTAATCGATGTGACCCGACGACTGGGCTGAGGTATCTCATACTTCTGGGGTGCTCCTGGTCAGCAGTGATGTAGTATCTACAGATTGTGGTCAGTAAAGAGGGAAACTGCGAGGCAGTGACAGTAGTGTCAGACTGGACCTTTGAACAATGTAAGAATGTTGTCTGGTCCAATGAGTCATGTTTTCTTTTAAATCACGTACATGGTCGGATATTTCTGTGCCATTTCACTTGGAAAGTGATGGAAGACAAGACTGGAGTCTGGTGCTCTGAGCAAACCTGCTGGGAAACCTCAGGATTTATGTGGACATCAGTTTGCCACATGCTACATACTTCAGCATTGTTGATGACCAGGTGGTCATAAGTTTTTTGGCGCATTTGTGCATGATTTCTACAGAACGGATAGCTAGGGCACTTTTTTCTCTAAAATTGATTTCCACATTGGTGGCTTTTTGCCTACATTTGACCCATAACCAACTATATTTTATATTTTATATATATTAACTATATTTTATTTATATTTTCATACTACATGAACAGTTCAGTAGCAGGCTGAAGGTAGACACCACATTCTTGCATGTTGAAATGTACAGTATATTCATTGATTGGTTTAATATTATTGTATCATAACTAATCAAACAAAACAAGCTTACAATTTCTATATCCATGCAGATAGATCTGTGACTTAGCAGCAGGAGAAACATTAGATTGAATGTTTTGAATTTTCAAAATACATTGTGTACTTGTGATCCTTTCTGTCAGTGAGAGTTCTCTCATGACTAACTGCTAAGTGTTGCAGCGTAGTGAAAGCAGATTAGTATAGCACGGCCTTTAGTCCTTCACTGACATGCTTGAACCTGTTTACACAATTGCTTTTTGTTCTTCAGTTTCTTTTTGTACGTTTTGAAACAGATTTGCTAGTCAGTACCTTGTATGTATTCTTAGGAGAGTGTTAAAGCTGATTATGGAGTAAAGGGAGTTATTGTTTATTGTTCAGTATGTACAGTTTGTGGAAAACACGAATCAAGCCAAAAGGATATTGATAAGATTGAGAGAAATGGAATTAATAGGAATGATTACATTACTTAAATGTGGAAACATTTTTGGATAAAGGTTTTGAATAAATACTGCATGGGCAAAATTATGTACAGTAGATCTTCTCCGGTCTTCTGTAAATACTCCTGTTGTGAAATTAACACATCTGGGTGCAAAGAAGAGGCTCTGGTTCATAGAAGATGACCACCAAGTGTTGACCTGTGTAGCACATACAGTAGATGTTGTCTGTCCTCAGTTGCAACAACCACAACTGTGTTCCAAGTTGCCTTAGAAAGCAACATTAGCACAATAACTGTTTACTGAGATATTCATGGATTGTGTTTCCACACCCTAGCAGTTGTACACAAGCCTAAAATCACCATGTGCAATGCCAAGTGTCAGCTAGATTGGCATTAAACCTGTAGTGGAAATGTTCTTTGCAGTGATCATGCAAGTCTGAAGGACAAATCTGGGTTTCTGACCAGGCTATAAAGTTTGGTTTAGGAGGATTAATGGTTTGGGGCTAGTTTTCATGATTTAGAGCTTGACAGTGTTCTAGAGGGGTGGGCAATATGATAATATTTATTTTTATCATATTATGGTACATTTTGTTATCATGACAGACAATATGCTTTTCTGAGCACTGAAAAACTGCATGTTTCATTGTAAAGACTGTAATTAGTTCTGTTTAACTGGATGAAGTACAGCACATTTTGAATAAAATAATCACTTTTCATAAGTATGGGATAATATTTGAGTAGTAGTTTTTAAGAATCTGTGGCTACTTACGCATTTTGCTGCGTATTGTGAAAATGTCTTTAAACATTGTGATATAATATTTTTACCACCCCTATGTTCCAGTACACAAAGTGTGGTCTGTAGTAAAAGTAGTTTGCTAAGACTGGTAAGGAAGAATGTAATTGGCATACACATAGCCCTGACCAACACTTTTAGAAATATTTAAAACATTGACTGTGGATTACTAGTGCTTGACATCACTTGTGATTTAATGGAAATCAGTCTTCATAGTCATGTTCCAGAATCTATGAAAAGCCTTCCTATAAGTGTGGCTGGTTTTATAAGAGCAAATAATAGGAGCTCTTGATTTTGAAATGAGATGTCCAGCAGGCACATTGATGTGATGATCAGGTTGGCCACACACTGTTCATGACACTGGTTTGAACTGGTGATAGACCGATTAATCATTTTGAAATAATCGGCATCGGCCTATATTTGCACTTATATCGACCGATATATTCACTTTTAAAAAATAGAGGGGAAAATTCAGAGAAACTTTGTTTCCTGTATTAAAACTTGCAGCTCATAAACTGGGACTACTGAGCGACTAAAAATAAAGTGATAATTCAGTGAGGGTGGGGCCATTTATGAGAAGATGAAAACTTCTTTCAGAATTAAACTTTCCAGCATTAGAACTAACTGCTTTTAAATGGAACTGGGATTAAAAATATAAAGATGCTGATGCCACGTTCACTACTCTAACACTGTTTATTTTTTTGCAAGTATTTACACATTTTCATTTTTTTTCGCAGAAAGAATGTGATACTGGTTTCTGGTAATAAATGTTGTAGTTAAGAGCAATAAAACTTTTGTTTTTTATTTATGAAAAAGACAGAGTGCAAACTGAGACGGTGCATTAATAACTTAAATAAGTGTTCAGTTAAGTTCAACAATTTGGTGTCTCATTTATTGTTATTAGTTATATGTTATATTATATGCGATTTCAGCATTATATATCTGTCATCGATCTCCCTGTTTTCTAAATACCAGCATCGGCAATTAAAAAACATATCGGTCGACCACTAGTTTGACAATACTGAATGTCTTTTGCTATGTATGTCTGTCTGTGTTTTGTAGTACCAAGTAGGTCAGCTTTACTCAGTAGCAGAGGCCAGTAAGAATGAGACAGGGGGAGGAGAAGGCGTGGAGGTCCTGAAGAATGAACCGTATGAAAAAGATGGAGAGAAAGGACAATACACACACAAAATCTACC
The DNA here is from genome assembly GCA_025084515.1 of Ancistrus triradiatus. NCBI lineage: Eukaryota > Metazoa > Chordata > Actinopteri > Siluriformes > Loricariidae > Ancistrus > Ancistrus triradiatus. Next base: position 236,284 of record JAJAGP010000029.1, on the reverse strand, counting down.
ATCTGCAGAGGTGATATTGCATACACTTATGCACAAAGCCTAGATGAGAGACATGTAGTCAAACAAAACTCATTTTGTTTGTTTTGCTTTTCAGTAAAGTTCCATCTTTTGTTCGAATGCTGGCACCATCATCAGCTCTCAACATCCATGAGAAAGCATGGAATGCCTACCCATACTGTCGCACAGGTAATACACTCATGTCCCTCTCTCTCTTTCTCTCTCTCTCACTGATTGACTGATAAATAATTAACTTATTGAGCAGAGTGAGAGTGGAGTTACAGTACATGGAACTCAGGTCACCCTGATGGCCTATGCATTCACACTCGATTCAGTGCTCGAAGGTTGTACTCAGCTCCCTAACTACATTTTACACTCTCATATGATCATACTCTTCTATCTCTGTTTTATGGAGTTCAATATCTCTGATGTGCCCTTTCTTTCTTCCCTGGCATTGCTCCCCTTTTCTACAGTCATCACGGTGAGTACCTTCTGCACTTCATTTCACACGTACAAACACTTTCACATCATGCACACAGAAACGCTTAATAATTAACAGAATAACGGAAACCTTTACTGAGATTTATTTAATCAAGCCTGGCAATGTGAAAAATACAACAAATATTTTAAGCAAGATCCAGCACAACAGTTTTGAATTTAATAAGGCAATTAATACGGCAGTACATTTACATACTCTTTTTATTATTCAGGTTTTTCACACAGAATTTTGTCGTGCTAAGTGCTCAGACACTGAACAGTAGTGTCAGTGTATATATTTGTTAAGACTGCATTCACACTGCTGGTAAAAATAGCTCAAATCTTTTGTTTTCTTTTCTTATGACCCCCTCTTATCCTGAATCAAAGGAGGTCAGAGCTTATCCTGGACGTCAGGGTGTAGTCACACTGAACCCAGTTGCCTTGAACCCCACCACAGTGCGATTGTCCTCCCTCCCTACTACCCTGCTAGCCTACGCTCACATTGTGCTTCAAAACGATCTGCTCTTTGAAAGATGCGCTTGCACAGCATCATGGACTTTATGGTTGTACTTAGTTTGTGGATCTTTTTGGACTTGTTTTGGCCATGCTGACAAACAGCCCTCTCATATGCCTTATTATAAACATATTGATTATGCAACACACTGATTTTTTACTTCTCCTACTTTATGTATAAGAAGATCTTTACGAAGGCAGCTGATGCTGTGTTCTGTGCTCGGGTGCGATTAGCCGTGCCGGAGTCCGGTGAACCATGCATGCCCTGGCACAGTACTCAATGATCACACTAGTCAAACGATCCTCACTTTGTGGGTCAAACGTGCCCAGGTGCGGTACAGATCAGTGCTATAGGCAGAAGCACACCCTGAATGGGATGCTAGTCCATCACAGGGTCCAGCAAGGGTCTCTGTTGCAGTAATGGGGAATTTACCCCTGTATTGAATCCCATCCATTAGATATAGCTGTCTGTGCATGTGTGATGCCAGACCTGTGTGTGCACGATGGACTGGACCCTGTCTACTGTTGGTTCCTGCCTTGCACCCTGTGCTGTCGTTTAGGTCTTTGACCCCCAGGGACTCAGATAAAGTAGCTATGGAAAGAGAGAGAGTGACTGAAAGAAAGTTAATATCAAAATGTATTAGTTAATTAAATCATTGGTATATTAATAAATACTTATAAAGTAAAGTGGTAATTACGTAATCATGCATGTAATGAGACAAAGTTTCCTACAAAAGGCTATTTTGACCTACAAGGCAAGACAAAGGAATTGCATTTGTATGTAATGTTATTTTTAACTTAAAATATTACTAAAGCAAGAAAATTGTGATACACTCCATTTATTTAAACAAGGGTGCAGGTGATAAGCTCTGGACTCTGGACCAGAAGATCCAGGGTTCAAATCCCAGATCTGCCAAGCTGCCACTGTTGGGTCCTTGAGCAAGACCCTTAACCCAAGTCAAGTCAAGTCAAGTCAGATCTATTTATATAGCGCTTTTTACAATGGAGCATTGTCTAAAAGCAACTTTACAAGTTTAGATTATCTCCTAATAACTACGTCCAATCCCAAATTGAGCAAGCCTAGGGCGACAGTGGCAAGGAAAAACTCCCTGAGTGTTATAGGAAGAAACCTTGGGAGGACCAAGACTCAAAAGGGACCCAACCTCCTTGGGTGGCGTAGATGATAAATCTAAGAACGAAACTAAAGTCGTGGAGTCATAACCCAGAATTGCTTGTATTGTAAAACTGTATCAATTGTAAGTCGCTCTGGATAAGGGCGTCTGCTAAATGCTGTAAATGTAAATGTTATCGTTTGTGCATCAAGCCTTGCTCTGATTGACTGCTGATATCTGTGCATCAACAATAAAACATTTTTTAAACAAATGAAACATTTTTATATAACAAAATAAAGGAAAATAACCTTAAAACAAATGAAAGGTCATTATCTTTGGAAATATTGATTGTCTTATCCTCTAGAACGAGTACATGAAAGAGAATTTCCTAATCAAGATAGAGACTTGGCATAAACCAGACATGGGGCACCAGGAGAATGTAAGTATTATTTATGTAACTTCACTTAACAGAAAGATCACTGTTATCAGGATCTCTTGCTTTGTTAACCCTCCCTCAGAAGAACTGAGTGTAACTGAGTGTGTGTCGGCCACAGGTGCATGGTCTGGATCCAGAAACCTGGAAGAAGGTCGATGTGGTGTATATTGACATTGCTGAAAGGAGTCAAGTGGAGCCAAAGGTAAGAAAAGGATTCCTGTCTGTCTTAAAATAGAGAAAGGATGTCAGTGCTTGACATTTAAGTGATTTACATAGATAAAGAAAACATTTGAAGACATGCTTAAAGAAAAAACACTATTGATGTTGTAAACATTCTGTCTCACCTTCTACACTAGCAATACAGTACCCTCCAGGTTGAAGACTTGAAAGAAATCCTCCTGATAATGCAAATGTTGGGCTAGCGCTCCCACTCATATTTGTTATCCCAAAACATAATACATGTATGTGCCATTTAACGTCTGCATTACGTTCTGTGAAACAGGATGTTGCTTGAAGTGGATGTAGACTGGACATGGTCACATTGTAGTTTAGATACTTTGCATATAGTGTTTTAGTTTAGACAATAATACTTATTAAAACACACTATGAAAACATTTGGTACAGTACTGTACAATACAGTAATTCTTATCGTTGCATCTTTTATAAAACTTGGAACACTTAAACCGAAAACGAAAACAACAGTAGGATCATTGCCATGTCTTTTTTTTGCCTTTCGGGATTGCGATTCACTTTTTCGTCAGTAAGTGTCGCAAGGGTTCGCTGGTACTAGTTTTCTTTCATTCAGAAGTGAATAAGATATAATTAAGACCGGTTTTTATTTCCTCTTATCATTTCTTAAGACCTCTGTCATTTTATTCAATAATTGATTTATCTCTTAATATTTGCTTTTGATATTTACTTTCTGTTTTTGAACTATTACTGCAGACTTGTTTGACTATATCAATTAGTTTCATTCTTACATTTAATCATCTAAGCCACCCAAGGAGAATGCATGCCATTTTGAATTTTGGTCCTCCAAAGGTTTCTTCCTTTTAACGTTTACTGAGTTTTTCCTTGCCACTTCTCAATTAGGGATTGGCCCTAGATATTAGAAGATAATCTAAAATTGTAAAGCTACTTTGAGAAAATGTTCCAATTTTACTTTTAATTTTTTTTTATTTTACTTTATGTTTGATAAAATCTTTGCATGCTCAGTAAGTAGGTTGATTATATGTGTAAGTTACTTATGAATCTTACTGGTTTGTTCATACACATATAAAAGGTTGGTAATTTGATAAAGACACTCTTATGTGAAGTTTTACATCACATTTGGATAATCTGTTAGCAACCAGCTGAAGGTTTTATAATATGGCACTGTGTATACTTGAGAAAATAAGACTTTCTTGTGTGATAGAACTGCTGGCTTAGAGAATGCTTGGCAACAGCGTATTCTTTAAAAAAATAAAACCAGTGATGTCAGAATGTCTACTTGACATTGTCTCTCACCACCTTATTGTATGTGTAATTAGTATGGAGTTTAATTTTCAACACACACCAAAACAAAGCTCGTTTATTCAACACAATTACAATGGAGTGACAAGGTTGAGTTTTCTTCAAAATACATGACGGTGTAACAAATTAAAAACTGAAGAGATTACACACTGACAATAAAGGTTTTGCATTTCCTGTGGCTCAGCTGCAGGAAACAGCAGCTGTTGAGGACTTAAGTTTGAACCCCAGAGTGGCTGCGTAATCACATATATGGTATACTGTCTACAATACATATAGGGTAGATACAGAACAGGATAAAGTACTGTTTATTTAAAGTATTTGCAAAGAATAAATTAGAACTATATTCATGAAATACAACTGACCTTTCAACACAGTGACTGGCGTTAAAAGCTACCAGCCAGAGATCAGACAAAGAATGTCATGCCATGTTCACAGTAATTTGCTGTGTGAAGCAACACAGTAGAGCAGTGTAATACCACTTTTTGTGACTTTTGTAAGTATAATCCTCTAATGCTGCTCTCTGTAGGATTATAAACTGGAAGAAGATCCATCCAAGTTTAAATCTACCAAGACTGGCCGAGGGCCTCTGGGACCTGATTGGAAGGTACACAGTATACTACTTTAATCCAATTTTGTTATTAAACACTTAATAAGCACACCTATTAAAGTGTGTGTGTGTGTGTGTGTGTGTGTGTGTGGGGGGTTGTAGAAAGAGCTGCCCAAAAAGACAGACTGTCCGCACATGTGTGCTTATAAACTGGTTACGGTTAAGTTCAAGTGGTGGGGACTGCAAAACAAAGTGGAGAACTTCATTCAGAAGGTGAGTTGTGTTAACCCTTCACAGTCCAGTGTTGTGTTTACACTCAAGGAGGGGGGCTCGGTGGGTAGCATCACTGTCTCACAGCAAGAAGGTTTCAATCCCATAGTAGAGCAGCCAGGGCCCTCTCTGTGTGGAGTCTGCATGTCCTCCCCTGTGTCTGCATGGGTTCACCCGAGGTCACATGCGCGATTGCACATCTATCAGTGTCACAAGCCAGGGTCAGCGTGAGTCATAATAACACCAAACCATTTTGTTTGAACATTATGTGTTTGTGAAACCTACCTAAAAAACAATTCAGTTACTTTAATTAAGAGCATATGTTTACAGGTGAAGTAGAGAAAAAATATGGCATAGTGTCAATATGTTGACCAAGGATAATATTTGTTGTCTTGTTTGTTTAATTGTGTTCTCTTGATATACTTTTTTGACTTGTGTGAAATGTGATTTTTTTAGGTTATATTTATGCAGAACTAAAAAGAAAATCATAAATTAAAGAGTAACAAAGAGTTCGCAAACACCACTGTAGCAGCAGTATAGTAGTAAAGTACGACACAGTCATGGTAAATTGGTAAGATTTAGTTCTACGGACTCTGTTATTCAGAGAGAATAAAAATCTCTCCATCTCGATAGATTGTCTCTCAATCTCTATTAGCAACAAATACATATTTATTCAGGCTGATAAAAAGAGCCAATAATACATGCTTCCTTTGATTATTGAAATACTTTGCAACTCATTTGCTCATTTTGTTGTGTGGCTAATATAATACATTTTAATTTGCTAATGTTTGGCCCTCCTTTTCCTGCAGCTTTGTCAATCCAAAATTACTCTTGGAAATTACTCTTGGATCTTGTTCACTCTTTCTTCTTTTCTCTCTTTGTCATCAATAGCAAGAGAAGCGCTTGTTCACTAATTTCCATAGGCAGCTCTTTTGCTGGATTGATAAGTGGATTGAGCTCAACATGGATGACATTCGCAGGATGGAGGAGCAGACTAGGAAGGAGCTGGATGAGGTGAGTAAAGCCAGGTTTATCCTTCGATTTGAAAAGCTACTTAAAGCCTTTAATTGCCAAACAGGAGCTTTGAAAGGGCTGAATAGAGGGTTAAAGAAATTGTCCAAAATCAACACATACCTCTAGGTTGATTGGCTAGTGAAGATGTGTGAATGGGTGTGGCTGGAGCTTCTACTGTATACTGCTCTGTTAAGGATGTATGAACGTGTTTAAGGCACATACACAGTGTCCCAAAATTCAAAATACTGTACAAAAAAAATAGCAAATTTAATTCTGCATTAATGGGGTTGTGACTGTAGTACTTAACTATTTTAAAAGTTTATTTTTATTTAATCAGTAGTACATATTTTGAGCCTCTAGTTTCAATGAAAGCTCTACAGTGACACTGCTGAAGAGTTTGTGAAGTTTTAATGCAGTGCTTTTCACAGTGTTTTGGTAGCATTGTTCCTTTTTCAAATCAATTGGTCTGTCAGAAATCGAACTAATTTATCGTGCTAATAGAAAACCAATGCTGAATGCTATTACATAATTTTCTCATTATGTACAGTCATACCCCACTATCAAATTTCCCACTATTGCATTTGGAGTATGATAATAACCTAATCCGTTATTCAAACCACTAGTTCCTGTTATAATGAATCATCCAAAAATCCAACCTGTATAATTGAATTCTGCTCTTACAGAGTAAATACCTGCTTAGTGTAGTAAGTGGCATAGTGCAAAAGTTGGCTGTCAGTGCTAACATCAGGTCTAAACGTTGTACTAAACAGAGTACGTTCTGATTTTTAGTTTTGAAAAAGACTTCTGCACTTGACACAGCAACAAAAGAGCAATAGTCTTAAGCCCAATAGTCACAAGGAGCTCAGTATAAACCTAAATTGAAACTGAAAGAGTTGCAGAATGAAAGGAACTGTGGCAGAAATCCGATGAATACCGTTGTTTATAAAGGCTAGAGACTTTTGTACAAGTTCAGTAGGCTATAGTAGAAAAAAAATCATTTAGTGATGAATACATGCCTCTGTACTGATGCCTGACCTGGGAAATAACTGTATCGATGCACACATTGAACACGGGATTCGTAAGCCGCAGATCCTCACTGAGTTCATTAAAGAGGCTTTTCATGCATCAATTGCTGTAGTGAGTATTTTCCTCACAGTGTTTCACACATTTGTTTGATTCTTACTTACTCTGAGCTCCTCCTCTGAGTTTGGAACATCCTTCTTCCTCTCTGAATTGTGTTGGTGTTTACATTTTTGCATTTAGTCATTTAGTAGACAACCTTATCCACAGCAACTTGCAACTGATACAACCTTACTATCCAAGCAATTGTGGGTTAAGGGTCCTGCGACATGGGATTTGAACCTTGTACCTTCTGATCCTTATCCAGCATCTTAACCACTAGGCTACCACAGTCCCACACAGCTGTGTTTTTAGTACACAGTCCCTTTCCAAAAGCAGGGACCCCACAAGAGAGATTGGCCACCAGAGTCACTTACTCTCACCAGAATACTAGCATCTGCACCTCATTGTCTTCTCATCAAGGAAGATAATTAAGCTGACAAGTTTATTGTCTTAGTGTGACATTGTCTTGGCCTGAATTCATTTGCCTGTGTGTCTCACATGCCTCACTGTCCCAGTAGCTCCCTGAACTTTTTTAGGCAAAATCGCTTCCACTGCTTTGATCTCTTAATTGTAATTGTGTTTGTCTGTTACTGTCTCTGCTCTTTGCCGCACACCTTGGATGTGATTCTTTCTGCCTCATGTTTCTATGCGGTGCCTAGTACTGTGTTTTGTACATTAGTGTAGACCTTTCTGACAGTGAACTTCTATTCAGTGTTTGAATACATCCTTCTTCGTTATTCTGTTCTGTCTGAGGCATGTTTTGTGTTGTTAGTACCTGCAACTTGACTATTTGCGAGGTAATATTTATTGTCTTTGTTGTTGAGGCCTCTTTGTTTTCCTTTCTGTATTCCCCTCACAATAAATTGTCTCCTTCTGTGTGTTTACTAAACTGTGAATGCAAAATAAATGCTGTTAATAAGGCACACAGTGTATGGACAAAGGTATGAGCCAAGCAGAGTAGAATATATTCACACTACTTAAGATCATAACTGATACTCTAGTGGTGTTAGCACAGTTATATGCATTTAAGGAAGAATTATTATTCACAATCTTTAGAGTAATATAAAAATGTCCAGATACCCAGATATCCATACAAAGAAATGCATTTTAAATGCATTCTGCTTAAACTAATAACATGGAAACATTTCGAATCTCATTTCGCAGGAGTTGAACTGTTTATAATAAACTTGTTAGAATGATAGTATTGCCATGGACTTTATAATGCAGCTAGCTAATTCATTTCTAAGCTACATTATTTTAAATAAACTATGAGGTAGGCTAATTATACTCAGTGGCCTGTTTAATTATTCGGCTACTCCAATGGATCCAAAAGTTGGGGGTGGGGCACTCAGCAAGGCAGAGAGGCAATGCTGAGAAAATATGTTGAAAGGAATGAATACACAGTAAAAATGTAAGATCCATAATGCATATCACTTGTAATAATTCCACCGTAAAGGTGATTTACCACTTTATTTTGCCTTGTTCAGTAAGAAGTTTTGTATGCATTACAATGCTTAAAATAAATTCCAGTGGAGTTTGGAAGCAAAAGATGTGTACGTGTCGGGGTGAGGGAGCTCGAAAATATTCTCATCTACAAAAGAGGGCATTGCAAAAAACGTTGGGGAACCACTGTGCTACTCTATAATGATAGTGATATTATTATTTCTGAAGATATTTATGATACAAGCTCTATTTTTGCTCATTTTTCCTACAGATGAGAGTGAAGGACCCGTTAAAAGGGATGGTGGCACTTGAAGACTGAACCTCCTGTATATAGACAGAGTGTGCTGCTGTTTGTATTGGTGTGTACTGGAGTTGCTGGCTGCATTGCAGTATTGTGAAATTATAGGCTTCCCCTGTTGTCATTTGTTAGAGAACAATCCCTCAAACTATACATGACTTGATTCTACTTAATTACTGGCCTCATATTACATGATTGTGAGACTTTTTAAAACTTTTGTCCTTCATGTTTTATCACTATATTAATACGTAGTGTAATCTTCATCTCTATCTTTGTCTCTCTTTGTCTCTGTTCTGTAATACTAGACACCAGCGGCATCAGTCTTCAAACAAATTGAATGAAAATACATTTAAACATGTCGCTTGAAACTAATCTTAATACACCCGTTCTACAACACTATTCAACTCTTCTAATGGGACTAACTACAGCATGACGAACAGAAACAGAAAACTGTTCATTTCCCCTATGCTACCAGTGAAACAGATGAATATAACATCTGATAAACAAAGGAGATGTTTTAAGATTTTTATTATGTAGAATCAGAAGACATTTCTGTAAATATTTCCTACACACTGGGAGGTGACTTGTTCGCAGAGCTATGTAAACAGGTGTTTCAATAATTGCCGTCATTGATGTGTTGTGTGGACCAAGCTGACTCTCCTCAATGTTCTGTAATTGTTATTGTTTTTATTTTTAAAATCAATTGTATTTTGTTTGTCTTATTTCTGAAAAAACAAGGTAAGAGTTCATTTTGAGGTCTAGACTAAACGATCAGCTCCCGGAATCAGTGACACCCTTGGTATCGATGGTAAAAAAAAAAATCTCTGTGGTTCATTACCTTAACTTCATACTGTTAATCCTTTAGATGTGTTTATTACAAAAATGTTTATAAAAATATATTTAACAAAACCACAAAAATTAATGAGGCCCTTAAAAATCACCATGAACTAAATATAATAGTAGCATGTTGCCAATCATATTTTATTTTATATGTTCACATTAGTGTTTAATAACTCTTAATTGGTTACCCATGATCTCTAAGAGGTGTAAATAAGAGTTTACACAGAGGGATAATTCCCTTAGTCATCACCAAGATAGGAAGAATACCCAAATAAAATTAAACAAAATGTTTTGGCTTTGGATGTCAAGACACCATCTCCAGGCCAAGAAACTGTTTGGAAAGTGTTACAGAAAGCTTTTTACATGTAACTACACTTGACTGAAACAAATTCATACAGGTATGTGGTATAAAAATATTATGGTTATACAGAAAACAAGGTACAGTGGTGCTTGAAAGTTTGTGAACCCTTTAGAATTGTCTGTTGTCAGTGTGAGCCAATGTGAGAAAGGCCTTTAGTTACTTAGAAGTTATCCTGGATTCATTTGGGACTGTTTGCTTGTGGAGTGATCTTTGTTGGCTGAACAACTACTGGGGATGGTAACAGTGATCTTGACCTTCCTCCCATTGTACACATTCTGTCTCACTGTGGTTGGGTGGAATCCAGACTCTTTAGAGCTTGGTATGACTGATGAGTATCAACTGCTCAATTTCTTAGGTAGTGAGAAATGTCTTTGGTTTGTGCTTCAACAAAAATGTGTTGTGAGGATCGCTGTTTTTAACATAAACTGCGCACCCACTCCCACCTGATTGTCATCCCACTGACTCTAATTTCACCTCCATATTAACTTCATGTATGTGTGCCATTCACATATATGTGATATTGTATCATTTTCTTAAAAAAATAAATAATCTAGTATAACATTTCATTGTACACAAGTATAATGACAATAAAAGACTTTGATTATATTGTATAATAGGTTTGTCTCATTTGTTTACTTGGGTTCTTTTAATCTACTTGTATGACTTGAAAATCTGATGATGTTTTAGACCATATTTATGCAGAAATATAGACAATTCTAAAGGGCTCACAAACTTTCAAGCAGCAAAGTATGGTGAAGGATCTGTGATGGAACATGACTGACTTTCCACCTAAGGCCTCCTGAAGTACCATGGATTGGATGGTTTTCTAACATTATCCATGTTAGCAGGGGTTCCAATAAAGTGTGAGATTAAGATAATAAACCACAAAGACAGTTTTCATAACCCTTCTTATTACCAAAGGTGTCAGTAATTTTGAAGATGACTGTATATGCACACTGTATTGGCAATCAAAATCAATGCTCATTTCAGTTCAACAACTAAAACAATAAGCATTCTGTAGGTCGTCAGACTTGCTCTTCACTGATCCACTACAGTCATCTGACTAAGAGCATTTTCTCATTTCTCAATTTGTCAGCATAAAACCAAAACTTCATGTTAACACTGCTGGTTTATAAATATATACTTCTATATTAAGCTGCACTTAATGATCATTGTATTGCTATTGAACATAGAGTGTCATTTCTATGCAGCTTATATAGACCCTGGCATCCACACTAATGAGAACCTCTCAACCTGTTTTTTAACAAACAAATAGGATCCTAGTCTCAAATTGTATGATGTATCTATGTTAAGTGATCAGAGGGAATTGTTACCATTAAACAGCAATTGTTTTTGAGTGCCAGTGCACAGCAGTGGTGCTTAAAATTTTGTGAACCCTTTTCTATATGCAGCAAAACAGGCCCAAACCATGATACTACCACCACTATGTTTCACAGATGGGATACATTTTATAATGACCTTGCAAACTATTACATACCATGCTTTTGGAGTGATCTTTACTGGTCGACCATTTCTGTGGAGGGTAACAGTGGAATTGTATTTCCAGCATGAAGAGCATCATCCACTCTTCTACTGAGGTCCTCAGTAATCTAATTTGATTGTGCTGTGATACACTTCTACAAACAAGTGTTGTGAACATAAGACGTTGATAAAGCCCTGTTCTTTAAGTAGAACATTCACATCCCATTGATTGGAATCACCTCACTGTAATTTCACCTTAAAATGAACTGCTCATTCTAGAGGCTCACTTACTCACTTATGTAATATTGGATAATTTTATTTGATAAAGAAATGACCAAGTATATTCATTTGTACAATGATTTAGGACTTGTGTGGAAATCTGATGTTTTATGTCATAATTATAAAGAAAGCTTTAAAGCAATCAGAAACTTTCAAGCACCACTGTGTAATGTATATGTCTATCAAGTCTTCTCTAGAGTATGCAAGAGATTTTCAGGCCTGCTTAGAAAATGAACTCCTGTCCTGCTTTTGTATTTTCCAGCTTATGGAGCTAGTGAAGTGTGTGCATTTGTTTTTTCCTTTAAAATCTTTATTTTCTATCTTATCTGTATTTCCTCTGTTGTCCATTGTGTTGCTCTGAGAAAGTGGTTGATTCATCTTGTAAAGTTTCTAGTTCTCTTCTCTGGAGCATTGTTTGGTGCTGTACTGGGTGGCTTCCTCTCCCTCCTGTTCTTTCTCTCTGTCTCTCTGAGAAAAAGTGACTTTTATCCAGATTTTAGCAATAATACTCATATTTCTGTCTCATCTGTCATTTTTTCTCAATCTCATACAAGCATTACTCATCAATCCGTAGTGGTCGCATAACACAGCTAAGTGTTAAGCTAAGACTCAAGTCCTGCTACCTTTTCAGAAAGCAAGCATTAGTTTGATTTCTGATGGTTTGAGTTAAGAGTATCCAAATCGTTAAAAATAATATATAACACAATATGTCTGTGTGTCTGAAGTGGCATCATTAGTGTTTCGAGGATGTCAGAGTTGGAATGACGGTTGCTCTGCTGTCTGAACTATTGGTTATCTTATTCAACAAACTCATCAGCAGTAATCTACTACTGCATCAGACCTGAGAATCCAATCATAGGGATGTATGGGTTGTATGTATTGAAGTGTAAATAGTATATAAATACATGTAGATGAACACATATATATAGAGGTCAGACTGTCCTGCCAATCCATTAGCACATGCCTCCCCACATGCTGTGGTGGGGTGGTGGTGTATTCAAGGGTGTGTTGTGGCTCTTCTAGCTGTAGCCACTCAATTTCCATAAATACCCACCTGAGTGGAAGTGAAAAATACTAACAAATTAGTTTACAGCATTTTATAGTGTGCTTCAATACTGTTCTGTCACTAGCACTGTCATGTTTAATGCTGTTCAGCTCATAAAATCATACAGTCACTTAAACATTAATATTAAAGGATTAATTAGAGTTCAACCCTTACTTTAGGAAACACCTCCCCATCACAGCTGATCCCTTCAATGCCCCCTAGATCTAGCTCTTTGGCAGGATAGTATTGAAAAATATATTTTTGTTCCTTATTGTCGTTGTATCTGATGTATGTTGTCGATCTCTAAGCCCTGTTTCTCTTTCTCCTTTAACAGTTAAGGTCTTTCGAAGACTTTCAGGTCTCATTTCAGTTTGACTGTGCATTTTTGTAATGTAATGACAAATTTAAGCAGGAGAAACTGGTCCTAGACCAGCGCACAAAGGGCAGCTTCTGTCAAGAAAAATGAGTTTGAATATCATCGTCATCACTCATAAAGAAAGAGGGTCATGTTACAAAGACTTTTTCTCACAGCATTGTTGTCATTAGAGTCCATATTTTGTTGTCAGGCTACACACTGGCTATTCCAGATCTAGGAATGGTTCATTTTTAAATGTTTTTGTTTGATGTCATGCCCTTGCTTGTCATCTGTCTTATGGTTTCTTTTACTGTGAATTTGTGCCTTTTGTCATTTTATCTGCCAATAAAACTACACTGGAGATGTGAAAAAGGAAATCTGTAAGAATCTGTAAAAAAAGAAACTTTGGAGGCCTTGATAAATGTAAACATGTGCATTTAATCCCATGTTATCCCATGATAGATTGCCTCACAGCTGCAGAGACCGGGTTTTGGCCGCTGCCTGTGTGGAGTATGCATGTTCTCGCTATGTCTCTATGTTAAGGTCCATTTCACGTTACAGGCACACACACACACACACACACACTCACACTGACACACACTGGGACAGTTTAAAGATGCCAACTAACTTAACATGTGATGGAAAAGCGGAATACTCAGAAGAAATCCCAGAAGATGCCAATTAACTAAATGAGTGGAGTACCCAGGAGAAACACAAAGAGAACATGCAACTCCACACAGGCAGGCCTCTGGAGCTGCGAGGCGTCAACATGGACTGCTGCACCATTGCAGAGGCACTTCATGTTCTATATAGGAATTTCAATATAGGATTTTAAATACAAAGCAGTAATGTGTGTTTGTCACTTTCATAAGAATAAGACTGAGGATTAGTGGAAACTCCTAGAAAACAAAGGTGCCTTTTAAACGCTTGGTGTGGTACAAATAAGGCCACATCATTTTACTTTTAGCTGCTTGTGAAAATGACTGAAGGTAAGAATCATTCATAGGGTTGTGCAGTGATTTTCAGTTAAATTTTTTTTGTTAAAGTTCTTACATTCTGTGAGATGACAATGTAATTTAAGTTGAGGTGTCGGAATGGTCTGTGTGACTCTATAAAAAAGAATGTGAGGGGACAGGGTGGAGAATGAGAGGATCTTCAGTTTGATAACAAATGTGTAAGAAAATAATTGAAATGTTTAAAAACAATGTTCCTCAGAAAAAGAAGGGAAGGGGAAATGGAAGGGATTTTCATATTTCAGTCCCAACTTTTTTTTGGGCTTGTTTCACGTTGCCCTTTTGAAAAATGTATTGGATGTCCCTGAAAAAGTTGTCATCTTTAAGGTAGTTTATGTTGCTGTAAAATTTTAATGTACATGCTGCCATCAGAGAAGTGTAAATGACATTTGCCATGGGCACTGACACAGATCCATAATTTCGTGTTTTTAATTTCTTTCATCAAATATTTGGAATACTGATTAATCTGACCACAATACACGTTTCCACTATGATGGTCCATCCCAGATGCCTCTGAGCCCAGATAACTCGATACCACTTCTGGACATGGTTACCATAAGACTTCTTTTTTGTACTGTAATGTTTTTGGTGTTTTTGTGACTGTAAATCTCTATTATAATGTTTGACAAAAGTTTGACAAAGTAATCCCTTGTCAATGTGATTATATCAACTATTGATGAATGACGGTTCTTGATGCAGTGCCGTCTGAGGGATCAGAGATCACAGGAGTTCAGTTGAGGCTTGCGCCCTTGCCCTTTGTACACTGAAATTGCTCCAGATTCCTTTAATCATTTAATGATATAATGCACTATAGAGGAAGAAATATGTAAATCCCTTCCAATCTTTCTTTGGAGAAACATTGTTTTTAACATTTCAATAATTGTCTGATGCATTAGTTGACACATTGGAGATCCTTTGCCCATCTTTGCTCCTCAAAGACTCAAAACCTTTTGTGGATACTGCTTTTGTACAAAATCTTGATTAATAACCTGTTCACCTGCTCGAAATCACATCATTAGTTTTTTAACCTCATTACTACTACTATACTAAATCATCCCAACTTATTTTGGAAAGTGTTGCAGTCGTGAAATGCAGAACAAATGAAGTTTCATACTGTCTGCATTACATAAAAGTAAAGAAATGCTGCATTTTTGTTATTTTCCATACCTTCCCAGCTTTTTTTCTGGTCTTGAAAAATGGGAAGCAAGTACATATTTCAAAAGCTACTCTAGTAATAGAAATATAAACTTGGGGGTTTAACATAGATTATTTATAATTTCTATTTTTGCATTTCCCTTTGAACAACAGCTGAATTGTCTAACTTTACACTGATCAACTATGTCATTATAACAATACACAGAACGAGTCATTTTTATTATCTCCATACAAAAGCAATTGTTAAGCTCTGGGATATGATAAACAGTAAGTGAACTGTCAGTTCTTGTAGTCAGCATGTTGGATGTGAGAGAAATATTCAGGAATAAAGACTTGATTTACTTTAACAACTGACAAACCGTTATACACACAGTGCACAGCACCCTGTTGAGTACTGGACTGCCTAGTCACAGACCGGTCTCACCATGTTAACCCCTGTCCACCATGAAAAGTGCCTACAATGGGTGTGAGAGTGACCAAACTGAACCTCGGAGCAATGGATGGTCAGGTATGTTTACAAGAGAAGCCAGTCAAGGAAGAGTGATTCTCTGGATAATGTTCTACCCATGGTCTGGGCATTAATATGGATGTTAATTTGACATGTAGCATCTACCTAATCATTGTTAAAAACCAGGTAATTTTACTATTATGGCTGATCAGTTTGTGCATGTTGTATACAAATCAGTGGGAATTAAACCACAGTCAGACACAAACACAGACACACAGGTGCCTGAAGTCTCCCTGTTACGCACATAGACGTGGCGATAGGCTCCCTAACTTCTTATAACCCTGTGTGGTAACAGATCCACAGTTCAAAATTCCAGTAAATGCACAGGCATACATTACCTAATCCTATCATCTTACCAGACTTACAACATGAATAAACAAGTGTCTTACTCAATCAGTGGTTTTGGATCTATTTCTGTTTGTGGGAATGAAAGTGTAAAAATACTGTGAGAACTTTGCACTAATAAGGATTTAGATAGATGTATCCAGATTAGCTTTATCCTGCTTATGGGGCTATGTTCACATACCATGCCATGATTTGGGTGGAATTTAAAACACAAGGTTATTGATTACCATCGTTCATGCACACACACACAGACACACACAGGTTTATAGTACTACAGTAGCCTATATATAGTTTAACATACATTTTTTAAAGTAGATTCAGTATACATATATGGAACGTATTTAGAATAAATAATACATAATCCAAATAAACGAATAATAAATATCTGTAATACATGTAAGAAAAACAAAGGATGAATCTGGTCTTGCGTTATGTCTAATTTTTGAGAGACAATTAGTTTTTTATCAAATAGAAACCCATTTTGGCTCATAAGGTAACATTGTCAATTTTGATTGAGTGAAAAATCCATACTTAAAAGTCTGTCAAAAGTATTAGACACTATACACTAAAGGCCTTTTCACACCGAGTACGATTTTTATGCAATAAAAAACAAATGCGATTTTTAATGTAATCTAGTCCGAAGCGTTTTTTGACTGAACACTCTGAAAACTTCCTGTCTGCGTTTACTTTATTTAATTTCCCTTGTCTTAATGTATCATGGAGATTTCGTTGTGTCTTTTACACATCGTCAACTTAAAAACAAACAAAGACACGAGCGAAGATTATTGCAGGAGGCTATAGTTTGTGCATTTGAGGGCATGAACAGAAGAGATAAATAAGAAAAAAAGTTACATACACTCACTGAGGTTTTCGCCATCATTCATAAGCCTTTCAGCTACATTCCGATAGATAGTTTCTTTAATATCTATGTTTTCATAGTCAGCATGTTGCTTGTTAAATAAGCTCTTGTGCTCTGCTGCTAGCAGGATGAACTGTTCTGCCTGACAACCGAGCTCTGATTGGTCATCCTGATTTTAACGTATCCGAACAAAGCACAAATTAGAACAGGCTGCGATAAAAAAAAAAAAATTACGCAGCATCACAGTCGGTCAGTTTTGTTCTTGGTGTGAAGAATGGCATTAATAGACGTGTTCTTTTTCTAAACTTGAAGTGCATTTTGTTAGCTGTCATCTGCTTCATCATGAATTGGTATTATGGTACCTCTCTAGGCAGGAGTAGGACACCGGAGAAGCTATGTAAGGCTATATGTACATATATGTACATATTTTCTATTATAGCCATCAATCTGCAGATAGACCTTACCAACCTGCTTGTATAATGCTTGTCTTGCTGGCACTTTGTGTCCTGATTGGCTGACTGTGGCCGCATTTCAAAAAGCTATATACTCCCTTCACAAGTGCATTAAGATGAATATGAAACAACGGTTTCTAAGTCCTAGACAGTTCACTACAAAACAAAATCTTTTTTGATCAAGACAGAGCGCGAACGGTGTTTGAAAACACATGGTGTAGACCATTACTTTGCATCCTATCTAGTGCCCTACGGTATGCTGAGGTTTGGGATGTGTCCCTTACGGCGAAAAAAGTTACAAAGCAACAGGACAGAACAAAAAAGACATTTTTATTCGTCACTTGCGGTTTTCAGGTGAGCTTATTTTTGTGGACTACAGATATTTGTTACATACTTAATAAATGAAGTAGTATTTTCATTTTCAGCTCCTGTACACCGAGTTATATAAGTAAGGAGTTGATCCAGCTTTTCATTGGACAGAATTTTTTTCGTTTTTGTTTCAGGATTTGAAACACATTTTTTATTTGTGAAATATTATTTCTTTTATGTAGTTTATACATCCACTAATAACTCAGTAAACTTTTGTACACTGCAGGTAAAACGAGTTCTTTTCATTTAGAAAATCAACAAAAACATCATCTAATGGTGTACAGATGCGTCAATACGATTGCATATATACTGTCTTTTGTGATAACTGGCACATGTCGCTCCTGAATAGGCCAGAATTAAGAATTAAAAGATAAGAATGACGTGCAAGTATTAGTGGCATGTGTATTTATTATCTAAATATGCTATACAATAGTTTTAGACTGTGATCGAATGTGAATTTATGTGTAATAACTATGTTTAACTATGTGAGAAATTGTGTGTCTCTGTGTGTGTTGATAGGCGTAGAATGAGTACTGTGCCTCGCCGAAGCAGACGAAGACAGCATCCATGCAGGTAGATAAATTAAAAGGCAGGTGGGTCATCACGTCCACTTTACTGGAGCATATTTTTGCGACGGATTGGCATCACATCCAGAGTTTCCTGCCTTGTGCCCTATGGTGTCAGTCTGTGGATTTGGACCCTGATTTGGATTATGCAAGTTTGAATATGAATGAATGAATCATCATAGTTTTCGGAGTAGTATTTAAAAACTCTAAAACACTTTGTTATGTAGCTGTACTATTACTGATAATAATAAGGGTGCTCAGGTGGTGCAGCGGTCTAATGTGGATCCTGGGTTCGTGCCCAGACAGTGCATTCTGGTCAGGTGTGGTATCACATGCAGACATGATTGGCTGTGTGTTGGGAGCCTCCGGGTACTCTGGTTTCCTCTCTCATACCAGTGGCATTTGTTAGGTGAATTGCTGTTACTAAAATGTGTCAATCTGAGTAAGTGAGTGACTGCGTGCATGTGCCCTGGGTTGGGTCCTACCTTGCGCTCTGTGCTATCAAGTGACTGTACTGTGAAAAAGTCTTAGGGCACCATGCCACCATTAGATTTGTTGTTTTAGAAATAGTATAATGACCATATGTAATTATGTCTCTTTATTAGAATACAACCAGAAAATACAGGAAATGTGAATGCAGTATTAAAATCATGGAAAAAATAGGCTTCTATAGGCTACGATGGCAGTTATTTCGTGTGACCTCCCCTTACATTTGAGCAAAAGCAATGGCAGCTTCATCGGGATGCCATGTTGATCCTTCTACATTCCGAAGAAGCTTGATCAGGAATGGTCTTTTTAAAAGGGTAGCAGCCAAATACTGACTTTTGCCTGCAGAAACCATTTTTTTCTGAAAATTGTGTACATATTTCCTGCATTTTCTGTTTGTATCTTAATAAAGAGACTGAGAAATAACTATATAATGGTGGCTTAAGACTTTTGCACAGTACAGTTGATCCCATGTTGCTCGTGAATTGGGCTAAGCACTACTACTACTACTACTACTACTACTACTACTACTACTACTAATAATAGTAGTAGTAATAGTAATAATAACTGACAGTACAACAGTGGTGTCTCAGGTCACAACACCTCGGAACTCGTCAAATTTGGTTATCAAAGCATTTTGACAAGAAATATTTGTCTCTGTTCTTGTTGTTTGCTCGGTACTCAGTTGCTTAAACTCGCATGAGTCGAGCTGCGTGACTCGTTTCAGCCCAAACTCGATTTAGGATTCACGATTCAGTACATGGTGATTCAGATTCACAATAACCCTAGCTCATTGAAGATCTCTGTTATTTTTATCATGTTTTTCTTTATTTTTACATCTACAGTTCTATGTTCTTAGTGCAAATAAGTCTTCATGGGTCCGTACGACTTTGCTATTGTCAGCCGACCGAAGGGGAAACAGGAACTGAATCCTGCAGAACACAGGCTGCAGTTAGCATTAGCAGCTATGTTAGCACCTGGAGTTCACCAACAGAATAAGTGTTATGTTTTTACTTTTCACTTTCAATCCATTACTCACTGAATTACATGAGATTTTCGAACACTTTGTCATGAAATAAGCTTTGTGTTAATGATTTTCTGGGGTTCTGGAACAGATTAATTCAATTTACATTATTCCTTATGGGAAAAATTTGCTCAGTACTCATCATTTTTGGTTCTCGACAAGCTTGCTGGAGCAAATTAAAGATGGGAACCAAGGTACCACTGTAGTTTGATTTGTTGGAGTTTAATCTAAAAGGTAACCCTTGATCAATATCTACAGAAATAAGTACAGTTTTCCTGTCTTCATGGACTGAAAGCAGTAATTCTATTCTTAGAGATAATAGGCTTATTAAATGAGTGCTGTAACAAAACACTGACTGGTGTGAAAATCATTGTGTATTTTGAGCGTCTTAAGTGGCTGGCTTGTTCCGGATCACACTAACTAATCTCAGCATCCACATGATTTCAAACTGCCTTATTCCTTATGCCATGTGACCACGGAGACAGTCAGGAGGCAATGAGAGAAGCCAGACACTCGATGGATGGTAACAGACTTAACCTCTTACACTATCCTCACATATTTTAGATTTGTAGTTTGGAGGACTCTCCTACAAACATTTCTTCTGTGGCTAATTGGAGTAGAATTTGGGAATTTGTTTTGTAGCATGCATATAGAATCCATGTAGAGGAAAGGATAAATACACAAGGGAACTGACCTGCAGATGGAAGATCAGTACAAGACTTCAGTTGCCTGAGATCTAAGTGACTTTCCATTTGAGCTTGTTCCACCTCAGCGGATCTTTTTGTCTATTCAGAACAATTTCTAAAGCATTCTTGTAAAAAACTAGGACACGTTCCTTTCTGACCTTGTGTATTGTCTGATACGCTGCTTTTACACATCAGGCCTGAGTGGGTCTTGCCTGCAGTGATAGAAAAATGGCAATAGTGTTGGAAGACCCACGAGGGCGTTCGGATAGCAACACCAGCACCAGATCCAGCAAGATGGGTTTACGCCACAGCCTTTTACAGCTGCTTACATGTGTGGATGACCTCAGCTCTGATGACGAAGTCACCGAGGAGGTGTCCCGTACCCTGGATGAAGCTTTCCAGCTCTGTGGAAGATACAGCAGAGATGTGTTCAGGTTTTGGCCCCAGGCTTGTTTCATATTTGTATTTCATTTGTTCTACATGACGAAACTGCCATCTCTTGTTTTTCTTCTGTTATGATCCATTGCTCCTTTATTTCACCTGCTGCAGCTTTGTAGGTCATGCTATTGCTCTCTTGTTGATTTCTTTCAATTTTTGAGAGTACTTTGACTCCTTGAAACTTAGTAGTCCTTATGGGTATTATAATTAATCTAGTTCCTATGTTTTTGGAAGTCATACATGTTAATTCTTTTGGTGTTGATATTGATAGCGTAGCATGTACTGTTGTGCCTTCATGACTCCAGGGTCTGGTTAACGATGCTAAACTGTGGTTACTGTCTGTGTAGAGCTTGTTCTCCATGTTTCCTTGTTTATTCTTACTTGCCACAACATGCTTAGTGATGAAACTTCTATTATACACCCTGGACTGGATACCAGTCAGTAAAAGAGCAGGGCACCACACACTCACTTGTGCACATATTTTCATCTTTGAGTAGCCAACCCACCCATCTGTGTGTTTTTGGGAGGTGGTGGGAGACCTGAGTACTTGAAAGAACTCCATGTGGACAAAAGGGAGCAATGCCAAACTCCATTAGGGATGTGCTGTATTACCTGTAGTTATTATCTTTTTAACATAAAACTATATGCCTCCTGATGACACTGGTCCAGTTGTTATGCAGTGGTACCTTGGTTCTCAATTACCTCGGAATTCATCAAATTTGGTTTTTGAAGCATTTTGACTAGAAAAAATTGTCTCGATTCTCATTGTTTGCTTGGTACTCGGCGAACTTGCTTAAACTCGATTCATGATTCACGATTTAGTACACAGTGATTCAGTCACAGTAGCTCTCACTCAGTGCAGATCTCTGCTATTTTTATTGTTTTTTTCTTTATTTTTAAATCTACAGTACTGTATTTTTAGAGCAAATAAGTATCCATGAATTCTAAAAAAGTTAGTGTATAAGAGCCAACTGAAAGCAAAACAGGAACTGAATGTTCATGAACACAGACTGCAGTTACGTTAGCACCTATGCTAGTGCCCCGAGTAAGAGCTGCTTTTACGTTTAACTTTCAATCTATTACTCACTAAATTACATGAGATTTTTCAATGCTTTATTATAAAATGAGCTTTGTGTTAATGATTTTGACCAACTTCTGTAGGTTAATGTAAGTGTTTTCAACATTAAATTACTTATCCCCTTCATAAATTAGGGAGCACCTGTACAATGCAACTCCATTAATGCATATAATGACTTATACTATGGAGTGAGATCACTATCTTTAATAAGTGAGCGCAAAATCAAAATACAAGAGTGCAAAATCACTTTAAATCGAGCGAAAACAAGAACTGTATGCTTCCAACGCGGCAGCGCGTTTCAGTTCTGTGCTCGGAAATACGCAAGAGGTCAAGACTTGCTAGATCATTACTGGAACTATCGATTGCAAGCTGTCACTATAGGTAATCACCGGAAAGAATAATATAGAGATTAATGTAAAAGGCAGTAAAGAAGATACTAAAAGCATTATTAAAGCTAAAATTAAGGATAAATAACAAAATCTGTGGGCACAGAACAGAGTGGAAGACAGTTTTATAATATTAAAAGTAAAGTTGGAAAGGGCAGGCATACAAACTGAAGTAAGCAGGAAGAGAGCATATTATCAAGAATGCGATCTGGACATACAGGGTTAAACAGCAGCTTGTTTTAATGAAGAAACATATTGTGGACAATTGTGAATACTGTAATAATCAAGAAACTGTAGAACCCGTAATTCTTCATTGTCCTAAATATTATCAATCCAGATAATGATTAATGTCACATCTTGAGGGAAATCAAATTATATTGAAATTACATGACATAGATCAAAAGTTTGGGCACTCCTTACTGTGCTGATTTTCTAAGCGAAAATAAGCTAGCCTAACCTCTACATGAAACAACAGTATGGCATATTTCTACAAATGTTTAATGCACAGTGTTTATTTGCTGAATTTAACATGTTGGAAGAACATAATATAAAATTTGGGCAGTACTTGGCAACTCCTTGACAGAAACTACAGTGAATCAATAGGTGCCCAAATCTTTGCACTTGCAGCATTTTATGTTATTTTCTCTCCAGTATGTTAAATTCAGCAAATCAATGAAAGTATTACATTAAAATTTAGACCTATTTCCATTTTGAATTTAGAACGATCTTCCCAATTGTCAGGCCTATTGTGCACATGTGATTTGATGTAAAGATGTCTGAAGAAACTATACATTCTCAGTAGATATAATGTATTTGAGATAATGTACATCTCTGTCAATTTCTGGAAGCTGTGCAGAGAACTGGCTGCCCATCATGGTATGGTCCTTCTTTTGAATTAATTTCCCAGTTTATTTTTAATATTATAAAACTGTCTTCCACTCTGTTCTGTGCCCATAGATTTTGCCATTTATCCTTCATTTTAGCTTTAATAATGCTTTTAATATATTCTTTACTGCATTTTATATTGATCTCTATATTATTCTTTCCTGCTGATTTCCTATATCGACAGCTTGCAATCGATAGTTCCAGTAATGATCTAGCAAGCCTTGACCTCTGACATATTTTTGGTTTTTATCTACGAAACCAGCACAGAACTGAAACACGCTGCCGCATTTGAAGCCGCCAGTTTTTGTCTTCGCTCGATTTAAAGTGATTTTGCGCTCTCGTATTTTGATTTTGTGCTCCCTTATTAAAGATAGTGATCTCACTCCATATTATACAGTGTGGATTTTTTGGGAATTCATTAATTCAATTTACATTATTCCTTATGGGAAAAGTTTGCTAGGTACTCGTCATATTCGGTTCTTGACAAGCCTTCTGGAACTAACGACGAGAATCGAGGTACCACTGTACTTGTAAACTGTCTCTCAGATATAAAGGCCTGCATCTCACATTTTCTACAGGTCAACCAGGATAAAACAGAAGTAGTGATTAATGGCAAAAAAACTCAGAGAGCGCTACCATCCCAAAAACAAAATACACTAGGACTCAACATAAGCCAAGAAGCAAAAATATATAGGAGTAACTTTTGACTCTGATTTTAATTTCAAGGCTTGTGTGTGAGGTATCACAAAAATAGCATTTTATCATTTGAAAACCATCTCCAAAGTGAGGCCAAGTCTCTCGCAACACTGACAGACTGATTCTCGTTTTTATAACTAGCAGTCTGGACCATTGTAACGCTCTCTCTTCTGGCCTACCAAAGGCTAAAATTCACCAGCTACAACTAATTCAAAATTCTGCTGCTTGGGTGCTAAGACCAAAAGGAAAGTGCACATTTTGCCTATTCTAAAGTCTTTACACTGGTTACCTGTTAGTTTTCGTATCTATTTTAAAATTATTTTATTAGTTTGTAAGTCTACATGGCTTTGCACCAGACTACCTATCACAAATTCTTTTGAAATGCCACTCAGATCCTCCGGTTCTTGTCTTTTAGTCGTCCTTCAATGCAAAACAAAAAAATTTTTTTCCTTTCAACCACTATGCTTCAAACCCAGTAGTTGTGAGAGGAGGTCAAAATATAGAAAATTTCAAAGGTAAATTCAGAACTTATTTATTCAGTCTGGCTTTTATGTAGTGCCTTATAACTAGTTATTATCACACTTATTTTTTATTTGTGCTTTTATATTAACACTTGTTTTATTTTGGGTACTGTTTAAATTTTTTTTTTTTATGGTATAATCCCTTTTTTGTTTGACTTTTACAATTTATTTTGTATCTTTTTTGTCCTGGTTATTCATCTTTCATTGTTCTATATATTAAAATTATCTGTTTTTATTATTTGATCTTATAACTTCTGTTTTTATCAATCTCCTCTCAAGCACCTTAAATTTAAATTTTATTTGTTTGAAAGGTGCTATATAAATAAAGCCCGATTGATTGATTGATTCTGATTCCGCCCCAGACTTCACATAGTTACGTGGAATGTTGGCACAGCTGATCCACCATCTGATGTGAGGTCATTGTTACAGCTTGACTCAACTTGTGACCTTTATGTGATTGGGTGAGATATAACTATCCGGCTGTTTTATAGTAATTCACTTGACAGAATGGGTTGTTAGTATTTTGAAAGTTATAGGGAAATTTGGAACTATGACATCTCTTGTATTGCAGTCTACAGGAAGTCAGAGCCACTCCAGTGAAGTATGTCTCTGATCTGATAGCAGAAGACTCATGGAGCCACCTGCTCATGGACACACTGGCACCAAATGGCTTTGTTAAGGTACACACACAGCACTAAATGCATGATTACACAACATATTTGGGTTATACTGTGGTGCTATTCATCTGTGATGCAGCTGACAATGGACTACAAACACAATGGGTTGTTTCATGCCACCCTCATTAGGACTTGTGAAACTGGGCCGTTGAACACTGGCCTGTTTGTTTTTGAGCAGCAGATTTGTGATGAACTCTGGACTTTAATGGTTGTTGTTGTTTTTTTAAGCTTTAAAAAATTGGGGACTCTACACTGGCAAATAGTGGGAGTGTGTGTTGTGGTGTGTGTGTGTGTGTGTCTGTGGGGGGGGGGGGGGGGGGGGGATTAAATAGCATTAGTGTAAGTAATAGTATTAGTTTTTACAGTGTAGTAGTATAGTATTTTACCTCGATTATGATTAATTAACGATTATTATTTAATTTATTTTATTTTTTTTCCTTTCTGCACTTTGAGGTCACTGACAAATTTTGTACATTAAATATATTCAACTATTAAATCTGGGACATTTGTTTCTAATGAAAGAGTGCATATTGTTGTGATTTTAAAATCACAGGAGAAAGAAACGCATACCAATTAACTATTTATGGATATTTATTGAATATCATAGCACACATCACTTAAAATGAAATGTCTTATGAAAAATGTCACATTTTAGTTTTAATGTATAAAGCAAGTAAATAAATAACATGCAAACATAAGATGTTTTAAATAATGCCATGTGAAAAGTAGAAAATAACTTGTAAACAAATATTAGAAATATTGTCATGTGCAATTTTAACGAGGCATTTAAACCTATTAAGCTCCATCGTGGCTATGGCAGCCATATCCTTTGCATTACAGTAGGAAATGGTTTATGTTATTTCCATCTTCTTGATTCCTGTTCATATTGTATAGTGTTTGCAAATGCCTGTGTTATTGGTATCTGCTTTGTGGCTGTGCACTTGTTAGTCTCTCAGCTGTTTTTGAGCCATTCATTAACATTCGGTCATGTTAACGTGATTGTGTTTCAAGTGTTGAAATTGATTGGCAGCATTACCATTGGTTGCCGAAACATTTTCTGCAGTGTTTACATCTGACTACTTTTTGTTCTATTTCCTCTTTCCTGAATCCAAAATGTGTCCAAACGACATACACAGGATTTTTCTTTGGTACTGGCTACTCGGTGTTTGAGTTCTCCTCTATTTGGCTTCCATGTCACTGACTGGACAGGGCAGAGTCACGTGACTACACATGGGGTAGTGTGTTTTTAAGGGGTTAGTACATAAATGCACACAATGGAAAACGTATGAACAGAATTAAACGACAACAACAACAACAACAACAACAACAACAAAACCTATTAATAGAATTTAAATAAAAACAAAATAACCGACACAGGCAAGATTATATCGGTTAAAAACTCTGATTGTCAAATTAGATGCATTTTTGATTTACTGCCCAGCCCTAGATGAAGCCTCTGAAAATAACAGCACTGTGCCTTTTCCTGTAATGAGTAAAAACCCAGATAGCAAATGTGTGATGGCCCAATTCTGGGCCACACCTGCCATTTTTATTAGCTCACATACCGCCATGGAATGAAGGCGATGACTTTGACTGCATCTGGCTACCAGTACACAGTCAGAACTGGATCCAATGGGCCACAATTGGACCAGAATGCAAATCCTGCACAAAAATTACCTATGGTATATTACATGAGGGCTGCATGCGACCCAGAGCCTCAATGGTGTGATGAATGTACTGCCAACAATTTGGCCAAATTTGAGCCACATTACACTTGCCATTGCCATAACTGGCCCATAAGTGCCTAAACTGAGCCATATTTATGTCAGAACGGTTTGCTATCTGAGAAGAGAACACTTGTAATGGAATCTCAGACTCTCTGCTTCTCCTTGCACAAGATTTTCAGTTTACTTTATATTTTTATGTATGTGGTTAAATACAGACCACACTTTATATAACAGAGACTGAGATACATTGCAAAACATCGATTTTTTTTTGTCTTGACAGCCATTTAATATGGGTTTGGTTGTTTGTATCACGTTAAAAGATACATGTGCCACCAGATATTACTTTCTTGGAATAGGCAGCCAGTTTACATTTACAGCATTTAGCAGACGCCCTTATCCAGAGCGACTTACAATTAATACAATCTTACAATCCAAGCAATTGTGGGTTAAGGGTCTTGCTTAAGGACCCAACAGTGGCAGCTAGGCAGAGGTGGGATTTGAACCCTGGACCTTATTGTCCAGAGTCCAGTACCTTAACCGCTAGGCTACCACAGTTGATATATCTTTGTTAAATTGTCAGTATCAAGCTGTTAAGAACCCAAACAAATGATTTACAGTGGTCCTTTTTTGCCAAAGAAGCCAATTATATGTGTGTTTGAGAATGAAAAGGTATAGGCTATTCTTACAGAAACACAGTACAAATTATAGTTCCAGTAATGCTTGATGTTCAGGTTCAAGTGGTGCACTGTGTGGTTTGTTCTCAAGGAAATATTCCTTAGTTAACTGCAAAACAAATAATACTAGCCATTCTTACAACTAAAAGTTCAGAATGTGTCCCCTTCCTGTCAATTTCTAAATATATATTCACGCTATTATTTGCTAATGATTTGCCCATTTTTGAAGCTGACTGCATATGTGCATGTTTCTGTACATTTCTTTAGTTGACATCTGTAAGGCTGCAGGGTCTGCTGCTGATTGTATTTGCCAAACAGGAGCATGTTCCATATATCCGTGACATGCAGACCACGTACACACGCACTGGCTTTTTTGGCTATTGGGTAAAACACACTCTACTTTTTCCTTCCTGACCTTGTTTTCATGCATAGCTATAACAAAATCCATGAGTATTTCTAAGCTCTAAAAATAATAAATTATACTACTATACTCCTGTAATGATTATTATGGTCAGATGGAATATCAATATTTCTAAATGTTCTGTTACCTCCTCAGGGGAATAAAGGTGGTGTGTCTGTGCGGTTCTCCTACTACGGTCATATGCTTTGCTTCCTCAACTGCCACCTTGCAGCACACATGAACTACGCTGTGGAACGTGTGAATGAGTTTGAATACATTGTTAGCTCACAAGACTTTGACCTCTACAAATCGCCACAAATTCTCGACCACAAGTCAGTGAATAATCTGAATTATACAAATGTACACTCTCCTTATATAGAATTTTCATGCATCAGATTACAAATATTAAAATCAGTGTTATACAGAAGGCATAAACATGCATATTGGGCCACACAGTACAAAAATGGAATAGTAATAAAGATAAAAAGTAGAATAGTTAACATTATTTGTGGTCAAGATTTGGGAAAGAAAGCACTTAGTCCAAGTTAAATTCATAATAACACTGCTGATAATCAGATGGTGTTATGTGGCGGTCAAGGGAGAACAGGAGCAGGTGAATGCAGGGTTCCAGTAAACAGAAAGTTTATTAGTAAATTTCCTAAAAGGTCGTAATGAGGCAACACAACAGAACTGAACTCAGGACACAAATAATAATTAATCCCAAACACAACCGTAATAATAATGAGGACAACATACGTAGGGGACACTGAGGTAGCGTGAACCCGCGGAGGTTAACGAGAGGACACAGAGGTTAGTGTGAAGCCGCAGAGGCTAACGGGAAGTTGTGGAGGATCGCGTGAAACCGCAGAGGTTAATGAGGGGACACGGAGGTTAGTGAGAAATTGCGGGGGCTAACGGGAAGCAGCGAAGGTTAGCATGAAACCACGGAGGCTAACGAGAGGACTACGGACTTTAGTGGAAGGCTGTGGAGGCTAATGTGAAGCTACGGAGGTTAGTGTGAGGCCATGGAAGCTAACGTGAAGCTATGGACATAAGCTATGGACACAACACAACCAAAGAGGAGGCCCTACACAGGAAAATACCAAAGCGTGGACGCACACGCGAACAGTGGAACCAGGCAGACACAGCAGCACACAGGGTAGGGCAGACGAGGCCGCAGACACGGAAGTCCAGAGGCAGTCGAGGCCACAAGAAAAGGTAATCCAGTGGGCTAAACCACAACAAAAGATAATCTAGCGGGCGAAACCCCAACAAGGATAATCCACCGGGTGAAACCGCAACAAAGGGAAGACCCGGAAGGGAAAAACAAAACACACACCAACGCTTGGGTGAAACCAACTCAGTGCCAGCGCTTGGGTGAACGGAGATATTAAAGAGCTTCGCCCCACTGTAAGTGGTTGGCCAGTAATCCATAATCAAAAAAATTAGTTCCACGTGGGTCCATGGCCATATAGTTCCCGCAAAGGATTGTGGGCAGTGTAGTCCCGCTTGCCACAACCGCAAAAACAAGGAGGCACAGGGGGTTGGCCGTAACAGTACCCCCCCTCCAAAGAGTCCGTCCACGGACTTCCAAGAATATGTCTCCCAATGTCTGGAAGCTTACGTTCGGGGCGGCACCCAGGAGGATTCTGGCCACCACTGCACCTGCCACGGGTGGGTGGTGGGAGGCCAGACGGAGGGTTCGGGATCGAGGAGACATCAGGTCCTTTGGAAGCCCCTCTTCTTTGGAGAGGCGCCCTGGACGTCTTCGGGGAGCGGAGAGGTGCTCTGGACGTCCTCGTGGAACGGAGAGGCGCTCTGGATGTCCTCGCGGAGCGGAGAGCTTTGGATGGTCTCCGGAGGGAGGAAAGCACTCTGGATGGTCTCCAAAGGGAGCACGCTCTGGATGGACCTGGTCCTGGTGCCAATAGGAATCCTCCGGCAGCCAACGAGCAGAGGGTTTTGTAGTCAATGGACGAGCTGAGGTGTGTACTGAGGGTTGGGGAACTTGGGTCCTGACTCCCGACCCCAGCTGTGCTCCTGGACTGGCACTGGTGAGGGCTAAACACTGCCTCAAGTGCCTCCAGGAATTGGTCACAGGTCCCATGCATATTGTGGCCATACCTCTTCTGTCCAGTCCATAGGCGTTCTCGTGAGGCGAAAAGCCACAGCGAGTAGTCGATCCTCCTCCAACCAGAAGGGAAAGTTGGTCAAATAAGTTTGATCAATGAATAACCGGCAGCGTTTTGGATCCCCATTGAAATGGTCCGGAAAATATGGAGTAGGGCTGGAACCTGCCGTGTGCATACCAAGTGGTGGCGTTCTGTTACGTGGCGGTCGAGGGAGAACAGGAGCAGGTGAGTGCAGGGTTCCAGCAAACAGGAAGTTTATTAGTAAATTCCCCAAAAGGTCGACACGAGGCAACACAACAGAACTGAACACCAGGACATGAATAATAAATAGTCCCAAACATAACCATAATAATAATGAGGACAACAGCAATGGTAATAATGACAGTGGTAATAATGTAATGATAAGTAATGGTAAAGAAAAAACACAACAAAAACAAGAACACAAACCCTCTACCACTACACTGGAGAGAAAACCAGAACCCAGGGAACACACAGCGAACCGCAAAGTAAGGGGAACACCGGGAATCTAAGCCCGTACTTGGGGGAAATGGAATTTAGCATGAAGCCGCGGAGGCTAACGGGAAGCTGCAGAGAATAGCGTGAAACCACGGAGGCTAATGAGAGGACATGGAGGATAGCGTGAAGCGATGGAGACGGGAAACTGCGGTGGTTAGCCTGAAATCGCGGAGGCTAACGAAAGACACGGAGGTTAGCGTGAAGCTTCGGGGGCTAATGGAAAGCTGCAGAGGTTAGCGGAAGGCCGCGGAGGCTAACAGCTAGGCTAAGGGGGCTAGCACAGAAGCTACCGGCGCTAACAGAAAGACTAAGGAATGTAGCAGCTAGGCTACGGGGGCTAGCGTGACAACAGAACCAAAGAGGAGGCCCTAAACAGAAAAATATCAAAGCCCGTACGCAGCCGCGAACAGTGGAACCAGGCAGATGCAGCCGCACACAGGGTAGGGCAGACAAGGCCGCAGAAACGGAAGTCAAGGGGCAGTCGAGGCCGCAACAAAAGGTAATCCAGTGGGCTAAACCGCAACAAAAGATAATCCAGCGGGCAAAACCGCAACAAAGGGAAGCCCAGGAAGGGAAAAACAAAACACGCATCAACGCTTGGGCGAAACTGACTCAATGCCGCCGCACTAGCGCTTGGGAGAACAAAGCTATTAAAAAGGCGGTTGGCAGTTACCCATAATCAAAAAGACAAGTTCCAGGTAGGTTCGCGGCCATATAGTTCCCGCAAAGGATTCTGGGTGATGTAGTCCCACTTGCCACAACAAGGAGGAACAGAGGGTTTGGCTGCGGACCCTAACAGATGGGAAATATGGAAACAGACGTTAGTTGAGGTTAATTACCTAGCTAGCACATAACCATAATGACTTAAGGCACAGCTACTTGGAAACAAGATAAAAACTGTTTGGAATGTCAGTGTTTTCATCAGACATCTTGAATATGTATTTTAATGCTCATACAATGGTGCCTCTGTACTGAAAACGATGAGTAAGAAGCAAATTTTCCCTATAAAGAATAATGTAAATTGAATTAATCTGTACCAGACCGCCAGAAAATCGACACTGTATAAGGCATTAAATGTATTAATGGAGTTGTATTGTACAGGTGCTCGCTGATTTACGATGGGGATATGTTCCGTCAAATCCATCACAAGTTACATGTATCATGAAACTATGAGTTTAATATACAACCTCACTTCCAATGAAGTTGGGACATTGTGTAAAACATAAATAAAAACAGAATACGATGATTTGAAAATCCTTTTCAACCTATATTCAATTGAATACACTACAAAGACAAGATATTTAATGTTCAAAGTGATAAATTTAATTGATTTTTGCAAATATTCACCCATTTTGAATTTGGTGCCTGTAACACATTCCAAAAAAAGTTGGGACAGGGGCAACAAAAGACTGGGAAAGCTGAGGAATGCCCAGAAAAAAAAACCTATTTGGAACATTCCACAGGTGAAAAAGTTCATTGGAAACATTTGAGTGTCATGAATGGGTATAAAGGGAGCATCCCCGAAAAGCTCAGTCGTTCACAAGCAAGGATGGGATGAGGTTCATCAAAAATAGTCCAACAGTTTCTCAACGTGCAACTGCATCCATAATATCCAACGTCCATAATATCATCAAAAGATTCAGAGAATCTGGAGAAATCTCTGCAAGTAAGCGACAAGACTGAAAACCAACACTGAATGCCCATGACCTTCGAAGTTTATCTGTTTGAACATTAAATATCTTGTCTTTGTAGTGTATTCAATTGAATATGGGTTGAAAAGAATTTGCAAATCATCGTATTCTGTTTTTATTTTTTACACAACGTCCCAACTGCACTGAAATTGGGGTTGTAGTCTATATTGTATCATATTGGAACATTAAGACTTTCATTAACATTTAACCTACAGTTGGCCAAAATCATTAACACAAAACTTATTTTATAATGAAGTGTTGAAAAATGTCATGTAATTTAGTGAGTAATGGATTGAAACTGAAAAATGAAAGCAAACACTTACTCAGGGAACTAGTTACTAATGCTAACTGCTCAGCCTGAAAGCCAGTTTTCCTTTCAGTTGGCTGTCATTAATAGACATTTTAGAACCTATGGAGACTTATTTGAATACAGTACTGTAAAAATAAAGAAAAACACGATAAACATAGCAGAGACCATCACCGTTGTGAATCTGAATCACTGTGTTCTGAATCGTAAATCTTGAGTCATGAATTGAATTTCGGCTGAAACGAGTTGCGCAGCTTGACTTATACAAGTTCAAGCAATTGAACAACGAGTGCTGAGACAAATTTTTCTAGTCAAAATGCGGCAAGAACCAAATTTGACAAGTTCTGAAGGTGGTCGAGAACCTAGGTACCACTGAATTCCATTATTGACCTAACCTGTTTGTCAGTCCTGGCAGTGCCTTACAGCCAGGTCGAATGTCACATTAAGACACAATTGGCTTTGTCTTTAAGTGATGGGTCCCTGGTCGGCGGGTTGTCCCCCAGCGCTACAACAGTGACCCCTACCCAGCCCCGCGATAGACTAGTGTCCCGCACAGGGCGCGCTTATGCCTGCTCCTTCTCTTTATATGCAGATTTTTTTTTCTGTGTAAGCTCTTAGTTTTTGCTTATTGCACTGATGTTCTATGCGCCTGTAAGGGTGGTGTTCTGGTTTGGTGATCTGAACTTTCGCATTGCGGATCATGGTCTGCACTTCCTGCGCTCCTCCATCAGCAGTGGCCGCTTCAACTTGCTGTGGGATAAAGACCAGGTGAGACAAACACGCGCGCACGCACGCACGCACACACTCACACACAATGGTGTGAAAAAGTGTTTGCCCCCTTCCTGATTTCCTATTTCTTTGCATGTTTGTCACAATTAAGTGTTTCGGAACATCAAACCAATTTAAACTCAAGTAAACACAAAATGCAGTTTTTAAATGAAGGTGTTTATTATTGAGGGAGAAAAAAATCCAAACCTACATGGCCCTGTGTGAAAAAGCAATTGCCCCCCCTTGTTAAAACATAACTTAACTATGGTTTATCACACCTGAGTTCACTGTCTCTAGCCACACCCAGGCCTGATTATTGCCACACCTGTTCTCATGATCTGATCCTTAATAGCTACACATCATGCCGAGATCCAAAGAAATTCAGGAACAATTGAGAAAGAAAGTAATTGAGATCTATCAGTCTGGAAAGGGTTATTAAGCCATTTCTAAAGCTTTGCGATCCCAGTGAACCACAGTAAGAGCCATTAACCAACAAATGGCAAAGACATGGATCAGTGGTGAACCATCCCAGGAGTGGCCGGCCAACCAAAATTACCCCAAGAGTGCAGCGATGACTCATCCAAGAGGTGACAAAAGATCCCACAACAACATCCAAAGAACTGCAGGCCTCACTTGCCATAGTTAAGGTCAGTGTTCATGCCTCCACCATAAGAAAGAGACTGGGCAAAAATGGCCTGCATGGCAGAGTTCCAAGACGAAAACCACTGCTGAGCAAAAATAACATTAAAGCTCATCTCAATGTTTCCAGAACACATCTTGTTGATCTCCAAGACTTTGGGAAAACATTCTGTGGACTGATGAGACAAAAGTTTAACTCTTTGGAAGGTGTGTGTCCCATTACATCTAGCGTAAAAGTAACAGAGCATTTCAGAAAAAGAACATTATGATGGTCTGGGGCTGTTTTGCTGCTTCAAGATCTGGAAGACTTGCTGTGATAAATGGAACTATGAATTCTGCTGTCTACCAAAAAATCTTAAAGGAGAATGTCCAGCCATTTGTTTGTGACCTCAAGCTGAAACGAACTTGGGTTCTGCAGCAAGACAATAATCCAAAACACACCAGCAAGTCCACCTCTGAATGGCTGAAGAAAAACAAAATGAAGACTTTGGAGTGGCCTAGTCAAAGTCCTGACCTGAATACTATTGAGATGCTGTGGCATGACCTTAAAAAGGCCGTTCATGCTCAAAAACCTTCCAATGTGGCTGAATTACAATTCTGCAAAGATGAGTGGGCCAAAAATTCCTCCACAGCGCTGTAAAAGACTCATTGCAAGTTATCGCAAACGCTTGTTGTTGCAGTTGCAGTTGTTGCTGCTAAGGGTGGCCCAACCAGTTATTAGGTTTAGGGGGCAATCACTTCTTCACACAGGGCCATGTAGGTTTTTTTTTTTTCTCCCTTAATAATAACACCTTCATTTAAAAACTGCATTTTGTGTTTACCTGTGTTGTCTTTGACTAGTATTTAAATTGGTTGATGTTCCGAAACAGTTAAGTGAGACAAACATGCAAAGAAATAGGACATCAGGAAGGGGGCAAACACTTTTTCACACCACTATAGGTCAGTTTTATGTGACATAGGATTATACATACACTGATGAGCCAAAACAATATAACCACTCACAGAATAGCGTTGATTATCTCATTATAACTGTGCATGTCACGGTCTGGGTTATATTAGATGGTAAGTGATCAGTCAGTTCTTGTCGGTGAAGTGTTAGATACAAGAAAAATGGGCAGCCATAATGGCCTGAGTGACCTTTTTTCACAATGTACTGTATTAAGGCCTTGTGGTAACATAAAAAACAAGTTTTCTTATATCAAACTGCACTCAATACCCCATAAAGTGAAAACAGAATTTTAGAAATTTTGTCAAATTTATTAAAAAGGAAAAATTTAAATTTCGCAAGGACATGAAGTATTCAGACCTTTTGCTATGGCACATGAATTTTGCCCTGGGGGGCCTCCCATTTCTTTTGATCATTTTGAGCTGTTTATACACCTTCATTGAAGTCCACCTGCAGTAAATTCAGTTAATTGGACATGATTTGGAAAGACAAGCATCTGTCTATATAAGGTCTCACTGCTAACAATGCATATCAGAGCAAAAACCAAGCCATGAGGGGGAAAGAAATCCCTGTAGAGCTCAGAGCCAGGATTATGTGGAGGCACGGATTTGGAGAATGATAAAAAAGATTCTGCTGCACAGTGGTCTCAAATTCTTAAAGGGAAGAAGTT
The DNA here is from genome assembly GCA_025084515.1 of Ancistrus triradiatus. NCBI lineage: Eukaryota > Metazoa > Chordata > Actinopteri > Siluriformes > Loricariidae > Ancistrus > Ancistrus triradiatus. The sequence goes on along the minus strand of JAJAGP010000029.1, from coordinate 200,567 downwards.
TGGAACAACCACGACTCTTCCTAGAGCTGGCCAACCCACCAAACTAAGTAATCGGGGGAGAAGGGCCTTGGTACAAAAGGTGACCAAAAACTTAATGATCACTCTGGATGAGATCCAAATATCCTGTGTGTAGATGGGAGAAACTTCCAGAAGGTCAACCATCATTGCAGCACTCCACCAATCTGGACTTTATGGCAGAACGGGAAAAAAAACACCTAAAGGATTCTCAGACTGTGAGAAGCGAGATTCTCTGCTCTGATTAAACAAAGATTGAAATTTTTGGCCTCAGTTCTAAGCATCATGTCTGAGGAACCAGGCACTGCTCATCACCTGCCCAATAACATCTCTAAAGTGAAGCATGGCGGTGACAGAATCATGCTGTGGGGGTGTTTTTTCAGCAGCTGGAATAGGGACACTAATCAGGGTTGAGGGAAAACTGAATGTAGCAAAGTACAGAGATATTCTTAATTAAAACTTGATCCAGAGCACTTGGGACCCTAGACTGGGCCGAAGTTTCACTTCCAACAAGACAATGACCCTGTGTACAAAGCCAAGTCAACACAGGATTGGCTTAGGGACAACTCTGTGAATGTCCTTGAGTGGCCCAGCCAGAGCTCTGACTTGAACCCAATGGAACATTTCTGGAAAGACCTGAAAATGGCTGTTCACTGACGGTCCCCATCCAACCTGACAGAGCTTGAGAGGATCTACAGAGAAGACTGGCAGAAAATCCCCAAATCCAGGTGTACAAACCTTCTAGCATCAAACCCAAGAAGAATGAAGGTTGGAATCACTGCCAAAGGTGATTCAACTAAGTACTGAATAAAGAGTCTGAATACTTATGTCAATGCAATTTTTCCTTTTCAGTACATTTGCAAAAAATTCTAAAATTCTGTTTTCACTTCATCATTGAGTGCAGAATGATGAGGAAAAACTTCTTTTTTATTTTAGCACAAGGCTACAACATGAAATGTGAAAATAGTGATAGGGTTTGAAGACTTTTTAAATGTATTGTACCTAATGACAATAGTTAGAGGAGGGACAAACTATGAACCAGTGACAGGGTGTTGTGCACCCAAGGCCCATCGACGATTGAGGCCTGTCCTGTCTAGTTAAAACTAACAGAATGGCTGCTATATTACATAACTTTTAAGGCTGGTTGTGTAAGTCAGAGTCATCTTGCCAGATTTAATAAGGTAATATACCCCTTTCTTCCGGTTTCCTTACATGGTCAGAACATTTTTGCTTTTGACAATTCACAACACACACACACAGGCATACACTCACAGCTCTGCAACTGTCCCATGAGTCATACTCTGTGTAAATAATGTGTTTGCACAGTCTTTGGGTTATGTTTGTGGATTCTCCCATTTCTGTGTTTGTTCCGCAATGCTGTGCAAATATTGTCCATGTGGTATGTGTGTATGTATGTCTGTGTGTGTCCTTCTGTGCATTGTGTGAGTGACTGTGTGCATGTCCCTCATGATTAGGGTGCAATTGTTGATTTTTTTCTACTTCTCTATTAGCTACTAACTATGAAAAAAAAGAAGCCGCTGTTGATGGAGTTTGAAGAAGGACCTTTACAGTTCAGACCTACATACAAATTCAGTCGCTTTTCTGACACCTATGACATGAGGTAATACTTGTCAGCTTTCAGTGGCTACGATTCATTAAGGTCCTACATAGACAGTACTAATTGCATTGAGCAGAATAATAGACAGCATATTGTTGCAGGTGAGTTAGAGTAGTGCAAATGACAACACATGCAAATAACACTCAAACTAATGTTTTTGCATGTGTGAACTGTATTATATAATAGTATCAAGTTCAAATCAAAAATAGCAATGGGGTAAGAATTTGCTTCCTTAATAAATCAGAACCAGTCTTTACAAAGCATTTTCATATGGGTCTCGGTAAGCTGTAGACAGGAAGCTTTATTTTTTCTTGAATCAGCTTTTCTTTCCTTCCTCCCACAGCCCAGAGAAGACATGGCTTGGCTTTACGTAAGGTTTAATGAGAGTTGTCACTTTCACTCCTGAACTTCACACTAGTCTTAGTAAAGAGCACCAAGCACTAACTTCTACAACCCACTCATTTCCACCTGGCCTACACACACACTACTTAACAAACTGAAGTAAATTTATGCTATACAACCTGTCCTGTCTGGAACTCTCATTATCTCATAGCATTTGTGTGGACACTATATGAAGGCATTGGGGTGTAGTAAGAGGCTTACCGAGCTTGGATTAGTAAGCCTATATCCTCCTGCTAGGTTTTATGTGACTGTAGTTGTAAAGTATGTAATAGTTTCACTGTAATTGGTATTGGACTGGTCAGTGGCACAGCTGGTGTAGATCAGTGAGGGCTTAGCCATATATCGATAACAATAGAAAATGCAGTAGTGTGTAAAAGTCTTAGTTTACCATTAGATTTGTTGTTTGTTTGGTAATGACCATACATAATTACTGTATTTATCAATCTCCTTATTAAGATACAAACAGAAAATACAGGAAACATGTACACACACATAAAATGTTTCAGAGCAAAATGGATTCTGCAGGCAAAATCAGTTTTTAATGTGATTTAAATTAGTGGCTGTTCCCCTTTCAAAAAGACCATTCCTGATCAAGCTTCTACATACTGTAGAAGGATCAACTTGACATCCTGATGAAGCTGCGAGATGCTGCTATTTCTCAAGAGTAAGGGGAGGTCACACTACATACTTGCCACTGTAGCCTATAGAAGCTGTTTTTCTGATTTTTCCTCAGTTCTTTATTACTGCACACAAATTTCCTGTATTTTCTGGTTTTATTCTAATAAAGAGACTGAGAAATAATTATATTTGGTCATTATGCTATTGCCAAAACAACAAATCTAATGGTGGCATGGGGGTCTAAGACTTTTGCTCAGCACTGTACATCTAAATTTTGGACAATATTCTTATCATTAAATATCACCAGAAGTAGGACCTCTAGTTACCTTTTCTATGGAAATCTATTTGTTCAACAAAATTTCATTATGATCTGCCATCAGTCTGTGCCTCCTATACCACCCTGTCCTGAGTTGTGGTGTCATGTGTGTATTCATTAAATTTACATGCTAATTTTAACATTACAGTGCATGATCAGAAGTTTTATACATCCTATATTTAGGATCATTTTTTATAATTTCTTCAATTTTGTCCTATACAATTATAGAATAATTAATAGTAGATCCAAGACAAGTCACAAGTCAAGAAGTAGTCATAACTGCATCATTCATTATAGTTTGGTCTTAAATATGGCTCACTGGGATCTCCATACACTTATAGTATTGACACAATGTAATACTGCTCCTGAGCCAAATAAAAGTTCCCTCTACATATGCCATTTTCCCAAATCCCATATGTAGATCTGCATTGCTGTTATTTTCATTAAATATAATTGTTAACTTATAGAGTTGATATAATTAACCCTTTAATTCCAAACAAGCACCTTTATGATGGCATAGCTAGCAAATACAGGTATGTGCCTTTATGTTAGTTATGTTCACATTACATTTTGTGAAACAGGACATTAAAATGGATGTTGACTGGACGTTACCACAGTATCAAAGTAGTTTTTTTATTTTAAACAATAATATTAATTAAAACACAATATGAAAACATTTAGTACAATACTTACTGTACAATAAGTAATTCTTATCTGTGTATCTTTTATAAAACTTGAAGGAACGTTAGTTCCCCTGTTGTTTTCTGCCTGCTTTTCTCTTTTCTGTCAGCAAGGGTTCACTTGTACTAGTTTTCTGTCATTCAGACACCAATAAGATGCACATATACAGAAAGATTTTACTAAGACCTTATTAACCCTATTAAAACCTCAGGTATTAGTGAATGTTGATTGGATGGAAGTTAATATACATTAACAACACATACCTGTACTGAGCTAAGTGCAAGTGTGCTGGGTTTATTAACAAAAAGACATGGTGATATGCAATATAAAGGAAGTGACAAGGTACTAAAATAGATGAACAAACACAATGCTAATAGCTAACATTAATGCAAGCAGACCTAGAGCTAATGGAGGACAGACATACAACGTGCACAGGGATAAATAAGACAACAAACTATACAGGCAATTTCAACAATGACAAGCATATTACAGTTGGACCTCAGTTCTTGACCACCTCGACACATTTTGACTAGAAAAATTTGTCTAAGTTACATGTTGCATGTTGATATTATTTTTCTTAGTTTCGTCCCATTCACCACTGATGTGAATCAAATGTATATAAACTGTTTGTCAATCATAGGTACAGTTTGTGATATTATTATTATTATTATTATTATTATTATTATTATGTTCAAAACAAGCAGTCGAAGTGATCATTGTTCAGCTCATGAACTTTTATAAGTCAGGTCCACCAAGGGGCAGTGTTTAGCAATTTTTCCATCTGAAACTTTCAGCGAAAAAGCACTCAGTTTTAAATAGTGTTAGTGAGAGGGATTGTCTCAGGTTCATCACCTTTAAAGCTGTGTCTAGACAGCAGGCTTTAATAAATCAGATCTGACCCTCATCTTTACTTAATTGGTTTTTAATTTATCAGATGCCAGAACAGTTAAAGTGCCTGCCTGTCTGACGGCAGACTAAGGCTGCAGGGGAGTCTCCTGACCTCATATTATGTGTAACACTGTACAAATTTTTATGTGTCTATGACTGGACAGTGGTAAGAAACGTAAGCCAGCCTGGACTGACCGGATCCTGTGGAGGATAAAACCCAAATGCTCGGAAGATGATGAAGACGAAAGTGGCTCAGAAGCAGCATCAGCAGTTGATGAAGACTTCCTGAAGGTGAAACAGCACACGTACACCTGTGACGCATCATACGGAGTAAGCGACCACAAACCTGTCATCGGCATCTTTAACCTAGAGGTGGGCACTGCGGAGTGAGGACTATGAAAACAAAATAGTTAATGTCATTATTCAGCCTGGGTATGTTACATCCAGTATATATTTACAACCCATAAAACGTGCTTACAGAATTATAGAAATAATTCTTATATACCTAATGTCTTCCATCATGACCACCTAAACCATGAAATGCTATTAGTGTGCTCTTTGTGCAATCAGCTGCAAAAGAAAGTGGAGACACCTCTGGTGTGTGTGAGTGCTATGGGCCAGTGGAGCGCAGATGAGGATGCAGTGATCACCTACATCATCCAGGAAGAGTTTGATGTCTGCACTGCAGACTGGATCGGCCTTTATAAGGTCAATTAAGACTGATTTACATAGCTAGACACAGATAGAATGATACATAAAATGTGAATATGAGCAAGATTAATTGTTGGCATAGAATAAAAACACATGCTCGGTAGATTTTTTTTGCAACATTTAATTTAGCTGGTAATGAATATTCATCTCTTGCCATGTCTGTAGACCAGCTTCAGGTCTGCCTCTGATTACACTGCATTTGTCTGGGTCGAGGAGGATGAAGTGGCCAAAATTGGTGAAATTGTCCAGGCATGTACTTACGTTATTTGAACAATGAATTGGAGTTTATTATTTTTGTGAGGCTTTTAATGTGTTTTGTGTCTATTTTGCCTCTTCCAGCTTAACATGAGGAAGGATGACCTACCCCTGCTGGCAGGGGATTACATTCTGGGTTACTACAGCAGGAACATGCAGTCCCTGGTTGGTCTTAGCCCTATTTTTCAGGTAGCGTCTATCACACAAATGAGCACACACCGAAACAAAAAATGAGAACTGATTGTGTACTCTGGACATGTCTTTTGCCATTAATTTTTATTTCATTGAACTAGTCATGGTTTGTCTGTTTGGGTGTGAGCTTCTGATGTTGTCACTTCTGTTTTGGTACTATAGAAGGTAGTAACAGTAACCTCTGTGACAACAAGCTTGGCCCCTACGACCCCCCCTAAATGAGGAGCGAGTTACCTCACCCTTGCGAACAGACAGTGTCAGTGCACATTTAGACAGAAAGTAATTGGCCCTTCTAACATTGCCACTAGAGGTGTAACAATGCACTCTGCTCAAGTTTCGATTCACGATACTGAGTTCATGATTCGATTTTCTCATGATTATTGACTTTACATTCAATAAAAGACATTCCTTTTTTATTTTTAAAGTGTAAACAAAGTGTAAACATTTCTTGTATATGCTTTTAAACTTTCATCTCCTGCCATTCAAATCATTTTAATAACTAGAAATATTAATAACTAAGTGGTTTTTTAAATTGAAAATGAGACCCTGTTATCATGCCCAGTTTGTCAAATACCTTTTTGCATCGATTGTGTGTGTGTGTGTGTGAAAAGTGCTCTTCAAATATCTTTAAACATCCCAAATCCCTTCAGTTTTCATTAGAGGAGATATGAAGGCAGATATGCCGTATATAATGTTTGACTGCGTCCTTCGGTGTTCAAAGAATGCAATGTTATTATTATATACAATGCATCGATACACCCCCAATAGCCACTGATCTAGAACTTCCACTGGATGCCAAACTGCATACAGTGTATAATTAATACATATTAATACATTTTTATTTTTAAAAAGTAATTTAATGTCCCAGTAAAGTCAAAGTGAACTTTCATCCAATCCACACTGGTTCTTAAAAACTTTGTTCTATAAGCATTAATTGCATTTTTATAAAAAGAACAAGCATCCTGTTTTAGTCGGAAAAATGTTAAATGTCCATCAATGTCTGTGAACCGCAGAGCAGTCATAGTTGAACAAGCTGTAATTAATTACAACAAAAGCTGATATGAAAATGTGAACAAACAAGTTATTTATGTGTCACTGGAGAAAGTATATCATTACTGTACAAAGTCTCTGCCAGAATAACAATCCATACAATTATTGAAGATTATAAACATTACCATTCTTTAACTACAAATGTAGTCAGTGGCAGTTTCCTCCCACTAGCATAGTCTCCATTTTTACACAACAGCTACCAGTCTGGCAGGGTGAAGCAAGCCATCACCTCTTTTCTAACAGTTGCTCATGCAATGTCATAGCACAGCTTGACTGGGTATGGGGGCACTATTCTATCCACAGGAGTTCAGAGACACCCCACATTGGCTAGTGTCACTCTTTAGAAATATGGAGAGATCAAGCCTTATAAATCCATTTAATCAGGGATCAGGTTTGATGGACGATAGTTGTGAGAGTTGGATTGAAGGTGGTTAAAAACTAGGGATACAGTTTTATGAGTATTTTGGCTATAATTAGGTATCTAAACTTGTATAACTCCTATAAATACTGTAACTGATAAAGTCAAATCCTGCTATCCAAAGAGTTGCCCAAATTGCCTGCTATTAGGAATAGGGTAACTTGCTATTTGAACTAGTAACCCACTCGTTATGAATGCAGGATGGGAAAATATGGGATTAAATGGGGAAAATGTTTTGTAAATGGCTTCTTATTTGTAACTAACAACCGGTGTTTAATTATGAGGTAATGGTTGTTTATTTTATATTTTAACATTAAGTGGTAGGAGAAACACATTGTGAGAGGCACTCTTTAGAATGCACATTGGCACCTTTTAGAAAAAAACTATTAACCTAACACATGTCTTTGCAATGTGGGAAGAAAACAGAGTGCCTAGGAGAACTCCATATAGACACAGGGAGAAGATGCAAACTCCACACAGGCTTAGTCCAAACCTTGAATCGGGGATCTCTAAAGCTGTGACTTAACAATGCTAATCAATGTGTCACCTGGAATATTCATTATCCAAGTCATTTTTGATAATGGTTTTAGATTAGCACACTGCACCCTTTAGCTCCGTACCTGAGCAGTTAGCACCAAACAGCTCCGTACCTGAACACGCCACGCCCCTTTAGCGCCGTACCTGAGCAGTTAGCTCCACCCAGCTCCGTATCTGAGCACGCCGTGCCCTTTAGCTCTGTACTTGAGCAGTTAGCACTGCCCAGCTCTGTACCTGTGCACACCGCGCCCATTAACTCCGTACCTGAGCAGTTAGCATCACCCAGCTCTGTACCTGAACACACCGCACCCTTTATCTCTGTACCTGAGTAGTTAGAACTGCCCAGCTCCGTACCTGAGCACACCGTGCCCCTTGGGAGTCACGCTGACCCTGGCTTGTGAATGCTGAAGGTCAGCTTTGACTTGTCTCGGCGTGTGCACCCTCGGCGCAATCGTGCATGCGCCAGCCCTCGTTAGGTGCCATGCGTGCAAGTGGCGACACCTGTCAGCCGGGCTATTTAAGCACACCTTTCAGCCCACACAGGTGTCACATCCTTGATTGACATGGATTTTGCAGTTCCTCACACGGCTTCTTCGAGCGCTGTCATATTGCCAGGGAAAGAGGTAGCGTGCGATTTGTAGATTGCCAGCAATGGGCAGTCAGGAGGCTGCCCAGTAACCGTCAGGGCCTAGTTTATAGAGTAGGCCCAACTTGTATCTTGCGCTCACGGTGGCCGACTTCCTCGTGGTTTTTGGCCCGCTTGCTGCGCAACGCGTGCCCCCGCCTACTCCCTCACTTGCTGCCTACCACTCAGGCCTTATTTCTCCTTGCCTGTCCACGATCAGGGGAAGTAGCGCTCCCCACGCGATCATGCAAGAAAAGGACGCTGTGCTGCTTGTTCAGCCTCGTCCTTTTCCTTTCCATGTCTGTGCCACACTCCCTTAAACCCGTGGGAGTTCCCATGGCATGCTTTCGTGGCGCTCCGTCTGGGTTTCACCGGACTGCGCGGACCAGCTACGTCGTTTGTGTAGCGGAGCCACATCGTAAGTGTACCGCTGCATAGGGGCACTGTATGCTTATGGCACTCGGTTTTGTTTGTTTTTTTCTGTTCTTTTCTTCAGTGGTTGAGTGGCGCGTCGGGTTTACACAGTGGCAACCATCCGCCTAGGATTCTATTCTTAACCACTGAAACTGTTTCCTTTTGTAGTTTTATTTACTTTTTTAAATTTGTTTATATTTGGTTCACTGGGATTGGGTCCTAAAAATCCTCTTACTTTTGTTTTCACGGTTCGTCGGTTTTGTTATAGCAAAGCGTAACAAATGGGTTTTGATTGTCACTGGTTAATTTCTAAAGGAAAATTTTATTTTACTTAGAAACTTTAGGAAAGTTCTTAAAAAATAAACATATACCATTTTTGCCTTATTGCCCAACCCTAGATGGACTGCTTTAGAAACATGTTAGTGTCAGCTGATAATTCATGAGGTACTTACAGTTATTTATGGAAAAAAAGCCAGTGTCATGCTCCATTTTGTTTTTTTCCAGATAATGGAGTCTAAACTTGCTTTTTTGGAAGGTTTGGTGCCTGAGAACATTAATGGACTGCAACCACAGTAACAGATGCCAGGCGTGTCAGACGAATGTATCATCACTATTCTCAGACTAGGAGCACTGATCCAGGATCAGTTCTGTAGCTATTGACAAGTGGCAGGTCAGTGTGTGCTGAACTGATCCAGAAGCAGCCCTCCAATGTCGAATTGCTGAACATGCTTGAAATATACAGTGTTTGTTCTATTCTTTACGAATCTGTAACCATTCTGTTAAACCGCCTGCTTCATTGGAAATTATGTGTGCAAATGAAAATAGTGTGGAAGCTCAGAGGATTAAATTTGATTAGATTAAGCAGTAGTAGGGGTGTGTGATGTTGAAAAAAATGTATCTCAATCTTTTCTGGGATTTTATTGATCATGATAATTAGACGATACTTTGGCAGTGATTATCTAATGTCTAAAATATTCAAAAGTTGTTTGAACCCATCTCTCACAAATGCCTGAATTGTCACCTTGTCTTTTTGCGATGTGATTTGTGACAGCATTTGTTATGTCTTCCCATCTGTTGCTTTTCTCGTCATTTTTGCAGAATGACTCCACTAAGGTTTGCTGAATGTGGGTTTTATGCTGGTATCTTTGCTGGTTTAAGACTGTCATGAACCGCTGACTCCTGAAGTTTTAATAATTTTCATATTCGGCAAATAAGGTGCCGTTAGTTTTCAAGTTGTCTTTAATAGAAAGTGATTTCCGATAGTTTGCAGATCCGTCTTTTCTAAACCAAACAACCTCCAATGACATAGACTGAGAGGCTGGAGGTGTCTGTATTTTGTCTCCTGGCACAGTTTGTTCACAGTTTGGTGCTAGCATGCTACATGCACCCAGTGCGCATGCACGGTAGTCCTGTCTGACTACATGATGCAGTGAATACATGCACTCTTAAGGCATGTTTTTGACTGTATTTTGCAAAATGACAGACATACTTGATAACATCAGCTTGCGCTTAGTTAAAACAGCAATTAAGATATTATCGTAGACAATACATATCACGCATCCCTACACAAAAGTACCGTATTTTCCGGGCTATAAAGCGCGATATCAATGATCGACTGCTAACGTATCTATTTTCATACATAAAGCGCACCGGGTTATAAGACGCATGAAATGAAACAAAACTCTTAAGTTCCGTCGGAAGCTCAGTTTGGTCTTTACCTGGCGCAGGGCGTCTTCTTGCTTCCTCCACTTCCGTACCATTGATTCGTTAATGTTGAATTCTCTCACAGCTGCTCTATGTCCATGTTGTACTGCGTGACTGATAGCATTGAGTTTGAAATCCGCTTCAAAAATAAATGAATGAATGCACACACCCTAACGTTGAAGCACATACCGTATTACTCCGCGATGTTTCCTGACTACGGTGGCCGTAAGCTTCGTAACTTACCAAGACCGTGCTAAAACATTTTGACAGATTTATGAGCGCCGTGTACCATCTACAATCGGTTCTAGGTCATAAGGCTCAACCAGAATTAATTCATACATTAAGCACACCGCATTTAAAGGCGCACTGTCGATTTTTGAGAAAATTAAAGGATTTTAAGTGCGCCTTTTGGTCCGAAAAATACGGTATGTAATTTTTACAGACAGATACAGTTTAATCATAGAGATGTGAACTGCACACTATTTTGGAGATTATCACAATGAACCAAATTGCATAAGGAATACAATACATTGATTAAATAGGTATACACACTCCAGTTAGGTAATTTCAGCCACTTCTGTGAGCTTCTTCTGGAAAGTGCAGTCAGTGATTCTTTTCTATCATGCTTTCTGTAATATCTGGTGAAGGTCTGCTCAGCTTACAGCAAGTGTTAGTAAAACTATATTGAGTCTCAATATGAAGATGTTCATCTCTGTATAGGCTGTATGAATTACGATGGACAAAAATGCATTATGAGAAATTTAATAAAATATACAAACTCATAGTGTTTAAATGACGTGTGTCTATTTTGTGTAGGCCCATAATCTCATTCAGTACTCCCTGCAGGTGGCAATGTTGCTGCGTGATTACCAAACCCTAATTCCACAACTGTGGAATTCTGACGGATGTGCTATTAAAAATACAATATTACCACAGAAATGATGAGTAAGATTATGAGATTATGAAAAATGACTGACCTGTGTGTTTTGAAGAAGTCCGGTAGGGATTCTGTGCTGTGATTTAGTTGTATATGATTATGTAAGCGAGATCAGGAAATCTATTACGTTCAACCAGACTGCAAAGAATTTCATATGAAACTGAACTTTTCCAGTCTTTCTATAGTTTGTACTTAGGGTTAGAATTGGTTTGCTTGCCAGGGTGAATGAATTTGAATGCCTGAGCACGTTTCATAATGGAGCTAATATGCATTTGTTCACAAGTGTAATGTTTATGTTCATTTTGGCCATCCACATCTGTGCCTTGAAACCACATTTGGCATCCAAATCCCACCACTAGATCAGTTCTGGTTTGATTTAACCTTCACGCTTTCACACACACGCACACACACACACACACACACACACACACACAGTTGTGGAGTTGTGGTGTACCAACCGGGAGAGTTTTCATGCATAATTACAGCCATAAATCAGCCCTAGGCACCTGCTCCGCTCCTCAGCACATGCAGCCAGAAGATAGCACAGATACCTCACCCCAAGCCTGTGTGTATGCCCAAACACCAGCAAATCAGCAGGGACACACTAGAAGCCATGCTCCATTCGTTCATTCCCGGTGGCACTGAAGCTGCTAGATCTATTGGAGCTTTATCACATGCATACATACATATTTTCTCTAAACAATAGGGCCTTCAATATTAATTATTAGACATGGTTTTACCCTGAAGTTTTGCAAAACACTGTATCCAATATATTGGATCCACATTAGGTTGAATAATGTCATGCACACAAATGTGTATTTCAGTCAGGATTCTTCTAGTATTCTGTTTAGTGTTTACTTGATTCAGGGGTATCACCTTAACGACTCCTTAAAATCATGCTGTAATATTAGGCCATAGCTGACATGAGTGCTGATAAACACGACCGTTAGCGTGAGCTATGCACCTGTGTAAAATTAAACGTGTTGCAATAGATGCCAGAACTGTGCAATTAAATTAACAAAAGTAATAATTGGTCATTAGGATGATTAATTGGCAGTTTCTCCCCTGTTCTATCATCCTTATTGCTTGGCACAGCGTGCTGTTACAAATTTTCTATCAAAAGAAATCATACTAAATTTGTTACAAGATCATTGGTTTCTTGGGCACTAAAATGATCTTATTACACCATGATAGGCCAAAAAATTGTTATTGGAGTACTTATGGAATTATGACAATTGGGATGCTGGGCAAGAGATAAAGACAGAATGGAAGGGAAAGAGTGAGTAATGTGTTTAAAAGTGAAAGAACAGCTTGATATTGATTAAGAAAACATTAAACAGGCATTCTTGTCAGTGATACTATGTTCCAGTGTTATACAGTACGTTTTTATTTGACTACCACTATGGGATTATTTTACATTAGGTTTCTTGTAAATGTCACTATAGAACAGTGTTAAATGGCTTGGCTTATGTCTCTGTATCTAAGTAGCAGTGTAGAGAAGGACTATATGTGGATGTCACTATGTAGCTTGAGTGTTTGAGTTGCAACAGGCCTTCTTCTTGGTTCTTGAAATGTTATACAGCAGGTTTTCAGTTCAGTTATTATGTAACAGTGTTATACAGCAGGTGTTCAGTTTAGTGTCAGTGTGTAAAGGGTTATTCAGCATGTTCTTAGTTCAAAGTGTAATGGTAGTTTCACCATATAACTGTCATATAATAGGTCTTCATGCCAAGTACAGTACATAACAGTGCTATACAGCAGATTTAATGTTAATTTCAATACATAACAGTGTTCTACAGCAGGTTGTCAGTTCAAAGTTGCTATGTAAGAGTGTTACAGTTACAACACACTATTCATGGTTGAAGTCATGGAGGAAAAAATGTTTGCTATAGTACCATACAGCAAAGATTATTTTAGTGCCACTATGAAACTATAAGTTTTACTGCATGTTTTCACCGAAAACACCTATATCTAAATTCAGCGCAGTTGTTAAAAAGTTCCTACCATCTTGTCCTGAAACAAATATGTTTGAGGAGGGTTGTAAGGATCATACTTGGAGAGTGACAGAAAAAATGTAACATATTGGCATCAGTCTCCAAAAAAACTACCATAAGACACCACCTCCATCCAACAGATTATTTGGAAAGCTTGCCAGAAAACAGCCTTGCTGTCAACTAACCAAAAAAATAAGTGTATGGAGTTTGCTGAATGCTGCTGGGACTATGACTGGAGCTGTGATAAAATGAAAATTTAGCTTTTTGGCAACTACCACTCAACGTGGGTTTGATAAAAAAAAATACTGATTACACTGTAGCCCACTGTATGGTCTGTGATGGTCTGTGGTGGTCTGTGATGTCATGGGATTGTTTTTCCTCCAAAGGCCCTGGGAATCCCGTTAGGGTACATGGCATCATGAACTCTATGAAATACTATTATATCTTAAATCAAAATCTGCCTACTTCTGCCAAGAAACTAAAAATGGGTCATAACTAGATCTTCCAGTAGGACAATTATTTAAAATAGATGTCTAGATCAACACATTAAATGGTTTATTGAATATGGAATCAAGGTTCTGCAATGGCACAAGAAGAGACCCTGGTTGATCTGGAGAGAAAGAGGTTTTCAGTAAACAGGAATGGTCTCAAATTCTCTGCTCGGTATTCTCCAACATTATAAGATGTTATAAGAGAAGACTAAGTGCTGCTGTATTGGTAAACAGATGTTTTAAAAATTAAATGCAGGGTGCCAACAATTGTGTTGCATGTGGTTTGGTTAAAAATAAATAATCTATTTTTTTCTCAGGCTAAATTTACTTAAATTAAAAGCTGGATTTATTTCAAATTTTTTTCCAGTGTGAAATGAAGCTAATTTACTCATTTTTACCAAGTGTGCTAGTAATTGTGGAGGGGGATGTAACTCTTGTAAAAGGTGTCATCACATAACACTTATGCCCTTACCAGAAATGGCTTATGTGTCACGATGCCTTATGAGCACCACAGTGCTTCGTCAGTTATACATCTATTTATAGAGTTGAAGATATAACGTATTAATCGTCGAAACACATATAGTCTAATCGGTGCCTTTTTTAACCAAAACACATGCTGTTTATCCTATACGGATATTTTTAGCAGTGAAAGGAAATGTGAAAGTGTCTCTTTCTGTGAGTAACTGTGAGCAGCGCAGATTGGAGGGGGAGTAGGTAGGCAATTATGGTCAAAGGACTACTTCTGGTGAAAAATAAAATTGAGGTTTTTTTGTTCACTTTATGAAACAAGAATCAGGAAATCATTCAAGAGGAAAATTGCACAGACTTTGTTTTCATTCATTCAACAAAGAATATTAAATAAAAGTACATGAAAGGAAATAACATGGTCATGATGACCATGTCAGGTTTGCATACAAGGCATAAATGTCTGAAAGAACAAAAGACACTGACTGGCTGACAGAGAATTGTTTACTGTGGTTATGTTGTAATTTAGAAAAATAACAGAAAGGATCCTGCCATCTTCAGGTCCAGACTTACTTTCATGGTGCATTAATTTAAACCCATTATAGTGCCTACAGAAAATCATCAAATCCTGTTAAAATCCCTGCCTTTTGTCACATTAAACCCTAAGTTTTAAAATAAAATAAAGCAATTTCAGTTGTATTTACACGTTATAAACTTCAACATCAAAGTAAAAATAACGTTTAAAAATCTAATCAATTAGTGACAGGTTTGGATAAGTGATAAGTTAATTTACAGTAACCATTCTAAACTTGCTCAGCTAAAGCACCTTCCAGATCACAAACCAGCCTATTTGACTCCCACCTAATGTCAACTGTAACGTTTGATCACTACAGAATAAAACCGACTGAGGATTCCACTGCTGGTAGTGCATGGTAGTGCGAAAAATTCAGAATAGATTGGGCTGCCTCTTCAAACTGGATGACCGAGCCAAGAGGAGATTGTAGCGCAGAAGAAAACACAGGAACACCAATAATAGTGCTTATTCATTATTCATTATTCATTCATTCACTTTCTTACTCACTTGATCATGAACAGGATTGCAGGATACCCGGTGTCTAGCTGGCAGTACAGAGAGCAAGGCAGGAACAACCCTAGACAGGGTGCCAATCCATTGTAGGGCACATACACTCACACACTAGGGGCACATTGGAGACACCAATTAACCTAACACACATGTCTTATGGACTGTGGGAGGAAACCGGAGAACCCAGAGTAAACCAACATGGACACGGGGAATCAAACCACTCCACTTGGGATTCCAGTTGGGATTAAACCCAGGACCTTCTCCCTGTGAGGTGACAGTGCTACCACCGAGCCATCATGCCACCCCAATATGAGATATTGTGAAGCTTTATTTAAGAACATGTTTGAATGCACAGAATAGCTTTTCCAAGAGCTGTGATATTGGTGCAAAGGCTTGGCCTCCCACTCAGATGCTGGGGCAGGGATCTACCCTGATTTAACCACTGTTCTACTAGATAGTACTGTATGTAGCTAACATAAACTCACAGAACATTCCCAACACATTTGTTGGACCCATATACAGTACTGGGCAAAAGTTTCAGTTTATTTTTCAGTTTGAATTCTATATTATATTCTATTTATGTTATATTCCATCTATTTCTATACACACATTGTTAGTCCCCTTTACTCTGTTCTCTAATGGTCAGAACTCCCACAGGTCAGGTACTATTTGGGTGGTGGATTATTCTATGGGGGTCCTGCCTATTAAGAGAACAGAGTGAAGTGTATGTAGAGAAACAGACAGACTACAAAAATAAACCCGGCATGCCAACCATGCTATGCATGCTGGGATCTCCTAAGAATGCCACACCTAGACGCTGGCTGAGGAGGCTGGTAATGATACAGTATTGATCAAGGATACAACTAGGAAGCTAATGGGCTGTGACTGGTTGGTCTGTGCATTTCACAGCAATCTCACAAGCCTTATACAAAGCTGTTCTGTAAGTCAGAGTGGCAAGAAAAAGTCTCTTCTGAAAGACTGACACAATGAGCCTCATTTTGATGATTATTTATAGGCACTGTTCCTATGTTTTAAATATCACGTTTTACCATGCTAGAAATGCATATTGCCTGATAGCATCAAATGACAGAGAAAATATAAACCTGTTACAGTAGAGTAAGGTTGGCCAGAATGAGCAAATGATAAAGTCTCTCATTCCTAGTTAGCGAGTATGTTGCATATATTGCAAATATTGGTGGATGGTGGTGGCAAAGGTCAAGAGATCAAATCCCATCTCTGCCAATGCTAACACAGTTGTGCCATTGAGCAAGGCCCTTAACCCACAATATCTTGGATTGTAAGAGTGTATCAGCTGTGCATTGCTCTGGATAAGGGTGTCTTCTAAATATATTCCAATTTCCATGCAGTCTTGACATGCATTCCATTATACCCATATCACTGGGTCCATCCCTCCTGACACAGCCAAAAACACTTATATCAAACTGGCCAGTTCATATTGAAAAGGGTTAAGATGGCTGACTTAACTACATTTACAGCATTTAGCAGGCACCTTACTGATACATGCTTACGAGGTACAGTCCAAGCAGTAATAGAATAGAATAGGTTTATTGTCGCTGAGTAAACAGTGTTACAAACAATGTTTAAGCAGTGAAATTGGGTTTAGCATCCTCTCTAAGGCAGCAGTATTACAAAACGGAATAATTAAGAATTTACAATTTACAAATCTAACAAAATTTTACCAAACATTATTTTGTAAAAAAGTTTTTACAAAATTATTTTGTAAAAACAGTTGTGGGTTAAGGTTCTTGTTCAAGGACCCAACAGTGGCAAATGGCAGTGCGGGGACTTGAACTTGGACTTCTAACCTTTACAGATTACATCATTACACACTAAATTGATGGTTGATGTGCCTGAATGATTAAATCTTTAAAACTGAAATGGTAAGCAGTGTCTATAATAGTGGCTTTAGTTTGAAAATTTGGGATATAACATACTTTAAGTAGGTGTTTGGGGGTTGCATGTCAAATTACAATGTTCAAGCATTATGGAAAACCCTTAATTAGACAGCAAGCCATGAGTCAGTAAATAAGCCTTGACTCGTACATTGACCCATACCAACAAATTACTTGCTCACCATATGTTTCAGTGCTAAAGCAACCGTTCAGTGCCTGAGCAACTGTTGTCAGACCCAAGTAGTGTTTTCCAAGGCTAATTAAAAGGCTTTGTGTGATGTGTGCCGTTTTTGTGTTCATGTGCTAGGGCCAAATATCATAATCTATAATGGTGGAAATTCTATTAAAATCATTTAATTACATTTTCCCCACATCACAGATTCAAATCGAATGCACCAAAGTTCTGTCTAGAAATAATTACACGGAACCTACATAAATGCAAAAAAGGAAATGTTAATATTACATTACTACATGGAGTTGTGTCTACAAAAGAATATGAATAAACATCTTTCAAAAGGGTCCAGTGTGCCATCATTGTTTTCCGTGCAGTAATGGGATGCTGTAGCAATAATCAACTAAGAACATAATGAAACGCAATCTGGTCTTCAACCTGCAGCAGTGAATGTCCTGATGAAGATTAATTTCTTTAATCTTGTCTATATTTGTATGCATTCTGGTATAGATATTTTCATTCTATTATAATTTTATATGAGCATTTAGACCAGTGATTCACAACTCTTTATTAGCTGGGCTGCAATAAGCTTCATAAATAGATCTCATGAGCCAAATAAATGCAATAATGTTTTGCCTAAAATACAGAAAAACAGAATATAGAATACAGAATAACAGCCCACATTGTCATGTGCTGTAGCTTGCAGGATGGGAACTGCTTTCTTTAGAATACTTAATATACTGTATATAGCTTGGACTAGCTGCAAAAATGACATTTCTTTTTGAGGGGGAAATGACTATATGGGTCCAAATGTGTCCTGGATAGCTCAGAGAATGTGTGGAGATGGGTGAGAAGGGGCACTTCTGTGCTGCAGGTAGAGATTGATTTCCTCAGGGAGCTGCTGGAAGACTCATTAACCAAGGCTGAACCAAAGAGTTACATCTCTGCGACCCATGCCAATGAATAGTTCACCGGAAAGAGAGTTTACAAAGATCCAATGGAAGCATCTGAGCATAGAATTAGATTTGAAAGTGCAAATGTGTGTGAGAGTGCACTGAAAGGCTGACATTTTCTTGTAGTACATGCAGAATATAATTACATGGTGTTTAACCTAGGTGCTTGAACATAAGTCATAGCTGTCATAGCAAAAGTAAACTACTGCCATCACTGGAAGAAATGGAATATTTCCATGCGTGCTATAGATTGGGATTCATTCTGAACTGAACCAGAAGAGCTACTGGTATGTACAGATACATTGTGGTTACACCATGCCATCTTCTCTCCCAAGCCTCAAACAAATCCTAAAAAATGAAGTACAGTGGTACCTCGGTTCTGGTTGTTAATTCGTTCCAGAAGCATTGGCGAGAACCGAAAACGACGAGTACTGAGCACATTTTTCCCATAAGAAATAATGTAAATTGAATGAATCCATTCCAGACCCCCAGAAAATCTACACTGTATAAGGCATTAATGGAGTTGTATTGTACAGGTGCTCCCTGATATACAATGGGGATATGTTCTGACAAATCAATCATAAGTTAAATGTATCATGAACTGATGAGTTTAATGAATGTGAATATTGTATAATAGCGTAATAAGTAATGTTTAAAACATTTATTATCCTACAGTTGGCCAAAATCATTAACACAAAGCTTTCTTTATAATAAAGTGTTGAAAAATCTCATGTAATTTAGTGAGTATTGGATTGAAAGTGAAAAGTAACAGCATTTTGCTTAATTACTCTATTGATGAACTCCAGGCGCTAGCATAGCTGCTAAGCTACGTGCAGCCTGTGGTCTGGAGCATTCAATTCCTGTTTTGTTTGGCTCTTATAGACTAACCTTTTTAGGTCCCATGGAGACGTATTTGATCAAAGAATAGAGTACTGTAAAAATGAAAAACAGTGGAGAAATTGCAAATATCTTCTCTAAGGGTTATTGTGAACCTGAATCACTGTGTACTGAATAGTGACTCGTGAATCATGAATCATGAAACGACGAGAACAGAGATATTTTAAGTGTATTGTTTAGCTATTGTTTGACTCCTTGGCCCTAGCAAACTGTCGATTTAGTAATGCAGCCCAGCCCCTCGAGAAAAATATTTTTGACACCTCTGCTTTAAATAATTACTTATGGATATGCTTCTTAAAAGACTTAAAGGAATACTTTAAGCATTTGTTAACCTAATTGCTGTCCACTGTAATATCAGTGCATGGAAGATCACACTGAATGATATTCTCTCTGCGCTGGGAAATATTTTGAATACACATAATGAATAATGTCAATTTATAACTACCACCTTTATACTTATACAGACTTACAACAAAAGTCTTAGAATGTGATGGATATAAAATATGCTTGCGTGTAGTCTTATCCAGCTTTCTACAGTGATACAGTGGCAACCCATAACCAGGAATTCTTCCTTCATGGGCTCCTGAGCTACATGAATTAATAATACCACATCCATGTCTCCCTTTATTATTTTATAAGACCAGCTGTACATATGCTCAGGGTAGAAGACTATGAGACACAGGGCAAAGAGAACGTGACCTGCAAAAACTGTTTCTCATTTCACGTCATAGTGAGTCTATTAAATAGCTCAGAGTGGGGTCAGAAGCTCTACTAGATCTGCAAAATGAATAGTTTTAGCAGATGACACACCACAAAGTATTACTGGCAGAGTGCAGGTACAGGTTATGCAGGGTTTCTCTCTAGACAAAACAGTGCAAGTCTAATTGCTGATAACATGAATACGTCTCTTACCATTGTCAAATATTAATCTCATTTGGTGTTTTTTTTTTTTCACATTTAGGGACATCATATTTAAACATAGGACATTTTGCATTACTTTAAAAAAAGTTGAGTTGGGGACAAAAAACAAAGAGTTGATTTTGTTATTCTCAGCTGTATTACAAAATACCACAAATAAATGCACGAGTTACTACAGGATAAATGGTGCAGCAGCTGAAACTGCTTTCTTTTAAAGATTTGGTATTTTAATGGCATTTTCTACTGCCTCTCAGCTGCCAGTCTTATAAACACAATAAAAACCCAGTTCTGAATTAACAGCGTGGTGGAATAAGACCTCAAATGCAGTCAATTATAACTTTTCTTTTTCAGGCCATATTTCCCTACAGTCCTGGGCTTGGGGCCACGTCTCACTCCAAATGTTCAGTTGGACGGAAGAGAAGAGACATATGCCCTTTTGCCCTCAGACTGTGTAAGTGCCCCTTTGGCCAGCCTTTGTACTGATTGCTTTTATATGGCTGATTTGCAATGAAAAGTTCTTGGCATCGTGAGTACAGCCCTATTCCCGGTGAACAATCTCTCACTGGCAGCTGCACTGTTTTCAAGATCCTTGAATCAATGAGACACAGATCAGCTTGAGTTTTCTTCTGTCTTAGGTGCACCCTTCGTATCATTGAAACACCTGAGGTGAATGAATATTTCACCTCAGCTCCTGGCACTGATGCGCTGCAGCACCAGTTTGACATCATCCCTTCTGTTTACGGATGAAATTAAACTTTAACAACAGCATTTACTATTATTTATAAAGGCCCTCTACATTAATGCAAGTCCACAAATATAGGCTTGTATTTCTGGAATAAATATAAGCTTGTACCTGTGTGATGCGTAAACAGATTGATATGCCACCTCAGGGCCTTACTGGCAGCACACAGTGCAAGGCGGGAACCAACCATAGGCAAAACACCAATCCATCACAGGTCCCACACACACACACATAACTTTTTAGAATCACTTTACCGACACCAATTTCTCTAACACATCTTTGGAAAATAGGAGGAAACCACAGGAAACCCATAGATAAACCCATGGATAAAGTTGTTAAGTGGCTCAGCGATTCCTGTTAAAATGTTGAGAAAACATTCATGATGTATTTTATTAATAAATCAAAACACATGGATTATCCTGAGATCTTTTTAAATGATCTAAATATAAAAAATGTCGAGGAATTTAAATATTTAGCTATTGCACTGGATTTGACCCTTACTTTTAAGAAACATATAAATAAGTTGCATAATAAAATATAAAAATGCAAATTTCAGACATATTAGAAATTCACTTACAGGGGAAGCATCTAGGACATTAAATACAATTTTAAATACAATTATGTTTGTTTCTTATTTCTTTAATGGTCATGTTGGTCTCCGGCTAGTAAGATGACATTGATGCCACTTAAATCACTGCATAAACAAGCCATTAAAATTTTCGACAGGAATTCACAACGATTTCATCAGTGTCAAATAGCATAATATGTTATATTTTAGTCATCAAATGATGTATTTGAACGTCTGTCTGGTGTATAGAGCTGTCCATAACATAGCACCCTTAAGTTTGAAGAACTTTGTACAGCTTTGTTCTGGAGAATCAGTGCAGAGCTAGAAGGTCTGCCTCTAGGGGGCAGTGTAAATTTCCTATGTGGGTTATGTCTTTTGCACAATATGTTTGTTCTCATGAAACTATTTTTCCCATATGGAATAATGGAAATTGAATGAATCTATTCCAGACCTGTTCCATTTTTCTCTTCAGAGACTTAATAGAGAGAAAATAAACATAATGATAAACACAACTAAACTTATCTAAAGGAAACCCATGCAGATAAGAGGAGAACACTGCAAACTTCACACAGGTGGGGTCCAAAATGTGTGTGTATGGGCCTGCAATTTTAGTGGTTGTGTGTCTTTAGCTAATCCTAAAGGTAAAAATGTGTAAATGTTAACAAAAAGAATGTTTAACCATCTGAATCTTTTTGAAAAGCCGAATCATGGTGCCATCAGCCAGTCTTTCTAGTGTGGTGAGTTTCACATTTCTGCCTCATCTAATTGGTTAAAATGATGCTCTTTTGATGTAACTGTCTTGTGAACCGAAGACAGCACCACCCATAAACATAAATCTTCCTGGTATAAAATAGTATAATTCCTGCATACATGTGAGGCACCCCAGGTCTGCTGCGTGGGACAGACCGAATGCCACAAACACACATTGCACTTCAGCTAAGAGGAACCACACATCCGGGGACACAAACTTCACTTCATTCTCCAGTAAGCCAGTGGAGTTCACAGTACCAGGAACCTCATGTAACTGAAACCTCGTGTCTCCAGGGGGAGATATAAACCAAAATGGCTGATCAGTAGAGTGCTGGTTCTGAATCACCAGGGCTGAAATTTTGTTGTTTTCAGATGTGTAGGATTTCCTGGCACCGTGAAGCCCAGTGTAGTTCATGGAGATTTTCTGGTGTTACTGGTTCCAGGTGTGCATTTCTCAGTGTTTACATCTTGCCAGGGTCCTCCGAGTCTCAGGGCACCTCAGGACAGGATATCTGGGTCTGTTCCATACAACAAACCAGTGGTGGCATACACATAAAAATAAATAAAAAAATCCCTATCACTTATTATTGCAATTCTTCCGTGTATTGATCTTATATAGTCCTCACACTTAGAATATCTAATCATTTATTTATTTCTTACAGTATTTTTTGTCATATCAGTATCAATGGCTATTCATGACAGGAACAAGGTTATAACAATACAAGTCAAACTCACACTGGGCCAGTTTAGATTGATGTGGAAAGAATCTAGAGGCTCCAGAGAAAAGTCATGCAAACACAGGCAGGACATGCAAATACAACACAGGCAGAGTCCAGGGTCAAGATTGAACCAAGGATCTCTGAAGCTGTGAGGCATCAGGTCTAACTTCTTGTAATACCGTGCTGCCCTCTCTCTTGGGATAAAAGAAAAAAGACACTGTACTGTAGATGTCTCGAGATTTTGTCTCGAGTTTTCAGTTAGGTGTTTCTAGACAGTCATTTCAGTTTCTCCATCATTATTTAATTACTTTACTACAAGATCTGTTCATACATTCAGACAGAGAAAGAACTTTTTAAAATTCCTTTGATCAACCAGCTACAGTTTCTGTGTTATGTAGTTCTCTTTTCTTCCTCTTTTATCCCTCTACTTGTGGTGGGATTGTTAAAAAGAACTGCCACATTGATCAACCACAAGTGAGAGCTCATCATAAAAAGATCTGAAGGCCTTAATTATTCAATTGCATTGTACATTTATGCCACAAACCACCTCCTCATTCTCTTTTGCTTTTTTCTTTAGAAAGACTGCAAGTGGAAAGAGAGGTGAAAAAAAGTACATTTCACAACACCATACCTAAACTCATTTCCATTCTGTGCTGATTGGTCTCTCAGAGAAAAAAAATCTTAAGGCTTTCAAATATCCAAAAAGCAGAAATAAACAAAACAGGACAATTTTGAAGGGAAGGTAAAAGAAGAGGGAGACAGGGAACGAAGTAAATGTATTAGCACTCTCCTTGCTGTCCCCAACAAGAAACTACTTCAAAACAAAATGCATTCACCTTGTACTTTGTAGGACACAAACTTTGTTTTGCAACAAGTAAACACAGTCTATATTAGATCTCATGAACTGTGCACTACTCACCATCTGTTTATTATCCCTACAGCCCGCTGGGTTCTGTAAAGGGGGTTAAGTCATACTCTATATACTGAGCAAGTTATCCCTGCCTAAACTATGCAATATCTGTGAAATCTATCATCAAGCATTGTAATCCCCCCCAAATGTATTTTTGTATTGGAAGCTGTCACGCCACACAATCCGCTTACTCAGTCTTCTTCCAGATCCCATCAATGGACTACCACTATGGAAGATCCGAACTCCAACTCCCATGAGCCTCCTGCTAACCGTGTGCCTGCACAGACCAATCCAGAACTCGCAGTAAGATCACCGTCACCTGAGTACTGATCTCCTACACCCGTTCTCACATGGATATATACCCAGTGTTACCAGAATAAATCCACATGGATATGGGGAGGACATGTACACTCCATACATAAAAGACCCAGACCGCTCCACCTGGGAATTAAACCCAGGACCTTCTCGTTGTGAGGCGACAGTTCTACCCGCCGAGCCACTGTGCCACCCCAGTCTGGTTTTGTTCCCTGGATTTCATGTTGCATTACTCTAGATGAGAAGAGCTGCAATTCATCCATAAAGATTTACAATGTATTCATCCATTCATTTTCTTATCCGCAGTATAAAGTCACGGAAATGCCGGTGCCTAACCGGCAACACAGGGAGCAAGACAGGAAGGGCACATACACTAAAGACAATTTAGAAACACAAATTAGTTATAACACACATGCCTTTGGACTGTGGGAGAAAACCAGATTACCCAGACTAAACCCTTGTGGACATGCAAACTCCACACAGGCAGAGTACACGGTTGGGATCGAACCAGGGACATTTGAGCTCTGAGGCCACCATGTCACGTCTTTTGCATGTCTTTTTATAAGGCAGGACAACTGAATAACCCACACCTTCAATCTTATCTCAGTAACTGGACCAAGAAACATTTGGCATTAGCACAGTTTTATATACATTTTCCAAGATTGTATTATAAAATATTAATCAATGTGTTCAGTAAAGACAAAGAAGTATAATTAATTGAGGCAGAATATTTTTACTATTTTATATGATAAACTGTAATATTATAAATGATAATCGATTAACAATCAAGAAATCCAGTTTTTACAATTTTTTGCAGCAGTATGTAAATAAATAAAACATGAAAGGGTAATTACAAATGTTTTTTTTTTTTCAAATTATTAATGAAACAGTAATTTGTCCCAATGCATGGCGCATGGTAATGACATTTATTGTTCAGTGAGTTAACTAGAATTAAAACTGCTGTCTTCATTCTGATTACTGGCAGTTCTTTACAGATCAGCTGTGCATTGCAGATCAGTCCCATTTTCATTACAGTGAAAAGCAGGAACATGTAGGAACATAATTTTTTTCACAACAACTGAGAGAGAAAAAACGTCAAGTGAAACCTAATAAACCAGAACTAAGATCTGTATTTAACAAGTCAACATTGTTAAAAGATGGCTTAACATTTTCATTAATGTTCACACCATCAGTAAACCTCTCAGTGAGCAATAATCCTAATTAGCCATGCTGTCTCATGGAGTGTAACATGCAGTAATTATGCGAAGATGTCTAGCATTACCGCCTAAAGTGTGGCTCAAAGATCTTTCTTTATCCAGTTATCGTGAATGGCCTACTTGTTTAATTACTTGTTTTTGAACGACTTCCTAACAGCTGTAAATTAAATCAGTGTAGTTTTGGGAAAACTACTGATACATAATGTAAAATCTCAAGGACAAGTTGCTTACCTTACTTCCCATCCATTCATAAGTTCTTAAGCCTGGACTATCCATCTGCATTTGGTGGCTTCGGTTTCTAGAAACAAGGAACACTAAGAGTATACACTGGGTAACCAAATCATTAAGCAACTGAGGGCCTCTCTCACATTGGCTAATGTTAATGTTCATGAGTCCACCATCAGAATAACACTGAACAACAATGGTGTGCATGGCAGGCTGGCAAGGAGAAAGCCATTGCTCTCCAAAAAGAACATTGCTGCTGATCTGCAGTTTCCTAAAGATCACATGGACAAGCCAGAAGGCTATTGGAAGAATGTTTTGTGTACAGATGAGACCAAAATAGACCTTTTTGGTTTAAAAGAAAAGCGTTATGTTTGGAGAAAGGAAAACACTGCATTCCTGCATAAGAACCTTATCCCATCTGTGAAACATGGTGGTGGTAGTATCATGGTTTGCTCCTGTTTTGCTGCATCTGGGCCAGGATGGCTTGCCATCATTGATGGGACAATGAATTCTGAATGATATCAGAGAATTCTAAAGGAAAATGTCAGGACATCTGTCCATGAACTGAATCTCAAGAGAAGGTGGGTCATGCAGCAAGACAACGACCCTAAGCACACAAGTCGTTCTACCAAAGAATGGTTAAAGTTAAATGGTTAAAGTTAATGTTTTGGAATGGCCAAGTCAAACTCCTGACCTTAATCCAATCAAAATGTTGTGGAAGGAGCTGATGTGAGCAGTTAATATGAGGAAACCCACCAACATCCCAGAGTTGAAGCTGTTCTGTACGGAGGAATGGGCTAAAATTCCTCCAAGCCTGTGTGCAGGACTGATCAACAGTTACCGGAAACGTTTAGTTGCAGTTATTGCTGGACAGGGGGGTCACACCAGATACTGAAAACAAAGACTCACATATTTATGCCACTCACTATGTAAAATTGGATCATTGTCCTCAATAAATAAATGACCAAGTATAATATTTTGGTGTCATTTGTTTAATTGAGACCAAAAAAAATTCTAAAGGGTTCACAAACTTTCAAGCACCACTGTATACATAATATCAGTACACGCAGAGATGAAATCTACCTCATTAAGCACTCAGTTCTTTACTATTTCCTAACCTTCTACGGTTTTCAAAGCAAAAGTGTCAAACAAATAATTGCAGGTTTGATAAGAAACACAGTCTTCATTAGACTTTAACATTGAGGATGTAATAATAATTAGTACAGAAGTCTGTCTTTTTAAAATCTTTTCAGACAATCCATCTCTCAGCCATGCAGCAGCTCTGAGGTTGATGAACAAAGTAATAAACTATCATTAATTTAAGCCAGCAACAACAGAGGTTTCTGGGGAGATGCTTATGGGAATGTCATTTGACATAAACATCTGCACTGATTCATCAAGACACAGAATTTTCATACACAAAGACGACCCTGCATTTTCATGCTCAACAGAATTTAAAGGCCATCACAGCATATGCAGTGGTGCTTGAAAGTTTGTGAACTGAATGAATCTTCTTCAATTATATTCTTGATTAATATTTGGATTTATAAATTCCAGGATGTAGAAACTCTGGGTATACATACTAAGACCCAATCAAATTAAGAATGAAATTTAACAATATGAAGTTTCACAGTTTCACAGAGACCATTTTTTATTTTGTCTCCATGGGGACATTATCTCTCCAGAAATAGACTTCTTCACCTGAAGAGGAGTCAAAAGAAAACTATGAATTACTTGATATATTCAATTATTAATAAGAATATAATTCTCCTCATTAGTAGTTGATTTGATAACAAAAATGAATAAAATCAAACCTCAACAGCCTGTAAATCTGTCTGCTATGGAATTACAGGAACTTGTTGTTCCTTACATTAAACTTAAAGCAAAACCATAAAAGCAACCTTAAAGCAAGGCATCCCATTTTACCCCACTTATCCTGGAAGTCACAGGGGAGGGTCTGTAGCCTAACCTGGAATCCAGCGGGTGCAGTTAGAGGTACACCCTGGACAGGATGCGAGTCCCATGCAACGTTTCACCAACCGACCTTCACGTTGCAAGCAACACTTGGGATTTGAGCCTAGGCCCTCACAAACTGTTGTTGCTGGCTTTTACCAGTGAGGCTACTGTCACGCTACCCGGCCGCGCCTGCCGTATCTGCCGTCCCCCAGGACCAATCAGGGGACCTCACGGCGATCGCACTGATCGCATCCAGCATGTGAGGTCCCCTACTTAAACACGGACGGTTGAGACGGTAGACGCGGATCATTGACGTCATCGCCGCGTCCCAAACGCTCGTCGTCACCACTCCCGGATGCTTCTCGTCCGTCCTCGCATCCCTAACGCGCTCCTAGGTTTGGTTACTGTCTATGTTTTTCATTGCCTTGTGTTATCCCCAATAAATCCATGTTCTGTTCAGTTCAACCTGCGTTCGTCTCCTCCCCTCGCCCTCGCTCGTTACAGAATGATCCGCCTTGTAATGGAGACGGGCAGGTTCACGTGACGTTTTGTTTTCCCTCGGCCGTTTCTACGGCGATCCTGCCTCCTGCTGGCCATTTGTGGTGCAGTGCAGGTTGTACTTTGATGTTTTCCCTTTTGACTCGGAGTTTGAAAAGGTTTCCTTTTTGTTTCTCCACCTGGGAGGTGAAGCCCTGGTTTGGGCCACCCACATGTGGCCGGTGCTCCGGAAGGGTACCCTAGACCTATTCCTGGAGGAGCTGGAGTTCGCTTTTGGCTCCTCATGGGAAGCCCCGGGCATCGACGCTGTGGGCTCCAGCCCTGCAGAACCCGTTCACCCTTTCCTTTTTGTTTCTCCACCTGGGAGGTGAAGCCCTGGTTTGGGCCACCCACATGTGGCCGGTGCTCCGGACGGGTACCCTAGACCTATTCCTGGAGGAGCTGGAGTTCGCTTTTGGCTCCTCATGGGAAGCCAAGGGCATCGATGCTGTGGGCTCCAGCCCTGCAGAACCCGTTCACCCTGTCCGGTCTGCACTGGTTGGTAAAATGCTGGATCCCCAGCTTACCACCAGCCGGACCGCCCTAACCAGGCATCAAAGCGATCTGCCTGCCGACAATTACATTTTTAGTCGCTCTTGTTTTTTGCCCGATCCTTTAGTTCCTGGCGTCCGTGATTCCAATCGCTCTAAACACGCCCCAGAACCCCTAGTTCCTGGCGTCCGTGATTCCAATCGCTCTAAACACGCCTCAGAACCCCTAGTTCCTGGCGTCCGTGATTCCAATCGCTCTAAACACGCCTCAGAACCCCTAGTTCCTGGCGTCCGTGCTTCTAATCGCTCTAAACATGCCTCAGAACCCCTAGTTCCTGGCGTCCATGATTCCAATCGCTCTAATCTCCCTGCAGAACCCCTAGTTCTCGTTAGTGGTACCGCTCACTCAGCTTCCTCAACACCTACACCCGCACTGCGTTCGTTTGGGACACGGACGGTCACATCACTCTCGCTCCTGCCCACTCCCGCGTCCCGGATGTTGGTGCCAGCGTCTGCCGTTCCAGTGGCTGCCCCCAGGACGTCTGCAATTCCGGTGGCTGCCTCCAGGGTGTCTGCAGTTCCAGTGGCTGCCCCCAGGGCGTCTGCAGTTCCAGTGGCTGCCCCCCGGGTGTCTGCTGTTCCAGTGGCTGCCCCCAGGGCACCAGAAGCCTTTCTAAAGGCTCCAGCCTCATCAGAAGCCTTTCTAAAGGCTCCAGCCTCATCAGAAGCCTTTCTAAAGGCTCCAGCCTCGTCAGAAGCCTTTCTAAAGGCTTCAGCCTCGTCAGAAGCCTTTCTAAAGGCTCCAGCCTCGTCAGAAGCCTTTCTAAAGGCTCCAGCCTCGTCAGAAGCCTTCTAAAGGCCCCAGCCTCGTCAGAAGCCTTCCTAAAGGCCCCAGCCTCGTCAGAAGCCTTCCTAAAGGCCCCAGCCTCGTCAGAAGCCTTCCTTAAAGGCCCCAGCCTCGTCAGAAGCCTTCCTAAAGGCCCCAGCCTCGTCAGAAGCCTTCCTAAAGGCCCCAGCCTCGTCAGAAGCCTTCCTAAAGGCCCCAGCCCTCGTCAGAAGCCTTCCTAAAGGCCCAGCCTCGTCAGAAGCCTTCCTAAAGGCCCCAGCCTCGTCAGAAGCCTTCCTAAGGCCCCAGCCTCATCAGAAGCCTTCCTAAAGGCCCCAGCCTCGTCAGAAGCCTTCCTAAAGGCTCCAGCCTCGTCAGAGCCTTCCTAAAGGCTCCAGCCTCGTCAGAGGCCTTCCTAAAGGCTCCAAGCCTCGTCAGAGGCCTTCCTAAAGGCTCCAGCCTCGTCAGAAGCCTTCCTAAAGGCTCCAGCCTCGTCAGAAGCCTTCCAAAGGCCCACAGTCTCCTCCAACGGGAGACCCCGTCTGAGCAAGTCTCCTCCACGGAGGACCCCGTCTGAGGCCTTCTAACGGCCGCAACCCCCAGAGAAAACCGTTCAGTGACTGTCCCCTCCAGGGGAACCCTTCCAGTGACTGTCCCCTCCAGGGGAACCCTTTCAGTGACTGTCTCCTCCACGGAGACCCAAGTCATCGCCTCTGCTGTCAAGCGTCGCCACGTCGCCTCTGCTGTCAAGCGTCGCCACGTCGCCTCTGCTCTCCAAACAATCCCGTCATTGGCTCTGCTCTCCAACATCCCGTCGTTCGGCTCTGCTCTCCAGCATCAACCGTCCCGTCGTCGACTCTGCTCTCAAGCATCACGTCGTCCACGACTCTGCTCGGCATCCTCACGTCGTCCACGACTCTGCTCGGCAGCTCACGTCGTCCACGACTCTGCTCGGCAGCCTCACGTCGTCCACGACTCTGCTCGGCAGCCTCACGTCGTCCACGACTCTGCTCGGCAGCCTCACGTCGTCCACGACTCTGCTCGGCAGCCTCACGTCGTCGACTCCGCTCTGCGGCCACACGTCGTCGTCTCCGCTCTCCAGCAACCTCCAGTCGTCGTCTTGCTGTCAGGCACCGTCACCTCGTCTCTGCTGTCAAGCGTCGTCGCCTCGTCTCTGCTGACAAGCGTCGTCGCCTCGTCTCTGCTGACAAGCATCGTCGCCTCGTCTCTGCTGACAAGCGTCGTCGCCTCGTCTCTGCTGACAAGCGTCGTCGCCTCGTCTCTGCTGACAAGCGTCATCGCCTCGTCTCTGCTGACAAGCGTCGTCGCCTCGTCTCTGCTGACAAGCGTCGCTGCCTCGGCCCCGCTCTGCTGCCT
Organism: Ancistrus triradiatus; assembly: GCA_025084515.1. Lineage (NCBI taxonomy): Eukaryota > Metazoa > Chordata > Actinopteri > Siluriformes > Loricariidae > Ancistrus > Ancistrus triradiatus. Next base: position 169,666 of record JAJAGP010000029.1, on the reverse strand, counting down.
CCAGCCGTCGACTCCGCTCTCAAGCGCCGCCTTGTCGTCTTCCTCGCTCGCCCGCTTCTTCTCGGTGCTTCCGCGCCGGCCGCCCGACTGCTGGCGATCCCCTCCTGGGGTCCGTCCGGCCAGGCGGCCTCCTGAGGCGGAACCGCCCCCGGGGGTCCTTCCTTGGAGTCCTAAGCTCTGGCTCGGACTCCTTGGGGGGGGCACTGTCACGCTACCCGGCCGCGCCTGCCGTATCTGCCGTCCCCCGGACTAATCAGGGGACCTCACGGCGATCGCACTGATCGCATCCAGCTGTGAGGTCCCCTACTTAAACACGGACGGTTGAGACGGTAGACGCGGATCATTGACGTCATCGCCGCGTCCCAAACGCTCGTCGTCACCGCTCCCGGATGCTTCTCGTCCGTCCTCGCATCCCTAACGCGCCTCCTAGGTTTGGTTACTGTCTATGTTTCATTGCCTTGTGTTATCCCCAATAAATCCATGTTCTGTTCAGTTCAACCTGCGTTCGTCTCCTCCCCTCGCCCTCGCTCGTTACAGCTACCATTCTTCATACCTCACCTTTATTTTATACAATCAATTTTACAAACTGTATGCCCTGTATTGACTAAGTATAGTTCTTTATTTAACTATAACTTTATGCTAAACATGAATATATGTATTTCAAAGCACTGATTGCAAGTTGATTCTTTTTAAATAAGGAAAAGCAGTTTTGTTGTTTGATTTGTTTTTCTTTTATTTAAGCATCATGGAATCAAGTTTCTGGTGTATTTGTTCTCGTTAAAAGGTAAACCCTCTCCCCTTTAGCTGCTTAATCCTGGTGAACTGCTCCACTCTCCCATTCTGATCCCCTTCCTTCTGCTCCTCTAGAGCAGGACTGGGTTCTGAAGACAGCATGTGCATGACTGTGAGATTATATCTGCAGACTGTCATGATAGTTTCATAATCACTCAATAAAAATTGCATGGCTTGCTATCAAATTGGGGATTTGGGAAGGATTTATCCTAAAACCAGTAAACTGGAGACAGACTGAGAGCACAGCTTTGGCTTCTTATGGTATTTTACACATAATTGCAATGCCTTTTCAGAAAAGATTCATTTGAAGGCATTTTATACTCACTGTTTTGCATTTTTATGTCTGTGACCTGGTGGCCTTCAGTTTTTTTAGCACAATTAACAATAGATTGCCATGAGCCAAGCTAACATTTGACCTGACATACAAGCAAATGTGACTATAGTCTAAGCATACAGATTAGATTTGGTCACTTTACATTCTGGAGGCACTACGAATCAGATTCAGAGTTGTTAGATCACTACAGTAGTTTGGAGCGCTGGCTTAACTTTCACCACTAATTTATCCAAATCATAGACTGTATATATTATGAATGGTACGTCACCATTGACATCCACTGTGAATTTTTGAAGCCACCAAGATGGCCACCTTGGGCGTTTGCCCAGTAGATGCAAATTGCAGCCAAAGCAAGTGCAGTAGAGACTGTAGGCGCTCCCAAAGCATCGATCATACTTGTTAGGGTACGCCAACCTTCCATAAAACCCATTCATCGTAAAGAAAAATACTGGGAGATATACTAATGTGATGGTAGCTTATAGAAGTGACAGAATACAGTTGCCAGAAAAAATTGTCGGATGTGTAATTTGAAATGAAAACTTTCCTGAGCCGTTCACTTACATGGGGAATGGGTGTGGTTAAAAGTTGTACTGCAGCCAGTCACTAGAGGGCATCAGACATATAGTGGCTTCACTTTTCACTCTGTTTTTCAGTCAATTTGTATACACAGTCTATATTTCAAATCCACAAAGTCTGAGGAAGTCTCCACACTCTAATGGAGCTGATGCACATCAGTGAGTGTACAGATTGAATAAAACATTTCTGAATGAGGCAGGGAATAACCATATAAGCTCGTTATCTCGCTTACATCTGTTTCATGACTATTTTTGGCAAGAAGCGAGTTTGGTGACTTAACGAGGTTACAAAAAAATAGACAAAGTGAAATTCATACCTGATGCTGACCTATGTGTTTTATTGAGCAGCCCACTGGCCAGTTATTTCCAGCCATACAAGACCAGACTCCTATCTCTTTTAAAGGAGAGAGACCTATAAATCCGAAACTAAAAGAGAAATTAACATTTAAAATGCATATTTAGAATTACTGATATAATCTGACAAAAATGATATAATTTTCTTATGTTGTTTTATTGAACAAAGTGCATTCAAATCAACATATTTTATTTTTGAGAGTCCATAGCGGTGTTTCAGGTAATAAAGAAAGTGGCTTGACATCATATTACATGTAGGCTGTATGAATAAATCTACAATCTTCTAGTCAGTGCTAAATTTGAGCTGATTCCTGCCAGATCAAGAACCGGTACCTCTCCTATTTAGAGAACATGTGTTCCGGTGTTCTTAATTGTCTGGATTAAGCAGACAAATAAGCTTTTTTATATATGAAATGAAATGAAAATGGACAACATTAATAAATAAATTTTAACAAGATGGTATTTATGTGTGTAACCTTCTTTCCAAAAACCCAAAGGCTCACTTTCTTTGATCATCAGTCACATGTACACTCACGCTTCAGGAGAGCTCGCGGACAGCGAGGTTTGGAAATGGCGATAATAGACAGTTGAAAGTCAAGACACTAAGTCTTTTCCATTGATATAGATATTCTGTTTTGAAGGCTACTGTATTAAGTGTTGAACTATAAAAAGAGTTGTTTATTCGTTCCGGGACCTTTTCACTTAATGCCCACTTACCGGATCACAGCACACTCCTTGTTCCCTTACCTCAAATACAGTGGTGCTTGAACGTTTGTGAACCCTTTAGAATTTTCGATATTTCTGCATAAATATGGCCTAAAACATCATCAGATTTTCACACAAGTCCTAAATGTAGACAAAATGGTATTTACGTTTGTGAACCCTTTAGAATTTTCGATATTTCTGCATAAATATGGCCAAAGTGCCAAAGTGCAGTTGAAAGTCAAGACACTAAGTCTTTTCCATTGATATAGATATTCTGTTTTGAAGGCTACTGTATTAAGTGTTGAACTATAAAAAGAGTTGTTTATTCGTTCCAGGACCTTTTCACTTAATGCCCACTTACCGGATCACAGCACACTCCTTGTTCCCTTACCTCAAATACAGTGGTGCTTGAACGTTTGTGAACCCTTTAGAATTTTCGATATTTCTGCATAAATATGGCCTAACACATAATCAGATTTTCACACAAGTCCTAAATGTAGATAAAGAGAACCCAGTTAAACAAATGAGACAAAAATATTATACTTGGTCATTTATTTTCACACCAGATACTGAAATTTACCTGGCCAAGGCGCTCAGAAGATAACATTTCGTATAACAGATCAAGGGCACAATGACTGAATGGTCGTCTTTTCTTATTTATATATGCAAATGCATCATACAAGTTGTGTTTTATTTTCAGTAAAAGTCATATGATATGCTACACAGAAAAGTAAAAATGGTATTTATTATTCCATACATCGTACCTTGAAGATGAATATATATTTAGCATACTAATGAATAGCTATATTTAAACTATAAATGATATTTAAGCCTGCAGTGTCTTACATTAGTGCGTTCTTTCTCCCACGTGGGCGAGAGTTAAGCATTTAGGCTTATTGGAAGTTTCTCTGAATAGCTGTATTATTAAACTGAGTGCTTGTTATGTGTAATTTCGTTTCCTTTTATTTTTTTATGTATTATGGAATTGTAATATTTATAATTCTTATTATTTAGTCAGTAATTTAATTCAAGTGCAGTCATGTCTAATGACACTTTTGGCGTCTTTCGGAAAGTTTACGAGTGATGAGGACCATGTGTAGATTTTAGTCGTACGTACTAACATTTTGGGACTAGGGATATTTTCATGAATCCAGACATTTACGAAAAAGGTGTTTTACGAACAATTTATGCACAAATTCGTTCTGCTAACGTTTCATGAATGAGGCCCATTATTTTTTTTACAAGATATTTTCCCAGTTAGCCTGTATCAACACTTATTTTCTTCCAATCCCCGTTACCCATATGCTGTAGCAGTATTCAGTCTCCTGTGAGTGCCTGAAATGTGTCCCGTTATATAAGCTAAAGTCTGAACTCATCTCAGTTTCTACTATATGCATAATGCATGAAGAAAATACAGTTACTAAGTTAAGGTCAGGCATCCCAGATAGAGAATTCATCTGTTCCCTGGGAGGGAATTTGGGCCCCAGGCTGCTGTCCCTAAAAACAATTCACCCTCCCTTAGACTGATTTCTCTATGGAATACCATGGCCTAACACAGACATAACTGCATTTGCTCCATATTACTTTTTGAAAGTAACTTTCCAGAGCACTGACCCATTTTACCTACAGATAATTAGACTTGTTATTAAAGTATTCCTTAAACAAACAGGACAAGCTTTCCAGACATTGAGACAAAAACAGGATTTAGGAAACAAAAAAGCAGAAGGATAAACACAACCATACTGACTGTATAAATTCTTAGAACATTACCTTACATTTAATCATAGTCAAGACACACTGTCTAGATTTGTACCTTTTGATCTTATGCCTCAATTGCATAGTGCTGTGCTGTTCTGTCCTGTCACAGAAAGCTGGATGTGGTCAGCTAACAGAATCAGTCAGTCACATTCTCAGTGGTCAGATTGACTAAAGGTTTCATGACTCCTGAGAAAAGGCTAGCAGTTATTTTCACACAGGGAGAAATGAGTAATCTTTCTTGTAATTCCAGAAATTCCTCTGTTCTCAGACCTTCTCATCAGTCTACCACAAAAATACACACTGCTGATCCATAAACACCTAAGCTTTCACTGAAGTCAAGTGCATAAAGCGGTAAATGCCACCCAGATCCTATTCAGAAATATCACTTCAGCTTCACCTTTCCTATATATGTGTGAGAGATACATTGTGGCGTCAGTGTTCTGTGAAAGGGAGATAATGAGGAAATGGTGGACACACTGCATGAAGCATATTTCAAAGGTAGATCAGCACTGACAGGTCTGACTTTGTAAGCAATATTCAAGACGGGTATTAAATGTGCTCTCTGCTTCTACAGCAGAGCAGATATAAGGGGGCATCCACTGAGACAGTGAAAAGATAGGATGAAAACATAATACAAATTTAAAAACCGGCCTCTCTAAGAGCTACACCAGGTTAATAGGTGGGATTTTAGGTTTTCTATTTCAGTCATTCTCTGCGGTGAGAAAAAAAAATGGCATTTTAAAATAAGTGGGAAAAACCATCCCCAAAAGCCCACACATGGTACTAACAGAATGCAATTTTTAAAATGCCATCCCACCATAAAACAACCAATTTCCCCTCACCTCATGGTCCCAAACAGGGCATGTACTATTGCCAGCCTGGGTTTTTATCTTCAAAGGCAAAGGTACAGAAGTTGCCCCCTAATGGGCAGAGCTCAGAAAGGGCAGCGCCAGGAGCTGGAGGAAGACACTATGGGCCTGGCCGAATGGTGTCTTTGTTCCCCACTATGCAAGCTCTCTGTCTGGGCCGTGATTAAACGGAGGCCCTGGTGTGAGGCCTGCAGCTGGGCCAGTTTGTTTCCGGCTCCCACAGCCCCGTATCCTCTGAAGCCAGTGGACAAAAGGGGCAGTGTGCTGCTGGGTGGTAAGAGCTGCCACCCAGAGCTGCCAAAGAGGCCATTAAAAAGGTTCAAATAACTCCAGTTGGGTTAACCAGAGGCTGCTGACCAACTGAAATGATTGATTCAAATACTAAAACTGTAAAATTGTGTTCTGTCAATGGTAATATCTTATCTACGTGCAAACAACATGCAAATAATAAATAAACAGGCCACTACAGTTACTATGTACTTGATGAAAAACAAATCCTGCAAGGTAAAACTGAATTCAACACAGACAGTTTTAAACATAGTCATTGAACCACTTCTAGAATAGAAAAAAAAGTTTTTTTTTCAATAGCTGTATGTATAGCAGTACTTCATTTTAATTGTACTTTAAGATTTACATTTACATTTATGTCATTTAGCAGATGATCTTATCCAGAGCGACTTACAAGTAATATATTCTTACAATCTAAGCAATTATAGGTTAAGGGCCTTGCTCAAGAACCCAGTAGTGGCAGCAGGTGTAGAAGTAATTCTAATACAGAAGTCATATTAATCTAATGTTTTTTCATTAGCTTTATGTTTAGCAGTACTGCATTTTAATTGTACTTTGATGTTTTAGTGGTTGGCGCCCAGCTCTCAGATGGTGAATCATGTAAATCTAACTCCAATCTATTTGGAAATACAGATGGACTCTATTTATCTTGTGTCAGTTTGGGGGCAGCCACATGACTAGAGGTTCATCTTTTTATTTTTAATAAATTGTACCAATAATTGTGGAGGGCACAATTAAAGTTCTGTTTGACTGGAGATAGAAACAAGATAATAAGTGAGATTTGAGGGAAGAGGTAACAGGAAAACAGCAAAATAAATTCTCCAAAAGACAGCTTCACTACATCAACATTATTAACTCTAAAAACTATAAAACAGTGAAAAAGCCCCACAGACCCTTCAGCCTTAACCAAGAAACAGAACACTCTCTGTTATAGGTGGAAGGCAGAGAACCACTTCTAGGTTGCTGGGTCCATTTGGAGTACCAGAGCTCTCCACAGTGAACAACTGCATTATTGATCTGAAGCTCAGGTATTGTTACCCTCTAGCAAACCTTTTCCAATGCATTGAAGACCATACACATGCTGTTTTATTAAAGTAAAAATGAGGTAGATACAATCATGACCTAAATAAGACTATCAAGTTTAGCTGCATATTTGCATGCATGAACAAAATTGTGAATGGTATGGTCGAATTATTTCAGACACTACCAACATGTAACCTTAATGATGAAGCTGTAGCAATTGTGAATAATATGCAATAGAAAGTTGAATCATTAGACAAAAGATGAGTTATTAAAATACACTGACAATAAGTATAACCTTGGAATATTTGGTGGCACAGCAGGGTTAATACCTCTGCTGCTTCATAAAGACCACTTACTCTTAAAGGTTCCTTTTTTATCAGCAGTGCAATGTCTAATTTACTGTCTGTTTTCATAGATTAATTTACCCACAGTAGGGCATGTTGGCATCACTGATTCCTGCCAGCAGAAATCATGGCTTTGTCAATTATCGCTCAGCAAACTACAAGGCTACCTTTAATGATGAGTTGTAGCTTTAAAGAAATTTCATTGTTGGTTTAGGGACTTGGGCAATGGCTTCCAACAGTTTAGGATTACCTAACTTGATGTTTACTGACCTGGTGAGGATCAACAAGTGACATTCAAGTTAAGATCTAGGCTAGAATCAAGGCTTTACGAAGCTGTGAGGCAGTGACTGCCCTTCCATCTGGCCTAAAATTAAAAGTTTCATACATGCTGGACTTTTGATTGCTTTATTTTAATCAAAATTCAAATCATCATTTCTCAGGCCTGGAGTGTGATAGAACGTTTAAATTTGTGCCCACTGAATCTAACTTACCTCGCATTGCCATTGGGAAAATATGGAGAAAATCTGAGGAGGTCACTTTTTTGGCCTAATCAAAGTTTTCATATCCTCGAGACCTTTCGATCGCGTTATATCATATAACAAGGAACACTACAGTTGCTTGTTTGTTTATTTGATTTATTTAACACAGCTATCAGCATCAGTGCCATTTCAGTGACACACAGAAGGTTACATCTGTATGCAACACAAGATTACATCGACTAGTCATATATATATATATATATATATATATATATATATATATATATATATATATATATATATAATTGAACGTTTGTGAACCCTTTAGAATTTTTGATATTTCTGCATCACTATGACCTAAAACATCATCAAAAGTTCACACAAGTTCTAAAAGCAGATAAAGAGAACCCAGTTAACTAAATGAGACAAAAATATTATACTTGGTCATTTATTGATTGATAAAATGATCCAATATTACATATTAGTGTGAGGCAAAAGTATGTGAACCTTTGCTTTCAGTATCTAGTGTGACCCCCCTGTGCAGCAATAACTGCAACTAAACGTTTCCTGTAACTGTTGATCAGTCCTGCACACCATACAGAACAGCTTCAACTCTGGGATGTTGGTGGGTTTTCCTCACATTAATTGCTCGCTTCAGGTCCTTCCACAACATTTCGATTGGATTAAGTTCAGGACTTTCACTTAGGGTCATTGCTTAGAGTCGTTGTCTTGCTGCATGACCCACCATCTCTTGATATTCAGTTCATGGACAGATGTCCTGACATTTCTTTAGAATTCTCTGATATAATTCAGAATTCATTGTTCCATCAATAATGGCAAGCCATCCTGGCCCAGATGCAGCAAAACAGGCCCAAACCATGATACTACCACCACCATGTTTCACAGATGGGATAAGGTTCTTATGCTGGAATGCAGTGTTTTCCTTTCTCCAAACATAATACTTTTCTTTTAAACCAAAAAGTTATATTTTGGACTCATCTGTCCACAAAACATTCTTCCAATAGCCTTCTGTCTTGTTCACGTGAGCTTTAGCAAACTGCAGATGAGCAGCAATGTTCTTTTTTTTAGAGCAGTGGCTTTCTCCTTGCCAGCCTGCCATGTACACCATTGTTGTTCAGTGTTCTTCTGATGGTGGACTCATGAACATTAACATTAGCCAATGTGAGAGAGGCCTTCAGTTGCTTAGAAGTTACCCGAGGGCCTTCGTGACGTCGCCAACTATTACACGCCTTGATCTTTGTTGGTCGACGACTCCTGCGAAGGGGATCATCTTGAATTTCCTTCATTTGTACACAATCTGTCTGGCTGTGGATTGGTGGAGTCCAAACTCTTTAGAGATGTTTTTTTAACCTTTTCCAGCCTGATGAGCATCATCAACTTTCCGAGATTCTCAGAAATCTCCTTTGTTCGAGCCATTATACACTTTTACAAACATGTGTTAGATCCCTGTTCTTTATCAGTTAACCTTCTACGCATGTCTTTGGACTGTGGGAGGAAACCCGGTGGGATTAACCGGTATAAACACAAGCGAACACGGGGAGGACTTGCAGACACCACACAGAAAGGACCAAGGCCACTCCACTCTGGGATTGAACCCAGGACCTTCTTGCTATGAGGCTTTGGTGTCACCCACGGAGCCAACATGCCACCCAGAAAACTATAGTAAGACTGACTTGTTTCGCTAATTTTCTGGTGTACTTTCATGCTGTGAATCTCCCATTCTACCACATCCTACAGGTGTTCTACTGGATTCAATCTGGTGATAGGGAAGGGCACTGAGGAACACTGAACTCATGTTCATAAAACAACTGCTTAATTTCTTATTGATTCCTACCTCCTTCAGTCTGCAATCAAAGATTTATCAGTTTTCCTGTGCTGTGAGTAACCAAAGAGCTAGGAGACTGTGGGCTGTAAAAAGCAGTGTACTGTACACTATATATTTTTGTATCAGCACATGAGAAAAGTTTATTATAGCCAAGCCTCCTCAGGAAACATAAGCCAATGCTTGAAAGTTTGTGAAACCTTAAGAATGATCTATGTTTCTGCATAACTATGACTTAACATCATCAGATAGTTAAAGAAGAATAAAGATTTTCAACAGAAATGTTGTAGAAGCAGTTTTTGTGAGGACACCAGCCAGCATCCCAGAGTTCTGGAAAGGTAATTGGGGATCCTTTTCTTTTGTAAATAAATGATCAAGTATATTTCGTCTCATTGTGTACTTGTGTGAAAATCGGATGTTTTTTGTCATATTTACGTAGAATTATTAGTTCACAAATGTTCAAACATCACTGCAAAGTCCAGAAATAACAGTGCAATAAAACAATAAACCTTATTATATAAAAACTTAAACCTTATTATTATAATAATAATAGCAGCTTTTTTTATTGAACATACCCATATGAGGAATTAGTTACTGATACTGTAGAATGTCGTATAGGATAAAACATAACTAATAAAGCATGTGATGTCCATGTACAGAAATAATTTGACAGAGGGTAATTTGGCTTGTGATTACCCCATGCTTTGTATATGTAGACATGTTATAGATTATATAGTTGATCAAATAATGAGTAAGGTGACAACAGAAATATCTTAATTGCTTCGGAAATTATATATTACAAGTAAAACATATGTTCAACATAAAAGCAAGTTAGCTTGCTGCTACTCTCAGAACCTGTGCTGCGTACTTTCTCCTTGTTTAAAATTACTATAGTTTAATTGCCTTTTTGTATCTGTTGAAGTCTTACAAGAATCTATAATTTGTAATGCTGTTAATATGAATTTAAAATCATAATCTACTGTATTTACAGCAGCATTGGTGTGCTGAGGCTGCATAATTAGTGGGAACATTACCTTTTACAAAGTTCTGATTAATTATTCAAATTTAATTAGTATAATATCTGGATCAATTCCTTTTGGGTAAACTTGCTCAGGTATAATCAATCATTTTCCAGAGCATACACACCTGCCGTCAACTAGTGGTTTTGATTATTTCAGAAAAAAGCCAGTTGTTCTTTTATAATGGCTGGAATTGTGCAATAAAATGTTCCCTGGGATAAAGTTGAAAGTTAGGAGAGGGGTATAAAAAACATATAAAAGGAGGCTGTCAGTTGTGGTACCATACAGAGTACCATTGAGAAGTGGAAAATGTATGGCTCCACCACACCTGGCATAAGTTTTGGGCTGTGCATCTGAACTGGATGACCAAGTCAGGAGAAAAGTGATCAGGGAAGCTATCAAGACTCCAGTGCCAATGCCAAAGTTTTTTATGGGGAGATGAGACCAAGATTGAAGTTTGTGACCTGAAATCCAAGCACTGTGTTTGGTGAAAATTGTGAAACACTGAGTGCATTTACCTGTGCTTAGTAATACTACTGCAGAAAATCATATTATGTCAGTAATCTGATCAACGAGCATACATGCATTAAATAATCAGATAATGAGCAAGAGTAATGCATCGGTAGAGTATTGTGACTCTGTCATTCTCCAAATTTGAAATGCAGCCGCCCAGTTTTCAGTGTCGATCGCTTTATTTTCTTCAAAATTCAAATCATCATATCTCAGGAATGGAGCCATGATAGAATGATAAAATGTTTGCTTCCTGCATCTACTTGGTCTCACAAATCAAGATCTGAGGTCACTTTTGTGGCCAAAAATCTAATTTTTCATAACTGCTGGACCTTACGATTTTGGTGTTTGGGGTGAAATTTTGGACATCTTCATACTTGCACCATAGTATCTTAGCAGCAAGAGTAATGTGTCAGTAGAGGATTGTGACTCTATAATTCTCCAAATTTAAAATGTTGATGTCCAGTTTTCAAAATTTTCTTCAAAATTCAAATGAACATATCTTAGGCTTGGAGCATGATAGAACAATAACATTCGCGTTTCCTGCCATCTACTTGGTCTCACAAATCAAGATCTGAGGAGGTCACTTTTGTGGCCAAAAATCTAATTGTTCATTTCCGCCGGACCTTTCAATAAGTTTATTTTCATCAAAAGTCAAATAATCATATCTCAGGCCTGCAATGTGATAGAAACTACTTGAAACTACTTGGCTTTGCAAAGCCATGGTGCGAATATGGAGAAGATCTGAGGAGGTCACTTTTTTGGCCAAAGCCAAAGTTTTCAAATCTTCCAGACCTCTCGATTGCTTTATTTTCATCAAATTTCAAATCATCATTTCTCAGGCCTTGAGTGAGATAGAACGTTGAATTTTGTACCTACTGAATCTACCTGACCTCGCAATGCCATTGGGGAAATATGGAGATCTGAGCAGGTCACTTTTTTTGGCCTAAAATCTAAATTTCCATATCCATGGGACATTTCAATCACTTTTATTTTCATCAAATTTCAAAATCATCATATCTCAGGCCTGGAGTATAAAATGTTCAAAATTGTGACTTCTGAAACTACTTTGCAAAGCCGTGGTGCGAATTATAAAAGATTGATGAGGTCACTTTTTTGGCCAAAGCCCAAAGTTTTCAAATCTTCCAGAACCTCTCGATTGCTTTATTTTCATCAAATTTCAAATCATCAATTCTCAGGCCTTGAGTGAGATAGAACGTTGAATTTTGTAACCTACTGAATCTACCTGACCTCGCAATGCCATTGGGGAAAATGGAGATCTGAGCAGGTCACTTTTTTTGGCCTAAAATCTAAATTTTCATATCCATGGGACATTTCAATCACTTTATTTTCATCAAATTTCAAATCATCATATCTCAGGCCTGGAGTATAAAATGTTCAAAATTGTGACTTCTGAAACTACTTTGCAAAGCCGTGGTGCGAATATATAAAAGATTTGATGAGGTCACTTTTTTGGCCTAAAATCAAAGTTTTCATATCTGCTGAACCTTACCACATTTAGTGAATCAGACTCCTACCTTGCAACCAGCCAGTAATCTCATAGAAATATGTGACATAAACTTTATTATTTAATTATCAAATTATTCATTTTTTGTGTATATACTCCGTTTCAGTGTCCCCAAACTGTTCAATAGCTGTTTCGCTGCCCAGTGCTGACTTGAGACAGAGTGTTTACGGTTCTTTTACTGTCAGTACAGTAACATGTATGTCATGTGCCCCCTTACACTTTATCAGATGACCAGCAAGATGTGATGTACACTGTGCACAAATACTGTCAGAATGAATGCACAAAGTCCATCAAACCCAGTTGCTACCTCATTTCTTCACTTATCTTCAGCAACATCATCGTCCAGGTTAAGAGTGCAGTGGGTTTGGAGTCTATCCCAAGAACACCTGGCCAGGTCATTAGTCTATTCCAGGGAATCTTATGTACACATATTCACTCATTACAAGTATCATCATCATCATAATCATCATCTTTTCTGCATCCATTTCAGGGACAAGGTGGCAGCAGGGAACTCAAAGAAGCTCTGTCCCTCGCAACTTCTGCCAGCTCCTCCTGGGGGATCCTCCTGGGAGATATAATCCCTCCAGCAAGTCCATGGTCTACCCTGGGGCCTCTTCCCAGTTGGCCATACCTGATACATCTCTAGTGGGAGGCATACAGGAGGCTTCCTTGTCAGATGCCCGAAGCACCTCAACTGGCTCTTCTTACCACAAAGGAGCAGTGGTTCTACCCCGAGCTCCTCCTGGATTTTCAAGCTCCTCGTCCGATCATGGAGAGTATGCCCCGCAACCCACTGGAGAAAGCTCATTTCGGCTTCTTTTATCTGCGATCTTATACTTTCAATCATTACCAAGAATTCATGACTTTGGGTGAGGGTGGGGATGTAGACTGACTGGTAAATTGAGAGCTTCACTTTATTGCTCAGTTCCCTCTTCACCACCACGGTCTGGTACGGCAACCACATTACTGCCGATGATACACCCAACCTATGGCCAATCTCATCATCCCTCTTCCCATCACTCGTGAACAAGACCCTGGCATACTTGAACTCCACTTGGGGTAGGCTCTCACCCCCTACCTGAAGGGAGCATGCCATCTTTTTCTGGGATGGCCATCTTTTTGTCTTTCTTGGATCAGGGCCTTGTCGTGGCAGAAGGGCTTGTGTGGTAATGGTCCCCAGGGCTATGTCATTGGGAGCTGTAAGCAGGGTCTGACAGTGTCTAACAAACACGATCTGAAGCATCCTTATGAGTACTGACATGAGATCTGAGTGTACCCTGCAAGGGTTACCGGGTACCCCTGGAGCCAAGCCTGGGGGTAGCATCCATCAGCAAGTGCCTGGTTGCCAGGCAGCCCATGTAACCTGGCCGGGCTCAGCACAAGATCCAGAGTAAGGATGCGGTGCAATGCTCACCATACACAGGGTAAGGATGGAGGGGCCCCTGGTGGAATGGACCTTTGAAACGGAAACTGACTCTTGGCATTACAAATGTACTAACACTATTGTTTCTAAAACTTTCTTGTACTTCCTACACTTGGTAAATATTTAGGTCTTGATATGTCAGTTGTTCCAGTAAGTACATGCATCTGATACTCATTGACCATCTGATAATAAATAAATACTAAGTTCACTTCAAATGAACAGTGATGCCGCATCCTAATCTCAAGTCCGTTCTTGGTGACAAAGTAAATAGCTGCTTTTCAGCAATGGGAGCATACCTTTTTGCATCCCATGGCATTCTTTCTCTAATTGCAACCTTTGACTTCTTCTTTCACTTCCCACTGATAAATGCTGCTTGAACGAAGACAGTGCAGCATCACTGATTAAAAAGCACTTCAAAGCTCTGACTAAAGCAAAGCCTCTGCAGTGAGAGGGCAGAAAAGAAGTAAACAAAGAGAAAGACGAGTCGGGCACTGCAATCAGTCATCAAATCCCCCAGCTTCCTCGTGAACTTTACTTTATATGTGTGGGGGGAAATAACGGGGCAAATATATCTCATAGAGTCATATTATGTGTCAGCTTGAAAATGACAGGACAGAGATTAAGAGCAGAGAGCAAAGGAGACATTGGCACAAAACGCAGTGACAGCTTTGACTCCATAATTAAGCAGAGAAGAGATGGTGAGGCACTTTGTCTCTCTCAGAAGCTGCTCGTGTCCCTGCAAGGTGCATCCCAGCAGCCCTCGGTCTGAATACAGACACAGCGATAAGACCTATCCACCACTTTTATACATTAGGAGCAGCTTAAATTATTCATGTGCCAGAACACACGAGCTTATGGGGTCAGCATTCCATAAGGAGGCAGAAAAAAAAAAACTTAGAGCTCTGCCAAGGTGTTCGACATCTCCATGTCCACTCCCAATGTCATTAAATGGGATTATTTTCAGATTATATCCATACTATATATAACACACTGAATTCACATCAAATTGTGATTTTTCACAATAAACTGTTCACTTCTCACTATCGGCAAATGGGTAGGCATCACTCCAAAAGCTTAAAGAATTGCAGATTAATACTATTGTGTGAGATGAGCCATGTGTGAACAGTTTGAGGTTCGTCATGAGCCAAAGACTGACTGGAAACTGTAAATGACTCGACAGCTGCCCGATGTCTTGGACCACAGCTGTGTAATGCTCAGAGACACAAATGACATACTGCTCTAAAACCCGTTCCAGCAGACCATATCCAGAAGAACACGGACATCCACTATGAGAACCATGAAAACACAATTTCTTTGAAAAAATAAAGTGGTTTATACTTCCGTAAGATTCCAAAGCATATGGATGTCAGATAATAATCTACAGAGAGTATTGCAAGGCAATCACACACCAAGCCATCTTAGTTTTAATCTAAGTGATTATAACTCTGGCCCACTAACAGGGAAGTGATCAGTTGACATCCCAGTTTTGTACAAGACAGTCTGCTAAATATTGTAAGTGTGACTTCACCACTCATCTTAAAAAGAATTCAGATTATGAAATCCAAAGAAGAGAGCTGGATTTTATCCCCATAATTGGATTACTGACAGCATGTATACCAGTTACCCTATTATAAACAATGTTTTCAATCTGCGTATGTGCACGAGCCTTCTCTCACAGTTGCCAGATGCGCATATTCTAATGTCTTGGATTTATTTTGCGTCTTTTCGGATTACTGAAAATTTCTGCAGTTACTGATTTTCTGCAGCTTTCTGATTATTATCCCATTTAATCCTGAATTTTTCACAGGAATGAAAATATCCAAATAATGTGTAGCGTAATAGCTGCATCAATAGCTGACTACCCCGTCACGCCCACCGGCCGCCCGCCCGCCTGTTGATCACGCGCACCTGTTCTTCATTTCCCACGTCATTTCCCTCACTATTTAACCCTCACTCTGTTCTCACTCCGTGTGGATTCACGATGTCCCTACCTTGCCTCACCTGTGCGTCTATTTCATGTTGTGTGAATAAACCACCTTACCAGCCAGTGGCCTTGCGTTTGTCTCCTGCTTTCCACCCGGCTCACGCCGTTACAGTTGAATCCACCGACATGGAGACAGCGGCTACTGGCTCTGGCCGCAAGCCTACCGAAGGACGGTGGCTCGCCAACTTCCGTGCCCGGCTTGGGGAGGTGGCTCAGGACGCGGAGTTCGTTCCCGTGGACTTTGACTCGCTTATCCGCTCGCTCAACGGGCTCGCCCTGCGTCTCTCTAAGTCGCTGCCGCCTCCCGCCGCCGGGGACCTCACCGCCTCCGTCCAGCCTCCTGTCGGCGACCCCGCTCGCCAGCCTACCCTCCGCGACTCCGATTGCCAGCCTCCCGTCGGCGACCCCGCTCGCCAGCCTACCCTCCGCGACTCCGATCGCCAGCCTCCCGTCGGCGACCCCGCTCGCCAGCGTACCCTCGCTTGCCGGCGTCCAGGCGCCAGAAAGACAGCCCTGGATTTACGACACCAAGAACTATTGCCTTCCTTTTTAAGAAAACACATTAAGAAATTAAGAAAACACATGAGATTTGCTTCATAATAAGTCTAAACACACCCATATGTATTTCATACAAGAATGTGATCAGGGATATTTTTCATACTCTCCTATATAATCATATATATATATATATATATATATTCATTCATGTCACTGATTCCTCGTGTATTTTCATATCTATTTGGTCAGTGTTTTAGTATAGTGACCGTTCTACACGTAATATGGTCCAGTTGTGCTATACTGATGGTTACTATTAGAAATAACAGCTGTTTTATGTATACGTATCGATCGCTCAGGTTTAATACTTGTTCATACTTATAAAGAACAGAAATGAAGTTGTTATTTAGAATGTACTGTTTCCTACATCTTGTATCGATCGTATTATTATTTGTTTAAGGAATAGCAAATGTATGTGCTGTAGTTAGAATGATTTAATGATGTTCTAGGTTATCAATTCAAGGTGCCTTTGATCATCTGAACCTTACAACAAGTTCTGCAACTAAACTTGTAACTTTGAGAATTTTTGGTTATTATGTGATACTTTTAATCACCTTAGATATGTAGGAATATATTAATCCAAGTTAGAACGTCTGTAGCTCATATGGTGAAATTATAAGACACAACCACGATAGGAGGGATTTACTGATGAGTCGGCTTCTCATTGGCTAAGTCAGGGCAACTCCTTGTGCCCCCGCCTATGATCCAGAACATACAAAAGAACGCGGGCCAACCACGTGGTAAGTAAGCTTCGAGTCTTATGTGTTTTTGTTCTCTTTGTTGTTCTAAGTCTTTTCTTTTCGTTGTCTTTTAAAGTTGCAGCTTTGTCAGTCTTTTGTTATTCGTTTTGTTCAAGTTTTTGCGTTTAATTTACGTTAAGTTTCCTGTGTCCAGAGGTCTTAAATAGTTCGGTATCGCCGAATTAGAAGATAGTTAAAAGACCAACCAGCCAAGATCTCCTTCACTCTCGACCACATTGTAGAATTTAAGTTTTTTTTAAAGTCTGTTGAGGATCATGGTGCTAGAAACGCGTCAACTCCACCTTTATCTGTGGCCAAGATAAAGTTGTACGCACGCAAAACATCGAGGAATCGTGAACGCCCGCAGCCTAAACTGGGAAGTGAGCCTCATCTCTGAAGTCACCGCCGAAACGTGGTTACGCGAGGCCATCTGCAAACCTCAGAGCCAAGCCGCTAAGAAGCCGTTCCGAGCGACAGTGTGTATCGAAAGACGGACGTCACCGCTCCCCAAAATCGTGCCTTTTGGACGGCCGGGCCAGGGTTGAATGCCCCGAACTACTCGAGTGACCTTCCAGGCGAGTACCGTTTATGGCTTTTCTGGGTCCCTGATTCTCGAACCTTGCGTTTAATCTTAAACCACGCTTCAAAGTAGACTCATCCACGTCTAAGTAGCTTCTACCATACTATATACATGTTCACCGTCATTTTATGATTTTAATACTGTGATATATGTAGGTTTGCCATCATTTCCTGATTTTAATACTGTGATACATATGTTATGACATCAGATAGTCTGTTGGTATTGTCTTGTTTGTAGTTAATAGACGTGTTATAACCTTTTAAATTTACTGCCTGGTGTGAGAGAGTTTCATTCAAACAAGGGTCGAGAAACATAACTTTGAATTCACTATTCAGACCTAGACTGATCAATTTCACTTTCTCTTTTCCACTGGTTTTCCGGATCTACCAGTTCACAAACGATCCGGTGGTGCCCCGTTTGTTCATTAAAAATTAATCAAATTAAAGTGTAGTCTTAGGTTTGCTACAAATGTGTTATTACTACCCCTTTGAAATAGTCAATCATCATTTTCTTTAAATTTCTTGGAAAATTGTGAAAAAAAACCGTAAAGTGCATTTTATGGTTGGTCACAGTTGTGACTGGTGGGATAAACTGTTGCATACTGATTTAATATATTTCTCATATGCAGTCAGCAAACATCTTATAAATTCCAGCCCAGTTATTAACACATTTAAAACTCAGTCACTGGCAGTATCCAGAAATGCCACTTGAATGCTTTATTACATATGTGACTGTTTTACATATCAAATCCTTTCAGAACAAACAGAAAACAACCATCAACATAATTCAGCATATATCAGTGTGCCTTTAACTTGTATTTAATATCAGACAGTATGAACTAAATATATGTCAGGTTTTTTCATGTTTTTTGATATTTTTCAATCTTTTGCCTGGCCAACTTCTTGTTGAGTTGACTCTTGTTAAGTCCTGCATTTCAGGCCTGCAACACATTAAAAAAAGTTGCCATGGTCAAGCATTTACCACTTTGTAATGTTGCCATACCTGCTCACAACACTTAAAAAACATTTTGCCAATGAGGATACCAAGTGATTTAGTGTTTCAGGTGTTATTTTGTCCTGTTCTTCCTGCAAACACATCTTCAGACGTGTAACGGTACGAGGTTGTTGTCGTCACATTTTTCATTTTTAAATAATTCACACATTCTGTATTGGGGACAGGTCAATACTTCAGGCAGCCCAGTCCAGTACCAGTACCATCTTCATGCCTTTGTAATGTGTGCAGCATGTGGTTTTACATTGTCTTGATGAAAAATGTATGAACATTCCTGGAAAAGATGTCGAAAAGATGCCACTCAGCTTATGTTGCTCTAAAATCTCAATTTTTGCATTTCTGCATTAATGCTGCCATCACAGAAGCATATGTTACCTTTGCCAAGGTCACTGATACAACCCCATACCATGACAGAGCCTAGCTTTTGGACTAGTTGTTGATAACAGTCTGGATGCTCCTTGTTTTGTCTTTGGTTCAAAGTACAGGGGATCACTTTTTTCAAAAAAAATACCTGGGATACTTATTTGACTGACCACAACACACATTTCCACTCTGTAATGGTCCATCCTAGATACCTCCAAGCCCAGAGAAGACAGCACCGCTTCTGGACATGGCTAACATAAGGCTTATACAGTAACATTTTAAATGGCATTTGTGAATGTAACTCCTTGCACGTGTGGTTCTGTCAGCTATTAATGAATGATGAGTCTTGATGCAGTGCCGTCTGATGGATCCAAGATCACGTCTCTTCAGTTTAAGCTTGTGCCCTTGCCTTATATGTGCTGAAATTCCTTCAGATTCCTTGAATCATTTAATATTATGCACTGTAGAGGGAGAGATATGTAAATCCATTCCGATCTTTGTTTGAGGAACTCTGTTTTTTAACACTTCAATAATTTCCTTACACATTAGTTGACAAACTGGAGATCCTCTGCCCATCTTTACTCCTTTACTCCTCAGGCTTTCATTTTACAGTCACCTGCTGACGTGACATTATAATTTTCAAAGGAAATGTTATAAAAGTTATAATGTGTGTGTGTGTGTATATATATATATATATATATATATATTATTACGAACCGACCAGGGGAAGGGACACTGGTCGGGGGGAAAAGGGATAAGGAAGGAGGACTCAAATGCAGGAAAAAGGAACACAAAATATGGAGCAAAGGGAATTTGATAAGAAGGGATAAGGAAAGAAGCGGATACACCTTGGTGTAATAGAGGGGAGGCGGATGCAGTCCAATGGAGAAAAGCCCTTACGCTCGAGTGAGCGTCTAAGGCTGGGATTCGATCCTGCGCTTTTGGCCTGCAGTGAGTGGCGAGTGAGTTACCACTACACCAACTGGCCGCGAGAGAGGAGGGGGGCGCAGCTGAAAGAGGGAGTAAGGACAAACGGAGGCGCCGTACACAACGGACTCAAACAAAGGCAGCGGGCGTCAAAAAGGGCCTATAATAAGGAATGGGAATGATATAAACCTAACAAATAAATGCCCCTGAAACGAGAGGGCGGTTAGGTTGAATTAAATATAACAAAAGAAGATCGCTTACCAGCGAACTCGCGGACGAGCCGCGCATGCGCGGTGGGGGGGGATCTCAACGGAGACCCAGGGGATAGCCATAGCGTTAGCCGAAGCTCCGGCCGCGCTGCACGGTGCGCGCAGCGCCGAACAAACACACAGCAAAGCGAAGGACAAACCACTTGCCCGAAGGAAGGAAAGCACGCAGGGACACCAGCAATCCGGAGGGAGAGAGGCTGGGCGACGGCGAGCGGCCGCGGGGAGCGCAGCGGACTTTAGGAGGAAGAGAGGTCAGTAGCGATGATCTGTCCCTATAATCCTACCTAATTCCCTGAACGAATTACCTCGAGTCTCCCGAGCTCTACTCGGCTGATCCGCTTATCGGACCAGTCGTACCGGTAAGCCCTAACGGGAATCGCTACTGAGGTTCTTTGTTTTAGATATCAACGGATTGATGAAAGACGGTAGATAGTGCGCCGGCGGGCGGCATTAGGAAGCGGCTATTTATAGCGTTCTCGACCGCCATGTTTGCCGCGGCCGCGACGCCCCCCGCCTGGGATGTTTGGACCCCGTAACAGCACCCCCCCCCCCGAGGGGCGGCCCCCGACGTCCCTAGACCGGGGCCCTATCCCGCCGGAAGTCCCGGATCAGGGACCGGTCCAGGATGTGCCGGTCGGGAACCCAGGAGCGCTCCTCCGGGCCGTAACCCTCCCAGTCGACTAAGTACTGAGTGCTGCCTTGCACGCGGCGGGAGTCGAGGAGTCGGCGCACAGTATACGTCGGACCCCCCTGGACGATGCGAGGGGCAGGCGGCCGAGCGGGAGGAGCAAGGGTCCGACAAAGGACGGGCCTGAGTTGGGAGATGTGAAAGGTGGGGTGGACCCTCATGGCCTGAGGGAGGTCGAGCCGGTAGGTAACCGGGTTGATCCTTCGCACCACTTTGAAGGGCCCCACGAACTTCGGCCCCAACTTGCCCCTGGACCCTCTGAGGGGGAGGTGCCGCGCAGACAACCACACCCGCTGGCCCGGACGGAAAGACGGAGCAGGTTGGCGTCTGCGGTCCGCCGTGCGCCGCATGCCCTCCATCGCCCGGCGGAGGAGTGCTCACGCATTGGTCCAGGCCCTTTTGCAACGACCGACAAAGCGTGCGGCCAAGGGAACTCCGGCCTCTCTTTCCTGTTCGGGGAAGAGAGGTGGAGGGAAGCCGAACTGGCACTCGAAGGGCGACATGCCCAGAGCGGAGTGCCGTAGGGTGTTGTGGGTGAACTCCGCCCAGAGCAACTGCTCTGACCAGGTGGAGGGGTTCCTGGACGTGAGGCACCGGAGCATGGTGGCCAGGTCTTGGTTGACGCGCTCCGTTTGGCCGTTGGACTCGAGAACCCCCGAGGACAGGCTGGCTGTGGCCCCTAGGAGGCGGCAAAAGGCTGTCCAGAACCGACTAGCAAATTGCGGGCCCCGGTCCGACACCAGGTCGCTGGGCAGGCCGTGGACCCGGGCGACATGGAGGAGGAAGAGGTCAGCCGTCTCCCGTGCCGTGGGCAGCTTGGGCAATGCCACAAACTTGCAGGCCTTGGAAAATCGGTCGACAATCACGAGGATGACGGTGCAACCCCGAGAGGGGGGAAGGCCCGTAATGAAGTCCAGCGATATGTGGGACCAGGGCCGAGAGGGGACAGGGAGTGGCTGAAGGAGGCCGCTGGGTTGCTGCCGGGGGGTCTTGTTTCAGGCACAAACCTCGCAGGCGGCGATGAAGGCGTCCGCCTCCATGCCGGACCACCAGAAGGTCCGTCTGAGGAACTCGTAAGTCCAAGCGCCTTCCGGGTGCGCCGTGAAGGGGGCCTCGTGGCCCCAGCGCATGACCTCCCTGCGAGCAGAAGCAGGGACGAACCTGCGGCCTGGTGGGCCATTCCCGGGGTCGGGTTCACGGCGGAGGCCCCTGGTGATGGCCTGGTCGACTTCCCAGGTGAGGGCACCGACGAACCGGGCGGAGGGAAGTACGGGGTCAGGCGCGGAGGGCGCCTCGGGGGGATCCCACTGCCTGGAGAGGGCATCAGGCTTCACGTTCCTAGAGCCTGGCCGGAAGGATACCGTGAAGTTGAACCTGGCAAAGAACAGCGACCAACGAGCCTGACGGGCGTTAAGGCGTTTGGCCTGCTGTATGTATGCCAGGTTCTTGTGGTCCGTCCAGACCAGGAACGGGTGCTTGGCCCCCTCCAACCAGTGGCGCCACTCCTCTAAGGCCAGTTTTATGGCCAGGAGTTCCCGGTCGCCGACCGGGTAATTGCGCTCGGGCGGGGGGTCAAGCGCCGGGAAAAGTAGGCGCAGGGGGCGGAGCTTGTGGGCTGGTGCGGATCCGTTGGGAGAGAACGGCCCCAAAAACTCCCACTTCGGACGCGTCTACCTCGACGACGAACGCCTCCTCGGGTCAGGGAAGCAAAGCACGGGCGCGGATTGGTTTAGGAGCCTCTTGATTTCCAGGAAGGGGCCCGTTCCGCTTCCTCCGACCAGCGGAATGGCCCGGCCTCCTTACGGGGTGAGGGAGGTGAGTGGAACGGGCGGTGGTCCCTAAGTCCCTGACGAACCGACGGAAGAAATTTGGCAAGCCCAGGAACCGCTGGACCTGCCGCACCGAAGAGGGACGGGGCCACTCCGCCCCCCGCCTGGGTCTTGGCCGGGTCCATGCTCAGACACCCATGGGAGACCCACAAACCCCAAGAAGGAGACAGAGGGAGACATGGAACACCGACTTCTCCAATTTCACAAATAGGCGGGTTGGTGAGGAGAAGCTGGAGGACGCGGCGGACGTGCCGGATG
Organism: Ancistrus triradiatus; assembly: GCA_025084515.1. NCBI lineage: Eukaryota > Metazoa > Chordata > Actinopteri > Siluriformes > Loricariidae > Ancistrus > Ancistrus triradiatus. Next base: position 146,618 of record JAJAGP010000029.1, on the reverse strand, counting down.
TGTTTCCGCCCTGTCTTGCTGAAGATGAGGATGTCTCGAGGTAGACGTAGACATACCGGTCGAGGGGCCTCTCGCAAGACGTCGTTTAATAAGGCGTTGGAAGACCGGCGGGGGCATTCATGAGGCTGAAGGGCATGACCAAGTACTCATAATGCCCCGTGGGCGTAAGGAAAGCCGTCTTCCATTCGTCCCCCTGCCGACCGCGGACCATGTTGTAGGCGGCTCCTGAGGTCCAGTTTGGTGAAAATTCTGGCACCCTGGAGCGCCTCAAAAGCCCCGTGTTCATAAGAGGCAGGGGTAAACGGTCCTTGACCGTTTATGGCGTTGAGGCCCCGGTAGTCCCACGCAGGGACGAAAAGGGACCCGTCCTTTTCTTCCCCACAAAAAAGAAGCCGCCCCCTGCGGGAGAGAGAGGATGGTCGAATGAACCCCGCACCGTAAAGCTTCGGCGATGTACGACCGCATGGCCTCCTGTTCGGTGCGATTGAGGGAGAGAGCCTCCCCCGAGGGGGGAAAGCACCGGGCAGAAGGTCAATGGCACAGCGTATTCGCGGTGGCGGAGGGGACGTAGGGCTTCCCCTTTGCTGAACACTCTGCCTAAATCCTTGTACTGGGCTGGGACTGAGGAGAGGTCAGGCCGGGCTGTTTGCAAACCGGAGGAGTAGGCGAGGGAAATGAGGCAGGCCTCCAGACACCTAGGGGACAGGAAAAGACCGAGCCGGACTGCCAGTCAATAGAGGGGTTGTGGTGTCGGAGCCAGGGAAGTCCCCAAAAAACCAGTTGGTTATGGGGTGTTTGGGTGACCAGGAAAGCGCAGGAGCTCGGTGTGGTCCCCGACGGCCACCTGGAGGGGGGAGGGTCTGGTGCAGTAACGGGACCGCAACCCAAAGAACGACCGTCCAGGGCCCTAAACGACCGGGGCCGCTGGAGAACCCCAATCGAGCGTGGAGCTGTTGGGCCAGGCGAAACGTCAATAAAGTTGCCGGCGGCCCCGGCATCGATCAGGACCCGAACGGCCTTGGCGGCGATCCCGTCCTGAACCGATACTGGCCTGTAATACGAGGCCGGATTGGGGGAGGTTCGGGCGCGTCTAGGACCGACCTCCCCGCCCGGTCCCGGCCACTCGCGTTTCCCGACCGGCGTGGAGACCCCCGCCCTGGAACCCGAAGGGGAGGAACCGGCCCTGGCCAGGTCCATGGGTTCCTCGGCGTCTCTATTGTCGGAGGGTACATGACTTGGGCCCGAGCGGGCCAAACGGGGTTACCGGGAATCCGCGGCAGCGGCGGCCTTCTCCCCTCCCGAAGCCTTCTGGCGTCGGCGGGTGTCCAGGGACGTAGCGAGGGCATAAGAGGTCATTGAGGGTCCGCAGGAGGATCACGTGTTGGCCAGGTCGTCCCTTGAGACCCTCACTGAGGCCCTTCTGGAAGACCGCCATAAGGGCCGGGTCATTCCAACCGGCTTTTTCGGCGGCCAGGTCTGGAAATCAATGGCGTACTCGGCCCGCTGAGCGGCGAGCCCTGAACGAGCTCAGTGAGGTCGATTCGCGGCGTCCCGCCCGCCATGGGGATGAAAAAAAAAACGTTTCCTTTAATGGCTTGGGTAAAGGCGGTTTCAGTGTTGCAGATCCCTGAACCCGACTCCCACTGGGCCGTGGCCCAGACCAAGGCACGGCCCGAAAGCAGGGAGAGCTGATAGATGATATAGCCACCCGAGAGCGTTGCGTGGGGAAGCGGGAGGGCTGCAGCTCGAACGTCAGGAGCATTGCAAATAGAAAGCCCTTGCAGCGTTCCGCTTCCCCCGCGAACCTCTCGGGGGCGGCGATAGGGGTAATCCCCCGTGGCAACGACCCTAGGTACCGAGGCAGGAGGAGGAAGAGCTGGCCCCCCTGGGCGGAGGCGTACTTGCGAGCTTGGCCGTCAGCTGAGTGACCGCCACGGTAAGGTCCTGCACCTGTTGCACCAGGGCCGGTCAGTGTGCTGCTCATGCCGACCAAGGGTGACGCCATGGTGCTGGAGCACAGTGCCCGCCGTTGGGGAGGGTTGAGGGGGGGAGGTACACTTGCTGAGTCCATACTGGGCGCACTATACTATTACGAAACCGACCAGGGGAAGGACACTGGTCGGGGGAAAAAGGGATAAGGAAGGAGGACTCAAATGCAGGAAAAAGGAACACAAAATATGGAGCAAAGGGAATTCGATAAGAAGGGATAAGGAAGGAAGCGGATACACCTTGGTGTAATAGAGAGGGAGCGGATGCAGCCCAATGGAGAAAGCCCATGCGCTCGATTGAGCGTCTCAGGCTGGGATTCGATCCTGCGCTTCCGTGCAGTGAGTGGCGAGTGAGTTACCACTACACCAACTGGCCGTGGGAGAGAAGGGGGGCGCAGCTGAACGAGGGAGTAAGGGCAAACGGAGGCGCCGTACAAAACGGACTCAAACAAAGGCAGCGGGCGTCAAAAAGGGCCTATAATTAGGAATAGGAATGATGTGAACCTAACAAATAAATGCCCCTGAAACAGGAGGGCGGTTAGGTTGAATTAAACGCAACAAAAGAAGATCGCTTACCAGCGAACTCGCGGACGAGCCGCGCATGCGCGGTGGAGATCTCAACGGAGAACCAGGGGATAGCCGTAGCGTTAGCCGAAGCTCCGGCCGCGCTGCACGGGGCGCGCAGCGTCAAACAAACACACAGCACAGCGAAGGACAAATCACTTGCCCGAGGGAAGGAAAGCACGCAGGGAAACCAGCAATCCGGAGGGAGAGAGGCTGGGCGACGGCGAGCGGCCGCGGGGAGCGCAGCGGATTTTAGGAGGAAGAGAGGTCAGTAGCGATAATCTGTCCCTATAATCCTACCTAATTCCCTGACAATTTTACCTCGAGTCTCCCGAGCTCTACTCGGCTGATCCGCTTATCGGACCAGTCGTACCGGTAAGCCCTAACCGGGAATCGCTACTGAGGTTCTTTGCTTTGTAATGAACAGATTCATATACAACGGTAGATAGTGCGCCGGCGGGCGGCATTAGGAAGCGCTATTTATAGCGGTTCGACCGCCATGTTGCCGCGGCCGGCGACGCCCCCCGCCTTGGGATGTTTGGACCGTAACATATATATATGACCATTGTCCTATTTTTATTTTAACATACCTTACCATACCTTGTTTTTGAGACTTGATAGTCATCCTCTTCTCATGGTGCACCCAAGAATTAAACAGTGAATTAACCTCTGGTCATGTGACAATTTACACTACATCTGTGACACTGCACATATTTTATTCAGACCTCTTACTATTTTAATATTTGCTGGAAATGAATGAATCTAACATTCAGGCACATTTTTAGAGCCTCATGAATAAAGATGTTCCTGATGGTCACTATTGTGACGTATGGGATTAAATGGGTTAAGTTCATGTAAATGCACTCAGTGATTGCCTACATCTAAACTGATGTGGGTTGCACTCAGTTACTGTGCTGGCAGCCCAATATTATTTTACAGACCTCCTTAGGAATATACAGAAGTGTACCTTTCCCAAGGAAAGACACTTTAGAGAGAGATAAAGAATCCAGTTGTGCAATACTGATACAGGTGCTCCCCGATTTATGATGGGGATACACTCCAACAAATCCATAGTAAGTTAAACGTATCATAAACTGGGGAGTTTAATATATAATGCATATATCATAGCGTAGCCTACATGAAACATGCTTAATACACTTACATTAACCTACAGTTGGGCAAAATCATTAACACAAATCCTATTTTATAATATCCTGTTGAATCTCTTATTGAACAATGTATTGACAGTCAAATGTAAAACCAAAATGGTTAGTCCATTGGTGGACTGAGGGTGCTGCTGCCCAAATGCCCAGCATCTGTGGGAGAGTATTGTACTACGTATCACTTTCCAGGGAGTAATTGAAATTCAAAATTCACAATACAGTTTCTGATGAATGTGTATTTTTGTGTACTTTTGATTCCAATCATAAAGTTTAAAAACTATAAATCGGACTATCATAAAATGGGGAGCACCTGTTACCTGAAGCATTTCCTTAACCCACAACTGCACGGATTGTATGTTGTAAGACTGTATCCATTGCAATTCACCCTGGATAATGGTGTCTGCTAAATGATGTAAATGTAAAAAATCCCATAGTCCATATAAGCAAGGTGTAATTGATTATTAATAGGCTAATTAGGATGTGTCTGTTATACTGTTGCTACAGCCATGTGTCAGCTCAGGAAAGAGGAAACAACATTGGTGATTCCTAAGCCAACACAAAACCAGGATTCATTCATCTTAAGCTACAGTTACAGTTTGTGCAATGTCACATGCTCAAGGTACTCCAGTTTACAAACTGGAGCTCTAAATACTCCACAAAGCGTGTATATGTCTTGGACTGAATGGACTGAAATTCCATCCTGAATGCCCTGCCACATCACACCAACTGTTGCTGAGATAGCTTCTGGATTCCATGTGACACTGTGTTATTATGCACATTTGAATGTCACTACCACCTGGATAGCTAAAACTACATGGGCATGTTTTATTCATCAAGTGTTACTTTACGTTAATCAGGATGCAAGAGTACTATTTATGTGTCGCATTTTGTGTGATGTGTAAAAAAGTAAGTGTGGTACATTCTGGCAAGAAGGCTAAACCATGAAAATTTATTACTAATGCAGTAATTAATTGTAAACTGTCAAAATATATTCATGGTGCTCTGCACCCATAGCTAAGGATTCAAAGCACAACAAGTTTGCTTTTAGGTACTTAGGAATTCAACATATGAAAACACAGAACAGGTCCTTGCTCAAAAATGTGACTCTAGGCAAACTGAAGGCTTCATTTGCAAAGCACAAAAAGGAAGAACATAGAGAGGAACAATCAGGGATGAAATAAACATGCTACAATTCCCTGAACAAAATAAGTGGATGGCTGTGACAGGATTGTTGAGAGTATCGGCAATGCCCATCTAAACAAAAGCAATGAGCAAACAGCTCTGAATATTTTCTTCCATTTAAATCTCTTGAAGCAATGCTTCAAAAAACAGGAACCTATACTTTAGGCTTACAAATGAAGCCTTTCATGCCCCACGTAAACAAACTGGCACCCCTCTCAAATGTAATTAAAGCTTCATGAGAATGTGGGTTCTGTGAGCCGCTCTGGTGCTGAAACTGTCACCCTATGTGCTGTCAGTCCAACACTTCTATGATCTTAGATTGCAGCACTTATTAGTCAGGAGAGGCTTCTTCCTGCTAAACCACACTCTGTCAAAACACACACCCGCTTTATTTTCCCGCTCCTTTTTCCTGTTCTCAGTCACTTTGAAGCCATTAAAACTGTGAAGGGAGTTCATTTAAAGTCACCCTAAACTTTATAAAGTTAGTTTTTTCTGTTCTTTTGGTAGAATTAAATTAGGCATCCAGATTGGGCCAAGTGCAAGCAGTTCTAACACATTCCTTTAAGAAACGCATCAAGGGTATTTATGTAAGCAAATTACATGGGAGTCTGTGAATGCTTGTTATTCTACTGGGTAATCAGGAAAAGCATATAATGAAGCATATAATCTTAACATGGCTCAGTTGATTAGCATGTAAGCATGCCATGAAACACCATGTAAAAATCAATCCAAAAATACATCAGGTGAGTATACATTAATCCAGTGTCTTGTCTGTTTATCCTGGTCATGGGAGAGTCAACACAGGGCACAAGGCAGGAACAACCCTAGACAGGGCACCAATCCATCCTAGGGCACACACACTAAGGGGCACTAAGGAAACACCAATTAACCTAACTCACCTGTCTTTGGAATGTGGGAGGAAATTGGAGTACCCGGAGAAAACCCACGCAGACACGGGGAAAACATGCAAACTCCACACAGGCATAGCCCAGGGTTGATATCAAATCAGAGATCTTGGAGCTGTGACGCAAGATGCTAACAACTGCACCACCAAGCCACCCCGGTGAGTATACAGTCCAAGGTCACTTATCTAAAATCTTACTAACTAATGGTAGCAATGCAACAATTGCAAAGTAAGAGTCAAACAAAATAGTCCAAAATCCAGTGAGTCAGTTTGTTGACTTTCTGCCCTGCCCTCCAGAAAAAAATCTATAAAAATGTCTACTAACTATGCTGTTACTAAACATAATAATACTACTAACTTTGATGGAGATTTTTTCAGACATGTACAGCTTATTGTTCAATATTTCCAAAGTTCCCTCTTAGGACAAATGGAGCTTATGTGTCTGTGTGTCTGCCAGTGCCAGACCATTCATGTTCCAAAATCTAGTGGAAAGCCTAATTAGAGGAGTGAAGGATATTATAGCTGCCAATCTAGAGCAAACTACATACCAATTCATATGGTTTTGAATACACATTTATTTATAGTCCGCAAACTTTGGTTATATAATGTATGTAACTGAATTCTCTCTTATGCGTGCCTTCATTAGGATAACTCCTAGATCTCAACACCCAGCAATCTAATGAAGTCAGGTCAATTAGTAAATATACTAATACTAATATATATGAGAAGAAGAATGTTAAGTTTTTGCTTATCACTCTTTGGGAGTGGGGTGGCATGGTGGCCTCGCAGCTCCACCGTCCCCAGTTCGATCCTGACCTAGGACTCATGTCTTCCTAATGTTGCTTTGGGTGCTCTGGTTTCCTCCCACATTCTGAAGAAATGCGTTTTAAGCTAATTGGTATTTCTAAAGTGCCCTTATTGTGCAAGTGTACATATGAGTATGTGAGTGTATGTGAGTGAATGTGTCTAGGGTTGTTCGAAGATTGTGCCCTGTACAGCCGGCTAGGCATCAGCTTCCCCGCAATCGGACCAGGAATAAGTTGATAAGAAAATGAATTAATGAATGAATGTTTGGGAGTCAGATTTAGTCTTTGACCTATTTGGAATTATGGCCCCATATTTGACCTGTGAATTGGGAAGTGTTATTTTATAAGTCTATTCTATGTCTCTCTGACAGATCTAAGTACACTCTACAGTACACTCTTTTCATTGTGCTAAAACTCTTCCAAATGACTCATTTGACAGGCTGTCTTGCCAGATACGAAAGAACGCTCTCAAACAGACAGGATTTCAGGATGTCTGGATGTCACGATGTCCAGATATCAGAGCGTCGGGAGATTGTGACAACCATCTGCTTCCATCAAGGCAGAGATAAGGATCACTGTGTCAAGTAATGCTACAAATGTAAGTTCTGATTCTATTCACACAGACAACTTTTAAACTAGAATCTTCCTCTATGCTTGGGCTCAATAATCTTCTCTACTGGATTATGAGTCTCCTGTACATCTCTACATCCTGTACATTTCAGAATAGCTGCACTTGGCCTGATGAAGACCAGCTATGTTGTTTCTGACAGCAACCCCTAAATGATATTTTGCATTTTGGAGCAGATTAATAAGGAAAGAAAACAAGAGGGAAGATATTTTGGAAGATTTTGAACACCAAGACGTGTTAGTTTGAGTTTTATATCAAACATTAAAATCTTTTCATGATTTTATCTTTGTGTACAAGGAGACTATTTAAGTGAATTTCTACCTTCCCTACCAGCAGTTCACTGCAGCAATGAGCAGGGACAGGTTAGTGATGACACAGGTCTCAGGAGTGTATTTTCTTAGTTCTTTCTCATTTTCTGACCAAAGATTTGTTGTTAGGACAATTAAGCTTATAATTTGGCAATTTTTGGTTTGGCCCTTTTCCCCAGAAATGTGTGTATATATAGAGACTTTTTAAACTCCTAATTTAAAGTAATGTCTTTTCTCAGCACATAGGAACACTGAGTGATATAAGTATGCGGTGATTGGTCCAGATATAATGACACAAGTGTATAGTTATTGATCCAGATGCAAGTACCTTATTGAGTTCAACCACTACTTTTAAATATACATGTACACCGGTATCCATATAAACAACAAATCTTTGCACTAAAAAACAAAACAAAACAAAACAAAAAACCCCCCCGACAAATGGACCGACAGTGATCCCTCTGGAGTTGGCACATTTGAACGAGTCCTTTCATTTCTTCTGTGTTTTTCACACCACTAGGTTGGCTTTATTAGCGTTATTCACTGCATCGGCTTTATTAGCATTTAAATTTGGTGACAAACCTAACGTGTTTTTGGCATCTAGCTTTTCCCGTTGTTTAGCATATTATCTTTTATCTGAGTCTGTCTCCGAACGGCTCCTTTGTTTGGCCTTTAAAACCACCCACTCCTTAGTTTCACCATACTTTCTCAGTTGATAGAGCTTTTGGCTTCCGCTTCAGCGGTCCAGGTTCAATCCCTGCCACATGCTCCACATTATTTCCTTTATTTACGTTCACTCTCACAAGCACTTCACTACCATATATTTATCTACATACAAACACATATATTCTTGTTTATATGTGTGTGTGTGTGTGTGTGTGTGTGTGTGTGTGTGAGTGTCATTTTATTTAGTGAATTGCTTAGAGTCCCACAAAGCACCCCAAACCCCTCCTCAGACCCAATAGCAGAGTGTATTTATATACCAGCCACCTGCACTTGGGTCCTACCTCCCTGGTTCACATGGTGAAAACTAAGAATCTAAGCAGAATTTTTGTGGCTTACGTCATTTCAGCATCATACAGCATTCTTATTAGCACTGTTTGGTTCAAAAGCAGCTCATACTCCTGGTTTACTATCAACCTCTCTATGGTTATTTCCATCTTTGTGACCTGTGCAGCTGGTTAGGCCCTATATATTCCATGACCTTGAACTGGAAAATTAGAAGAGAAGTTTTCTATTCCTCTGTCAGGGCAATTGACTGTTTTGGTTAAGGTTGCAGGGGCTCCAGAGCACGCTTTCAAAATTCAGTGGGCATAGGAAAGAATGTCCCACTGCACATACATGTAGCAAAATTAAGAGGGGAAATTAAGATGGATCAGTTAACGATGGAGATTTACCAAAGGATGATCTTTTCAAATCAGACATTAAAATCACTTTAAGATCAATTGTCATGCAAAATAAGCTACCTCATTCTGGTCAGCAGTTATATACCATAACTACTGTGCCAGCACAGTCCCACATTATACAGGTTGTTATTAATTGTACTTATTCAGGGTTCCTTTAACCATTGGCAGCTCTGCTCTCTCAGTTCCTCTAAGTAAACAAGCATTTACTGAAGCCCAGGGCTTTTCAGCTTGTCATGTTGGATTGATTCTTTCACTTTTTCACTCAGTGTTGGTTAAACACTCGCCAGCCATCCAACCTCAAAGCTTTACATTTATCTTTGTTTTCTCTAACGCTTTGCCATCTCCAAGATAAAAACATAACATTGACTTCACAATTACACAAAAGTGCCTTCATAGGTCATTTGAGACATGAAGTCTGCTGCCATGGCAACCGTTTGCTTAATTAATATTTGCCCTGAACTATGGCAGACACTAAATTGAGCTGCTTGTATTTGATCTTAATGTGGATGCTGTCTTCTAACTGCCATTCTGTCAGGACATTTTGTGTACACAACAAACTTCACACAGTTCAGAAAAGGGCTACAGTTTCGAGAACTCTGCACAATACTATGTGTATTTGTATACTATATTTATAATTCATACTGGTGGTACTGGCTTTTGCTAGTGGTTTAGGTGTTATCTGTTTCCAAAGCCTCATCAGCTCAGATAAACCTCCTCTTCTAAAGCTTAAGGTGTCTGTGCCTTTTTACTGGCACTCTTCCATGAAACTGAGGTAGACCTCCTTCCTGAGGTTGTGTGAGATGAGTCTTAGCTGTGTGTGACAGAGAAGTTATATCCATTAGCTGTAATGCCAGCATATCTTAGTCACCTTCAAGCCTATGTTCATCCTATTTTTATCTACACGGTATGGCATGAGATAACAAAGCTGTGTGGTTCTGGCTGTAAAGGTTTGCTATATACTCAGAGCATGACTATATGACTTTGAATGTAATTATCTGTAGGGGTGATTTTTAATGTGCAGTGTGTGGGCCCTTTCGGTATGGCACATTAACACCTGCCTTTCCACTGTATTAAGTACTGTAAGTAAATGCTATTTTCTAACTACTTTCGGGATTCTTCAAACTAGTAATAAAAATTTGTATTCACCACCAACATGTAGTTCACAACTTTAGGTGCACAGTGTAGCGAAAAGTTTGTAGACACCCAAAAATTACATCTAAAACCATGGGTATTAGCAGCGGCCTTTCTAAACTACTTGTACTGGCGAACAGTGTACCCGAATGCTTGCCAATCAGTTGTAGGGGCAAAACTGTGCATAAAGAATAAGCTTGTTAAACATTAAATAACAGAAGTGATTTAACACAAGTGGGCGTTACTTTGTCATGGATGAGGAATTAAGAACAAATTACTAAAAAACTAAAGAATCTGTAATAATTGCATTAACTAAACATATAACCATGAGCTATCATTACCTCTCATTACCGCTGCATCATCTGCAGCGTGGCTGTCTTTTTAATATTTGTGGATGTCTGTTACGTTCAAACGTTCAAGCTTTTTGGAAAGATGCTCTGGCATCTAACCTTGTGTATAGATGTAACCTTGTGTGGGTCGCTGAAATAGCCATTGATGCTGATAGCAGTGTTAAATAAAACAAACATCATCACAATGTTTTTGTGGTGGAGTAAAGATGCACTTGCACAGCCCAGTGGACTGCATAATTGTACTTGCTTTGTGGATTTTTGGAGTCATTTTAGTCATACTGACACACAGCCCTCTCATGCACTTTATAGATTTATTTTTTATGCATTTCAGTGATTTTCGGCTTGGCAGCTTATGTTGTGTTCCATTCTCGGGCACAATATGCATACCGTGCCCAAGTCCAATGAACCGTGCCCAAGCCCACCTCTTCAAGTGGGCCTGAGTACGCTTCAGCACACTGGCAGTTACACTAGTCAAACAAACTGTGCTTTGGGGGTTAAACATGCTTGGGCATGGTACAGATCGCCTAGGGTGAGTACACCCTAAGAAGGTTTTTCATGAAATTTTGGACTCGGCATTGGACTGTTGGCATTCCAGTATATTTTTAAAGTTGTCTGACGGAGTTAAGGTCAGGTCACCTTGCAGACCAGCCAAGTTCGCAGTCACGCAGACTAGGTTACACAAAGGCAAGGAAATCTACATGTTTGAATCCACAGAAAAAACGCAATGAGAAAGTGCATCAATAACAGACAGCTCAGAACTCAACACATACTGTTTTTTTCTAACCTACTCCAGCAACTAACGATGGGTTTTTGGAAGATCCTCAACCTTACTACTTTCTATTATAGATGTTGCTTCTTGCGCAGAAGTGACCTCATGCAGCTAGTCTGTCCATTTAGGTTTGCTGCTGTGGAACTGCATGTGGCTGGAGTTCTTTTTAACTGTCAGTCAGCAGCACACTGCCTGTTCTCCTAGTCTATCCCATCACTTCTTGGCTCTCACTGAGACACGGATTACCTCAGAAAACCCAGTCATACCTGCTGCGCTGTCTTCAGTTTTCTCATCCTAGAATGTTTGGTTGCGGTGGGGGAACAGGTCTGCATATTTCCACAACCTAGACATTGCTTTCTTCCTTATTACCTGAGCTTAACATTTCCTCTTTTGAATTCATACTGTTACTGTGCTCAAGTCTTGCAACTAACTTCTTATCTATAGATCACCTGGTCCACTCAACAACAAAGTTGATGAACTTGAAGAAAACAGATTTCTTTCACTCCAAAATGAATTCCTGCATCTCAGATTCAAGGAAATTGTTCTCAACCTTCCTTACTCAGCCCTCCCCTACCCAAGCAGCATCTTCTCTTGCAGTTGAGGATGTCATGAAAAGGTGCACGAAAGATGACTAACTGAGGACTTGCTTGTTAGTCTGTCAGTAGCATTAGCTTCTGGTCTAACTGGTAATGGATACAGATTATCGAGTACAGGTATGTGGTATTTAACGTCTGGGAAAGTGCTCATTATGAGATTTCTAGACATTGTTTGAACACCATATTATACTCACCGGCAACTTCATTAGGTACATCTTGCTAGTATGGAGTTGGACCCAATTTTGCATCCTGAACAATTATTCATAGAATAGATTCAGAAATGTGATGGAAACATTCCTATGAAGTGTTGGTCCATATTGACAGAATAGCATCACACATTTGCTGCAGATTTGTCAGCTGAAAATTCATGATGGACTGGATTGATAACTGGTGACTATGGAGGACATTTGAGTACAGTGAACTCATTGTCATGTTCAATAAACGAGTTTGAGATGACTTGAGCTTTGTGACATGGTGCGTTATCCTGCTGGAAGTAACCATCAGAAGATGATACACTGTGGTAAAAAGGGATGGACATGGTCAGTAACAATACTCAGGTATGCGGTGGCATTTAAACAATGCTCAGTTGGTATTAAATGGCTCAAAACTTTCTAAGAAAATTAACCCACACCATTCCACCACCAGCCTGAACCGTTTATACAAGGCAGGATGCTTTCATGGGATTTATGCCAAATTTTGACTGTACCATTCAAATTTCACAGCAGAAATTGAGACCAGGCAATTTATTTTCCAATCTTCTTTTGTCAATTTTTGGTGAGCCCATGGAGTAGCCTCAGTTGCCTGCCTTTAGCTGATAGGAGTGGCACTTACCCAGTACTCTGCAGTAGCCCATCTGCTTCAATGTGCCCAAGTTTCAATGTGTTGTGCATTCAGGGATGCTCTTATGCATAGCAAATTGTTGAGCATTGTTGTTGTGAGAAGGGCAACAGTAACTCACATAACCTCTCATTACAGTGTCACTACTGGTCCATAAATGCACTGGATATCTTAAATACATTGAACAAGCATGCTTTAAGATGTTTTTACCATAAAACAGTGTTTGTTTTTTATTAGTCATAAATTGTTACATGCTCAGTGCTTAGTTATCTTTATAATGCATCATCCATTATGATAATATGTCTTTCAATCTCTCTGGTTCAGTTTCATTTGTCATTCATTGTGTTTTTTTCTTTTCATTTTCTTTGTATTGTTTTACATCACTTGTTGTGTCCTCCCCACTTCAGCACTTATGGGGGTCTTAAAGATTTGTCCACATATCCCTCCAAGACACACAATGCCTTTAATCATAACATGACCTACAGGCCAAACCGCACCTTTTACTACAAGTATATGGTTTGAGACCAACCTATGTCTTCCCATAAATCCCATCCAGATGCAACCTGGGACTCCTGGCTACTGAAATCACAGGACACATAGTATTCTTGTGCTTCAGCTCATAATCAACATGGATGACCAGCTTTTATTATTGATGCTATGTTTGAAGTGTATTAAAAATGGCAGCACTACCATCAATGGGACTGCAACAACCAAAGGACTGTACAATATGACCCAAATGGATCAGGCTGCCACGAAGAGACATAGTGGGACCAGCACCAGAAGAGTCGTCTATCAAGACTAGTCTGGTGTTTCCATGGCAGCCAGAATAGCTAGAGCAGGTTGGTTCCTACAGGAGCATATGATGAGCTGGATGTGAAGGTCAGAGCCCCAGGTTTGCTCCAGGCATAAAACATAGAGTGAGCCAGTATTATTCAGCCGAGGAGTTACCATGAGGCAGATATGAGATCCAGAAATCCCAGTGTATAGCTCTAGGTTAAGATCACTTCCACAGAGAGTCTACTATTCTCTATTTCTCTCTCAGTCTCTCTGGTGGTACAAGCTCTATGATTACAATAATGCTTGGTACTGAAGTGGGCCATTGACATTGCAGGAATAGTGCACAGTTCTAGGAAGTGTTCAAAGTGGGTATGGGTTATTGTCTGGGTGTAGACATGGTGGAGCATTTTCAGGGTGACTTTTCTACTCACTTTTCCAGGTGTCTCTCTGACTCATTGAAAGAAAGCAATGGAGTGAAGAAGCCCATTTTCAAAAAGTATAAAATTCCTCTGCTGTTCTCTTCTGGTGCAACAATAAGTCTTTGACTTGTGGAGGGCACGCAGTGCAGCAAAACTGACCTCAGAACAAGCCAGACTGTCTAGCGGAATGCTTCATCTCTGGAATAACAGCTTTGGCTTCTCAAGACCTTGTCGAATGCAAATAACCACATATATCTAGGTGAGGAACACATTCTTTTTTGTGTTTTTTTTTTCACTTCGGCAATCTACCAATTTCAGAGATGTATGGGTAAGAAGAGAGAGAGAGAGCACTAGAGTGAAAGACTCGGTGTGATCTATTGAGTAGTAGGCTTCCTCCTGAGGGGGATGGCCTTCACAGCGCATTTCTGCCAGAGGTCAGACTATCAGGATTGCCAGCTCAAACACTTTTGACGTGAGACTTATGCTTTCAGGCTCTGTCTCATACTCTCACTGCATCCAAACATACTGTATGCCAGTTCATGAAAAGACTCCAACAGCAGCATGATGTAGAAAAGTCTTGATGAAGTTATTTAGTAATCTTATAGATTATATTGAAGATTACTAAAAATTTAACCATATGCTTATTAGAGATAGACATTACAACGAATGGTTCTAAAGTGTGAGAAACATAATTGTTCAGCAGCATTATGTTAAATCAGTTTTATTAAAGTTATGCTTACAAAATGGCTTTGGAAATGCAAAGTGACAGCAGGTATGTAAGTCTGTTTATATTTCTCCAGAAGCAATGGTCAGTGTGGAGATATATCAAAAGAATGGGCTGACGAATACTCCCAATTACCATTATGTAGGACCGAATACCTTAATTTAAATTAAATAAAAAATGAATAAAGTAAAAAATGTAAAAAGAATGTAAACAAATATGTTTTATTGCTGTACGGATGTACATGTTCTATGGCAATATCAAGTTACTCACAACTCACAAGTACACTGCCAGTTACTTGCGGTGAGGTGGTACGTTAAAAATAAAACAAGGTAAATAAAATAAATCCTCCCCATTTATCTAAGCTTCGTCTGGGTGCTAGGAGTACATCTCCAGTAGCTGGGTTTTTTTTCATACCACTTGACCTTCTCATTGCCACATCCAGGATTGGACCCAAGTCATCTCTGGCTCTATCCACTGAGTCACCAAGGTGGCTAAGTAAAAAAGCTAAATAAATGATTAAAGGTAAATCAGGCACTATGTAGAAAGGATAAGCCAAAGGTATGTACAACTCAAATCAGAAAAAGGGGGGAAGGTATGCAAAATGAAAAAAAAAAAAAACTGGAACAAAAAAAACAACTAATATATATATATATATATATATATATATATATATATATATATATATATATATATATATATTTTATACAGTGTTCCTTACATTTCCTTGAACCTAAGAACCTAAGATTGCAACACATTGCAAAAAAAGTGCGGACGGGGCAATATAGGTCTAGTAATGAGGTAAAAAATTAAATAATGATGTGATTTCAAACAGGTGATGTCAACAGGTGATTATAATTATGATGTGGTACAAAAGCAATAGCCACAAAAGGCTGAGATTTTGAGGAGAAAAGATGGGCTGCGGATCTCCAGTTTGTCAACAAATGTGTGAGAAAATGATTGAAATGTATAAAAACCAATTAAAGACTAGAAGGGATTTGTATATTTCTGTCATAGCTTTTTCTGTTTTAGCTTGTTTTGCATTGTTTTGCTGAAAAATGCATGGACGTCCCGGGAAAAGAAGCCATCTTGAAGGCAGTTTATGTTGCTCTAATGGGCAAGTAATCCCTTGCCCATGTGGTTCTATCAGCTTTGATGAATGATGGTTCTTGATGCAGTGCCGTCAGAGGGATCAGAGATCACTGGTGTTCAGTTTAGACTTGTGCCTTTGCCGTTTATGCACTGAATTTCCTCCAGATTCCTTGAATCCTCTTTCGTTGTTTTTAAACATTTCAATAATGTTTTCACACATTTGTTGATAAACTGGAGATCCTCTGCCCATCTTTACTCCTCAAAGACTCTCAAAGACTTTCATGGATACTGTTTTTGTACCAAATCTTGATTACAATCACCTGTTGACATCATCTGTTAAAAATCACATCATTATTTAGTTTTTTTACCTCATTACATACAGTATGTTAGGGCCCGGCTGCCACATCTCGGAACGGGTAGCCAGCAGGGGCGCACCTCACCACCCGAGACCGGCATCACGGTCTTGTCTCGCACACTGCGTCCGCGCGGGATGCGCTCAGACGTTATTAATAACACCTGAACCCCTACCTATATTAATCGGCCCTCGCCGTCACACCCTCATAGATCATTACGTTGTCCGCGACTCCGGTCACCGCTTTCACACACCGTGCACTTCGGCACTGTTACGGTTTCCTTCCCGCTTCCCCCCCGGGTTATCGCCACTGACCTGTTATCGCCCGGTTGGACCGCGGTTCCCCCAGGGCCAAAAGGTAACTCGCTCTTTGCAGAGAGCAAGTGGGGTAAAGCTGCAAGGCTTGAGGTACGGTAGGGCTTTAGTTGGTCAGCATAGGCTTAGCTCCACGGTCCTCCGTGCTCCCGCTAGCCATAGCTCGTCCTGGCTCCAGGCACCGTTCCGCGACGGTGCGTCCCGCTGATATTGTTGTGGGTTCCCGTTCGCTATCCCTCTCCTGAAGGGAATTCCCCCGCTCATTAGAACATTAAAGTTCCGTTCCCCGCATCGCCTTTCTGTCATTTTGCGGCGCGGCTGTTTGGTAGCCCTCCATTGTCTGCGCCTCGCTCGCCGGCGAATGCATGTCACTCTCCCCCGCTCGCTCCGGCATCCCCCCTCCTCTCTCGGCTGCCAGCTGCACGCACGCTGAGCTCTGCGTCAGGTGGAGCACTCCGTTCTCAGTGCTGTAGCCTTTTCGGGCTGGAAATATCCAGCCTCACGGGGTTTTTCCCGTGCATTTGCTTTCTTTGTTTCTTTGCGCTCCTACTCCGTTAAATGCTTGTACTTTATTTTGAGTCCGCTGTGGGCAGCGCTTGCTTTTGACGTTTCTTAACCCGTTTGCCCCCTGGCGTCTGTTGTCTGGCTGGGTGGCAAACTCGTTAAATTCCCGTCCCGGACGCAAGAGATCCGGTGATCGAATCCCTGCTTCAGCAAGCTGACAGGTTCCTTCAGGTTGTTTCCCCAGGCCTGTTCCTAAGTTATATTACTTGTTTAACTTCCCAATGGAGTTTCCTTGCGCCAGTGTTCTCTCTCTCTTTTTCCAGGGTCCGAAACCGAACCCTGACAGTAGGGTGCGACCAGCCATGGACGCAGCAGGTTCTCCTGAAACCCCCAAACCCTCCCTGTCCCTCACTGAGGTATTGCAGATCCAGGGGGCCGCCATCGGGCGTCATGAGCAATTGTTGGTCGAGATAACCGAACAACTGCAGACTCTGGGTGGAGCCATTCGGCGGTTGATCCCTGACCAACCTGCTCCGCCTCTTGCGGTTCCTGACCGCAACCCCCCGCCCCAGACTCCCAAGTGGCGACCCCGGAACGGTTCGATGGGGAGTCTGAGCGTTGCAGGGGATTTCTACTGCAGTGCTCGCTGGTGTTTGAGCAGCAGCCGTCGAAATTCCCCACTGATCGCTCCCGTGTGGCATACACGATCTCGCTCCTCACTGGCAGGGCCTTGGCTTGGGCCACAGCCCTGTGGGAGGCCAAGGCTTCCGCCTGCACCACTGAGGAGCTGTTTGCAGAAGCTCTTAGGCACACGTTTTACCACCCCGGAGGGGGGCGTCGCCCTGCCCCTCATTTGCTTGAGCTCTCCCAGGGCAACAGGCCTGCGTCTGATTACGTCATCGACTTCCGCACCGTGGCCGCGGAGAGTCGTTGGGGTGAGGAGGCCCTTATGGCTGTCTTCGAGAAGGGACTTAGCGAGCAACTCAAGGATGACCTTTCCATCCGTGACCCTCCTGCTTCGCTGGCTGACTTCTATGACCTGGCCATTCTGCTTGACCCTCGCAGGCGGCAGAGAGTCAGGGAAAGGGCGTCTGATCGCCACTCAGGCCCCGCTCGGTGGTCGAGCGGTAGGATCCCCAGGTCTTTTTTCGCCTAACCGCGACCTCCCTGCACCCACGGAGCTCGGGGGGTCAGGGCCATGCCTTGTGACGACCGAACCCCCAAATTCTCACATAAGTCGGGAAACGCGGGTGCCAGGTCCGGCGGGGGAGGTCGGATCTAGGCGTTAACCCCCCTTCCCCCGCGGGGCTGTCCCTTCCCGCTCTCGTCAGCCAGGGAGGGGGCCCCAGGACCCACCTTCGAGTTTGCATCGACTCAGGGGCGGAAGAGAGTTTCATCGACACGGCCCTGGCTCGTCGACTGGGCCTGCGCCTTGACCCCCTTACTCGCCCCTTACAGTTTAGGGAGGTGGATGGCCGGGCCCTCGGTTGTGATCCGGTTTCTCACTGCACGCAACCAGTGGACTTGCGGTTGGGTTCACATAGCGAGAAAGTATCCCTATTTGTCACGCAAGCCCCCCACTTGGGGATCGTGTTGGAGATCCCCTGGCTGCGGGCGCATAACCCGTGGATCGACTGGCAGACCCAGTCGATCTTCGCCTGGGCCCCCCGCTGTCGGGAATCCTGTCTTGTTCCTCCATTACCTCTTCCGTCCTCCCATGACGACAGTCCCCCAGACATCTCCCGGGTCCTCGAACCGTACAGGGACCTGAGGGAGGTCTTCTGCAAGCGGCGAGCTCAGACGCTTCCGCCTCACCGCCCGTATGACTGTGCCATTAATTTGCAGCCGGGCATTAATTGTCCCCCAGGGGACGACTGTTTTCCCTGAGCCCCCCTGAGCGCAAGTCTATGGAGGGTTATATCAAGGAGGCCCTTGATCTGGGCTTTATCAGGCCCTCCTCCTCCCCTGCGGGGGCAGGCTTCTTCTTCGTGGGGAAGAAGGACGGGTCCCTGCGCCCCTGTATCGATTACCGGGGCCTCAACGCCATTATCATCAAGGACCGGTACCCCCTGCCATTGATGTCCTCCGCGTTCGAGGCATTGCAGAAGGCCAGCGTCTTTACCAAGCTGGACCTCCGCAATGCCTACAATCTCATCCGCATCAGGCAGGGCGACGAATGGAAGACGGCGTTTCTGACACCCACGGGGCACTATGAGTACCTTGTTATGCCGTTTGGTCTCATGAATGCCCCGGCCGTCTTCCAACGTCCCATCAATGACGTCCTGCGTGAGGCCCTGGATCGTTACGCGGTAGTCTACCTCGACGACATCCTTATTTTCAGTCGCTCCCTCGAGGACCACATTGGTCACGTCCGGAGGGTCATTAGGGGCTTTAGTACCGTGGCAGCGCCCCTTACGGCGCTGACCCGCAAGGTCCCGGGGCCCTTCCGCTGATCCAAGGAGGCCCAGCTTGCCTTCTTGGAAGTCAAGAGGCAGCTGACCTCTCCCCCGGTCCTCGTTTTTCCTGACCCGGAGCTACCCTTTGTCGTTGAGGTAGACGCCTCGGACGTGGGCGTGGGGGCTGTCCTGTCCCAGCGCACCGGGCCGAGCCTTAAGCTCCACCCCTGTGCTTACTTCTCCCATCGGTTGTCCCCAGCTGAGCGTAATTATCCCATCGGGGACCGGGAGTTACTGGCCGTCAAGTTGGCCTTAGACGAGTGGCGACACTGGCTGGAGGGTGCCAAGCACCCCTTTTTGGTCTGGACCGACCACAAGAAACTGGCCTACATCAGGCAGGTGAAACGACTCAATGCCCGTCAAGCACGGTGGTCCTGCTTCTTCGAGCGTTTCGATTTCACCTTGTCGTACCGGCCAGGTTCAAAGAACATCAAACCCGACGCACTGTCCAGACAGTGGGATCCGCCTGAGTCGGACTCCGCACCCCAGCCTATCATCCCTGCCCCCCGTGTGGTCGCGACGCTCACTTGGGCCATCGACAAGGTTGTCGCTGCCGCCTTGCGCCGCGAGCATGATCCAGGCAATGGGCTCCAGGTTCTGGAGTGGGGTCATTCTTCGCACCTCGCTTGCCACCCCGGGGGGACTCGAACCTACCAGTTTCTCCGTCGGCGCTTTTGGTGGCCGAGCATGCTCGCAGGGGTAAAGCGCTTCGTTGCTGCTTGCGAGATCTGCGCCCGGACCAGGACCCCGCGGTCCCGTCCGGTTGGCCTCCTCCACCCTCTCCCCATCCCCACGCGTCCTTGGTCCCACGTCTCCATGGACTTTATTACCGGACTGCCCTCGTCCAAGGGCATGACCGTCGTCCTGGTCATCGTGGACAGGTTCTTCAAGGCCTGCAAGTTCCTGGCTTTGCACAAGCTGCCCTCGGCCAGGGAGACGGCGGATCTAGTTCTGCAGCACGTTGCTCGCGTCCACGGATTCCCCAGAGACGTGGTATCGGACCGCGGGCCCCAATTTGCCAGCCGGTTCTGGAAGGCTTTCTGCCAGCACATTGGGGCCGGGGCTAGCCTGTCTTCGGGCTTTCACCCCGAATCCAACGGCCAGGCGGATCGGCTTAACCAGGAGCTGGCCCGCATGCTCAGGAGCCTCACCCGGGACAGCCCAGCCACCTGGGCGGAACAGCTGCCTTGGGCCGAAATGGCGCACAACACCCTGTGGCATTTGGCCCTGGGCATGTCCCCCTTCGAGGCCCAATTCGGCTTTCCGCCTCCTCTCTTCCCCGACCAGGAGACGGAGGTCAGGGTACACTCGGCCAAACGGTTTGTCGACCGGTGCAAGAGGACCTGGTCTAAGTTCAGGTCCTCCCTCCAGCGCAGTCGTGAGGCCATGCGGCGTCAGGCCGATCGCAGGCATCTGCCTGTGGTCTCCTTCCGACCTGGCCAGAGGGTGTGGTTGTCCGCTCGGGATCTTCCCCTCAAACGGGCCTCTGGGAAGCTAGCGCCCAAATATGTGGGCCCGTTGAAGATCAGCCAGCGCATCAACCCGGTTTCTTACCGGCTGGAGCTGCCCCCTTCACTCAGGGTGCACCCCACTTTTCACGTGTCGCGTCTCAAGCCCTTCGTTTGTGGGGGCTGCCGGCCTGCCTCCTGCTCCGCGCTTGATACGAGGTTCCCCGGCTTATACGGTTCGCCGGTTGCTGGATGAGTGTCGGCAGTACCCAGTTCTTAGTCGATTGGGAGGGGTACGGCCCCGAGGAACGGTCTTGGGTTCCGGCTCGCCGCATCCTGGATCCGGGCCTTGTTCGGCAGTTCCGGAGGGATCGCGCCGCCGGTCTTGGGATGTGGGGGGGGGGGTCCTGTTAGGGCCCGGCTGCCACATCTCGGAATGGGTATCCAGCAGGGGCGCACCTCACGACCCGAGACCGGCATCACGGTCTCGTCTCGCACACTGCGTCCGCGCGGGACGCGCTCAGACGTTATTAATAACACCTGAACCCCTGCCTATATTAATCGGCCCTAAGCGGCCCTCGCCGTCGCACCCTCATAGATCATTACGTTGTCCGCGACTCCGGTCACCGCTTTCACACACCGTGCACTTCGACACTGTTACGGTTTCCTTCCTGCTTCCCCCCCGGGTTATCGCCACTGACCTGTTATCGCCCGGTTGGACCGTGGTTCCCCCAGGGCCAGAAGGTAACTCGCTCTTTGCAGAGAGCAAGTGGGGTAAAGCTGCAAGGCTTGAGGTACGGTAGGGCTTTAGTTGGTCAGCGTAGGCTTAGCTCCGCGGCCCTCCGTGCTCCCGCTAGCCATAGCTCGTCCTGGCTCCAGGCACTGTTCCTCGCCCCTTCTCCGCGACGGTGCGTCCCGCTGATATTGTTGTGGGTTCCCATTCGCTATCCCTCTCCTGAAGGGAATTCCCCCGCTCATTAGAACATTAAAGTTCCGTTCCCCGCATCGCCTTTCTGTCATTTTGCGGTGCGGCCGTTCGGTAGCCCTCCATTGTCTGCGCCTCGCTCGCCGGCGCATGCGCGTCACTCTCCCCCGCTCGCTCCGGCATCCCCCCTCCTCTCTCGGCTGCCGGCTGCACGCACGCTGAGCTCTGCGTCAGGCGTAGCACTCCGTTCTCAGCGCTGTAGCCTTTTCGGGCTGGAAATATCCAGCCTCACGGGGTTTTTTCCGTGCATTTGCTTTCTTTGTTTCTTTGCGCTCCTACTCTGTTAAACGCTTGAGTCCGCTGTGGGCGGCGCTTGCTTTTGACGTTTCATAACCCGTTTGCCCCCCGGGCGCCTGTTGTCTGGCTGGGTGGCAAACTCGTTAAATTCCCGTCCCGGACGCAAGAGATCCGGTGATCGAATCCCTGCTTCAGCAGGCTGGCAGGTTCCTTCAGGTTGTTTCCCCAGGCCTGTTCCTAAGTTATATTACTTGTTTAACTTCCCAAGGGAGTTTCCTTGTGCCTGTGTCCTCTCTCTCTTTTTCCAGGGTCCGATACCGAACCCTGACACAGTATGCAGGAATGGATGATTATTAGCAAATAAAATGAAATGTTTGAACTTAAACATAAAATCAGCTTCATAGTTTAAAGAGGTGCAACAATCTCTAACGTCTACAATGTAGCTCTCAGATAAGGTAATTACATTTGAGAAGGGAATGCATAATAGGTACTAGACAATGTCAATAATTTTACTAGTTTTTTTTTTTTTAAGTATGAAAAGCGTCAGGGTGTAACTTTAAGTCAGTATAATGTATTAACTAAGCATACTCTGCTGGTGAAGACAGACCTCTGAAATCAAGAATATAATACAAAAGGCAATATCTCAAATTCAGTTACCTTATTATAACCACTGAAAAACACCTACATTTTTTGAGTCATAATCAAGGTCTGAAAATTATTTTTCCTGCCATTATTGATAACATTCCATTATTTACTGTATGAGTAGAAGGTCATGATTTAATTTATACATTTACATTTAGGTTGAAAAAGCTTAAAACCACCAACTAACTAACCTAAAGTAGCAGTCAGAAGTGTACGAGCTGTTGAGATGCTTGTCGGCCATCACTTTCACTAAGACACCTTCCATGACTTGCTGTCCATCTCTCACTTGTTATAATTAGAGACGACAGTGAGGGACAGATCTAAGAAGTCTTTTAATTGTTAGCCCGGTTGATACAGCATTGCCACAAGTCAGAGCCAATCAGTGTGGCCTTGTACAACTTCTCAGTGCCAACCTCATAGACACAGACATCCACTTTTATATTTGTTTCTCTAAGTTCCTGTTTAGGCAGTCCATTCTCTACTGGGTAAATCTGATTCACTTTTCCTCATCTACAGTAGCAGAAGGAAGACAGCATGGTTTGGCTCCCCCTCAGCAGCAACCACCTCTTCTGACAGATAAAAGCAGTACTCGCCTTCTCTTCAGAGGAAAATATCCAGCATGGTAGGATGGCTAGAACAGTTGGTGGGTTTTTGCATGTGTTCTTCACCAGCAATCTTTTTCACTCTTCTGCATGAGCTCAGAGATGTCTCCACCCACGTACGATTTCGCCTGGGGTTTCACTGCAGAGCAAATGAGCTGTGCTTTTTCTTCTATTATGCTTCCTCTTTCTCATTCTCTGTTTAATAAATTCAAGTCAACCAGTGCCCAGCTTCAGACATGCTCCCTACACCGAGAGTCATTAACACTAATTAGAGTCTCAATTACATAAAGTAACACGAGTGTGCTGAAACTTTAGGAAAACTCTGAAAAACAAGGAACTCATTTGAAAAGATACAACCAATACAAATAGCTACATAACATTTGGGAGGTATATGTAATTTTCTGTAAGCGTACTAATATTCAGGTATCATAACCAGAAGTTACAAAAAATATAAAACAAAAATAAGTAAATAATACATAAAGAAATTATTAAATAAAAAAGAAAAACAAACAAACAAAAAAGACAGGGAGCCTAATTTATTTTTGCAAAGTGTGTGGTATATGTACAAAGCCTAATAATTGCTAATGAGTACAAGATTGAGTATCAGGTGTGGGTGATCATACAGTGGGGCAAAAAAGTATTTAGTCAGCCACTGATTGTGCAAGTTCTCCTACTTAGAAAGATGAGAGAGTTCTGTAATTTTCATCATTTTCATCAAAATGAGAAAAATAAATCCAGGAAATCACATTGTAGGATTTTTTAAGAATTTATATCAGTAAATCATGGTGGAAAATAAGTATTTGGGCAATAATAAAAGTTCAACTCAATACTTTGTAACATAACCTTTGTTGGCAATGAGAGGTCAGAGGTCAAACATTTCCTGTAAGTCTTCACCAGCTTTGTATACACTGTAGCTGGTATATTGGCCCATTCCTCCATGCAGATCTCCTCTAGAGCAGTGATGTTTTGGGGCTGTCGATGGGCTGTCATTTTGTCTGTCATAGTTGAAGTGTATCTATGATGAAAATTCCAGACCTTTCTCATCTTTCTAAATAGGAGAACTTGCACAATCAGTGGCTGACAAATACTTTTTTGCTCCACTGAATACAGATCTATCTTAAGGTGGAGTGAGAGCAAGAACGAGCCAAGCAGAGCTTTGACAGCCCAGCTTTGCACTTCCCAATAGACATCACTAAACCAGAAGTATTTATATCCACTCTTTATTCAACAAGGTTGGATACAGTCAGATATGATCATAATCTTGTCACATGTAAATGTTACTGATATTTATTCTATAATATTCTATAAGTCTAGGGGATTATACATAGTCACTATCATCTAAGGGGATTCAGAGTAGATTGGGATAAGAAGATTAAGTTACATTTAAGGAATAAATAAACATATAATTATTGCTGAAACATGAATCTTCTCAAATCTTTTAACGTAATTGTTATAATTTTTTACAATCACATTTATTACTTATGGAATGTTAAAGGACTGGACATGGAGTAATGTCAGATTTTGCAGATCTACAAAATTCTACCAAAATCTTTATTTTATTACCACCATCGAAAGCACCTCTCACTCAGCTTTTATGTCTTTCTCCCACTAATGTTCCTGCATGTATTCGTTATATGTACAGTAAACGGTTGTCAGTTACAAGTGATCTAGACAGTTAAGTTCTAGACAAGTGATCTCTCTCTGAATTATTATTCAATATAATTGATAAGGTAATTCAAATGGGAAAATCAAACCCTTTTATGCAGTCTGTTTACTAACATTAAAATTTAACTGTTTACTTCACCATGTATCAAATAATAAAAGGTGATTAATTTTCCATGAACCACATCAGCATCAATGAAATATAATCCAATTCACTTTAAAAGATTTAGATACACTGATTTACAAGGTGGCAGAGATAAAAAATGTATATGCTCGTTATACTGTTGTTGAAACAATGGTATATCTAATCTAATGGTGACCTAAGACTTTTGCACAGTACTGTATATGCAACTATACATCACTACATGTTCTACCAAACCTGTTAAATATGATACAGCGAGATAATTAAATACAATTCAAATTAGAGAACCTAATGTGTTTATCTTAGGTGAAATTAAATAGGTTGTTCTATCCATTCAATTGTATAGAGAAAACAGAAAACTGGCACTACCTTAGTTTCCTCTAAAATAGCTGTGTGTCACACAGATTTAAACACCCAACACCAAGACTTTGACTTATAGGAACAATCTTGTGGACTCTGTACTGGCAAGATACTCGACACTGTTGATGTGCTTTCAAGCTGAATATGCTATATATTTTGGAGGAGTGAAACCATCTGAGATTTGTGTTCCTCTCATTTCAGAATAATACACAGTAATTCAGAGAAACTGAGGAGAATCTCTGCATGTGATGTCAAAATCCAATAAAACAATCTGCACCATAGTCAATAGCTGCCAGGCTCTGCCAAAGCAATAAGAAAAAGAGACATAAATAAAGAAATGCATCAAAGCAGTTGTCATGGCATGCGTTGACCTTGAGGGCTTTAAAAGAAAGAAAGCAAGAAAAAAACCCTGCTCCAAAACAACTGGTAAATGACAACAAAACATTGAAGTTGTAGATGAATTTTAATGATGAAGTGTGGTTGTTTACCTTCAGAACTTTCCTCTTGCTCTAAGAGACGAGTAGAAATAGCTACACTGTGCAGATACACCATATTTACAAATTTCCTGTCTAATATTACTCTCTATTCTATAAGGAATTCTTCCTACACTTTCTCAGTCTCCTTAGCCCCAAGTCTGGGCTATAGAGTGTATAATAGCGTATGCTACTGGGAAATAAACTGATAAAGCCAGAGACAGGAAGTCTGAAGATCTAAGTGTCAACAAAGTGAGACTTGGCACAATTCAAAGGTCAGTGTTGGAATATAAAACACAGGAGAATAGTTGATCCAAAGTCTGTGGACATCTCATATTGGAACAAAGTTGTTGTACACTATGTGTCCAATGGTTTGTGGACACTTCTTAATGAACTATAATTACTGTGCAGTATAATAATCATTCTGGAATAAGATATGTTAACACATTGATTTAAATGTAATATGAACTGATCATGGGTCAGTCATGTCCAGAAACTTTTGCCCACATACTGCACAATAACTGTGGTGGAATAAGAGATGTTCCCAATCTTCTGGTCAAATTTACAGTTCGGTTAGCGGTATCAACAAACCTTTGGTCAGAAAGTGTATATTAATGAGTAAAGAATACCTCCATATTGTATAGCATCATCTATCCAGTGGATCAATAATAACTGGACAAAAAACTTGTTAAAAGAATGGAACGTTTTTCATTTACATTAACTTATAATATAAGGGCTTTTTAATTCAGATAATGAAAATGTAATAACAAATATACAGATAAAAAATTAAGTTACCTTGCATGTAGTAACTTCAAGCTCCAGCAGATGGCATTGCATGAGGATGATCAGGCTATAAATGCCTGTGGGGTGTGTGACAGGAGTCATAGATCGAGAAGAGGTGGTACAGTGCAGTGAACGTCTCATTTTGTGGAAAATGGGTTGCCAAACAGATGTTAATGATTGGCATAAAGGAGTGATTGCATTTGGGCATGCCAAATCCGAGTGTGAAAGACATAGCAGAATCTGCAGGTGTATTGAAGTGTTCGTTCATACAGGTTTACAAGCAGTAGCGAAAATCCCAGTCTACAGGAAATTCTCATCAGAATTTGTGGAGCTTTTACACACTACATTTCAGTCACAGGTGACAAATTTTTGTCAGGTGAATGTATACACTACACACTTTAATATTCAAAAATTAAAGATTTCTGTAACACTTCCAAATACATCATTTACCTCATAAAGATGCAGTCAGTCTTAAAGATGGATTAGATGTATTACTACTGTTTGTGGGGCCTGAGCTAGTCGACCAACTTAGACAGGTTGACAAATAAACAGATATAGTACTACCAACAAAATCCCAATGCAGTAAATTTAGTGTACATGTGAGTCTCTAAATTAATCTCAGAAAGATGAAATGCATTTTTTTAGTATTGTAGCATCGGGGTGGAAAAAGAAGCAGCATTGGAGACAGGAAATTTGAAAGCAATGAGTGAAGTAAGAAGTATGACAAGAAATTAGAGAAATTCTCCTGGATTTTGTTTGTTTACTTCAAAGTATTTCTCCTTAATCTTCTCATGCGTGTAGAGTGCAACACACCTTTTTTTTCTTATTATTAGGCCACAAACACAACTTCAATCTGCTGTTATTACCCACTTATCCAGCAGATGGCAGGCTAGCTACAGTCACACACAGTATGTGGAACTGTAGAATCGGACAGGCGGCATAATGAGGACATACAGTACAGTATAGCCATACATCTATTGCCTTGACTCGAGCAAACACAAACTCCGAGCAAGCAGCAACAAACGCCTAAGCAACGCCAAAATTGTTTCCAAAGTATTAAAATTCATGCCATTTATAATAGTGATACCAATGAAAGTACAATTATTTCTCTTTTCTCATCTTTTCATTGTCAGTGAGCTATAGCCCAGTGTTAGAAATTTGAACTGTGGTGGTGGAGTGGTTAAAATACTGGCCTATCTATCACATGATCTAGGTTCAAATCCTACAGCTAATCTGCTGTGTTTGCAATCTTCAGCAGAGATCTTACCCCCTTTTTGCTTGAATTATACCTTGTGATATGTCAATCTGAAAATGGGTGTCTGTTAAATGATGCAAATAATCACATTAGCTAAATCATATGAAGAACAATTACATTTACCCCATTTTGCAGACATCCTTATCTACATCAGCTGATGCAGTTTTTCATGGTACAGTTCGAGTACTTGTTCAAGGGCCCAAGTACTGTCACTGAATTTTCAACGTTCTGCACAATGATCCAATAGGCTTCCTCAGCTGCTGCACTGACACTGAGTTACTGTTTTTTAAAGAATTCTCAAGCTGTTTAACCTAAGCATATGTGCAATTACCATAAACAATAATTAACGAAAAATGTTTAATCAAAACACACTTTTTATGAAACAATGATTTATTTATTTATTGGGACAATAAGAAAAGATACACCTGCTGCTTTACGGCAAAAAGGACACACGATTAAAAAGAAATAAATAAAAAGTAAATAATAATAATAATTTTATATATATATATATATTAAAAACTAAAGGGAATGGTTCAATGTCCACACTGCAATTGTGTTTAAAGAACATCTGCAAATATACACATTCAGTATTAACACATACATGACAATATAATACAACAGAACAATGATTAACCCTTATATGGTCTTCGTTTTTTTATTAGACAGGGAGTCCTGCTGGGTTTGGTGGACTCATCGCATTTTGGGGCTTTTAATTCGATGTAATCAAACCTTTTTTTGTTAAAATACTCAGCAGATGTTTACTTAATCCCAAGTGCAAGTAATATAAACAACACATACATTAAATTTGTTCTCTTTACCCTTGTTAAATCACATTAATGAATAGAAATTCCACTCGTTTTTTTGTTTATTTCTATAATTAAAATGTAACAAAATAAAGAAATGTATCATAAAACAGGCATAACTGTAAAATTGTCACGCCCCCTACCAGCGCCGCTCCCGACACACGCAATCTACCACGCTCGTCCTCGCCTGTCTACTAATCACCTGCACCTGTTCACGCTCCGACCTCCCTCCGCTACCATACATATACCACCACTCATTCACATTCACGCCGCTACACAACTAGGTTCCCACCTCGTTCAACTAGCTCCTATAATAAATTATCAAGTGATTGTACCTGTGATCTCTGCCTCGTGTCTCTTGTCCGCTGCCCGCGTTTGTCTCCTGCCTACCGCGCCATTACAAAAATAATCAACAAATGTACCAATGTAAAGTTTTTCCAATTTTTTATTTTTTTTGACTGCCAAGCGTGTACAGTGGTGCATGAAAGTTTGTGAACCCTTTCAAATTTTCTATATTTTTGTATAAATATGACCTAAAACAGCATCAGATTTACACACAAATCCCAAAAGTAGATAAAGTGAACCCAGTTAAACAAATGAGACAAAAATATTATACTCGGTCATTTATTTATTGAGGTACATGATCCAATATTACATATTAGTGAGTGGCAAAAGTATGTGAACCTTTGCTTTCAGTATCTGCTGTGACCTCCCTGTGCAGCAAGACGTCAAGCCATCCTGACCCAAATGCAGCAAAACAGGCCCAAACCATGATACTACCACCACCATGTTTCACAGATGGGATAAGGTTCTTATGCTGGAATGCAGTGTTTTCCTTCTCCAAACATAACCCTTTTCTTTTAAACCAAAAAGTTCTATTTTGGTCTCATCCGTCCACAAAACATTCTTCCAATAACCTTCTGGCTTGTCAACGTGATCTTTAGCAAACTGCAGATGAGCAGCAATGTTCTTTTTGGAGAGTAGTGGCTTCCTGGTTTCAACCCTGCCATGCACACCATTGTTGTTCAGCGTTCTTCTGATGGTGGATTCATGAACATTAACATTAGCCAATGTGAGAGAGGCTTTCAGTTGCTTAGAAGTTACCCTGGGATCGTTTGTGACCTCGCCAACTATTACACACCTTGCTCTTGGAGTGATCTTTGTTGGTCAACCACTCCTGGGGAGGATAACAATGGTCTTGAATTTCCACCATTTGTACACAATCTGTCTGCCTGTGGATTGATGCAGTCAAAACTCTTTAGAGATGGTTTTGCACATGCTTCATAAAAATATGTCCTGTCTGTCACAACAATTTTACTTTGATTACCTCACTTAAAACAACTAAGTTATTATAAGTATTAAGTACAAAGGTAAATATATTTGGATATGTTTCGCAAAAAAAAGTAATAAAATAAATCCATATATATATATATATATATGTTTTCTATCTCTAGTTTAAAGGGGTAATTGAAAGCACAGAGCAGACATGGCAGGCGTTGTGTCATTAACTCAATTAGTGCACATGCTGTTTCCCACTAAGCCCCAATCACTAGTGTACCATCTGAAAGGAGTAAGTGCTCTGAATCCCTGATAAACAAGCCTATTTTCACAGAACCTATGTAATTTTTTCCTACCTGAATACCACCTGTCTCCATCTTCTTCTATGTAAAAAAAAATCTTTTCATTATATGTCAGTGTTGAAAGCCACCCTAAAGCGCTAAGTGATTTTCTGAGAAAGACAAGATGAGCTGTATTGCATGTTGTCATTTTTGTTGTCATTGTGCATTCTGAGAGCAGAGTCAGAGATCAGTTCGCAGGGTGGAGCTGTGGGGGAGCATAAGGACATTTAACCTAATTTTTTTTAAGGAAATTAATCATATCAGCACCCTGATGTGTATTAAACAAATAATGGCAACTGTAAGATGGGATTTTAATGGCCAGCAAGGATGTGCATTCATTTTGTAATACCATCACAGGTAATTACAGACAACGGGTGAATTTGCCCACTTAACCCCTGTACCTCAGAGCACTGGTCTCTTGGGGGCACAGACCTGCACTGAACTGGATAAATATACATCCGTCTCCTTTTACACCTCCTTGTTTCTACATTTTAAAAGTGTCCATTTTATCAATTCCATCTACCATATAGATGCACAATGTAGTTCTACAGACTGTAGTCCATCTGTTTCTCTACATACTAGTAAGGTTTGTGACTGTACATTTATACTCACTGACCAAGACATTCCTGGAGACATCCCTAGGAAACCCTTGCTGTGCTTGGGCAAACATTATCTTGCTAAAAAATGCCACTTGGAAGCCTTGCCATAAGAGGCAACACTTGACTGCAGGATGTTCTCCACATATTACTGATTTGTTAGTGTCCCTTGTATCACTACTAGGGGTGATCAACTGTCATATGCAATGGCTCCCCAGATCATTACACCAGCAGATAGGACAGCGTGACAGCAAATTTCCTCCTACTAAGTGCCTAGAAATGGTCCAGGCAAAAACAGGGGTGCGCAGTGAAGATGTTACCTGTGTCTGGATGATGAACAATGAAACTGTGGCAGCTACTCTTGATTGTCAGTGGATCACATGACCCTCTCTAATGGTGGTCTGCCTGGGCCATCCGGAGCCTGTTCGTTATGTGTGCATGCCTACACAGAACCACTGCTCCCAACACCTCCTAACAGCTAGGTCAGAATGGCGTAGATGATGGGCAGTCCATCAAAAGGTTTATCCTGTTCTCAGTCCAATGATGCATCCCCTGTAAACCTGGGCTAAATGTCTTTGAGTGTGTTGTAGAGGCATATCTAGCAGTCAATAATCTCCCTCCAAGAGGTATACTACCCAAAAGTATCATCTGATAGCCCTTTTATAGACAGTGGGGAAGTGCTTTTATGCTCTCATGTGGCAAGACAAAGTGTCTGACCACACCAGTAATCATATCTGCCTGCAACGTAACTGCATGCCAAGTTTTCAATCCGACATTTCTGTCTGGGTGCTTTATTTTTTGTCAGTGAGTTTATAAGGTGATACAAAGCTGGTAGATATATTCTGTAATGTGACTATAAATTGTACACTGTGTTCAAAGATCATGTCGAACTCTTATCAGCGCAATACAGGGGATCATATGAGAGTTGCTACCATGCTAAGAATCCATCCCCACACAATTTTTGATTAATAGTCTTGTGTGTTGATGGACAGTCTAGATAGGAGATATACAAATGTGCAAAAACTTACAGGATATATAAATGCTGGTCATCACCTGTATACATTTATTAAACTCATTAAGATTTCTCTCTTTCTGTAGCTAGACACCTGTTTGCCTTCTGCAAATATGACTAACCCATCTTCTCCTCTCGCAGCCAACATCAAACTGTAACAGTATTCAGACTATTGATTTCATTTAGAGAAATGAATAAGCCAGAGGATATGGAAAAGATGGGCTCTTTATGGATGCCTGCAACGATTTCATTAGGTTTTGCTGAGGTATCTTTATTAATACGGGACCTTTGCTTTTCCTTTTGCCTCCTTCTTTCCTTAATCAGGGGATATTGATTTTGTGCATGAGATGTTTCAATCTTATGAAACAGACATGAGTGACTGCTCCTTGTCACAGTCCAGTAGTTCAGCAGAGAATGCAAACCAGAGAAGGGGCTGATGGGGAAAGAGAAATGGGTAATGGCAGTATAAGAAAAAAAATCCAAAACAGACAGACAATAGACAGCAAGACTGAGAGGAAAATAACAGGCTGACACGGAACAGTCTGTCCACAGCAAGTTATATCACATATAGCAAG
This sequence comes from Ancistrus triradiatus, assembly GCA_025084515.1. Lineage (NCBI taxonomy): Eukaryota > Metazoa > Chordata > Actinopteri > Siluriformes > Loricariidae > Ancistrus > Ancistrus triradiatus. The sequence goes on along the minus strand of JAJAGP010000029.1, from coordinate 114,156 downwards.
CAGTTCAGGGTAGTGTATGTGTGTTTGTTTATGTGCGTGTGTATGTGTGTGTGGCAGTGGCACAGTGGTTAATGTTGTGATCTTACAGCTTCAGAGACCATGGTTTGCAACCTGGCCTGGCTGCTACCTGTGTGAAGTTGTTCTCCCTGTGTCTGTATGAGACTCCTCTGGGTACTCTGGCATCTCCAGTGCATCCCAATGTGTGTTTATGTGCCCTCAATGGACTGGTACCCTGTCTATGGTTGGTATCTGCCAATAGTATTGCTACACATAGCAAATATGTTTATTAAACTACATTTCCCAGTAGTGAGGAGATAGTGTTGCAGTACTTGTGGATCAAGATCAAGCGTTGGCTGTGCCTAAGGACATCAAGTCAAGTCAAGTGAGATTTATTTATATAACACTTTTTACAATGGAGCATTGTATCAATACAGCTATACAATTTTTAATTATCTTCTAATATCTAGGGCCAATCTCAAACGGAGCAAGCCTAGGGCAAGGAAAAACTCCCTAAACGTTATAAGGAAGAAACCTTGGGAGAACCAAGACTGAAAAAGTTACCCATCCTCCTTAAGTGGCTTAGATGATAAATGTAGGAATGAATCTAATTTATCTAGTCAAATAAGTCTATACTAACAGTAAAAAATGACATACAAATATGCATATCTGCATTATTTAGTCCGATACACAGAGTCACTTTAGGATCCAGCCAACCAGAGGAGGGAGAGAGTTACTGCCCTCTGGCATGGCCCGGGCATGATGGGGCTGAATGGGGCTGATGATGGAAACAACTTGAGATTAATATCTTAGAATGTGGAACAGGAACTGGTACCGGAACACAAACTCGTAGAGAAAAGAGAAAATATAGTTAGATATTGATTAAGAGCATGGAGTCTGCTCTGATGCCATGTGTAACATGAGACTCCGGCAGCATTAGCTATAGCAGCATAGCTAGAAAGAGGGAAACCAGAAGGTAACACAGCCAAGAGGGATCACATGAGACATCAGCAACCCACCTCCAAAGCATCCAACAAGCCTGAGTGTTCACACTTTGAAGGCTAGAAGACAGCAACTCAAAATCCCAGATAACCTCAAACCTCTTTGAATATGAACCCTCAGCTCTGCCCTTACTTTAAGGCACGGATACACAAGTCAAGATCAAGAGGATCGAAGCCCAGCCCAGCCGGACTGCCCACCAGACACTCCCCGGCAAAGGTCAAGGTCTGACAACGCAGGCAAGCCAGACATGACCCCAGACTCCAGCTCCAGTAACCTGAGCCATGCATCCCAGTCTAAGTCTACATGTGGTCTAAGAGAACAAAATGGTAATGAGTAATGGGCTGTATATAATTAGTGATACTCCACTTATGAACTTATTTGTCCTTGAGTAGGATTATTGATATAGCATGGAACATGTAACTTAGATGGCTAAATTTTTTAAGTAGCTTATCCAATACTGCCTACTGGATTGGATAACTATGCTCAACTGTTACACTTGTTACCTGTGAAACTAAGACCAATCAACAAACAGAATTTTTCACAGAAAAGCTGTAAATCTTAAGTAGAGAAAGACACACTCATACAAACTGAATAAATGCTGATGCATCAGCATCTAAAGCTCATTAGAGGTTTCTAGCAGTGACTGATCAGAAAAGAGGCTCTGAAAAGAGAGCAGGATCAAAGCAAGTAATAAAAACGAGCGGGTGAACAGCAGTAGCATAATAGGCATAGTGTAAAGGCAGACACTCAGCCCACAATAGGGAACTAAGCAGATTGTGTTAACTTGTGGTTCAAGTGAATGTGGGAGAGAGAGATTTGGTGTTGTGGTGCCACTGGTGATGATTTTAGTTATGCTTAGAGAACAGAAACTGTTAATACATTCCCTATATTCTTCAAACAGCTTTGAATTACAAAACAGCTCCACTTAAAAGTTTATATTTTTTAAGCTTAAACGCATATCTATTTTTCTGAAATTAACAGGATTATAGATGCAACATAGAACAAAAAGTGGCAAAATTACAGTTATCTAGGCAAAAAACAAACATCTGTGCAACATGCACATTAGAGCAACATTAAACTTTGTTATTAGTAATACTGTTTGAGCCAATTCACCATGCAAAGATGGAGCTCAACTTAGAACTAGTGTTGTAGTACTCGAGTCCGGTCTCAGTCTCGTGTTGGTCTCAAACCCAGTTGGACTCGGTCTTGTCTTGGTCTTGGGATAAGGTGGAAAATGTTGTCGAGAGCAGCTGAGTCCAATGCCTCTGTCTGAGGTAACGTTAATTATAAACGGAACCTTATTTCTAAGGTTATTGAATATTAACAATACATTCAAACAGAATAAATCAATCTGAGTGCAGAGACATGGCTCAATAAAATTTGCACTCAGATTGGCTAACAGGGGAAAAAAGTTACTGCTCTTCTTGGTCAGTATCCAATCAATGAACAGATTTTAATTTGAATCATCTGATGTTACGACTTCAAGTGTGCATTTTCTTTCGCTCACTTTACCATGTCTGTAAAATCTAATTTAATAAAAATGGAATGGAAGCTGTTGACTATTTTCATTTGACTTCACAGTATGTAGTGACTTTTGATTAAGTTTGACAGAAGGACTGAATCATCACCATCATTTGCTTCCAAAAGTTGCATTGTTAATTTGACTGAGTGTTTATATAATGATAATTAATAATCATTAATTATAGGCTCTACATATTTTTACAAAATCTTTGGTCAAACATTATATTATATTATATTATATTATATTATATTATATTATATTATGTATAATGAATTTAAAGTTAATTACAAACTCATTTTATTGTTGTATGATGAGAAAAACCTTAATCTGGTCACAGTCTTGCCGGTCTTGGTCTTGACTCGGACTTGACTACTAAAAGCCTTGATCTTCTATGTTTGTTATAAAGACAAATCAAGTACAGAGCTGAGAGTAAATGTAAAAACGAAAAAAAAGACCATGGAATTGGCTTGGTTACCTATATCGATATATTTGTTATAGTGAAAGAAACAAAATGCTAATCAAAACTCAGTGCACACTTTGCATGTTCCAGGCATACCGGAACATCCTGATCATCCTTCATATACGATAAATAAAGAAAAAAAGGTGGGCAGAAAAATGAAATTCAATAGGGCATGTTTTTGAGACAAACTACTTAGCAAAAATACCAGTAAAAACACCAAAGAAGCAGCAATTTTCAAATCTGTATGTGCAGCACATTGCCCTATTGATTAATCACATGGACAGATGGGCAGCAATTGCAGCAATTTGAGCATTAGGGCAGAGACAGCACCAGTGGCTGCTTTCATTAAAATCCGCATGCTTTAGGGCAAGTAAGGAAGGCTAATATTGAGAGAGGGTGTGGAAAAGGGTGCAAGAAATTAAGGGAGAGGAGCAGAAAACAGAAAGAGAGGAAATAAAGAATAAGAATAAAAAGAGACATGGAGCAAGTGGGTGCAACAAAGTCCAGGCTGGAGGGTCCTCTTGAGGCACTTTGTGTTCTCCTCACTAACTGCCAGCTACTAATTACCCAATTATCATCTCTGTTCCATTTACTTTACCATTTCACCTCCGTTTCTAAGGGTGTTAATGGTTTAAAGCACAGGACAACAGAGATGGAGACAGGAAAAGAGGTGAGTCAAGTAAAATTTGCATTTTGAGAAGACAGAACTGGTAAGTGGACCAGTAATTTGTGGGAGTAAAATGGATGAGGTTACAGGGAATCTGGAAAGGGAGGGACTAGAAAAGCGGTCAGGGTTGGACAAATGTACAGCAATGCAAACATGGACAATAGTGAATAAATGTACATCTATAAACATGAACTAAATGGTCTAACTGAAAAACATGTCATACATTACTGAGCATTTCAAAATACAAATACATTTTATAATGGAGGAGAGTAGTGCCACATCAGCTGACAAAAGTTATTTTAGTGTTTCTGTGGATGATAGTTAATGCTAGGTATAATTAATATTCAATTATAACATAATTTACTTTTAATCACTTTCTTATCCATTAAATCATGGACAGGGTCCCGGAAGATCCGATGCAATACAATCCATTCATTGTCATACCCGCTTAATCCAGTTCAGGGTTGTAGGGGATCAAGGGCATAATTGGCAGCACCAAGCCCAGACATAGCATCAGTCCATCAGACCTGGGCCTCCCTAAAATATAATGGTACATCAAAGTTAATTCTGTGTGTGTAAAAAGTAGTTGTTTGGACCAAAAATAAGTCGGACATTTTCAAAATGAATAATCAACTATTTTTGCTATTAGGAATATAAAAGGGAGATAAAAACAAACAATTAAATGAAAAATTATTAAACATAGACTTTTAAAAAAGGCTTGAACTCATGATTAAATCGGTGTTTAACCCAGAAAAAAAAATCAGAACACTCATGGCTCAGTGGTTAAGGCACTATGTTCTGAGTCTAAGTTCTCCAAGATCTGTTAAGCCCTTGAGCAAAGTCCTTGACCTTTAACTGCTCAGCTCAAATGTAAGTTGCATTGGATAAGGGTGACTGTGAAATGCTGTAAATCTGTTTCCTCCTCAAATGCATATTTCCATTCCAAAGTGCCCAAAACTCCTTCATCTGCCTGGATTTTTGATAAACCTGTGACAACTGGGTCAGTGGATCTCTGAAACATGTGGGTGCTCTGGAACTGTGTTGGTGCAGCAGTTAAGCTGCTGGACAGTGGATCAGAAGGTCCAGGATTAAAAGCCGCTACTGTTGGGTCCCACAATTAACCCACAATTGCTTGGATTGTAAGACTGTATCAGTTTTAAGTTTCTTTGGATAATAGTTTCTGCCAAATGATTGTAAATTTAAATCATGAACTGGCTCCAGGATATTGGGCAATGTCAAGGTAGTATGTCAAATTAATACACTACCAATGGACCAATAATATTATGACATATTATTTCTTAAATACAATGCAGATTGGGACAGAAGCAGTGAATTGCTTGCATGTGCTTGTAAACCCATGGAAACAAGCCTGTTGATACCAGGGATGCACACTCGCTTGTCTGAAAGGTCACCAAACTTAAAATCAAAATGACTGGTCTTGATGTAACCTTGTGTGTTTCACTGATGCTTATAGTGACTAAATATAGTGATAAACATTTGAGACAGAATCTCCATCTACAGGCACCATAATGTAACTGCAGTCATTTAAGGTGGACCGAAAAATGTGAACAAGAAGCCAATTTCAGCCTCGTAGAAGACTATGATCTTGTTACTTTTAACTTATGATGGATTTGTCCGAACATATCACCTTCGTAAATCAGGGAGCACCTGTATAATACAACTCCAATAATGCATATCATGCAGTATAGAGTGTGGATCTTATGGGGGTCTGGAACGGATTCATTGAATTTACATTATTCCTCATGAGAACAATTTGTTCTGTACTCTGGAACAAATTAATGATGAGAAGCGAGGTACCACTATATTTAAAAGGTAAGACAGAAACATTAAGCAGTCTAGTGAATCCTGTGAAACAAAGATTGAACTCTTTGGTTGCAGCAAACAAAGGTATGTTTGGAGAATAAAGAAGAAGAATTTCACGAAAGATGACCTTGCAATCTTTGGTGTTGTGTGGCAGCCAACAGCACTTTGTACTGATCAGTGAAAGCTGCAGAAGATGTGAGATCATAATGATTGCAACAGCAAATTATAAGATGAAACAAAAAACTGTGCAGGGAGTGGGAAGAATAGATAATGCTAAATAACAACAGCAAATAAACAGCACTGGTGCAGAAAACTGTGTGGAAGTATTAATATGTGAGCCTTAAATTTCCTTCTCTAATGTGTTTTGTGTCTGTGCATCAATATGTGTCACTTATGTGGCTGCTTCGGCTTTTAAAGGCTTTATTTCAGACTGTCTGTAATTCCACAGCTTTGTTAAGATGCTGAAGAAGAATCTGTTCTTTTCACTTGGTGGATTTGCACATACTGTACTGTTTGTAATGTTTCTCAGGCTTCCTTGGGGGATTCAGATGAAATATGCCTAGCACTGTCCAAAATCAGGCACTGCCAAATACATCTAACAAAGAAAGGAATTATTAAAACACCCTGGCACCACTTGTATTATCTGTGCTGGATGGCCCAAATTCAAAAGAGGTATGATCTAAACCATTACATAGTCACATGTGCATGCTGAACTACAATGCTGCACTTATGCTGAAATACATGTTTGGACAATATTATTCTAAGTGTACCTCTAATATTAATAGTGATATGTGCCATTGTCTCATTCAGGTGATTCTTGTGATGACAAGGGCCTTGGACTGCAGGATGAAGAAAGTAGCATGCTTTAGCACATCACATCACATCTTTCCCTCTCAAGACTGGAGTACTTTCTCATCTATAGAACAGCAACAGGCAAACTGCTGCTTAGCACTGAGCTATTAGAGCAGCATTTACTCACATCATATAAAAGCCTTTTGTGGCACAGTCTCAGCCTCCTATTGCTATTAATTAAATTCTCCACATGTAGCACTCTCAAACATCTTGAACTGAAAAACTGAAACACTGTAATTTTTTTTATGTGAAGCCACAGAGATACATTTTTTTGTGAAATAATGCAAGAACAAGTCCAGTTACTGTTCCTTGGAGCATGGAAATGAAACATATCAGAGCATGTAGCAGTTAAATAGCAACTATTTAAACACTGACAAATAAAGGGGACAGAAACAGAGGGAATCACATTTTATTCTAGTTAAATTGTATTTGTTATGGTTGTGTTGTACAAGTGCTCCCTGATGTACGATGGGGTTACATTCCCCCAAATCCGTCATAAGTTATCATGAACCAGTATCATGAACTGTATCTCTGACTTTAATATAACCCCTACTGTATATCTCATAGTGGAGCCTAGCTTAAATATTGCTTCAAACACTTACAGTAACCTTCAGTTGGGCAAAATCATTAACACAAAGCATATTTATAATAAAGTGGCAAAAATTTAATGTCATTTATTTAATGAAGTATTGAAAGTGAAAAACAAAAACAAAATACTTAGTCCACTGGCAAACTCAGGGTGCTGCTGCTCAGCTGGCTGCTGCCTGGATAGACAGCATATGCAGGTGCACCCTACCTTTTGTGGTTGTGGGCAACCCGAACTACATTGCCCACAATCCCCTGCGGAATCAAGATGGCCGCAAATCCTACCGATCTTTGTTTTTTGACTCTTTGTTTTGTGTGCACTGGAACTGTTTGTATGTTGTTGTTTCTCCAGGACTATAGGGGGCGCAGGTTTGCACAGTTCACTATGTTGAGCCAATTAGTAAATAGGAGAAATGTAGAGCAAATACAGGTAGTCCTCGACTTACGATGCAGATCCGTTCCTAGGTGGCGTCGTAAACCAATTTTCGGTGTAAGTCGGAACACACGTACATACTATTACGGTTCGGCATCCTACACGATGGCGAATCGTGAAAATGAAAGAAAATGATTATAGGACCCAATAGCATTTAGCTCCAGATGGTAGTGATGAACTGAAATGAATAGAATAAATAAAACAACGCACACACACGCACACACACGCACACGACTAACTGAAGGAATCTCTGTTTTAAACTGTCAGAGATCAGCGCTAGAGGAGCGCGCACGTTTACGCACACACACACACACACACACACACACACACACACACACACACACTGACACTGGAGCTGACACAGGAGGCCGAAAGCGCTCAGCATGAGATTTGGATAAGGATAACAGACACGATCAGAAAGAACGAGGTGGAAAGTGATGGAAGGGTGGTGTGGTGCGCAGGTGCACGAGTGAGCCGTGGGAGAAAGTGCGCGAAGGTGGGCGTGGTACGAGAGCGAACGTGACAGTAATTATCAAAAAACAGCTGCATAACCTTTTATTCTTCCGCCGCGCACACCAAACACGGAGTTCGCGTTATGAAGTTTACGACGCAAAACCACTTAAAGTCGAAAAAAGGCTTTATACAGTAAATGGGAGATGTGTCGTAACTACGAAACGTCGTAACTCGAGACCGTCGTAACCCGAGGACTACCTGTATTGTTTTTCTCATGAGGCAAGCAAAGCATGGGCCATTTCTCAATATGCGTACTTCTCTGTACTTGTGTTCTCTTGTACTTGTGAAACGTCATCAGTGGCAGTCCAAGTACTGTTCCATTTCCAAGTTCGCATCTAACCAAGTACGCTCCAAATCCCCGCATGTGTTCTCGATCCGCCCATATTACCGAGGATGCATCGAAGCAGACTTGTGCAGACTTGAACAGCGAAATATCCCACAATGCATTGCCATCTCGGTAATGCCGGATGAGAGGACTCCCAACTGGATCTATAATTTCTAAAGTAATACTGTTATTGTGTCACAAAATGAAGTTATAATAGTTTTTTAGGCGAGAATGTAGTTGTTTAAAATTCAACTATGCGGTCAGTTTATCAAGATAAAGCTTACATTAAAATATGCTCAGACGATTTCGGAGACGTGACGGGAAGCTATTAATGTATTTATTATGCATTATATGTGTTATATGTTCAGCCTGTATTCTAAATATGAACTGTCTGATATAAATTGAAGTTCATAATTAAATTCCCTTCTAAAGTCAGACTTGTTTGGTGCTCGCTTATGTTTGGTAAGGTTTCTATTTTATGCTTAAATGAGATCGGTCCGTTGTTACACGTAGATTAAACTGTTCAGTGGAAAGTAAAATAACTGAGCACTTCTTCCACCACTGACAGGCTTTATACGACATGTTTTAGGTTTTTATCTATGTGTAAAAAGTAAACCGTGTTGTCTCCATAGCCAAGTACGCTGCTGTTCCAATTGTAGAATAACCGAACTGCGTTCTCCCATCCTCGGGAGTATGTACTCGCAAGTCGAACTTCCTAGTCCAGACTGAGGAAATACGCAAGTCCGTACTTTGCGTACCTGGTATTGAGAAATGGCCATGGTGTCTCTGCCAATCCAAAGCCATCCGCTCTTTTCTGTCAGTTAGAGTGGCAATATGAGTAAGTTTCAAAGTTGTGTGTGATTGTTAGATATTGTGCATGAGATTGTTGAAGTGAGTTTGAGCCATTGTGGTGAGCTGTATGTCAGTATGGTAGAGACCAATCTGGGTTCATGTGATGTGACTGCTGGGTTGAAATAGACTCTTTAATGCACCTTGTGCATGAAAGGATATGTATATTTGATTGAAGTGGACATTATTGTTTGTGTGCTGAGTGTTGTTCTGTATTTTGTATTGTTTCAGTTTCACACTTTTTGCATTAAATCCTGTCCAAATACAACATGAGAGTTTAGCTGACTGTGAATCTCAATATAGGACACGGGGTCACATTGGCTCTTTCTTGTTTAACGTTGATTGCTAACCGCGTGCAGCTGGGATATTGGCTATATATGCTCCATGTTTTCCCAGTTGCAGCACGGCAGCATTGTCTCGGCTACGGTTGAATGTTAGTGTGCACTTTGTTTTTTTTTTCCCCCCTCTACACCAAGTCTGGTTTACCCTGGTTTTGGATGTCCACTGGATTATCTTTTGTTGCGGTCCCTCCCTCTGGATTATCGTTTGTTGCGGTTTCACTCGCCGGACTGCCTTTGGTTTGGCCTGTCTGGCCCTGGACTTCATAGTTTGCAGCCTCATCCACCCTGCCCGGTATGTGGCTGCATCCGCCTTGTTTTTCTGTTTCCGCAGCTGCATTCACATTTAATTTTGGTAGCGGTTTTGTCCACATCAGGTTGGTAGCCCTTCTTGTTTTGTTATGTATCCTAGCCAGGCCATGCTTTGTATTTTGCCTTGCCTTGCCATGCCACGCCTGGTAGCAATACCGGCCTTTTGTCATGAACGTAGCCTTGCCTAGTTGCCATGCCTAGTCTTGTTGTTCAGTCTAGCTGTGCCGTGGGTTGCTGTTAGTCTTCAGAGTCCTGTTATTATTTCTCTGTAGCTTCATGCTAACCCCCCATAGCTGCACACCAGCTATTTAGCTTCACGCCTACCCTCTGTAGCTTCATGCTAGGCCTCCATATCTTCATGTCAGGCCTCCATAGCTTCAAGCTAGCTTGTTAGCTTCATGCTAACCTTCTGTAGTTTCATGATAACCCTCTGTAGCTTCATGCTAGGTCTCCGTAGCTTCACTCCAGGCCTCCATAGCTTCATACTAGCTCGTTAGCTTTCAGGCTAAGTCTCCATAGCTTCACACTAGCTTTATGTTAACTCCCGTGGCCTTCATGTTAGCTCTGGCGGCCTTCACGTTCGCTTCCGTGGCCGGCATTAGCTTTTCCCTCAGCCCCTCGGTATTTCGTTTCGCTGTGTTCCCCTGGGTTCAGTATTTCCCTCCTTGTTTGTAGTAGTTCTGGTGTTATTTCGTTATTGTTATTTTTATTATTATATTCTGTTGTTTTGTAATTATCATTACTGTTATGTTGTTGTTGCTATTAGTTGTAGTTAATTCATCACCATTACGCTGAGAGAACGCTGAGAGAACGCTGAGCACTGACGCGAGGATTGCGAGGATCTGGCAACCCAGACTCATTCTCCCCGATTGCACACAGGACGCACAACGTTTCGTAGCTGTTAGCAGCTTATTACCTTTGAACTATTTTAATTCCCGATCGCATCTGTATCATATATAATCGTATATATAGCAGGTTTTTACAACATCTTAATCATTTTATTCTCGTACTGGTGGATTATATATTTTTTGCCGCTAATCATTATTTAGTAACTTCACAGGTATACCGGCTTGTGTTTGCAGTAATTAGCCATTAGCTAATTACCAGAGTTGCGTCTTCTTTTGCAGTAGTGTGTGTTTTTATAACTTTTTTACAGTCTTTTCCCACTTTCTTTCTGAGACTTAGTTTTTTGTGACGTTTTGTATTGACTTAACTTGTATTAACGCTTTAATCGAGCATTGGCATTGGACCATCATCGCTTCAGCTGAACCATATCTTTCACCGGCCCCCCAACACCACCCAAAGCCTAAGTAAACTTTAATTCATTAATTGTACTAACATGGCTTCTGCTGTGCTTGTTCCCTGTGCCGAGTGTGGCATGTTTAGCTATTCTTCCTCTGTCATTAGTTTAAATTTTACTTGTGATAGGTGTAGGCTTGTAGCCAGTCTGACGGAGAAGATTGTAGTTTTAGAGGCGTGCATCCAGACATTAGAGAAGGCTAGCTCAGCTCCTAGCTAAGCAGATCTGGATGCCAAAGGTGAAGTTAGAGCCCCCATCTCGGCAGAGCCCTCGCAGCAGGACAAGTGGGTGACGGTTCAGCGATGTAGTCATAAGGCTAGTCCACAAGAGCACCACTCTTTACCTGTTCACGAGTCCAACAGGTTTGCCCTCCTCAGTGATGCACCCACTGAGCAGCCTGTTGAAAGAGCTCTGGTCATAGGTGACTCTATTTTACGACACGTGAAAGTAGCTACCCCTTTAGGGACACCAGCAGCTAGAGTTACATGTATCCACGGAGCTAGAGTGCCGGACATTGTAACGATTCTTAGTGAACTCGAGAGCCGTAGATTCTCTACGATAGTTATTCGTGTAGGGGCTAATGATATACGCCTTCGTCAGTCAGAGGTTACTAAGGCTAATTTTGTAGAGGTGGTTAGAGTGGTGAAGGCGATGTCCGATGCAGTAGTGTGCTCTGGCCCCATCCCAATGCGGCGAGGTGACCAAGCCTACAGCAGGTTATGGTCGCTGAACTGCTGGCTGTCCAAGTGGTGCTCTGAAAACAACGTGGGCTTTATAGACAACTGGACAGCCTTTGAGGGTAAGCCTGGCCTTTTAGGATGGGACGGTGTCCATCCCACTCGGAAGGGTGCCGCTCTCATCTCCTGCAACATTGCCCATAGTCTTATGGCCCGATTGGTTAGGGGCTGACTATCCAGAGCAGGGGTCAGGCAGCAGACAAACCGGCTTAACCAACTGTCTGCTGGTAGCCATATACCGTCACCCAGAACCCACATTATTGAAACTGTGTCTGTTACCCGCATCTGCCCTAAACGTAAACGCTCTCAAAAGGTCTGTTTTAATAACCTCATTAGTATAAAGAGATAGCTTCCCAGATAGCACAAATAGCTCCCAAAGAAATAACAACATTAGACTAAAGCTAGGATTACTTAACGTTAGATCACTTACAAACAAAGCAGTGATTTTAAATGAAATAATCACTGATAAACGTTTACATGCTCTCTGTCTCACTGAGACTTGGATTAGACCTGATGAATATTTAGCCTTAAATGAAGCCTCACCTCCTGGATGCAGTCATGCTAATCGCCCTCGTCCTAATGGTCGGGGGAGGCATAGCCACAATTTTTGACAAAGAGCTAGGTGTTACAACTAAATCCCATTACAGGGCTAATGAAATACTGATTCTTAATGTGACTGATCCATCATTATGGAAGTCAAAACCACATTTTTTTTCAGCTTATCACTATTTACCGTCCTCCTGGTCCCTATTCAGAATCTTTTTAGGAATTTGCTAAATTTCTTTCTTGCTTAATACTGTCAACAGATAAGGCTTTAATTGTAAGTGAGTTCAATATTCACTTTGACAATGAACAGGATCCACTTAGAATTGCTTTCGAATCCATCTTAGAATCCATGGGTATCACTCAGAATGTGATGGGACCAACCCACCGCTGTAATCATACTTTAGATCTAATATTAACATTTGGTATCAATATAGATAACCTTGATGTTTTCCTGCAAAGTGATTCGATTTCAGATCACTATCTTTTAGTATTTGAGCTATCTGTAATAAATAAAATCCTTCTGCCTCGTTATCACACCAAGCGCACTATCACATCTGCTACTCCAGCTGCGTTTATTAAAAACCTACCAGACTTGAAATTTAATACACCTAAGGAGAGAAATCACCTTGAGTGTGCAAATGACCAATTAGAATGTGTGCTTCGCTCAACCCTGGACACGATTGCTCCTGCTAGGGTGAAACGCATTAGGGAAAAAAGGCTAGCACCATAGTATAATGACCACACCCGTACCTTAAAGCAAATAACACGGCATCTAGAGCGCAAGTGGAGACATAGTAAATTGGAGGTTGCTTGGAGGGACAGCATGGTAGAGTATAAGCATGCCCTTATTAAAGCTAAGGCTGCATACTTCTCCTCAATCATAGAGAAAAATAAGAATAATCGAAGATTTCTCTTTAATACAGTCTCCAAATTAACAAAAAACCCCACAGACTCTCCCATGCTGTGTAATTTTAACAGTAATGATTTCATGACTTTCTTTAATGATAAGATATTAGACATAAAACTCAATGCTCATCACATCACCAAACTATTCAGCCACCTTCCAGATGCAGAACTAGTGAAGACATCTGTTTAATGAGCTGTAAATCAAGATTAGAATCTTTTACCCCAATTACTAATACTGAACTATCTGCACTGATCAGCTCATCTAAGTCATCAACATGTTTATTAGATCCAATTCCTACACGTTTACTCAAACAAGTAATACGTAGTATTATAGAGCCAGTGTTAGTTATTTTAAATTCATCCCTTCCTTTGGTTAGTGCCCAATCCTTTAAGTCTGCCGTTATCAAACCACTGATTAAAAAAGCTAATTTTGACCCTTGTGTGATATCTAATTATAGACCAATTTCAAATCTACTGTTTCTGTCCAAAATCTTAGAAAAAGCCGTCTATCAGCAGCTCTGCAGTTACCTCCAAAGGAATGATATTCATGAAACATTTCAGTGTGGCTTCAGGCCCCATCATAGTACTGAAACAGCATTAATTAGGGTACAAAATGACTTGTTAATGTCCTCACATAAGGGATGTGTTTCTTTTCTTGTTCTGTTAGATGTAAGTGCAGCATTTGACACTATAGATCATGATGTTTACTAAACAGACTAGAAAATACTGTAGGTATTAAGGGATCAGCACTTTCTTGGTTTAAATCCTACTTAACTGACCGGTACCAATTTGTTCATATAAATACTCTAAAGTCTAAGCCCTCAAAAGTGAAGTATGGCATGCCTTAGGGGTCAGTGCTTGGCCCGCTTTTATTCTCTCTGTACATGCTGCCACTAGGCTCAGTTATTCGTAAACATGGCATTAGTTTCCACTGCTATGCAGATGATACACAGTTGTACATATCAGCTAAACCTAATGACAGCCTTACAATCAACAAAATTGAGGACTGTGTAAAGGAAATAAAAGATTGGATGTTATTTAATTTTCTCTTACTTAACTCAGATAAAACTGAGGTTCTATTAGTGGGACCCAAGGCTGTGAGAGACAGGTTGGCTACATCTATCCTAAATCTAGATGGCTGCCCAGTATTGCCCAGTCCATCTGTAAAAAACTTAGGTGTCACATTTGATTCAGATCTGTCCTTTGATGCACACATTAGCAGCATCCCTCGAATTGCTTTCTTTCAATTACGTAATATCGCTAAACTTAGAAATATCCTCTCTTTTAATGATGCAGAAAAACTTGTATTTATAACCTCAAGGTTGGATTACTGTAACGCCTTACTTACTGGATGCTCTAGTAAATCTATAAATAAACTTCAGTTAGTTCAGAACGCAGCTGCCCGAGTGCTAACTCTAACTAGAAAATTTGATCATATCACTCCTGTTCTATCATCACTGCACTGGTTACCAGTCAAATTCCGCATTGATTACAAAATACTTCTTATAACTTATAAAGCTCTACATGGCCTGGCACCACATTATCTGAGTGAACTCTTAGAGTATTACAATCCAACTCGTCTACTTCAGTCGCAGGATGCAGAACTTCTTTTAGTTCCTAAAATTAAAAAAGTCACAGCCGGGAGAAAAGCTCTCTCATACATGGCCCCCCAACTATGGAATAAACTTCCCACTTTCGTTCGAGACTCAGACACTCTCCAAAGTTTTAAGTCTAGGCTAAAGACATACTTATTTACACAGGTTTTTGACTAGATTTAGACCGGGATGCATGGCTTGGGTCACTGGGGCCGGAGTCTGCAGTCATGTCTGGCCTGCCTGCAGTCATGTCTGGCCTGCCTGCCTTGTCCGTTAGCCGGGAGTGTCGAGTGGGCGGTCTGGCTGAACTGGGCTTCGGTCCTCGTGATCTTGACTCGTGCATCCTTGCCTTAGACTAAGGGCAGAGCTGGGGGTTCATAGTCAAAGAGTCTTACGGTGATCAGAGACGTTGGGGTGCAGTCTTTGCCTCCCGTGGGGTGCCAATGTCTCCTGTGATTACTCTTGGCCTGTGTTTCCTACCGTTCTCCTCTTTCTAGCTATGGAGATGCTTGCTACTGCTGCCGGGTCGCAATGCTAACATGGCATCAGTTGATTGACATGGCAATCAGTGATTGTTAATAGACACTGTGCTCTTAATTATAACTAATTCATGTTCCTGTTTTCCTCTCCGAGCTGTGTTCCGCATTCCAGCCCACACATTAATGTTCAATCCGCTGCAGCTCCAGTCAAGCTGCTTCTGTCATCAGCTCCAGCCCCACCATACCCGGGCCACTTAATGCCGATGTGCATACTTCACATTTTATTCGCACTTTGACTCCATGACTTTAGTTTCGCTCTTAGATTTATCATCTACGCCGCCCAAGGAGGTTGGGTCCCTTTTTGAGTCTTGGTCCTCCCAAGGTTTCTTCCTATAACACTCAGGGAGTTTTTCCTTGCCTCTGTCGCCCTAGGCTTGCTCAATTTGGAATTGGACGAAGTTATTAGGAGATAATCTAAACTTGTAAAGTTGCTTTGAGACAATGCTCCATTGTAAAAAGTGCTATATAAATACATCTGACTTGACTTGACTTGACTTAATTCCTTGATTTCATTCCTAGTATTGGTGTCCTTGGTCCTGGTTTTGTTTGTTGTTTTGTTGTTAACAAATTGTTTTATTTTTTACTGGAACCTGCATCTCATCTGCCCTTGCTATATCGCATGGGAAGTAATCATATATGGTCATTATACCTTTGCTAAAATAATGGTGCAGTGGTACCTCCGTTCTCAAACATCTCGGAACTCGTCAAATTAGTTTCTCAATGCATATTGAGTAGAAAAATTTGTCTCAGCTCTCTTTCTTTTGCGCACTTGCTTAATCTTGTATGAGTCAAACCACATGACTTGATACAGCCGACAATCGATTCATAATTCATGACTCATGATTCACAATTCAGTACAAAGTGATTCAGGTTCACAATAGCCTTGCTCAGAGAAGATACTCCGCCTTGCTCTTGGAGTGATCTCTGTTGGTCGACCACTCCTGGGGAGGGTAACAATGGTCTTGAATTTCCTCCATTTGTACACAATCTGTCTGGCTGTGAATCGGTGGAGTACAAACTCTTTAGAGATGGTTTTGTAACCTTTTCCAGCCTGATAAGCATCAACAACTCTTTTCTGAGGTCCATGATCTTTTTTGTTCGTGCCATGATACACTTCCACAAACACGTGTTGTGAAGAGCAGACTTTGATAGATCTTTAACTAAAACAGGGTGCCCACTCATACCTGATTGTCTTCCCATTGATTGAAAACACCTGACTCGAATTTTACCTTCAAATTAACTGCTAATCCTAGAGGTTCACATACTTTTGCCACTCACTAATATGTAATATTGGATCATTTTCCTCAATAAATAAATGACCAAGTATAATATTTTTATCTCATTTGTTTAACTGGGTTCTCTGTATGTACTTTTAGGAATTGTGTGAAAATCTGATGATGTTTTAGGTCATATTTATGTAGAAATATAGAAAATTGTAAAGGGTTCACAAATTTCAAGCACCACAGTATATAAAACCTATGATGTTTGGGTTCCATCGACTTGTCTTTCCAGAGTGCAGTGCCTCCTGATGCAATCACTTCCCTAGGTAAATAGTGCACATAATCCAGACTGTCTACGTGATGGAAAAGAAAACGGGATTCATCAGACCTGACAACTTTATTCCACTACGACAGTGTCCAGGTACTTTTGATGTTGGACACGGCTTAACATGGTAGGCAGCCCCATGCTGAGAAGGTGCACTGAACTGTGTGATGATTTGATGGTCTCTCATATTGTTGAGCCTTGGGGGTCAACACCTTGTTGCCAGTTCATGGTTTGCCCTCCTCCTGTCCCTTGTCAGCAGGTCCTCACCACTGCTAACTGAGCACACCCACAAGCCTTGAAGCTTAGGAGCTCTGACATAGGCGTATGGCCATAACGGCATGAACAACTCTTTGCTGCCCGCTATGCTGGAGCAGTTGGAGTTCAGCAAAGTGGCGCTCATTCTCAGACATCCCATGCTGCCACAGATCATGTGTTGGCAGTAGAGGAAATGAGAATACATATAGCTTTGCTAAGTATTGTATTTAATATGATGTTCACACTGTGTCCAAATCACAGAACATGCAGTTTCACAGAATGTATTGTGCACATTTTAAGCGATGCATAACAAACGGTATATAGGCCATTGTCCTCAGCGTGTTGGACCTATTAGATTGTATTAGCCTCTGTCTACAGAGTTCAGTGGATTCCCTTGAAATTTGAGTGGAATAAACATCAGATATAAGTGATGATAAAGTATGACGGAATAGTGGGTACTTCAAATGAGAACATAATGGCTGGACACTGATTGATATAACATGCCCTTCTGTCACTATTACCCCACTTTGTTTGGAAAGCATTACTGTCACATCTCCTATCTTACAGTTTGTCAAGACTTTGGTTTGGCTTTGGCCACCACACTGCAAGGGCTATCACTGCTAGTGGCTACATTTATTAATATTCTCTGGCCAAATTTGATGCCGAACCAACTTAAGATTGTTCGTTATGTTGGTGTAGGGTGTTTTTTTTTTTTTTTTTTTTTTACAGTTTTTTGACTGGTGGACCTGTGTCTCCATAGAAAATGTGTTTTGCCCAGATTTTTTGCCATAGTACTGCATGGGTAAAAGTGTATGAACCCTATTAAAGAAATTCCACAGGTCGAACATGAACCCAAACAGATACTGAGGCTCAAAGGATATGAGGTACAGAACAGGGTTTGATTTAATCCTTTAGGTCTCAGTTGGCAATTAATTTCTCCTGAAGGGCCACATAACAAAATTTACTGTTTGCTGTGTAAAAACTGCTATAATTAATCAATATGTCTGTTCAGTTCTACTATATACAGTGGGGCAAAAAAAAGTATTTGGTCAGCCACTGATTATGCAAGTTCTCCTACTTAGGAAGATGAGAGAGGTCTGTAATTTTCATCATATGTACACTTCAACTATGAGAGACAAAATGAGAAAAAAAAATCCAGGAAATCACACTGTAGGATTTTTAAAGAATTTAATTGTAAAGTATGGTGGAAAATAAGTATTTGGTCAATAACAAAAGTTCAACTCAATACTTTGTAACATAACCTTTGTTGGCAATGACAGAGGTCAAATTTTCCTGTATGTCTTCACCAGGTTTGCGCACACTGTAACTGGTATTTTGGCCCGTTCCTCCATGCAGATCCCCTCTAGAGCAGTGGTGTTTTGGGGAAACACGGACTTTCAAATCCCCCCACAAATTGTCTATGGGGTTGAGGTCTGGAGACTGGCTAGGCCACTCTAGGACCTTGAAATGCTTTTTACGAAGCCACTCCTTTGTTGCTCGAGCGGTGTGTTTGGGATCATTGTCATGCTGGAAGATCCAGCCATGTTCCATCTTCAATGCTCTAACAGATGGAAGGAGGTTTTGGCTTAAAATCTCACAATACATGGCCTCGTTCATTCTTCCCTTAACACAGATCGGTCGTCCTGTACCCTTTGCAGAACAGCATGACGTTTTCACCCCCATGCTTCACAGTAGGTATGGTGTTCTTGGGATGCAACTCAGCATTCAAACACGACCAGTTGAGTTTTTACCAAAAAGTTTTATGTTGAGTTGATCTGACCACATGATATTCTCACAATTCTCTTCTGGATCATCCATATGCTCTCTGCCAAACTTCAGACGGGCCTGGACATGTACTGGCTTAAGCAGGGGGGCATGCCTAGCACCTCAGAATCTGAGTCCCTCTCGGCGTAGTGTGTTATTGATGGTAGCCTTTGTTACTTTGGTCCCAGCTATCTGCAGGTCATTCATCAAGTCCCTCTGTGATAGATAGAAGAGCTTCTTAAAGAAAAAGTTACACGTCTGTTAGAGCCAAAAATCTTGCTTGTTTGTGGGTGACCAATTATTTTCCCACCATAATTTACAATAAAAAAATTTAAATTTAAATTCGTACAATGTGATTTCCTGGATTTTTTTTTTCTCATTTTGTCTCTCATAGTTGAAGTGTACAGACCTCTCTCATCTTTCTAAGTAGGAGAACTTGCACAATCAGTATCTGACTAAATACATTTTTGCCCCACTCTTTGTGCAGCTTACAAATTTAACAATTCTGTAATAAAAACTGATTAGTTTTTACTGTTTCATTAAGCTATTATGAACCTGACTTCAGGATTCAGGAATTTCAACCAGCTTCAGTTCATTCTGAACTCATCAACTAGAGTCCTCACTTATACCAAATGCACCATCCATCAGCTTCACTGGTTACCAATATCTTCACATATAAAGTATAAACTTCTCTTTCTAACTTTCAAAGCTATTCATGGTCTCACCCCATATATAACTTAGTGAGCTCTTTCATCCGTACTGTCCCTCTCATTCCCTCAGATCTTTTGGCACTCGATTTTTTGCTGTCCCACGCACATGACTCTTGACAGTAGGTGGCAGGTCTTTCAGTGCTACTGCTCCCAAACTCTCTACCACAGTCTCTTCATGACTGCTCTACCCTCTCTTCTTTTAAAGTTCAACTTTTTGCTTCACTGCTCACTACTTCATAATGTTAGGTGTTTCTCCCTTCTCTTTTTAGAGAGTCTTTGAGTTTGTGAAAGTTGCTCTATAAATTGAACTTATTATTATTAATAATAATTAGAATGCAATTAAATTACAATTCATTCATACAGAAAGACTAGCATTCAACATTTCACCATTAATAACAATCTACTCATAGATCCTTTTCGTCTTTGGTCCAAGCACATGGCATCAATTTCTTCCAAAACAGATCTTTAATACTGATTCATCTGACCACGATACATGTTTCCACTGTGTGATGGTCCATCCCAGATGCCATCCTTTGAACGTTGAGAAGTCGACGCTGCTTCTGGACATGGTTAACATAAGGGTTCTTTTTTGCACAGTACCATATTAAGGGGGATTTGTGAATGTAACTCTGTACTGTATTGCTTGATAAAGGTTTGATAAAGTAATCCCTTGCCCATGTGATTTTATCAGCTATAGATGAATGATGGTTCTTGATGCAGTGCCGTCTGAGGGATCGGAGATCACATCACTTCAGTTTAGGCTTGTACCCTTGCCCTTTACGCACTGAAATTCCTCCAGATTTCATGAATTGTTTAATGATTTTGTTATTTCTCCCACTGTTTAATGATATTGATATTTCTCCCACTGTAGGGGGAGTCATGTAAATCCCTTCGAGTTTTTCTTTGAGAAACATTCTCAGACCCGTGGATACTGCTTTTGTAATAAAACATTACCTGTTTGAAACCACATCATTATTAATTTTTTTTACCTAAGAATGCCCCTGTCTCAACTTATTTGGGAATGTGTTACAGGCCTGAAATGCAGGAATGAATGTTTATCAACAAATGAAATTAAGTTGACCAGAAGAAACATGAAATATTTTGGGTTCATACTGTCTGCAATAAAATAAAATGTAAGGAAAGCTGCATATATTTTCCGTACCATCCCAACTTTTGCTGATTTGGGGTTGTACATTAATATGTGACCCTCACCAGGAGACGCAGATGTTAAATGAACTGAACATTCATTAGTGCCATGACCAGGCACCATCGACTGAACATATTAAGAAGTACAGTACAGTCAGCATATAATTATATTTTGTACAAATCCAATACAAGTATAGTTAAATGCTCAGCTTTAGAATTTGTTATGCAGACTGTTTTAGACCGGTTCAGGCTGTATGTTTTACACCCCTGCTTTTGGTAAGAAGAGATTGGTCCATTTTTAGTTTTGTATCATCAGTGTTTAAGTCTTATGCGGATGGCTACAGGGAAGTGAACACAGCAGTGGGTTGACAGAGATAATTTTGGAAAATTGAAAACCAGAATGAATGCTACATTGTGAATTAGCTGCAGGGGTTTGAGTACGCATGAATAGACCTGCCAGGAGAATATTGCAGTAGTCCAGTTTTGATATAATGGGAGACTGGAAGAGCACCTGGGTGGCTTTAGTGCATGGCCACTTACTCTTGTTCCTTAATTTATCAATGCTTAAAAAAGCATTTTCGACCCTATATGATCACAGCAAGACAGAGTATTGCAGAGAAAATGTACAACTGCTAAAAAAAAGCTAAATTAAAAGCATATCTGCTGAAGTAATAAATATGTAGTGAGCATGTGTAGTGAGGACAGCTTGGATTATTCAGGATAAAAAAAAAATGGGACTTCTAATGACTTGTCTACCTTTTTGTGATGCAGTTCTCCTTCTGTGAACTATGTATTATGAACGAATAGTGCTTAATGCAATATGAACATTTAATATTACTCTTTAATCAAAATTCTAAAACAAAATTATACTCCAGTTACAGGTAGCTGTTCATGATTTGTGTAGAGTACAAAGTGGCACATTATTTAAGTGAGCCAGGCAGTATTTCACTCCCAAAGATCAAATCTAATTATTTTATAAACTATGGCATTGCCAGAAACCTTGTCACCCTGATTTCAGAGTATAACTACAGACTTGGACCACTCTGGAGCCACTTGAATGTGTTCCAGTGAAATAAATCAGAAGGAAATGAAAGAAGGGTCCCAAAATATGTTTATCTGTTGGTACCTGGCAAAGATAGTTAAAAGTGTTAGCAGAAATTCACCTTTTTGGTGAATTACATTAATCTCACACTAAGAAATTAGAAAAAAATAACCTTTCCTTAAAATAAATTTAGTCTGAGAAAAATTTCCCTCATCAAGATATAATTATTTTGAACAAAACTACATGTGCCACAGTTATTGCCACTCCTAGAAATTCTTAGAAATAAAATGTAACCGAAGAATTTTCTGTCATTTTGTCACAAACCTGTCACTTCCAGACTCCATCTCCCAGCATACTTCACTCCCACATGTCACACACCCATTCTGATGACTTGCTGATCGGGTTCCGGTGATTGTTCACAGGGACATTTAAACCCCATACAGTGTAGCACTGTTAGAAATAGACAAGTTTCTGCCATGGCCATCTCCATCCCCTGATCTAAACATCATCGAAAACCTGTGAGGTGAGCTAAAGAGGAGAGTGCACAAAGAGAAGACCTACAACCCCAGATGATCTGGAGATGTTCTGTAAAGAAGAATGGTCTCAAATTTCCTGCTCTGTATTCTCCAACCTTATAGATGTTTTATGAGAAAAATTAGCACTGTTTTATTGACAAAGAGAGGTTGTACAACTAATTAAATGCATGGATGGGAACTGTGGCACATTCAGTTTGTTTAAAATAATTATTTTATAGGATTTTATTTTCTTAGGCTTAGTTCAATTAAAGGATGGATTTTTCTTTTTTTCAGTGTGAGATTAAGGTTAGCTTATTCACCAAAATGTCTTATAACCTCTCTATATATACAGTGGGGCAAAAAAGTATTTAGTCAGCCACTGATTGTGCAAGTTCTCCTACTTAACAAAATGAGAGAGGTCTGTAATTTTCATCATAGGTACACTTCAACTATGAGAGACAAAATGAGAAATAAAATGCAGGAAATCATATTGTAGGATTTTTTAATAATTTAGTTGTACATTATGGTGGAAAATAAGTATTTGGTCAATAAATTTGGTTCAACTCAATACTTTGTAACATAACCTTTGTTGGCAATGACAGAGTTCAAACGTTTCCTGTAAGTCTTCACCAGGTTTGCACAAACTGTAGCTGGTATTTTGGCCCATTCCTCCATGCAGATCTCCTCTAGAACAATGATGTTTTGGGGAAACACGGACCTTCAACTCTCTCCACACATTTTCTATGGGGTTGAGGTCTGGAGACTATCTAGGCCACTCCAGGACCTTGAAATGCTTTATACGGAGCCACTCCTTCATTACCCGAGTGGTGTGTTTGGGATCATTGTCATGCTGGAAGACCCAGCCACGTTCCATCTTCAATGCTCTCACTGATGGAAGGAGGTTTTGGCTTAAAATCTCACGATACATGGCCCCGTTCATTCTTCTCTTAACACGGATCAGTCGTCCTGTCCCCTTTGCAGAAAAATAGCCCCAAAGCATGATGTTTCCACCCCCATGCTTCACAGTAGGTATGGTACAACTCAGCATTCTTCTTCCTCCAAACACGGCGAGTTGAGTTTTTACCAAAAAGTTCTATTTTGGTTTCATCTGACCACATGAGAGTCTCCAAATCCTCTTCTGGATCATCCATATGCTCTCTGCCAAAACTTCAGACGGGCCTGGACATGTACTGGCCTTAAGCAGGGGGGCACGCCGGCACTGCAGGATGATCTGAGTCCCGCTCGGCGCAGTGTGTTACTGATGGTAGCCTTTTTTACTTTGGGTCACAGCTCTCTGCAGGTCATTCATCAGGTCCCTCCGTGTAGTTTTGGGATTTTTGCTCACCGTTCTCATGATCATTTTGACCCCACGGGATGAGATCTTGCGTGGAGCCCCAGATCGAGGGAGATCATCAATGGTCTTGTATGTCTTACAATTGCACCCACAATTGATTTATTCACACCAACCTGCCTGCCTATTGTAGATTCACTCTTCCCAGCCTGTTGCAGGTCTACAGTTTTCTTCCTGGTGTTCTTTCGACAGCTCTTTCATCTTGGCCATGGTTGAGTTTGGAGTTTGACTGTTTGAGGCTGTGGACAGGTGTCTTTTATATAGATAACAAGGTAAAACAGGTGCCATTAATACAGGTAACGAGTGGAGAACAGAAGAGCTTCCTAAAGAAGAAGTTACAGGTCTGTGAGAGCCAGAAATCTTGCTTTTTTGTGGGTGACCAAATACAATTAAATGATTTACAATTAAATTCTTTAAAAATCCTACAGTGTGATTTCCTGGATTTTTTTTCTCATTTTGTCTCTCATAGTTGAAGTGTACCTATGTTGAAAATTACAGACCTCTCTCATTTTGTTAAGTAGGAGAACTTGCACAATCAGTTGCTGACTAAATACTTTTTTGCTCCACTATATATATATATATATATAATTTTTTTACCAGGGGTGCCAATAACTGTGGACAAATCTGCATATATAATAAATTTTAATATAGATAAGATTTGAACCAATAATTGATGTTACAACTATGAAGACAGTCAAAATAAAAGTAATTCCAACATTAATGCATGTGCATGCAGTGACACCTTGAACTCGACACAACACTGAATTATGCATGCAGGCAATAAACATGACCTCAGAATGTATGTAATGGTGTATATGCATGGATGCATGTATATGCGAACACTACCAACAGAATCCCCACTTTGTGATCTTATTCTCTGAGTCCAAACAATCATTAAGAAACAAAATATCAGTTGTGGTACAGAGAGAACCTAAATATATTCTGCTCTCACTGGCAGCCTCTAAATGGCAATTTACAGGGCATCTCCATGCAGAGAAAAACCTTATTAAAGTCAGCTTCCAAACGGCACCCGTGGATCTCAAATGCACCTGCACCATTCTTTTCCCACAGAAAACTCCTGAACATTGTCTGCATAATGAAGCTTCCTGTCTACTGTAGGCTATGTATGCATACTAAAGCTTCAAGCCAAAGCTGACAGCCTTTGAATTCTTACTGAAAACAGCACACTTAATTAAAAAGTTAAGATGTATTAAACTGATAAAACAGTAGAAAAGCTTGGAAACACAACCATCAAGAGCTCTTGGGAGGGTTAAAAGTGTCTCATTTGTGTAGTATTTGAGAAAAAAAAAAACTTTTATTTTCATTTGCATAGTTTTGTGTGTCTGTGTATTACAAACCCAACTGTTCAATAAAGCAATATTTGGCAGTTGTCTCAAAAGCACGAGTTATTTGCCTAAAGGACCTCTAGAGTATACTGATATTGTATTTTTTTTTTATGAGAAAATCAATTATGATAAGCCATGAGAAACGCATATCTAACCATAAAAGAATAAATATTGGAATTACTACAGATATCCTGACTAGGATGTAAATAAAACAACAGGAATGATAAGACATATTTAATTAACATGTTCATTGTTTTATGAGACATAAAATAATGAATGTGTACAATTTGGTTAGTGTGCAAGGAATAAAGCATGGTAAGGTGTGAGAAAATAATCAGTGTCTGGATTGTGGGACCTTTCCCCTCCATTAGACATGGCAGATCATGCAATGTCCAACCTGGCTGGAAGGGTTTGTTGGGGCTCCAACCCAGGTCCTGCAGTGCTAGGCTAGAAAACGCTAAACCACCCAGGCTCTTTTTCCCAGCACGATAAACCTAAAAACACTCATTTTTTGTCAGATGTGTTATTTATTGCTGATTTTATAAGATGTTGGGCTGGGTTTAAGTGTTAATAAGTATTACAATGTTCTATTTCCTTGATAATGACATTTGCAACAGAACTTGGTCTGTGTGTGAGAGACAGAATGTGTGGTTGTACTGCTCAACATAACTAATAGGTCATAAATGTATTGGGCAAGTGATTTGTAATTGGCTTTGTTGTACAGGTAGGCTCTGGGTGAGACACCTACTAGCAGAGAGAACAAATAAAAAAATGGTGTGCATCCATCATAATGTCTAGAATAATGTTTTTGCCACCATGGAGCACCACATGCTCTACATCACTCTTTGTGTTCCCTACTGTCCAGAGTTGGGTGGTAATGCAGAATGCAGCCCCATCTCTCTCTCTCTCTCTCTCTCTCTCTCACACACACACACACACACACACACAAAGTACAAAGCTAACTGCAAAAAACAATAATAAGTGAGTCTATTGCTGCATCTAAAATGTTAAGCTATGCACTAATTTGAATTCAAAACGTCCAGTCTTAACCTATTGTTATTGTCTCATTCTCTGTTATTTTCTCATCTTTATATTTTTTACTCTTGTAATAAATATAAAATTTATTAAAAAGGAAAAACTAAAATTTCACATCAACATAAGTATTCAGACCCTTTGCTGAAACACTTGATTACTTACAGTTATGCTTGAAAGTTTGTGAACCCTTCAGAATTTTCCATATGTCTGCATAAATATGACCTAAAACATCATCATATTTTTACACAACTCCTAAAAGTAGATAAAGAGAACCCAGTTAAACAAATGAGACAAAAATATTATACTTGGTCATTTACGTATTGAGGAAAATGATCCAATATTCCATATTAGTGAGTGGCAAAAATATGTGAACCTTTGCTTTCAGTATCTGGTGTGATAGAAATAATATAGAATATTTCCTTTTCATATTTCACTTATTTTCATTCCTCTTTGAATGTCACAGATATATGTCACTGACTCTAACTGTCACTTTGCCAGAATTGAGCACCATCTCAAACCACTCATCCACTGGTAAATACATGAGGAATACAGTAAGGGATGATATTTGAAGAAGATGGCAAAGATGGTCCCTGAACAGTAACAAAATAAAAGGAACCATCATTTGTTTTAACAGTTGTAACTTGTTAATGGAAATGACTAAATATGCAAAGCACAATGAAAATCAGACCAAGCTACAATCTACATAACTTTCATGCCATACTGGCCAAACATGAAACACATGCTGCCAAATGGGAGTGAACACACACACACACACACACACACACACACACACACACACACACACACACACACACAAATATGCACTAAATTGATCACCTTTAGTCAGAAATAAAACATTCAAGTAGGGAATTTATCATGCATTGAATTTACAACGGCTGTAAAACATTGGGGCTATGCATTCTGACTACACATCACCAACAAAAACTGATGTACATGCACATCAACATTTACAATAGAAAAAAAAAAGCATTTATGAAATGAAAGAAAATTCTGAAGCCAGAGCATGAAGATCAAAAGAATTTTCCTGGCTAATTTAGTTCACAGCTTTTATAAGAGCTGCATTCATTAACACTAAGAATAGTCTTATAACCAATGTGTACACGGATGTGTGTTCCACATGCTGGCTGTAATGCATGGGTAGAAACCCATGAAGGACATCAAAAAATAGATAGAAAACATGAAAACAAAAAATGGCATCCACATTGAACAGAAAAAGTTTTGAAAAAAGAAAATCCTTGGTTGCATTGTGTGAAAATGCCTGGTGGGGAGGCATTTGGTCACTGTACACCCCTTTTCTCCTGCCTGAAAAAAGTTCAGTTTTCAACCTGACTGCAAACACAAGTCTCACCAGACAGGACACAGCACCTACCAAAACAGCTTTATTTCTTACATCAATAATTGATTAAAGACAAAATCCTGGCACAGAGGCTTGATAGGAGATTAAGACTTTGAAAGTGCAGGGTGAGAGGAAGGGTAAGAGGAAGGGGTGAAAGAAGCTACAGAATTAGCAGTCCACAGTGTGAGGCTCCATGGATGGGTAAGAGTGTGAGTAAAAGTCTGGATGTGATAAGTGAAGTCCCCCTGCAAACACAGCAGATTAGCAGTCCTCCTTATCACTTCTGCTGTGTCATTCCTACCGCTTAACACTCATCACTGGTCATAATCAACACATTCCAGAACACGCAGGTGAGATTACCTCACTACATTACACATCCTGTAACACTCAGATAGAGCAATATGGACCCAAGAAGGGTGTGAAATGGCAAAGTATCTCAAACTAAATCCAGGAAGCAGAAACTGGCATACTTTATGTGGGGAAATACTTAGAAATACTCCTAGACAGTTTACAGTTTTTTACAATCATTTCCACACTTGTTTCACACATCGTGCTTTTGAAACTTGCACCTGAGGACATCAGTTAATCTTTGGTCCACTTCATCTGCCAAAACACATCATATTTCACCAAAATGCCCACAAGAGTGCTATGTCACTCAATGTTTGCTTGTTTGCTTGTTTATTTGATTTAATTAATGTGGCTTTCAGCATCAATGGCCATTTTCATTGTGATAGGCGCAATCAAACTTATTGAGTTTTGTATGTTTGTTTATTTGGATTTATATAATGATGCTATCAGTATCATTGGCCATTTTAGCGGCAGACACAAGGTTACATCGAAACGAATCACATGTTTACACTCGGCTCAGGCTAATTTAGAGTAGTCAGTTAATCTAATGCATGTCTTTGAACTGTTTTAGGAAACCAGAATACCTGGAATAAACCCATATGGTCAAGAAGATATGCAAACTCCACAAAAAAAGGACCTGGAGCAAATGGGTAGCACTGACGCCTCACCCACCGAGCCACTGTACCTCAATGTACAATGAACTTAAAAACACAAATAACTTGGAGCACTGCAAAATGCATATGCATTTCCCTTTCCTCTATTTCTGCATCCATAAACATTTCAAACCAGCTGAAGTTTTGATCTATCAGTTTATCACTCACAATATACATCATGACTGAGAGTGGTAAATTCAAAGTAAACTGTATATGAATGAATGTTTTACTGTATCAGGAACCCAAAAAAACAATATTTACTGTGTAATGTGAAACAATATATGATAAAGAAACAAATCACCAAAGCAACAATATTTTTCATGGAGTTTACTGTATTTTTCCTTTTTTCCTCACAGTGCAATATACAGTAGTTCAGAAAAGAAAAATACATACAATAAATACCAAATGGAGTAATACCAAATAAATATTTTCACTACAGCAGAAGTGTACTGTTGGTCTGACTCATCCATCCTGCCCAATGCATTTGGTATGGTGGTGCAGCGGGTAACGCGGTCTCCTCGCAGCTCCAGCATCCTGGTTTGATCCCAACCTTGGACTCTGCCTGTGTGGAGTCTGCATGTCCTCCCCGTGTCCATGTGGGTTTCTCCAGGTAGTCCGGTTTCGTCCCACATTCCAAAGACATGAGTTAGGTTTATATTGGTGTGTCTAAACTGCCCTTATTGTATATGAGTGAATGAGTGCATGCGCCCTACAATGGAGTGGTGCCCTGTCTAAGGTTTTTCCTGCCTTGGCACACTGTCGGCTAGGCACCGGCTTTCCCGCAACCCTGATCAGGATTAAGCGGATAAGAAAGTGAATGAATGAATGAACACTGACTGAGAAAGGTATTCATGAATTTTGGACGAAGTGATGAGTGAATGCATTTTATATCAAAGCAATGCAAATGTATAGACAGTTTAGTTCACATGGTCTGTTGGTATGGTGAATGTGTTAAGTGTTTTGAAAAAGTGGACATGGTATTGAGGAGTGTGAAAACATTTACGAAAAAACTGTAATATATGCCTAAGCATTAAAAGCATGCAACCAAATCATTAAAGCCATTTGAGCACTTTCAGTTTGACACATTCAGTATTTTAAACAACAACCTTTATTTGTTAGGAATATACAAAGCCATGGGGGTCATAATAGGCAAGTGTAATATTATAGGGAAGCTGCACATGTGGGCATGAGAGACTCACAAAATCAGGTCTTCACTTAGACACTGTTTGACCTTACCATTGGCAGATTAAAAGCTCATTTCTCAAAACATACAGATTAATTTGCATATATATGCAAATTACATGCATATGCTTTATCACTTCACTCTGATTAATGCATTTGGCGCTGTAACGTGAGTTGTCGGTGAAGGTTAATGCACTTTACTAAACCTTCTCTGCCCATATATGAGTCAGAAATTCCAGCTGAACTCTGACTTATTGAACAGTTCTTGTAAGACACTAAAAAGTAAGAGACTAGTGAAATTAATTGAAGTGCGTAAATATGCTGGCTCCATCCCCTCTATGTCCTTCCAAAACTGATTTTGCTCTCCATTCCAAAATATTGCTTCAGAGGAGAGGAAAACCCTTTGAGGCTTAATTAAATCAGTTAAAGGAGATTGTTTTTAGATGGCAAGACCAGTTGGATGTTTGTGCAGATTCCTAAGAATATATTTCAGAAACAGTGTGCACTATGGTTTTATACACTGATCAGCCATAGGAGTAAAACCATCTGCCAAATATTGTGAAATTCCCTCTTGTGCCACCATGGCTCTAAACTGTCTGGGGATGAACTCCACAAGACCTTTGTATTTGTCCTGTGATATCAGGCACTAAGATGTTAGCAATAGATCCTTAAAATCCTATAAGCTGTAAAGTGGGGCCTCTATGACTAATACTTGTTTGTCCAGCACATACCCCAGATGCTCAGTCAGATTGAGATTTGGAGAATTTGGAGGCCAGGTGAACACTTTGAACAATTTTGCATGTTAATCAACACATTCCTGATCAGTTTTTGCAGTGTGGCAGGGCACATTATCCTACTGAAAGAAGCCACTGCCATTAGGGAATGCTATTGTCATGAAAGAGAGTATTTGGTCTGCAGCAATGTTTAGGTAGGTGGTACATGTCAAAGTAACTTCCACAAGAATGCCAAAACCCAAGCTTTCCCAAGCATGTTTAAACCTCACAATGTCAATGTTATTCACTTCACCTGTCAGTGGTTTTAATGCTATTTCTGATCAGTGTATATTTGGAAGCACATAGTATTGTAACTACTATATACCCTGGGCAAGTGTTTATTTGCTGTTAAATGTAATTGAGAAAGTAGGAGGACTTCTGTCAAAGTTGTGGGCTTGTCTGATTAGTGGAGTATTTGTTATTTAACCACATAATTGATTATCAATTTCTATATTAATTTCTACAGGAAATTGATTGGACCCATAAATCCCAGTGTGAACCTTTAATCTTCAAATCAAATAGGACATATGCCACTTCCCAAAGACCCTTTCCAATGCTGTTATTTTATTAAACATGTATGTCCTATAAAATGTGCCTATACAGTATACAGAACATCGTTTCAGATTAGTACTATGTTTTAGTATGGTTCCAGTCCAAAAGATCAAGCAAATTTAGAATGGGTACTAGCTATGGCATGTATCATCTGGCAGTGGAAGCAATGACAAAACATGTGATCATGTAATTGTATCATGCTGAATTACACTGACTCGGTATATGCTGTAGTCTCTGGTTTGAAATATATATATATATATGCTGTCATTACTTGGTATATTTAATTTGATGTAGCAGTCAAGATGATTAGCTAGTGTCTGCTTATTTGAAGCTTACCATAGGTTCTGCAGAAAATGTAAAAGAAAAGACAACAATTGACACTGGTGTAATTTCATGACATCATATGTATTCCTCAGGTTATCATAAAGTAATGTTCCTGTATAATACATTAATGCTGATAATGAACTACAATAAACTGACGGCCAGATTTTGCACCAGTTCATAGATGAAAGAAACAGGCCATGAAAGTATTAGTTATTGCTCAGCCTTCTTAGTGGTATTGGTAAATAAAGTGGGCCACTTGGCAACAGGCAGTTCAAACTGCCATATATAGTATGTGTGTAATTTTGGATAAGGGACTGTGGGAATGAAAGTGAAAAGAAAGAATTGGATTTAGCTGCAACATTGATCAATAACCAGAATCAGAGCAATCTGTATTGCAAAAGCACAAAATGGCCCAAAATTGAAGAAAAGAGTTCAGTAAGTAGGAGCAACAAGTTAACAAAAAATAAACTCACATACATTAAAGCTATTCTCCACAGAGACATAACTAAAAAAGGTTTTTTTAATTGCACTGAAGCTACAGACATGATTGACGTGACCTCTGCTGCTAATTACAAATGATAGTCAACAGAAGCTAGCTAAAAAGCTTAATAATTACCTGTATTTGGGCAGCAGTCCCTAGTTTGACTTCAAATCAGCACACATATCCATTTAGAATAAGTCACAAAAAGTGACACTCCAACTTAATTAAACAGTGTTACTTTTACTTAACAAATTTTCATCAAAACAGAAACAAATGTCATTCACATATATGAGATTTAATGGTGCAGTGCTAAAAAATAGTCTGTAAAATCAAAATTATTTGACAGAATTGAATTTAAAAATTAATTATGACAAGGAAGCACACTCATAGCAGTCATTTGTAGTAATTTAAAATTAAAAGCTATTATATCAAAGGTATACTATACTACTTTATCTTTACTAAAGATACAAGGTGTAGCGTGATCGCTGTATCTCCCTCTCTTTACCTTCTTCCCCCAAGTCATAAAACTTTACGACATCTTGGAATGCAATGGCCCCTTTGACAGGATCTTACCCCACCACGTGAAGACCCAACATCTGGACAAGACTCTGGCTTAACAGGCCAGATAAACAACCTTTTTCCTCAAAACAACAGAAGAAGCTTAAGACATGGCCAAGCCCAGATAACCTGTGCATCTTGCCATCATAAAATAAACCAATGTGTGGTTTTAAAAGGAATTCTGACAAGTCCACTCTAGACTCAACCTTCCCATGAGAAATCTCCCCCAATTTCTCCCAAGGAAAGCAAACATGCTTCCACCTAGGCTGCGTTTACGACCTCTCAGCCTGGCGCCAGAAAGACAGCCCTGGATTTATGACACCAAGAAACTATCAAGCTTTTGTTCTGAGACAAACTTTAATAATTGTATTCAACTTTTTCTGGGAACAGATTATCTTCATCGAAACCTTTTAATTACATAACAAATGATATTTGCTTCATGATGAGTCCAAACACGGCCATACGCATCGCACCCCCATTATAAACACACGTATGTGAATGTACTGATTTGTTATGCATTTCATATCTACTTGGTTAATGTTTTAGTATAATGATCTTTTTGTTATGATACTTAGTGATCCCGTTTGAGTATGATTACAAATAACAGCTTTTGCCTATGTGTACCGATCGCTCGGGGTTTAATACTGTTTATACTTATAAAGAACCGAAATGAAGTTATTTAGAATGTACTGTTTACTACATCTTGTATCGATCGTATTATGTGTTTAAAGGTATAGTAAATGTATGTGCTGTAGTTAGAATGCTTTCTAGTTAAATTCTAGTTTATCAATTCAAGGTGCTTTTGATCATCTGAACCTTACAACGAAGTCTGCATCTAAACTTGTAACTTTGAGGATTTTTTTGGTTATTATGTGATACTTTTAATCTCTTTTAGATATGTAGGAATATTATTAATCCAAGTTAGAACGTCTGTGGCTCATATGGTGAAATAAGACACAACCATGATAGGAGAGCTTTACTGAGGAGTCAGCTTCTCATTGGCTAAGTAAGGGCAACTCCTTATGTCCCGTCTCCAGCCGCTTACGAGCCGGAACATTCAAAAGCAACGCAGGCTGACCTCGTGTGAGGTAGTTCAAGTCTCGTATGTGTGTTTTGTGTTTCTTTGTTCTTTAAGTCTTTTCTTTGTCTTTTAAAGTTGCAGTTTTTCTTTTTTTTTGCATCGCCTTTGTTATTTGTTTTGCTGAAGTTTCGCGCTTATTTTAAGTTTCCTGTGTACAGTAGTCTTAGAAGTTCGGTATCGCCGAATTAGAAGATAGTTGAAAACCCAACCAGCTAAGATCTCCTCCATACTAGACTACGGTCCCGTCTAAGTCTGTTGAAGCTCGTGGTTCTCAAACGCTGTAACTCTACCTTCACCGCTGGCCAGGGTGGAATTCTGAGTTATATGCCCGCAAGTCTAGATCCGGTAGACCCCGACCACCAACGCAGGGAAAAAGCCGAGCCGCAGCGAGGCCCGCAACACATCTGTGGCTCCAAGAGTCGCCAGCCGAAGGCCGGTAGCCAATCATCCAGAGGTCCACCGAATCGTCGCCGGCCGATCGGAAGAGAGACTGTGTACCGTTCCTCCGTGCGATCTCGGACGACAGGCGGAAGTCCGGCTCCGTTCCATCTTCTTTGCGTGAGCCGGTAAACAGGCCGGCAAGTACCTCTTGGTGTGTTTTATCTGGGTCCCTGATTCTAGAAGCTTGCATTTAAGCTAAAACCACGCTTCAACATAGACTTACCTACATCTAAGTAGTTTCCACCATACTGTTCTTAACCAGCATAATTTGTTTCACTAGTAAGTCACTGCCATACAACTAGTCTATAACGCTTCCTCGTGATAGAGATATTTCGACCACTTAGTTGCCCCTAGGGTCATTTTGGTTTCTGATTTTAATTACTGTGATATGTCCGCTTGCCACTATTTCCTGTTTCTGTACTGTGATATATACATGTTCATCGTCATTTTATGATTTTAACTCTGTGATACACTCGTTATTACATCAGATAGTCTGTTGATATTGCATTGTTTGTAATTAATAAACTTGTTTATAAACCTTTTGAATTTGCTGCCTGGTGTGAGAGTTCATTCATTCAAAGGTCGAGAAATATACTTTGAATTCACTATTCAGACCTAGACTGATCAAGTTGTTGTTCCCTTCGAACTGGTTTCTAGATCTACCAGACAATAAAAAGATTTGGTGGTGCCCCTTTCTACTAATTAATTAATTATTTATTTATATAATTTACATTAATAAAGTTTAATTAATTAAAATTAATCCAATTAAAGTGTAGTCTTAGTTTGCTACAAAGGTAATGGACATTATTCTTTGGATTCAATGGATTCGATTTTTTGTGACAGCTGAACACTGTAACTTCCTCAATAAACACAGGTAAAATTCAGGCATAAGCCATAATAACACTACAGTTACAGTAGTGCTTGAAAGTTTGTGAATCCTTTAGAATTTTCTATATTTCTGCATAAATATGACCTAAAACATCATCAGATTTTCACACAGTCCTAAAAGTATATAAAGAGAACCCAGTTAAACAAATGAGACAACAATATTATACTTGGTAATTTGTTTATTGAGGAAAATGATCCAATATTACATATTAGTGAGTGGCAAAAGTATGTAAACCTTTGCTTTCAGTATTTTGTGTGACACCCGCCTTGGAGGAATTTTAGTCCATTCCTCCATATAGAACAGCTTCAACTCTGAGATGTTGGTAGGTTTCCTCACATTAACTGTTCGATTCAGGTCCTTCCACAACATTTCAATGAAATTGCTGTGTCACCCAGTTTGCAAATCTCCCCGATAGTCTGGGTGTCCTCGGTCAGGAGTTGCAGCATCTGAATGTAAGTGTGCCATTGATAGGTAGACAAAAGTGGCTGAATTGAGGCACAGCTAACCCCACATTCCAGAGACATGGAATGAATGCTATGATGTGGGATTTTTCTGAATGAGGCCAGAACAGCAATGGTTGTAGCAGTTTTTGGTTGTTCTGCTTTTGGTTTATTGGTGAAAGAACCTGTTTTTTGGAATTTGGCAAGAAGTATGGCAGCTGCAATATGGATAGTGGGAGGTTTTAGTGGCACTGGTTGAAGTCTTCTGTGATGACACATGTGCTCTGTTCACCAGAAATGAGGAACAATCTCAACACATTATACTTGAGGTATCTCCATTCTTCACCTCACCTGTACAGAAGAAAAATCGCTATTTGAACATGAGATCACTATTGTTTTCTGGTGAAATTCTGGTCACACCGCTACCTTACCATTTGAAAAACTGAAGTTGAATCCAAGATGGCAGAGTTCAAGATGTTGGTGACATGGCCTACCAGGCTTCACCCTTCCCGAAAAGTTTGTGTTTAAAATTGGTTCACTGTCTGCCAAACTGTTTTCATTTTATATGGGTGTTTCCTTACTTTTGTTTCAACCTATAAAACAATTAACACTACATAAGATAACATCAAAGGCAGACTACATGAGAGTTGAGACAAGTATAATGCAGAACAAAAGTAAGTGGTTTTGACAACCTGAGTTCTGAGGAAATAAAAAATATAACTGCTTTTATAAGATTTTTTAAATGTCTAGGTCACCAATAAAATCCTCATATGAGTGTTAATTAAAAATAATATTTCAACAAAGTAACAATAAAAAGCCTAAACAAATCTCACAATGCTTACAGTGATAGTATTGGTTAAAATGTAAATACAACTACTACTACTGCTATTTATAATGTAATCTTGTACTGAGGTTCTCACTTTAATGGAGATTTACTCAAATCCAGCCACTCAATAGCAGAAACAGTTAGGGCTATGATTTTTACTCTTGCTTTTAAACAATATTACTAGCCCAGATTGGCCAAATTAACTCCATAATGAAAATACCTCTAGCATTTCATTTCATTATATAGAAATGCTTTTAATTATGTCATAGTCATTATTATTAAAGTGTTACAGGACGACTCAGTCAAATATTCTTACTAATTTTAATTAATTTAGATGAGTAAACCATTAAGGATCAATTTTTTAAGAATGAATTGCAAACATGTCTGCAGTGATTCAGTCCTCAAAAATGAAGAAGCACAAAGTCAAACAGACCACTTCATGACTCTAGAGCCAATTACACACATCTGTACAACTCTTTTAAAAAATAAAAAATAGCCAAACTATTAAGATACTCAAGATTTTTTTCAGATAAAGAGAGGATTGAGAGAGGAAAAAGAGAGAGATGGTTGAAGAAGGGAAGCTGCAAATAAGGCTCACTCATTTCCAACATGCAGACACCACCAGCAACAACAAACCACAGATGAAAGGCCTGAAAGACGAATCGATAAATTACTGTCACCCTGCCTGCCCCCAGGCATCAAAAATAATTGCTGTGGACAAACACAGAAAAAAACAAGATCAAGAACAAAGCCTTTAAGTGTAAAAAAATTAAATAAAATAAAAAACCCACAGATGAATAAATTAATTAATATATTTTTTAATGACAAGTTTTGAAACTGTATAGTGCTTTGTCCCATCAATATCTTTAATTTAGCCTATCTTCATATTCGATTAATTCATTAATTAATTCACTGATAAACATATTTTACTTTCAAAAGGGCATTTTTGTTATTGATGTAGGAATTTCTGTGTAAGAGGAGGTCAGGAAACAATGTAAATCCAAGACTTATTCTGGATCCAAGACAAGGTCTTGCTTTGAAATCCTTTTTCTGGAAGAATATATAATTGACTACTGGCATATACTTATGCTTTATACATCGATGTACAAATAAATGGTGAAAGTAATGTGGTCTACCATTTTTATTCATGGGTTTAACAATTTAGCCACACTAATAAGTTGAAATAATGTAATTGTATATACATACAATATACAATATTTATAAACAAGCACTGAATGTAGAATGTGTAATAATAATGAGCTTTGTCACTTTCATTGCACTGTAGTAGAATTAAATATTTCCATCAAGTTGGCCATCAAACTTTTACCCCAGTTAACTGATAACTGGCAGTATCTTAAAGCAACAACTTTTTAGCAGTGGTTCTCAAACAGTAAGCCCACCAAGTGCTTAATCATGATATATAATAATGTCTGTTCTCACTACTTAGTTACAACCTGGCTCTGGAAGTGAAATGAGAACAACCATCATGAATTATGCTTCCATGGCCAAGCAGCTGTACACAGAAGATAAAACGTGCAATGTCAACAGTTGACTGAAGTGGTGTAAACTTCACAATCATTGACTCTGGAGCAGTGGAAATGTGTTATCTAGAATAATGAATAATGCTTCACCATCTGGAAGTGCCAGTAATACGTGGGAAGTGGGTTTTTTAAGTGTTCTTATTTCCGCCCTGCAATGACTGCTAACTGGATATGTTGTGTACTAAAAATACTATATTTGAAGTAACTTAGTTGTCCACAGAAGCTTATAGAGCAAGCCCACTAAATGGTGAATCACATTAAAAGGTCTGCTCTCGCTGCTCACTGAGTTCAGAGTGCCTCTGGACAGAACATCAGCACAAAGTGATTTATGAAATAGGTTTCTGTGACCAAGAAGCTACACACCGATAAGATCACCATGTGCAAGTGTAAATGGGTTAGCTAAACGCATTCAGAATTCTTTACAGAAGTCTTTATCTGGAAGCTCCAACAGTCCACTCATGGCTTGGGTTCTAGAGTTCTAGAGAATGAAAATATTAAAGTGTGGTTGGACAACCCACATGCAAGGTTTAGCTGGAACCATTAAGTTGACTCATGAATAACAAACCAGGAATTAAAGTTAAATTAGAGGAATTGTTATGAAGCTGAAAATGAACCAATGGAGAGAGGCATCGATGGTATGTTTTAGGATGCAGTGGTACTATGCTGGAAGTGTGTAGCAGAAGTGGAACAGGGATGAGCAGACAGCAGAGGAACAGGCAGAACGTGTGGCTGAAGTTCTGGAGCAGAGGGAGTGTGGTGCTGAACAGTGAGGAAGTAGTAACTGGACAGCAGTGAGGTGCTGAAGTGCTGACCAGGCAGTGAAGAGCGTTGACACAGGAGCTGAGAGTGGAAAAATCACAGGAGTGCAGACAGTGCAGAGTGGAAACAGGCCAGGAAGTGACCAGCTTCTTTGGCAAGGAGAGCTCTGGAGCTAGGACTGAAACCATGCTTGGGAGCGCAGTGCGCAGGCTGAGGCAGAATGTAGGCAGTTGCGGTGGCGGAGTACAGTGGTGAATAACAGACAATCTGGCAAGGAGTGCATGTAGCCAGTATTAATGAGTGAAGATGTGGATATTGAATCATCAGAATATAATAATAATAATATTTTTATTATTATTAATAATAATAATAATAATAATAATAATAAAAATAATAATGGGAGTAATGGGAGGCACAGTGGTTAGCACATCCAAGCATTGTCTCCCTGTGTCCACGTTTACTCCAGTTTCGTCCTGCATTCCAAAGACATGCATGTTAGGTTAATTGGTTTTTCTAAAGTGCTCTTAGTGTGTGTGTGTGTGTGTGTGTGTGTGTGTGTGTGTGTGTGTGTGTGTGAGTGAGTGAGTGAGTGAGTGAGTGAGTGAGTGAGTGAGTGAGTGTGTGTGTGTGTGTGTGTGTGTGTGTGTGTGTGTGAGAGAGAGAGAGAGAGAGAGAGAGAGAGAGAGAGAGAGAGAGAGAGTACGTGTGCCCTACATGCTCTTAGTGTGTGAGTGTGAGAATACATGTGCCCTACAATGGATTGGTGCCCTGTTTAGGGTTGTTCCTGCCTTGCACCCTGTGCTGCTACCTAGGCACCTGCTTTCCCCAACCCTGACCAAGATTAAGCAGATAAGAAAATGAATGAATGAATAAATGAATAATAATAAGGAACTGGAGGAGACTACTTCTGATTACTTCTGATAATACAATGGTGCGAATTCCACTCCACAAAGTTGTCAATCAGGTTTCTGTATTCCTTCTCCTATTCCTTTCCATAACTAAAGCAACAGCAGTGTTATCTGAGAACACTTTTAGGTGACACATCTCAAAGTTGTACCTGAAGAAGAAAGGAGCAAGAAGAGTTCGACATGGAGATCTTTTTGATGTTCCTTTAAAATTATTTCATTATGCCTTCATTTTTGCTATTGAAATTCTTATTATTAGTAGTCCCTTTTGTGTTCCACCTGCACCATCTAAGATGTAAGTAGAATCCAATCTTATATAGGAATCTCCAAAATCTCCAAATCTCTTGGACAGGACCTGACAAAATAGGATCTGTTACCTTCAGTGCACCCTGCTATAGATTAGATTAGATTAGATTAGATTCAACTTTACTGTCACTGTGCAGAGTACGAATACAAAGCCAATGAAATGCAGTTAACATCTAACCAGAAGTGCAATACAGTATTGTTTACAATAAATACAGAGTTATGTACATAATTGCTACAGTAGTGATAAGCATATACAGAAAGTATATACAAGGAGTGTAACATATGTACATATATGTAAAAAGATATGTAAATGTGCAAATGAGTAGACTGCTGTACATTGTTTGCAGCATATATACAGATCATTTGTGCTAGGTAGTGCAAATGTTAAGAATAACACAGATGCAAAAAGTACAGAATAGTGCAGTAATGAGTGCAGTTATGCTTTTGATGAAGCATTTAGCAAGGTTACCGCCTCATGGAAGAAACTCTTCCTTAACCTGCTGGTGTGGGAACGTAGGCTTCTGTAACGCCTGCCAGATGGAAGGAGGGTGAACAGTCTATGATTGGGGTGGTAGACATCCTTGATGATGCTACTAAACCTGCTCAGACAGCGCTTGAGGTAAATGGACTCAATGGTGTGTAATGGGGCACCGATGATCCGTTGGGCAGTTTTCACCACCCGCTGGAGTGCTGCCCGGTCTGATGCAGAGCAGTTGCCATACCATACAGAGATGCAGTTTGTGAGAATGCTCTCAATGGTACAGCAGTAGAAGTCCACCAATATCCTGGGATCTAAGTGAGCTTTCTTAAGCATCCTTAGAAAGTAGAGGCGCTGTTATGCCTTTTTTTTTACCAGGATAGAGGAGTTAAGTGACCAGCTGAGATCATCAGAGATGTGGGTGCCAAGGAACTTGAAACTTGACACTCTCTCTACGACGTCTCCATTGATGAGGATGGGTTGGTGTGAGAGGCACTTAACACCCTGAAGACCAAGGAGATCATCGTGGACTTCAGACGGACTAAGTGCCAGGTTATTGTTGGTACACCACACAGCTAAGTGATGAACCTCCTCCCTGTAGGCCGTGTCATCATCGTCTCTGATCAGACCTACCACCGTGGTATCATCTGCGAACTTGATTATGCTGTTGGAGTCATAAACAGGAACGCAATCATGGGTGAACAGGGAGTACAGAAGAGGGCTCAGCACACAGCCCTGTGGCACGCCAGTGTTCAGGGTAATGGAGAAAGAGGTGAGGTTACCCAACCTAACAGACTGGGGTCTGTTGGTCAGAAAGTCCATTGTCCAGTTGCAGAGGGTTAGGGTTATACCAAGCTGGCTGAGCTTGGAGATCAGCCTTGAGGGTATCACAGTGTTGAATTCTGAACTAAAATCAATGAACAGCATTCTAGCGTATGTGTTGTGGTTATCCAGGTGGGTTAGTGCAGAATGGAGTGTAGTGGCAATGGCGTACTCTGTTGATCTGTTGCAGCGGTAGGCAAACTGGTGTGGGTCCAGTGTAGCAGGTAAGCAGGACTTCAAGTGAGAGAGAACCAATTTCTCAAAGCACTTGGCGATGATGGGGGTGAGCGCAACAGGGCGGAAATCATTAAGCTCCTTGGCAGTGGAGTGCTTAGGCGCTGGTACAATGGTGGCTATCTTGAATCTACTAGGGACCATTCCATGGGCCAGGGACAGATTGAAGATGTCTGTGAAAACTCCAGCCAGCTGTACTGCACAGGCTCTAAACACTCGACCAGATATTCCATCAGGCCCAGCTGCTTTCCGTGTGTTCACTTTGCTTAAAGCAGAGCAGACATCCAAGGTGGTGAATGTTGGGGGTTGTTCATCAGGTGATGTTGCTACCTTGATTATAGGATCCTGATTTTCCCTGTCAAAGCGAGCGTAGAAGTGGTTAAGCTCATCAGGGAGGGTGGCAGAGCTGGATTGAGGCGCACTGCAGGATGGTTTGATGTTCGTGATTGCTTGTATTCCATGCCACATGTGTCGGGAGTCAGAGGAGTTGAAGTGCTCTTCAATCCTCTGCTTGTAGCAGTGTTTAGCCTGGGAAATTCCTCTTCTCATGTCAGCCCTGGCAGAACTGTAAGCAACACGGTGTCCAGACCTGAAGGCTGTATCTCTTGCCCTTGAGTAGGAGACGAACCTCTCTGTTCATCCAGGGCTTCTGATTGGGGAAAGTTTTTATTTTTTTGTGTGTGGTCACAGTGTCCACACACATGTTGATATGGTCCAGTACAGAGTTGGTATACCTGTCAATGTTAATCTGAGAGTTCGTGGTGGCTTGGGCAGCAAATACAGTAGTATCTACCCAAGCAACAGTTTTTACAGCTTATCCATTTCTGTCCATCTAGTATATCTATTAACCTAGTTCAGGTTTAGATATGTTATAACCCATTTCTAATCTCAGAGCAAAGTTTCAACCAACACCAACATATAATTGCATATAATTAATGTTTAGATCCCTATCAAAATGATCTGGTGTGGGCTCTATCCAAAACAGGAATGAAATCCCAGAAAGAGGTTCAACCCAATAAGGGTTCCAATATAAATATTCAATTCACCTCTCACTGGAAATCCCAGACAAACCCCCAAGCTGTAAAAGTTCTGGTTCTAATGAAGTATGCTACTTCAGCTACTTCAGCTACTTCTGTTTCCTAGCTGCTAGCTACATAGCTCAGTAAATTCCAAGCACTTGGGAGAGAGCTTTTCAGAACACCAGACAGAAGTCAGATCAAGGTGCAAAAGCTGTCTAAGTTTATTATCACAGAGAGGAGTATTTAAAGGGAACAGATAGAACCTTCAGCTGTCAGCAATATCGAAACTCTGCCACACTTATTGTAGGAGACAGGATATCAGGTTCTGACTGTGCTCAAACGTAGGAGTGACAATAGTGCTGAGGGTGTCACATAGTGTTCTGTGCAGAAAGGTCACAGCTGCATGCTTACAGACAGTTCAACAATTACAGTATGAGCAAGAGAGCAATTTTGTTGTAGTGATCCGCACTAGGTTAGAGTAAGTTCTGTGCAGCAGGTAGATCACAGGTGACCTATGACAAGCCTTTCCAATGTTTTCATAAGTTGCAATGTCAGCACTGAAGGTCTACAATGATTGATATTCTTTTTCTAGGGCACAGGAACTAAGCAGGATGTCTTCCAAAGCACTGGGACCCTTTCTGGTTTTAGAGTCAAAATGTAGATGTACAGAAGGACACTGCAGTGTTGGTCTGCACAGGGCTTCAGTATTGACACTATCAAGACCTGCTGTTATACCTAAATATATCTATTTCAGTTATCACTTACCACTTGTTTATTAATGAAAAAGGGCACGAAGAGGAAATGGGGTCGAGAGGGGGTGCAAAGGAATGTGGGTGAGTAGGTGGCCCTTTGTCAAAACCATTAAAGATAATGTTTTGCTCAAATGATCCAATAAAACATTCTCAGACTTTTAATTGCAGGGCATTTTGTGCCCAGATATTTTATTTATTGCATTTTAAACCTCTCTCACTTTGATCCTATGGAGGTTGTTCTCTACATCTCTCCTATAGTTCTGCTTACTATCACTGATTTTCACATTTAGCACCTTTTGTATTCTTCTCACCTCCTCCCTATCACTTGCTCCAGAGCCTTTCTTTTTTTTATTCAGAAGGACTTTCAGGTCACTGGTGACCCACAGATTGTTATTCACAAAACAATGCACAAAATAACATGAAGGCATGGCAATGTTTAAACAGAAGTTTAAGTAGTCTGTCATACTGTCTGTGAGGATGTCGATGTTCTTAGCATAGGGTTCATAGAGAACATTCCAATTTATAGACTCAAAGTAGTCTTGACACCAGACAGCACATGACACCCTTAGCCTAAGCTGACCACCTCCACTTGTTGTTTAAGTACAAAACGTCTGTACACAGACACAAGGTGCACCAGCATATGGTCTGAGTCTCCAAGTGGGGGGAGTGGGGTGGACCTACATGTATCCTTTTTGTATATAGCTTGTCCAGGATCTTGTTTTGTCTGGTTGGGCATTTAACATATTGGAAGAAAGTGGGCAAAGTGTAGAAAAGATTGGCATCCCCAGATATAAGAAAAGGGGAGGGGGGTTGCATCGGAGTGGAGAGTATGTTTTCGCCCCGTCACATTGTGAATGACCTCACACATGTAAACTTCATCAGCAGAGAGTGGAGTGTACACTGCTACCGCAATAACAGGGAAAACTCTCTGTGTAGCTAGTATGGTGGCTGTCTAATTGCAAGTAACTCAATGTCTGGAGTACACAGCTGTTCTTTTACAATGATGTGCCCAGGTTTGCACCACTTCCTGTTAACAAAATCAGCAGCTCCTTTTTGCCACATTCTCTTTTGTCTGATCTGCTATTTACAAGTACATGCCAACAATGTTGACATAACCATCAAGAACTAGTTAGCCATATACCCAGGTCTCCATAACGTACGTAATACTTCACCCCCAGTATTTTAGTTTTAGTTCTAGTTTGCTTGTTCAGGACTTAATGATTCCCATTCTAATAAGGTGCTTTCACACCAGAGGAACTTTTTCAAAATTCTGAGAACAGTGCCCCCTTTGTAATGTGTTCTGGAACTGGGAACTGGGAAATATCTTATATGCAGTTCTTATAATACCATGTATAGGGACTACTTTAGCTCCTATTTCAAGGTTAAATTTGCGACAACTGGTCCAGATGTAGTGATGCAGGTGTATAGTGATTGGTCCAGACACAAGCGCCTTTCAATAAACTTGTACTCTGTAGCCATATAAACAACAGATTTTTGCTCTAAAAATGGGAAAAAAACATATGCAATGGAGAAGATACACAGCAATTTTGAGTCGTCTAAGCTAATTTGCGCGGCTTGTGTTACTTTAGCATCAAACAGTTTTCCTACTAAGCAGTGCAAATGCAATCCAAAAGACCTGGAATGAATGTAGTTCTTGGGGAGCTCCATGGAGGATAGTTCCCATAGACATAATATACCTAGATGTGGCATTGGCCACTGGATCATGCGTC
Source organism: Ancistrus triradiatus (assembly GCA_025084515.1). NCBI lineage: Eukaryota > Metazoa > Chordata > Actinopteri > Siluriformes > Loricariidae > Ancistrus > Ancistrus triradiatus. Next base: position 69,694 of record JAJAGP010000029.1, on the reverse strand, counting down.
AACGTCGACACCATAATAGTCCAGGCAATGTCATCTCCAAAGATTGTACTGGAAAAAAGATGCCTAATTCTAGTCTACAAATAATAATATAATATAATAAAACATCAATAATAATAGATTAATAATAATATATTAGTATAATATAATAGTATAGTACAGTGGTGATTGAAATTTTGTGAACCCTTCAGAATGTTCTACATTTCTGCATAAATATGACATAAAACATCATCAGATTTTTACACAAGTCCTAAATGTAGATAAAGAGAACGCAGTTAAACAAATGAGACAAAAATATTAGAGAGCCAGGCACGTAATAGTTGTCGAGGTTACAAAGGACCCCAGGGTAACTTCTAAGCAACTGAAGGCTTCTCTCACGTTGGCTAATGTTCATGAGTCCAACATCAGATGAACATTGAACAAAAATGGTGTGCATGGCAGGGTTGCAAGGAAAAAGCAACTGTTTTCCCAAAAACAACATTGCTGCTCACCTGCAGTTTGCTAAAGATCATGTGGCACCAGACAAGCCAGTATAAAAGTATTATAATATACTGCAGTACTTACTTTAATTGCTACATTATACTACTAGTGAACTACTGTTTATACTACATATTGTCATGAGCGGGGGTTAACGGGAGAAATGGAGCGCAGGTATTCTCTAAACAAAAAGGGTTTTATTGAACAAGACGGAGCCACTGCGCAAACATAAACCAAAACAGCGTAAATAAGGAAAGCACGGCCCACGGCATGGCAAAAAACAGAAACAAAGAAGCTATACGCTATAGCTGGCGTGGCAAGCTGACAGAGGCTAACAAAGGAAACCCGCAGACAAAACTGTATACAACAGAAGGCCGTGGCCTTACTAACGTGGGCTTACCGCAACATGAGAGGTCCCAGGCAAACTGGGGCAAACGTAAGTAGTCCAGGGCGTATGTGGCCGCAAACACAAGTAAATCTAAAGCAGCCATAGCCGTTTAACACAAATAGTCTAAATCCGGCTTTGGTGCAAACACAAGATGAACCATAAGTGAATGTGGCCTCAAACACGAGTAACATTCAAAAGAGGTCTTCACCGCAAACACAAGAAATCAAAAACGGTAACTGCTGCAACATGAACATAAATATGCCGTTAGTTCCCCATGCCACAGATGAGCTAGAGGCCTGCTTAAACCTGTCTCAGACAGCTGTAGACAAGCAGTTCTATGGCCGAATGACATGGTACGGATCGCCCCTAGTGTCAAGGAGGGGCGTAACAGGCGGAGGTCTGGGGTGATCCATCCTGGGGGGGGGTTTGCCCTTGGAGCAGGAGTTGACAGGGCGTTATCTCGAAGAGGCAAGATGCTCTGGACGCCCTCAGGGAGAGCCTTTTGGGAACAAATGGCCTCTTGGGAGCAAACGGCCTCTGGGCAGGCCTTTCAGGAGCAAACAGCCTCTGGGCAGGCTTCTTGGGAATAAACGGCCTCTAGGCAGACCTCTAGCATGGACATCCTTGGCACAGGCACTGGAATAGACATCCTCGGCGCAGGCACTGGAACGGACATCCCCAGCGCAAATGTCCATGGCACCGAGATCGGCGCAAATGTCCGTGGCGCAGGAGTCAGCACAAATGTCCATGGCACAGGAGTCGGTACAACTGGCTCCGATAAGAAAAAGGTCTCATTCAGGTACGGAACTAGGCGGAGAGTAGTGCTCAGACACCAAGCTAAACAGCCTAACGGCTCAGGTACAGAGCTATTTGCTGACGCTAACATAGCTTAGATACAGAGCTAAGCAGTGCAGCAGACTCCAATACAGAGCTAGATGTCGCATCTTGCTCAGGTACGGAAGTAAGTGATATGACGTGCTTGGAAATAAAGCTAACGTGATCAGGACTGGGGCTACGAAGTGCTACGAACTTAGATACCGAACTAAGTGGCGCATCCGACTCAGGTACGAGGAAAAGTTGCATGACGGTCAGGTACAGAACCAGGCAACGCTAATGATTCTAATACGGAACTAATGAATTGAGGTATGGAGCTAATGTGCACGGCTACAAAAACTAAAGGGCGTGGCGGGCTCGGACACAGAGCCAAGTGGCGCTAACGGTTAAACTACGGAACTAATGAATTCAGGTACAGAGCTAACATGCTCAGGTACGAAACTATATGCCGTGGCGGGCTCAGATACGAAGACAAGTGGAGCATTGAACCTCTGTACTGACCTGACTTGTCCAGGTACAGGGCTAAGGGGAGCTAATAGCTCAGGTACTGAGCTACGGCACGTGGCATGCTCAGATATGGAATTAGCATGCTCAGGTACTGAGCCATGGGGCATTAATGACTCATCTTTGGAGCTAAGAGGCACGGCATGCTCAGATACGGAGCTAACATGCTCAGGTACTGGGCTATGGGGCGCTAACAACTCATCTAAGGAGCTAAGTGGTGCAGCGTGCTCAGATATGGAGCATCATGACTAAACGTTTTCTTGGTAGATACCAGAATGGGCAATCTCTGAACTGCTCGAATATGCGAGTGTATGGAACCCGGGAACTGCTAACTAGCGGCGGGTCCAACAGGTGGCGAATGAGCAGCCTACCTGGCATAGTACAAACGTTGGCCAGAGTGGGAAAGAGGATCCCCTGCTTATCCTCAGAGGTGAGGCCCAACTCCTCCCAGAGATCGTTTGTTCAGTGCCCATATAAGAGCACGTTCCATGAGAAGTCAGTAAACAAAACAGGCGGAGGTCTGGGGCGATCCATGACACATATATTATTTACTATTGTTACTTATTATTATTTCATTAATTACATTATTTATTAAACTACATCTTATTTCATTTATAGGCTAACAATAGTATGCTTTACTGCTGTGGTTCGACAGTATATTGCCTTAAATATATCTGTATCATTAATATAATTTAATTTATCATTAATGACAGCTTAGGTTAGGCTTGAGTGATGAAAGCCATTTAATGCTTTTAACCTGCATGCTGACCTACAACATTGGATTCTCTGGTCGAACAAGAAGCATAGGAGTGACAGAAAGACAAATAGTCGAAGAGTATATGGTCCAAAATCAATAACAAAGATATGGCTGAAATCAATGTTCATTTATAGTGGTAACTGTTGGTAATAACATTAGTATACGATAGGACTATCATTTAGCTGGAAATCATTCCAGTGGTTGAAGCCCAACAATTTAGATTCATACATCAACCATGTGAAATCCCATTAGCGGGCAGGTCAATAGGGGGCCGTGGTGTGATGGCAGATTTTCTAGGTTTTTAAATGAACGTTGCACATACATGATTAAACTAAATTTTTGCACAAAGCCGTGCTTCTGTACACCACACTGAGAGCATTTACATGTACCTGTCAGTCTAATAATAGTTTAAAATATTGGGGAACAATTTCAAGAAAACATTTGAGAAATGGGAACAAAAGCAATAATTCACAAGGCAGTAATGCATTTTAAAATGTATTCAAGTAATGTGTGTTACAGAAATTAAGACAGTAACATGATTTGTACATACGGTACCCCTTTAGAATTTTCTATATTTCTGCATAAATATGACCTAAAATATCATCAGATTTGCACACAAGTCCTAACAGTACATAAAGAAAACCCAGTTAAAGAAATGAGACAAATATTATACTTGGTCATTTATTAATTGAGGAAAATGATCCAATATTACTTATTAGTGAGTGGCAAAAGTATGTGAACCTCTAGGATTAGCAGTTAATTTGAAGGTGAAATTAGAATCAGGCATTTTCAATCAATGGAATGACAATCAGGTGTGAGTGGGCACCCTGTTTATTTAAAGAACAGGGATCTATCAAAGTCTGCTCTTCACAACACATGTTTGTGGAAGTGTATTATGGCATGAACAAAGGAGATTTCTAAGGACCTCAGACAAAAAGTTGCTGATGCTCATCTCTAAAGAGTTTGGACTCCACCAATCCACAGTCAGACAGATTGTGTACAAATGGAGCCCCCCAGGAGTGGTCGACCAACAAAGATCACTCCAATAGCAAGGCGTGTAATAGTTGGCAAGGACCCCAGGGTAACGTCTAAGAAACTGAAGGCCTGTCTCACATTAGCTAAAGTTAATGTTAATGAGTCCACCATCAGAAGAACACTGAAAAACAATGGTGTGCATGGCATGGTTGCAAGGAGAAAGTTACTGCTTTTCAAAAATTGCTACTCATCTGCAGTTTTCTAAAGATCACATGGATCAGAAGGCTATTGTAACTATTGTAGGGAAAGTGCAGGACTGATCAACAGTTACAGGAAACGTTTAGTTGCAGTTATTGCTGCACAGCGGGGTCACACCAGATACTGAAAGCAAAGGTTCACATATTTATGCCACTCACTAATATGTAATATTGGACAATTTTCCTCAATAAATAAATGACCAAGTATAAGTTTTTTTGGTCTCATCTGTTTAATTGGGTTTTCTTTATCTACTTTTAGTTATATAAAGGAGTGCTGTAATTGATCAGCCTGCTGTTTAAGGGGAAAGGGGTCAGCGGAGAGCTATGTAGGATGATGTGGCTCAGAAACCTACATTCTCCTGGCACAGATGAAGAATAAAGAAGAGGTTTTGGCAATTTGCATCGTTTTATATGATTAGTATGGATTTATAATTAGAATTATTCACCCTCAGACATAAAATGAATCATTATCTACACGAGACTGTGACTCATGAGTGAAACAGAAACATTTAAATGCATGTCTTAACAAATCTAAGTAACAAATCTAGAGATGCCACAGTGAAGCAGTCAGATTTATACAGAACATCCAGAAGATCATCCAGATGGACCACAGACATAAACAAGTAGCTCGCAGACATTTCGCATTTTGCAGAACTCTATTAGCCCACAGCATGTATACCAGAGCACTTCTCCCTAGCCACTGCACCAACTTTAATGAAAACAGTTAGTGTCTGACCTCACTGCTACATTCTTTTACCCAAGAGTCACAAAGTCATACTAAAGAGAGTTACACTGAGAGTCTTGAGGTCAGTTACTGATATCAAAATTCTTATTAAGCCTATCGATCAGTGAGAAATCTCCTAAGCTGTTCTCTTTATTGTCATGTAACATTGTCAAGCTGTGATTTCTTGTGTTTGCTTATTGTTTAACATGTATTTATACGCATTTTTAGACAGCAAATGCATTAGTGTGAAATCAACACTGTTAGTCTTAAGTTAACACTGTGAGTTAAAATTTAACTGACAGATTGATTTAACACTGACAAATGTGCTGTGTACATACACTGCTCAAAAAAATAAAGGGAACACTTAAACAACACAATATAACTCCAAGTAACTCAAACTTCTGTGAAATCAAACGGTCCACTTAGGAAGCAACACTGATTGACAATCAATTTCACATGCTGTTGTGCAAATGGAATAGACAACAGATGGAAATTATTGGCAATTAGCAAGACTCACTCAATAAAGGAGTGGTTCTGCAGGTGGGGACCACAGACCACTTCTCAGTACCTATGCTTTCTGGCTGATGTTTTGGTCACTTTTGAATGTTGGTGGTGCTTTCACACTGGTGGTAGCATGAGACGCACTCTACAACCCACACAAGTGGCTCAGGTAGTGCAGCATCATCCATGATGGTACATCAATGCGAGCTGTGGCAAGAAGGTTTGCTGTGTCTGTCAGCGTAGTGTCCAGAGGCTGGAGGCGCTACCATGAGACAGGTCAGTGCACCAGGAGACGTGGAGGAGGGCGTAGGAGGGCAACGACCCAGCAGCAGGACCACTACCTCCGCCTTTGTGCAAGGAGGAACAGGAGGAGCACTGCCAGAGTCCTGCAAAATGACCTCCAGCAGGCCACAAATGTGCATGTGTCTGCACAAACGGTTAGAAACCGACTCCATGAGGATAGTATGAAGGCCCGACGTCCACAGATGGGGGTTTGCTGACAGCCAAACACCGTGCAGGACGCTTGGCATTTGCCAGAGAACACCAGGATTGGCAAATTCGCCACTGAAGCCCTGTGCTCTTCACAGAAGAAAGCAGGTTCACACTGAGCACATGTGACAGACGTGACAGAGTCTGGAGACCGCACAGCCCTCCATGTGCTCGCCAGAGGTAGCCTGACTGCCATTAGGTACCGAGATGAGATCCTCAGACCCCTTGTGAGACCATGTGCTGGTGCGGTTGGCCCTGGCTTCCTCCTAATGCAGGACAATGCTAGACCTCGTGTGGCTGGAATGTGTCAGCAGTTCCTGCAAGATGAAGGCATTGAAGCTATGGACTGGCCTGCCCGTTCCGAGACCTGAATCCGATTGAGCACATCTGGGACATCATGTTTCGCTCCATCCACCAACATCACGTTGCACCACAGACTGTCCAGGAGTTGGCGGCTTTAGTCCAGGTCTGGGAGGAGATCCCTCAGGAGACCATCAACCACCTCATCAAGAGCATGACCAGGCATTATAGGGAGGTCATACAGGCACGTGAAGGCCACACACAATACTGAGTCACATTTTGACTTGTTTTAAGGAGATTACATCAAAGTTGGATCAGCCTGTAGTGTGTTTTTCCACTTTAATTTTGTGTGTGACTCCAAATCCAGGCCTCCATTGGTTAATAAATTTGATTTCAATTGATGATTTTTGTGTGATTTTGTTGTCAGCACATTCAACTTTGTACAGAACAAAGTATACAATGAGAATATTTCATTAATTCAGATCTAGGATGTGTTATTTGTGTGTTCCCTTTATTTTTTTGAGCATTGTATGTTCAATTTTTGTAAATTTGTTTTTAAATATCGTTTTCAAAATTATAATAACAAAACAATTAAAGATGCATATTTTAAACTAACAGCAATGTCATCACAAAAAAGAAAGAAACACACTTTTTTTGGCATGTTTTCTGTAGCTGAATGAACTCACTGCTGTGTTAAGAGAAATTATTCCCTGTGTAACACAAGACACACTGTGCAAAATCGGACTGGGCTGTTTCCTTCTGTCAAAATCTGTCCAGTAAATCTCTGACCTGCTGCATAGAACACTGTTTGCCCTGTCATTTGCAATATTGATCACTAATAGTGGACATTTTTAAATGATTTTCTAAGCCTTTTGGCTTTGGAGAGTCACATTTACATGAAATATGCTCTGGTAGTGAATAAAATGGGCAATCTAATTGTTTAAATGAGTGACCTGTGAAACCGCCTGATTGACTCTGTGCCGATGCATTCAGTCTGCAGCTGACAGAGCTCAGCTAATCATACTGGATTTATAGTCCAGTGACTTTTTTCATAAAATCTAACTCAACCAATCAGTGTTCACTTTGCAATATAAATGATAGGTTTTCTGCATCCCTCTTTATCAGACAGTTGTCTCTATGGTGATTCTTCTCCAGAGAACAGATGAGGAATGTTTGCAAAAAATATTGGATAATGTCACAATGTTGCAGGCTTTCCAGCTTGCACATATCTACTCAGCCCTCTTTGTCTCCTTGAACTTCTTCTTCCTTCACAGCAGGTGGGGCTGTTGCCACCTGCTGATATTTTCTATAAATAACCCTCTTTCTGTGCACCTCTTTATCTTGCATTTTCACTCAACATGGTGTTTCTTGGCTACTGTATTTTCCTGTCTCCCTGCATGGTTAGTCTCTGTTGTCTTTGCCCAGCTACCACCCTCAGGACCCTTAAACCTGTGCTCTCCTGCTTGGCCAAGAAGCGCCAAAAGAGGTGGTGGTCCACGCTCGCTAGTTTGAGGCCAGAACCCATGCTCGGTAGTTCGACACCAAGACCCATGCTTGCTAGCTCAAAGACGGGGTTCATGCTCACTAGGTCCACACTCGCTAGTTCCACGGTGAGATCGACACCAGGGCCCACGCTCGCTAGATCGATGCCGGTGTCCACACTCCCTAGCTTGATGCTGGAGCCCATGCGCACCTGACTCCCATCTGCACCACAGCATGCCAGACTCTAGCCTGTGCCACAGCTAGCCAGTCATGTGCTGGATCTCCACTCGCCAGCTGTCCACGGGGTTCAGTGATCCCCAGGGCCAAGCTGGATTCGGCACGTGTCAGCCCCCCAAAGATGACTGCACCTGTGTGTGCACTTCTGACCCCAGCTTTCCTGAGGTCCAGCAGGCACTCCAGGGGGTCTTGGAGTGCTGCCAGGGAGGCCATGGAATTTGCCCTGCAAATAGCAGATGGATCAGAGGCAAAGGGGCCTCTTCAGGGGTTACTGGACATGTTGGGAGCAGTCAACTCTGCGGTGGCCCAGGGTCTTGTAGACACTAGAACAGCTGGTTGCGATGGCGATGCCCGTTCCAGAGTCAGTCACGACAGCAACATCTGTTCCAGAGTCGGTCACGATGGCTACGCTGGTTCCAGAGACTTTCACGGCTGTGGCCGCTCCAGAGCCAGTCACGATGATGGCCGCTCCAGAGAGTGTCATGGCTGCGCCAATTCCAGAGACAGTCATGGCTGCACATGTCTTTGAACTGTGGGAGGAAATACCCAGAAAATACCCAGAGTACCCAGAGTAAACCCACATGAACACGGGGAGGACATGCAGACACTACACAGAAAGGACCCAGGTTGCTCCACCTGGGGTCAAACCCAGGACCTTCTTGCTGTGAGGCGATAGTGCTGCTCACCAAGCCACTGCGCCACCCTATTTTTTTAATTAATTATTTTAATTAATAGCTGTATCATGTAAAGTTTTGCTTAGCATTAAACACAAACATTGGCCTATAAATATGATTAGTGCTTGGAAAATGCTAATGTAAATGTGTTGTGGCCTCCTTAGCCAGTTTAAAGCGAGAATGGAATCCTCAGTGGCTCCTAGCATGCACTGCAGGTCCAGCACACTGTTCTTTTTTGTGCTTCAATAGCACTTTCATGTTATTCAGTTTAAAAACCAGTGTAGTCTGCTGCTGTGCATTATACCTAGCTCGTTCAGGTTTCCCAGTTCATGCTGCGCCTCTGTTCCAGTTTTTTTTTTTTTCTTCCTGCAATACATATTTTGTGGATACAGGCGAGTTCTGAAATGAAGCTTCACAGTGATTTGTGGAGTTCTTGGTTCTTCGTCGATGCTATTAGTGTGAACTTTTACAAAGTTTGCGTTTCAGTTGTCTCAGTTTGAGCATCCAGAATTTTCAGATGCAAAAGCATCAGTGTAAAGGTCTGAGTCTGATTTTTACAGATGAAAAAATGCACATCAAGTTTTGAAAATGAATGCACAAGTTTTCAGGCTGAAAAAAAACACACACACATTGGAGTTGGTGTGAAGGTCCCACTACATTAAAAATCACATCTGTTTTTTGTGAAAAAAATCTTGGTGTGAAAAGGCCTTAAGATATGTCATTTTTGGTAAGTTGGTTAAAAAAGTCATAACCATACAATACATTACAAGCATTCACTTTTGTATGCATTACTGTATGTATTTCATTATGAATGTAAAATTAATTGATGCATGATAATTCAATCAGGAGCTGTTAGGATAACACTTGTTATCTATCCACCTTAGGACATGCTTTCTGTTTTAGTATTTTGCTGATGTTGATGGACAGTTGCTTAATTAAACTGTGATTGTTGTAATGACTAGAACATGCAGGGTGAACACATGCATGAACATGAACATGCATATTTATAACCTTGTAGTTTCTCCACTTGTATTTTCAGAATATGAGGCTGAATAACAGCAGGCCTTATCCACCAAAGGGAAGATACTTGGCAGAAATAAAGTTATCTCATGCCTGATGACCAGACTTCACCCAAATTTAATAAAAGACTAGTGTTAATGTTATTCGCTCATGTTTACTGTTTTGTTTTAAAAGGAACTAGGATCTAGTTTACTAAATAGTTTTATTTATTTATTTGTATTTTGCATACTTGTCTAATACATCAATAGTACAGTTTTAGTACATAGTATAGTACTAGTACAGTTTCCTAGTTTCTTCAACAAAACACAATTCCATGAGGATTTAAGGATCAAACCTCGTCAGGGCTAAGTTATAAGAACAACACTGACCAGTGTAAAATTGTGCATGTTATGTCTCAGGCAGATATGTAAATGATTACAGGTGTGGTCTGATTAGACACTAGGTCTTGCCACAAGAGGGCATAAAAGAGCTTCCTCCGCTGCTCTATAAAAGGCTCAAGTTACATAATTCCTTGCATAAATTGTTAATGTACTGTAATGTTTATCAATATTTATTCTTAGAAGCTAAAGTTAATAACATATCTTTTATTGTGTAATTACAAATTTGTCACATTGTCACCACAAAGTTTTTCTCTTTCTTGAATTAAAGAAATGGTTCATAAAATATACTTAAAGTGACCGAATTTTTCACTTATCTCAAGCGTAGTCAAATCGTAGCGTAGTCTGATGTTTCATTCAGACACCAATGATGCTTCTTTAATTTTATGGAGCTAATATAGCTGATAAGTAAGCACCAACTTCACAGTGTATCAGAATGCTGTGTCATTTTATGAAAGCAGTCATTTGGAAAGTCCTGTAGAGATATATTAGATCCCCATTTGGTCAGATGTCAGCTCTACCTTCAGATACTTTTAAATATTTGGTAGTTGCCTTTTGGTGATTTGATATTTATTTCAAGTGATTACTGCAAGTGTCTCACTGATTCCACAATTCCCCACCATGGCAAGTAGCAGCTGAGGTACCTCCATTTGAAGACATACAGTTACCTTGGTTCTGTGCCCAAATGCAAACAATCCTTATTACACTTTTATTTACTTTACAAAGTGATATTGGTTGTAAGCATGGTGGTGACCTGTTAAGGATCATATCAGACCATTAGTTGAACAAAACAATTATTATTGTTATTTTCATTATAAAACAACTATTTGCTTTTGAGTTTTATATATATCTTTAACAGGACTTCTATATAAGTATTATGTCTCACTCTTGTCTGAAATTGCAGATCACTGGCTTCTGCTTGCAAGCCTCTAAATTGTCTTGTGCACAACAAGCAAATGAGTTACAAACCAGTAAGTCACGAAGTATGGCATTCTACAGTCATGTTGGATCCACCAAAGGAAGGGTGTATGTAGGTTTATTCATAAATTACAAAAACAAGTACTCATTATAGATACAGTTCAAAGCTTGTCAGCTTGTTGGTGTATCATTCAAAATGTACAGTACATTGAGGTGTTAACACAGCCATACTTTATTTTGACCTTAATTTCCCTTTATTTATAAAAAAAATGATCACATGTTTGATTGATTACATAAAGAATTGATTACACTAATTCTTAGCATGCCCTAATCCTAATGGGGGAGAGACATTTTAGTTTTTAGGCTTAATTTTCTACAAAAATATCACTGTCCACAAAGTACTCCTAAACACAACTATTTGTGTGCATGTCTGTAGGTACTGTGTTTACATCCTCTTTCCACTCCCAGAACTTCGACTGCTATAGATGAAGTATTTCTCAGGAGTATTTAATGGAGAAATGCCTACAAGGGACACCACAGGTGAAGCTAAATGAAACCACATCACAGTAAGAATGAAAATTGTACCAGTGAGAAGCTGTCAGGCTATTGAGTAAAAGATGGGTGTGAAACATTGCTATCTCAGCACGGGATACTCCATGGGTTCTTCACTTGCCCAGTCTTGAGTGTGCACTCCCCACAGATGCTCTGAAGCAGCTATTAGATCTGCTTCTCCCTACAGAAAAGGATAAATAAAGTGTCCTTCCTATTCCCTCATTCTCTGTCTCATTTCCCTCCTCTCTAACCAGGGAGGCAGTGGAGTAAATGTGTGTGAGTGATCAATCAAGAGTGAAATGACACTGTATACGTTAAACTTTCTCTAGCCTCAGGCATAAGCCCCACGGCGACTCCGACAGCCTCAACAAGAAGAAGAAGAAATCAAAATTCCCAATGAGTCTGTCATATTTTATTAGGTCGAGAAGGCTATTCACTCTTCTCACTTAAGTGTGCTATTTTCTTTCCTAAGGGAATATTTATTTCGGAGTTTATTTTTGCACTTTTGTTATTTATATGGGTTCTCCTCTATTTGTGTATTAGCTGCAAATGTGTTTACTATAAGATTACAATCCTTGTCAGGGTAGCTCATCCTGATTCAGTGGCAGGTATTCCGTTTGCGCTCCAGTGCTTAGCCAAAAAAACTCTCCAACACACTCTGGTCTCGAACACAAAATGAAAAGCATTTCGTTATTGTCACACACATGCACTACCAGGCCCTTTAGAAATAACAGCAATAAATAAAATGCCAGCAGGGCACGGCATGGGGGACTAATGTGTTTTGGTAGGGAAGAGCGAGATGCATGCAGATGTAATCAGTGTAGCTCTAGGGTCCTGAGGTGAGAATAATTACCTTTAAAGCTACGATCAGTTGGATGTTTACGGCTAAACCAAGGATACCCTGCTCAATTTACATATAACAATACCACAGAGCTTACCGGGGAAAAGGTAGGCTAACATCAATATGGATTAGAAATGCCATTCTAAAAATTGATCCTGCTGAACAAATTAAATGCTACACCTTCCACAGTGAGAAGCAGTGGAACACACCCTATCTTTTACAGGCTAAACAACACAAAACAGTATATTCTTAATAAAAGCTGAGTGCATTTTGGAAATGTTAACCCTGCTGTGCAAAAGTGTTACCGATTGTTCAATAGTGTTGTAGCATGGATGTTAAGCGATGCATACCTGAACATCCTGTGAGCACTGTTGAAGGATTATAGGATGATTAACACAAACTGTGCAAAAACACAGTGAGTGAACACAGTTTTTAAAAACTCCAGCAGCACTGCTGTGTCTGATCCACTCGTAGCAGAGTTGATCACTCGTACAGAGCTGATAAAAAAGTCAATGAGTGTAGAAATAAGGAGGTGTACCTAATAAAATGATCGGTGTGTCATCATCAGTGCCTTGTTTTTGTGCTCCATCTTTTCTCACAACTTAATCCAGCTCTCATATTTTTGATCATCTTGAGTGCTCTTTGTTCATCTTTTGGGGCTCCTTGGTGCTTCATGATCAATAGTGAGATTCCATAGTCTTAATTTCTGTTCAGGAACAAAACTTTTATCGAAATCCACTTGGGATAAATGGTTTCCTAAAGACCCCACATGAGATCAGAGCACAATTAGACCAAATTATCAAACTAGGAACTATCACACTGTTTGAAAGCATTTCTGTTCATAGATAAAAAACTGGATTTGCATACCCATGCATTTATATACCTGCATATTACAGCCTCATTGACCCTGTAACAGACGTTTCAAATACATATCAGGATTTTATATATGCTTATCACAATGCAATCAGTGGAGCATTTTGCACGAAAAGCTCAACCAAGCTGCAAACTCAACAACCTAACAAGCTAGACTTTAATAAGTATATAAGTATATAGTGTCACGCCCCTGTCAAGCACCGCTCCCGTTTCACGCAACCTGCCTCGCTCTTCCTCGCCCGCCTATTGATTACCCACACCTGTTCTTGTTCCCGGCCTGTCTACTCTACCACATATAAACACCCCTCAGTCAAACCACGGACGCTACACAACAAGGTATCAACCTACTTACGTAGCTCCTGCATCCTGCTTGCACTTTTGTGTCCAAATAAAGCCTCCTGTTTCTACTCCACTACCTGCGTCTGTCTCCTACCTCCCGTCGGCGTTACATATAGGCAAGAGGGTGTGTGTGTGCTATGCACCTGTGCTGCTGGTCAGGCCCCAGCTTCCCACAACGGATTGTATTAAGCGGGTATGAAAATGAATGAACGAAGGATCTTCCCTTTGAACCACACTGCTTGTCAGTGTACAGTGGGGCAAAAAAGCATTTAGTCAGCCACTGATACACTTAAACTATGAGAGACAAAATGAGAAAACAAAATCCAGGAAATCACATTGTAGTATTTTTAAATAACTTCATTGTAAATCATGGTGGAAAATAAGTATTTGGTCACCCACAAACAAGCAAGATTGCTGGCTCTCACAGACCTGTAGCTTCTTATTTAGGAAGCTCTTCTGTCCTCCACTTGTTACCTGTGTTAATGGCGCCTGTTTGACCTCGTTATCTATATAAAAGACACCTGTCCACAGGCTCAAACAGTCAGACTCCAAACTCAACCATGGCCAAGACGAAAGAGCTGTCGAAGGACAACAGGAAGAATATTGTATACCTGCACCAAGCTGGGAAGAGTGAATCTACAGTAGGCAAGCAGGTTGGTGTGAATAAACCAATTGTAAGAAATGGAAGACATACAAGACCATTGATAATCTTCCTCGATTTGAGGCCCCAAGCAAGATCTCATCTCGTGGGGTCAAAATAATCATGAGAATGGTGAGCAAAAGTAGGAGGAACCTGTTGAATGACCTGCAGAGAGCTGGGACCAAAGTAACAAAGGCTACCATCAGTAACACACTATGCCAAGAGGGACTCGGATCCTGCAGTGCAGGCGTGTTCCCCTGCTTAAGCCAGTACAGGCCCGTCTGAAGTTTGCCAGAGAGCATATGGATGATCCAGAAGAGGATTGGGAGAATATCATGTGGTCAGATGAAACCAAAATAGAACTTTTTGGTAAAAATTCAACTATAGGAAAAAGGATGCTGAGTTGCATCCCAAGAACACCATACCTACTGTGAAGCATGGGAGTGGAAACCTCATGCTTTGGGGCTGTTTTTCTGCAAAGGGGACAGGACGACTGATCGGTGAGAATGAATGGGGCCATGTATCGTGAGATTTTAAGCCAAAACCTCCTTCCATCAGTGAGAGCATTGAAGCTGGAATGTGGCTGGGTCTTCCAGCATGACAATGATGTCAAGTACACCGCTCGGGCAACGAAAGAGTGGCTACGTAAAAAGCATTTCAATGTCCTGGAGTGGCCTAGATAGTCTCCAGACCTCAACCCCATAGAAAATTTGTGTATAGAGGAGATCTGCATGGAGGAATGGGCCAAAATACCAGCTACAGTGTGTGCAAACCTGGTGAAGACTTACAGGAAACGTTTGACCTCTGTCATTGCCAACAAAGGTTATGTTACAAAGTATTGAGTTGAACTTTTGTTATTGACCAAATACTTATTTTCCACCATGATTTACAATTAAATTCAGAGCAGATATTGTCCGGTGGTGCTGAAGCCAAGACAGATTTTGCCTGTGGTTTATTTGTACATATTTTTTTCCCTTTTCTTTGTGTTAAAGAATGATCATTGCAGTACCTCATGGAGACATTTTTAAATTAGGTGAAAAGTCCAGCTGTGCCTACCTTAAAAACATTCTGGTCTACTTGGCAGTATTCCATCATCACTTATACCACCTGTAAGAAGTGTTTGGGTCTCTCCACAAAACAGATTTGACATTTTGCTCAAAAAATTGCAATTTTCTGCAGAAATCTATGATCTTTCTGATCAAGTGGTTTCCAGAGAATGTGGTTTCTATGTTTGTTTTTACTGAGACTGCTTAGTCAAGTATGTGCAGAGATACGTGGGGGTAATTGGCTGTGCCACCAATTTATTCAAAGCCTATTTGGAGGAGCTACAGCCCTGAATACTCAAAAAAAAGACTTTGTCTTTTTTTACTCTGTCTTCGACAAAGTAATTGAGTAGTTTGAACTCATAAAGGGTTTTTAATCCACAAATTGTGTACTTAAGGCTCATGGATGTTTCTTTTTCAAGTTACTTTAGTAAACCTGTACGGCTGGTGTTTGGGAGATTTTGTCTGGATTCACTTTAACCAACTACATGTAAAAGTATGTTACACTATAAACTGAATCTAGTCACTAGTATACCTAGATGTTCCTAGATTTCCAATCTCATAAGCACTTCTATTGAAACATAAACAAACAAGTATCACTTATTTACAGAATAGTTAGGAAATAAATATGGTAGTATACTTGTAATAAATTATCACTGGTTTAAAATATTTTATCTAAAAAAATATGCCAGTCACCAGGGCTGACACCAGAACTTATGAAGTTGAACTAAAGCCCATATGACTCACTCTTCAACTGTTTGCATTTCATACTGTGCTTCCCAAATAGACCAGACAGTCTGTTCAAGCACAAAGAAAGTGAATATGAATGAAACAATATAAAACACCAGCTGTGAATCTGAGATGTGACACCATATATTTTGACCTCCCACTAATGTGACTAAAGCACTCATCAATAGCACCTCAGCATCAGGTCCTGCTTACTTTATTCTGTTATAGGAATGTGAAAAAGTTGTAGGCAACCATTAGATTTGTTGTTTTAGCAATGACATATATAATGACCATATATAACATACTGTCGACAGTTGGACCCAAAAGTTTCATTCGTCACACACATTCCAGTCTTTGTGTACTACAGTGCTGCTTGAAAGTTGTGAACCCTTTAGAATTTTCTATATTCCTGCATAAATATGACCTAAAATATCATCAGATATGCACACAAGTCCTAACAGTACATAAAGAGAACCCAGTTAAACAAATCAGACAAAAATATTATACTTGGTCATTTATTTATTGAGGAAAATGATCCAATAATACATATTAGTGAGTGGCAAAAGTATGTGAACCTCAAGGATTAGCAGTTAATTTGAAGGTGAAATTAGAGTCAGGTGTTTTCAATCAATGGGATGACAATCAGGTGTGACTGGGCACATTGTTTTATTTAAAGAATAGGGATCTATCACAGTCTGCCCTTCACAACACATGTTTGTGGACGTGTATCATGGCACGAACAAAGGAGAGAGGACCTCAGAAAAAGAGTTGTTGACGGTCATCAGGCTGGAAAAGGTTACAAAACCATCTCTAAAGAGTTTGGACTCCACCAATAAACAGCCAGACAGATTGTGTACAAATGGAAAAAATTCAAGACCATTGTTACCCTCCCCAGGAGTGGACAGCCAACAAAAGATCACTCCAAGAGCAAGGCGGCTAACAGTTGGCGAAGTCACAAAGGACTCCAGGGTAACTTCTAAGCAACTGAAGACCTCTCTCACATTGGCTAATGTTAATGTTCATGAGTCCACCATCAGAAAGACACTGAACAACAATGGTGTGCATGGCAGGGTTGCATGGAGAAAGCCACTGCTCTTCAAAAACAACATTGCTGCTCATCTGCAGTTTGCTAAAGATCATGTGGACGAGCCAGAAGGCTTTTGGAAGAATGTTTTGTGGACGGATGAGACCAAAATAGAACTTTTTGGTTTAAAAGGAAAACATTATGTTTGGAGAAAGGAAAACACTGCATTTCAGCATAAGAACCTTATCCCATCTGTGAAACATGGTGGTGGTAGTATCATGGTTTGAGCCTGTTTTGCTGCATTTGGGCCAGGATGGCTTGCCATCATTGATGGAACAATGAATTCTGAATTATATCAGAGAATTCTAAAAGAACTTTCAAACACCACTGTATATACTCAGGATGTTCATGTTTGTTATTTTCCCATTTTTAAAGAATGCATGTGATGTGTATGTGATATTTGGAGATGATGCTTCTATCGTTACAACATGCTATTCAGATATTTGAAAGGGAAAAACAAAATGTTAATATTTTCTTCCTCAGCATTCTAATATTTTAGAAGAGTGTTAGAAGTATGATACAATTTTTTTCCACAAGTTGTTTTTAAAAATAATTTTTATTTGTAATGTTTGTTACCAGGTGGTTGCCAGGTCCAGTCATAGACTATATATAAATGGACTGGACGACAGCGGGTAAAAGTGAAGCCACTACGCGTCTATTGCCCTCTAGTGGATGTCTGTAGTACAACTTTTAACCCTTCCCTTTCCCATGCAAGTGAACGGCTCAGATGGCAGGTATTCATTTCAAATTACACATCCAACAAATTTTTTCTGGAAACTATATTCTGTCATTTCTATAAGCTACCATCACGTTAATATCTCTACCAGTAGATTTCTTTATGATGAATGGGTTTTAAGGAAGGTATTTGGTGATACTTAAAATTGAGTGGCGATTAGGTGATTGTCAGCTATGGCTGTGTTGATCGACGGTTTATTCTGACAATCACGTGACTCTTAAGCCAAGCATACACTGAGTGATTTTGGAAATCTTGTTCATTGGTGATACCTCACACAGCACCTTTAAGTCATTCATCGTGTAGCCTGTGATTTATATGCTGACACTGCACAAGAAATGCAGTGCCTAGACAAGAGTTACATATTAGCACTAAATGCAACAGAATACGGTGCTCTGTATATCACAATGTTGATAAAAGGCATCGTTTTCTAACTTGTGCCTCGCTGTGCACTGAAATTCCACGAGAAAAGAAGAAGCTGAGAAGACGTGGAGAATACGGTTTGTCCATTGTACAGAAAGAGTTGGGGGTAAGCTACAACTTGAGTGTGTGCATATGAAGGGGTATCCAAAATATTCTCATTCTCAATTCACTCTGTGTATGTTCTGTGACTCATTCAGAGCTTGTTTGGGAAATTAGTCAGGCATTGCTTCCCCTCTTACACTGCATGGCAAATGTCAGATGCACAGTCTACATGTTCAGATGAAAGCTGAGTGCAGTCAGTCACAATGCACATCCTCGGCATAGAACCGAGAGGTGGCTGTACCCTAATGAGTCTGATCAGGCAGAGATACTGTCCTGCCTACAATCTCTACTGCACATGATCTGTATAATTTGCTTCTACTGCACAAGCGCATCCAATATGTCAGCGACCTGTTGGCCATCTTAGTGGCTTCAAAAATTCACAATGGGTGTCCGTGTTGAATGCTCAGTTGCAGTAATTAGCAGGTCAGACAGTTAGAATAGCAAACAACATAATAACTACAAACAAAAATTATTATATTAAAACTTGTAGTCAGTTATCAGAGTTTGATCTGTATTAAATGATCTGGTTTTTTTTTTATTTCAGTGTCTGCTGTATACATTTTTTCTGTTATATAAAGTTGGGTCTTACTCTGTACTGCCTTTTGAGGCTGAGCAATATGGCAAAAAAAAATTATTTTTAATTTCCAATTGCGATTTCATTTTTAAGTTCTTATATAATGCAACTGAAAAATGCAATTTAATTAACAGTTTTTTATTATTAGAATGATCACACAGCGATTAAATACTGCAGATATGTGTTTCTTATAAATATCTTTCAAAGGGTTCAGAATTGTGCAAGCACAACAAAACTGCAAAAGTAAGAACACATACAGCTTTGTTTAGCTACTATGCAGGCCAGAAGTCTAAAAACAAAATAGAAAATACCTCTATTTTGTATTATTCTCCCTTTTAATTCAATGTTTTTCATTATGAATTATATAATCAAGCATCCCAGTTTGATGGCAGCACGGCAGTGCACTGTACCTAACAAAGTGGAAGATTTGCTTGTTATCTTGAGGGGTTGTGCTAAAATAATAATACTAATAAACCTTTTCCTCCATCGCTTTGCACTCCATACCCTACAAGGAGGAAGTGAAAACAGAATTTTAGATATTTTTGTGAATTTATTAAAAAGGAAAAAAAAATAGCATGGACATAATTATTCAGATCCTTTGTATGACATTTGAAATTTAGCTCTGGGGTTCTCCCATTTCTCTTGATCATCTTTGATGTGTTTCTACACCTTGACTGGAGTCCACCTGTGGTAAATTCAGTTGATGTTGGACATGATTTTGAAGGACACTCACCTGTCTATATTACACAGCACAGCACAGCACAGCTAACAATGCATATCAGAGCAAAAACTAAGCCATGAGGAGGAAAGAACTGCCTGTAGAGCTCAGAGATGGGATTGTGTGGAGGCACAGACCTGGAGAAGGCTACAAAAAATTATGCTTCTCTTCTTAGAGCTGGCCACCCCACCAAACCAAGTAATCAGGAAAGAAGGAACTTGGTAAGAGAGGTGAACAAGAACCCAATGGTCACTCTGGTTATCCTACAAAGGTCAATCATCACTGCAGAACTCCACCAATCTGGGCTTTATGGCAGAGTGACACGACAGAAGCCGCTCTTCAGTTAATTACACAGAAGCCCACCTATAGCTCTTAAAAAACCACTTAAAGGACTCTCAGACTGTGAGACACAATATTCTCTTGTCTGATGAAAACAAGATTGGACCTTCTGGCCTCAATTCTAAGTGTAATGTCTGGAGGAAATCAGGCACTGCTCATCACCTGCCCAATACCAGCCCTACAGTGAAACATGGTGGTGGCAGCATCATGCTGTGGGGATGTTTTTCAGCGACTGGAACAAGGAGACTGGTCAGGGTTGGGGGAAAGCTGAATGTAGCAAATTACAGCTATATTCTTGATGAAAACCTGATTCAGAGCACTCAGGACCTCTGCTTACAGACAACTCTGTGAATATCATTGACTCTGTCCATCTAACCTGACAGAGCTTGTGAGGATCTGCAGATAAGAATGGCAGGAAATCCCCAAATCCAGGTGAGAAAACCTTGAGGCATCATACCCAAGAATACTTGAGGCTGTAATCACTGCTAAAGGTGCTTCAACTAAGCAATGAGTAAAAGGTCTGAATACTTATGTAATGTATCCATCCATCCATCCATCCATCCATATATATATATATATACATATATATATATATATATATACACCTGTATGTGTGTATAGGTAAACTTACTTTTTTTATTATAAATTGTATATAAATTTTGATTTCCATGCCCCTTTATGCATATAATATACAAGGTTATGAGAGACAGGTACTTGTGTATGCACATTATGTGCTTGGTGCATAAATTGGATTGGATTTATTTTTTATTTAACATCACATCAGCATCAATGGCTATTCACTACAGGAGCAAGGTTACATTGATGCTAATCAGACACATTTATATGGGGGCAATTTTAGTGACCAATTAAGCTAATGCATGTCTTTGATATGTGAGAGGAAGCCGTAGTATCTAGGGTAAACTCACGCAGATATGGGGACTTCCGAGATCAGGATCAATCCGGGGATCGCTGGAGTGTTGCAGTCATTGCACTTAAGGCCTATGGAACAATGGTTTAACTTCAAAATGGCACCTACACACAATGACACTCTCAAAATGGCATCTTTTTCTCAAATATAAAGTGGAATAAGTGCACAACAAACTCAGGCTGAGACTATTCCATAGTCTCCCACACTCAAATAAAAAACTCTTCAGCACTTTGTTCAGGTTATATTTATAACGGCGTTTTAGTGTGCATGAAAAAAAAAATTGAAAATGAAGTTGTAGTTTTTTGAGAATGAAATTGAAATGCTGTAGCCTAACTGTGAAAATGAGGGATTCAAAGGATTTAATAAAGTTTAATTAAACACCGGCTTTCCCACGAGCCTGACCAGGATTGAGGAGACAAGAGAATGAATGAATGAATGAATGAATGAATGAATGGATTAATATAATAAAGTTATCCTTTCACATAGGTTTTATGAACAAATAAATACTAAATGTCCTCACACATCAGAATCAAATTGTTATGAGTATAAGAACACTGAAATGTTTGTGCAATAATGTTGTGTTCATACAGAACGAAGAATCAAATGGACTTAGATATCTATTTTGTGGAAGGAGAAATCACACACAATGGTCTTCTGTTAGGCTATCGGTGGCTACATCATTGTACCATTCAAATAGGGCATGTAGTTTCACATGAGACAATGAGAATGATACTAAACAAGATACTGAGTAACAGTACTGTAACTTCGACCCCACTGAGTTATGGAGCATCAATTCATATGATGAACTAAAGCCACATCGCACTGCATTGATGCACCAAGTCAAGTCAAGTCAGATTTATTTATATAGCGTTTTTTTCAATGGAGCATTGTCTCAAAGCAACTGTATCAGTTTAGCTTATCTCCTAATATCTATGTCCAATCCCAAATTGAGCAAGCCAAGGGCGACAGTGGAAAGGAAAAACTCCCTGAGTGTTATGAGGAAGAAACCTTGGGAGGACCAAGACTCATAAAGGGACCCAACCTCCTTGTGCGGCGTACATGATAAATCTAAGAATGAAACTAAAGTCATGGAGTCATACTTAAAATAAAATGTGAAATATGCACATTGGCATTAAGTAGTCCGATACACAGAGTCACTCTAGGATCCTGAGTTTGAGCAGGAAAGTCCTTGGAAGCACTTCGACCCCAGATAACTGGAGGAGGGTGACGGTTACTGCCCTCCGATGTGGCCTGGGTATAATGGGGCTGGAGCTGATGACGGAAGCAGCTTGAGTGAAGCTGAAGCAGATTAATATCATGTGTGGGGTAGGAACTGGTACTGGAGAGAAAACAGAAAATGCAATTAGTTACATTACATTGCATGCATTGCATTAGATTATTTAGATTATATTTGTATTATAATATTATGAGTATTATAAGCTTTATTCTCTAAAGACTTTTGACTTTATTCTCAAATTATGAGTTTATTCTCAATTTATTATGATTTTATTCATGTAATATTGAGAGTTTGTTCTCGAAAACCAATCAAAATGTTTTTTTCAGTGGTCCCAAAATGACATTGTGTATACTCAATATTGTCCTTGTATTTAAGTACATGTAAATATTATCACTTCATTTCAGGGCTATATCCTTGTTTGTAGTTTGCTTTCTTTTAGTCCTTCTAAAACTTCCTTGTTTTCATATCTTTCCAAAAACTCTTTACCTTGTATCTCTTTCATTACTTCTCAACTACACGCAAAGAGGATGAACAAATACACCCTTTCCTGTCAATTCTTTGCGTAGTGAAAACACCACAGCATTGAGCCATGGTTTGGATCAGCTTTAAATACGCTTGCACCCAGCTGATTGCACTTAGGGTTGATTACTGCCGGTCCACTCAAACTGTGCTTATTCTGATGCTTTCACTCAGCACAGTATTTGGCACACTGGTTCGCTGTAGGTGCCATCTAGCAGCCGAGTGTGCTAACCACCACAGTACCACACTTCAGCAGCTGGACATGCATCTTTACACCATTTCAGTATTTGTTGTCCTGATGTCTACTTTTCCCAGGGCCACATCAGTTGGTATTAGGAGTAGGTTAATTTGAGTACCGAGAACAGTTTGTAGATACAGTACGAAAGATAAAACTTAAGTACAGCACTGGTGAAGGTCAGTCCCCCCACCCCCCCATTAATTCCTGCTCACAGCATTCTTGTGATTTCACTTATTAACAGTGTAATATGTTTTCTCCTGGCTTTTAAATTTGGTCGGTATTATTATTATCTTTAGAATTGTCTATTTCTGCATAAATATGACCTAAAACATCATCAGATTTTCACACAAGTCCTAAAAGTAGATTAAGAGAACCCAGTTAAACAAATGAAACAAAAATGTTATACTTTGTCATTTATTTATTGAGGAAAATTATCCAATATTACCACTGTATGTACATACTGTTGTTCTTTTGAAACATACACAAAGTTTTGTTTGGTTTATCCTGTACAGAGAGTAAGAGAGAAGCAACAAGACATAAAAGACTGATATCATCTGAAACTAGGCAGCATGTAAATACAGCATGATGATGTCACATATATGCTAATTAGTGCATTACATCTTCTACATCTTCTGGTGTGAGCAGTGTAAAAGTTATGCCACTGTCAAAATGTCACAAGGCAGAGATTAATATTTATCCTTTGATGGAAAAATGGCAAACAATACTGATGTTCAAATTCATATTAGAGCGCAAATAAAAAAGTGGTTATGACTAATATTACTGTAGATAAGCGAGGTGCTATGTTTGTGTTTTCCAAGAAAATCATATTTCACATTTTATTGGGGATTAAAGATAGCAGATCTGTTGATGAGTTTGTTGAGGAAGAAGAGCATGTGTCTTCTAACAGCATGCATGAAACCAGTCTCAAGATCATTTTGATTATGGCATGTCTCTCTTAAAAGTTTTGGCCCTTGGATCATGAGCCAGACCAGATATGTGACATATTTGGCTCTGTCCAGGTTGAGTTTTGGGTTAAACACAGTACTCCATAACTTTTTTAACGCAATTTTATTTCAAAAGAGCCCAATTCGTAGAACGTCTTAGAGATCCCACACTTAGACAAGAGCTCAGGAAATATATCAGAGAGAGACCACTCTAAGAAAAGTGCACCAGTAGCCTGGAGGAGTTGCAGAAGCGTAATAGTAAGGAGTAAAGGTTTAGACAAATTTATAGATTATGAAAGTTATGGCGATGAAGTCAATATCCCTCACTCTTGAGTGTACACTGACACTAGTAATTGGAAATAATGGGAAAAGGCATTATTCAAAAGTTCATTATTATAAAGCCAACTCGAACTGTAACATATCTTTTCACAAAGAGATCTAGTCTGAGCTATGCTAGAGATATTCAAAGAACTCACAGCCACAATTCACATATGACAAACCCATCTGTTAAATGTCAGAAAGAAGGCCATATATCTAAAACTCACTGGCAGATGTACTTGCCAATAGGGAAGGCACTGCAGCCTCCACTTTGCAGGGAACCTAGTACCCCTGGTTGAAGAGAGTCAGGCTAGTTGGGGGCAGTATGTAAAGCCACCCCTTGATGAAGCAGAAGTTTGTGCTAGTGGAACCTGCCCTGTAGTTTCTATTGAAATTGCTGGAGTTTTAACTGGTTGTCTATTAGATACAGGGAGACAAATAAGCACCATAAACTGAGGAATTTTTAGGCAATGCTTGTTTAGTGAAGATAAGGATATGCTTGCAACATCAAGCTAACTGCTGCAAATGGAATAGACAACCACTGAACATGACATTTAACAAGTGTTGTTTTCTGGTGGATCAGCATAATGACCAGAAAAAATCCTAGGCTTTCTTGGCATGCAATTATTCAGTGTAGGCCACTGGTCCATTCTGAGTTTGATACCGCCTTGGGAGGGAAACTAGATTCTCAATGGACATTTCATTAAACTCAGACATAGAAAGTTGAGAAGAAATATTTTGCTAGATTGGCAGGCAGATATAAAGTACATGTGTCCATAGTAGTTGTGGCCACCCTTATGAAATCCTTTCAAAACACTTTGGTAAGGGCAATATAATGTCCATGACACTTTTTGAAAGACTAATTGTGGTTCAAACTCTGGTTGATTGTTATGGTCATACAGTGCCATTGCAGGTTGTTTATCTAGCTTCACCAGAAAACACGGCTTGTTGTTTTATCTGCTGTAGAGCATGTCGGTGGAGAATCATGTTGTGAAGTGAAATGTCAGTGTATATCTGCAGGTGGTGAAGTAGTGATAATGAATGAAGAAGGTCCACAGTTATCTTCTAGCATGCAGTCAGCAAATTAGATATTGAGGGTTCTGAAGAACAGCAAGTGGAATTATGTGTATTGCTTACAAAATATGCAGACAATTTTGCTAGTTAGTTTAATTATTACATATATCATTTAAGCTGCCCAAGGAAGAATGGTCCCTTTTTGAATCTTGGTCCTCCCAAGGTTTCTTCCCAAGGTTTCTTCCGTGTAATTTGTTCCTTACCACTGTTGGCCTAGGCCTAATCAGTTTGGGATTATACTTAGACAATAGAAGATAACATACAATTGAAAAGCTACTTTGAGACAATGTTCCACTGGAAAAAGCGCTATAGAAATATATCTGACTTTGACTTTTGATTTTGGCTATTGAGAATGAAGACCTAGGTTATGCAGGTAAAGTCAAACAAGTAACTCATCTAGTTGATGTCCCTATTACAGAACCATACAGGCATATTCAACCTATGCAGTACCATTATATCAAAGAACATATGACAAATGTGTTATTCAGTACCGCAGTACCTCAAATGTCTCCCGTTGTGCTCATACTAAAAAAGATGGAAGCATCTACAGTCATTAATTTCCTTATCCGCTTAATCCTGGTCAGGGTCGCGGGAAAGCCAGGAACAACCCTAAAGAGGGTGCCAACCCATCTTAGGGCAAACACACTTGTGCACACACTCATGGCAATTTAGAGACACCAATTAACCTAATACGCATGTCTTTGGAATATGGGAGGAAACCGGAGTACCCGGAGTAAACCCAGAGTAGACATGGGGATGGCATGCGAACTCCACACAGGCAGGGAATGAGGTCAGGATTGAACTGGGGAGACTGGAGCTATGAGGTGAATGCGCTAACCGCTTCACCACTGTGCCACCCCAAGCATCTACATGTGCATGGATTATATGGCTGCGGTGGAAGATTCTTGTCAGGAACTGATCTGGAAAGTGGCTACCACCAGATGGCAGTTGATTAACATGATCAGCATAAGACTGCATTTGCAATGCCTTTTGGGTTATTTGAATATCTTAAAATGCCAGTGGGGTTTTATAATAGGTCGGCCGCCTTTCAGAGGTTAATGTAAATGACGATGGATGACTTTATTTTCCACTAATGCCCTAAGAACTTTGCACTTTAGTAGTCACTGTAGTACCATTTCCAGCCTACGCAAATGTTCTTCAAAGGTACTAGAGTACATCAACAGATCATCCAAGTAAACCAGTTATCAGTTGAAGAAATAGCCACCAATTCAGATAAAGTGGCGGCTGTGAAAAGTGGCCAGTACCTTCTACTTTTTCTTAGATGATTTCCTCTATACTTACTACAGAAGGTATAGGGAAGGATTTTCAAAAATTACAGGACCATTTCACATTTTAATTACATCTATCTTAATGCAGTAGTCCAGCTAAAGCCAATGTAATGTTTTAAATGAGTTGAGAGTGTCAAAGTACTTCCAAAGCTTTGAAAGTCAAGCTTCATTGGCTCCAGTTTTTGGTTTGCTGACTTTACCCAGCTGTTCATTTTAGAAACAGATGCTAGAAGTCAGGGTCTACATGCTGTTCTTTACAACTTCGTTATGAAAAGAAAAGAATGATTGCATACTCAGTATATGAAAATAATGGAAAAACAATAGTAATATGAAACTTGAACTTTTTCCCACTAAATGGGCAATAATTGAGAAGTTTCCAGGCTATTTACTTGGTTCATGGTTTATAGTTGTACAGATAATAACACACTGTGTCATTTGCAACAGTTAGGGTTGGGGCTATTGTGCAGTGTTGGGTGGCACAACCAACTGCGTATGATTTTGGGTTCAGTATTGGGTAGTGGTGGATGCACTGTCTAGGCAACTTTTAGCTGCAAGATGCTAGCAAGATGATGAGTTTGAGGAGGCGATTTGTGATGATTGTATTACTTTGCGTAATTTTATTTTCAGAAGAAGAGCCATAAGTGCCCTGGGAATTTTCTGGGGTAGAAAAAATATCCCAGTGCCTAGAAAATGAGAGTTAAGGCTGTTACACATTGAACACGATTTCTTTGTGCAATTTATTTGGATGACAGTAAATGAATTCAAGCTCATGTATAATGACAGTATCTTCCACATTAAATGTACTTTTTTTGGGACGAAAATGCGACGTTATTTTACTCACTCCCAGTTAGAATTTTGGAACTTTTGCTGGCAGACAAAAACTCACCAATAACCGTCGGTTCTGCTGTTGGCATAGCAACAATCAAGCTGGCTGATCGCATTTGAAACAGATGATTTGGAGAGATCAGCAGATCAGCTTTTACAAATAAAGATGTATATATGTATTTATAAGCATTGCAGAACTGATCTGCTAGAGGGAGCCATTACCTATGTAATGTAATTATCTGGGGTAGTTTCTGTAGAGAGAAGAGATGAGACCAAAAACACTTCAGAAGACAGAGAGAACTTGTGGCTTTAGCACTGCTTGTGTAATTTGTGAGGTAAAAACAAAGAACTTGAACTTTGCATATTTGAGATGTTTGACTGAAAATACAACAGCGGTAACATCAGTCTATGATCTATTTAATCAAACAAGCTAAGCAAACTACAAACCTCTTAGTTATAATGTATTGTGCTAAAATGAAACCTGTTTTCCAAGGAACCAGTTGATCTATAATTGCTTTTAAATATTGAACCTCGTTATTATTCTAAAGGTTAGTTGATGAAGTGAAAAGTCTATGGAAAAACATTAGAGACACATATATTAAGAAAACAGAGAGGACATGGTCACCAGGAAGGGAACAAGCAGTGAAAAACAAAGGCAAAAGGAATTTTATGGATGTGATGTCTTTTCTGGAGGAGACAGCCACATGTAGAAGGTAATAATGCTAAACTGTTGTTGCCTTTGCTTAGAAATGTATTTTACTTCTTATGATGCAGAACTGGGCTAACAAACCTGTTCTCTGTAATCAGATGCATCACTGCTCTGCTTGGTACAGGAAATATAGTATAAAGTAGGGTAGTACCATCTATATTAAAATATCTTATCCATTTTCGCTACGGAAAAAAGTTGAACCAGGCAGTGAAATTACAATAGAATTGTGTCGGGTCCGGTGTGTCTAGTGTTGAGAAGAAGAAATCGCATCCGAATGTTTCACATTTTTGCATTGTTTTCCACATCATGTTTGGTGTGTAACGGCCTTTACAGATAAGCATCTATTAAAATAGTGGAATCACATCAGAGAGATTGTTTGCTGTACTGTGTAATAGTCTGCTTACAGACACGTATGAAAAAACTGGTGCTTATGAGTGTGTATGTCCACATGGGCCAGGAATAGAAGGAAGAGAACACATCTTATATTTACTCAGATAGAAATGCTTTTGGGTGGGTAGTTAGGATGAGGTAGAATCATGGATGAAAACATGCCCTAGCAGTGTACTGACCAAAATGGCACAGCCTAATATTCAGCTGCCTATGCAGTCTCTTCTCGCCTCAAGGCAACTTGAAGTAGATGCTATAGATTTTACCTGGCTTGATCCTACTTCATATGATCAGGAAATGTTTTAGCAATTACAGATGTTTGTACCAAATTCATGCACCCTTTTCCAACGTGTGATCAGAAGGCTGACACCACAGCCAAAATTCTTTTGAAGTTCTGCTTTCTAAAGTATGGCATGTCTGAAAGCATTTGGATCAGGGCCGAAATTTTTAAAGTGAAGTAATTTCCAAGCTTCGCAAACAGTATGGTATCAAGAAGACTTGCAAAACACCACATTGCCCTACAGGAAATGCACAGTGTGAGCGTTTAAAACATATCTTAGAAGATTTAGCATTTACTCTGAATTGATTTCTGCATACGTTGTGACTCCCCATTCAGCTACATGGTATTCACCCTTGACACTATTTGTGGAGAGCCTTACCTCTCTGTTGATGGTCTGCTTGACCATAAACAGACTGTGAATCCCAAGTAAGACTGGTTGCTGCACAGGGGGGGTCACACCAGATGCTGAAAGCAAAGGTTCACATAATTTGCCACTTAATAGTATGCAATATTGGTTTATTTTTTGTGCTTCTGTGATATGAATAGATTAAGAAATGTTATTTAGAAGATGTTTTTTTAAACTTAAATTAGCACACAAAATATTGGAGGTTTCCCAAAGAGGTGCAGCATGCATTTGCAATGCACCTAACACACACTTTACAAAAAGGGATTTAAAAAACAGGATTATCTTTGACATAAATGCTTGACCATTTAATATTAATTACTGCTGTCCTTTCAAACCTGAAAGTTATAATGCAATTCTAAACCATGCACTTGACGTGTATCTTATTATTCATTTTCCCTTATGTTGAAAGAGGAGCTGTTATTAGTCTGCCATTGAATTGAAATCATCTGTGAGCACAAACAGAACGTGACCCTTCTGTTTGAAAGTGCTGTAATAGTTTTGTGTCTTCCAAGAACACCAGAGAACCAGCAGGTACTCATCTGAGCTTTTAATCCTGAGGCAGAGAGCCTGCAGCTAGCTGCACTCAGCCCACACATCCCACTGACACTTCAGCTGGAGGCTGAGCCTGTCATGCGGCATTACCAGGTCATTCAAAGAGTCCATTAAAAAGCTGACAAACCTTGAAAGCTCTTTTTAGGAGTGGAAATGCAGGCTTATTTGTGCTATACACAGGTTGAAACCCAATCCCTGCACTACTCATGCCTAGGTCTTAAAGAAACCACTTTATAGAGGGTTAAAATGCAGTTTAAATATCAAAGCAGCAAAATGAATTGCTCTGAGCCAAAGTCAGGGTCTGGAGTATATTTTAGTCTTTAATATTCAGACAAGGGATTGTTATAAATTGTGACTCTAATATCTACATGGCACTACAGAAATCAAGCTTCATTACACTAGGTGTAATGTTATTTTCTTTAACTGTCTAGCTTCAGTAAGCCTGAACCCTCTCATATGTCTTTCATCTTATGCTCAGGTATCACATCTGTCTCAAAGTTAACTTTTGTTCATTCAGATGTGTTTATAATGTCTTATAAACACTGTTGTAACAAGTGGTTATTATAGTTAACACAAACAAGTTTGGCAACTTTCATCTTGTGGTAACACGGCACACCGCTGGAGCAGCGCATATGACCCTATCGCAAGGGGACAATCCAAAATGAAAAACCTCGCCTCAGAGAGAATAGGATGCAACGAACATAAAAGGGCATTCAGTGGAAACTCTACTTTGTAAAGGCTAATGGGTGGAATGGGTGCCGGCAAAAAACAGGAAGGTCAAATAGGGACATGACAGTGTAGTGAAACAACAATGCAGAAATACCAAGAACAGGGGGCTTAATGAGTAGGCAACGAGCTACAGGTGATTAGAATTCAGGTGAAGCTGCTCATTGCCTATGATCGGTAGTGCCTGCCAGCTTGGCAAGCAATCGTGAACCTGGTGTCATTACAGAAGCCCCTGTCTCAGTTCCCCTCCAGATGGCCGCATTGGCGAGTACCTGGAAAGTCTGGGAGGTGCTAATATAAATCAACCTTAAGTACAAAATCCATCACACCCAGTCAACCAGATATTGCTCCTGCCTCTCCAGCAGGAGTTCAAGAGGGCTGTTACAGAATATGCTGAAGAACCATCCACAATGTAAGGCAATGTAGGGTGGATGGTCTTGGGGACTGACCTCCTGCAAGGGGCTCGGGACTACCAGCCTGTGTGGGAAAAAGGGGAGAAATACAGAACTTTATTGGCAGCTGGAGCCAATACACACAGTGGTGCTTAAAAGTTTGTGAACCCTTTAGAATTTCCTATATTTCTGCATAAATATAGTTTAAAACATCATCAGATTTTCACACAAGTCCTAAAAGTAGATAAAGAGAACCCAGTTAAACAAATGAGACAAAAATATTATACTTGGTCATTTATTTTGTGAGGAAAATGATCCAATATTGCATATTATTAAGTGGGAAAAGTATGTGAACCTTTGATTTCAGTTTCAGGTGTGACCCCCTGTGCAGCAATAACTGCAAGTAAATGTTTCCTGTAACTGTTGATCAGTCCTGCACACCGGCTTGGAGGAATTTTAGCCCATTCCTTCGTACAGAACAGCTTCAACTCTGGGATGTTGGTGAGTTTCCTCACATTAACTGCTTGCTTCAGCTCCTTCTACAAAATTTCAATTGGATTAAGGTCAGGACTTTAATTTGGCCATTCCAAAACATTAACTTTATTCTTCTTTAACCATTCTTTGGTAGAACGACTTGTGTGCTTAGGGTCGTTGTCTTGCTCCATGACACACCATCTCTTGAGATTCAGTTCATGGACAGATGTCCTGACATTTTCCTTTAGAATTCTCTGATATCATTCAGAATTCATTGTTCCATCAATGATGGCAAGCCGTCCTGGCCCAGATGCAGTAAAACAGACCCAAACCATGATACTACCGCCACCATGTTTCACAGATTGGATAAGGTTCTTATGCTGGAATGCAGGGTTTTCCCTTCTCCAAACATAACGCTTTTCTTATAAACCAAAAAGTTATATTTTGGTCTCATCTGTCCACAAAACATTCTTCCAATAGCCTTCTGGCTTGTCCATGTGAGCTTTAGCAAACTGCAGATGAGCAGCAATGTTGTTTTTGGAGAGCAGTGGCTTCCTGCTAGCAACCCTGCCATGCACACCATTGTTGTTCAGTGTTCTTCTGATGGTGGACTTATGAACATTGACTTTAGCCAATGTGAGAGAGACCTTCAGTTGCTTATAAGTTACCCTAGGGTCTTTTGTGAGCTTGCCAACTATTACACGCCTTGCTGTCGGAGTGATCTTTGTTGGTCGACCACTCCTGGGGAGGGTTACAATGGTCTTGAATTTCCTCCATTTGTACACAATCTGTCTGACTGTGGATTGGTGGAGTCCAAACTCTTTAGAGATGGTTTTGGAACCTTCTCCAGCCTGATGAGCATCAACAACTCTTTTTTTCTGAGGTCCTCAGAAATCTCCTTTGTTCGTACCATGATATACTTCCACAAACATGTGTTGTGAAGGGTTCACAAACTTTCAAGCACCACTGTAACCCGGCTGATATGGCATAAGGTCTTCAATATACATAGGGGGCAGGTATTTACTGGTAAGTTGGTCTAACTGTTGTGTAAATGCTTATATTGCAAGCAAATAACACAGCACAAATAATCTGAGAGCAGTAAGAGTGCAATAAATCTACTGTAAACACACACATTTCAAAAATCTACTTTCATAGGTGCTGAGATATTGTAAAATTTTATAACATTATGAATATTTCTAGCTAAGACTTTTGAGCTCTGAGCCTTGTAAACATAGGTTTTGACTACAGATTGGCATTTAAAGCTTTTTATACATTTTGACAACAAAAGTGTTATAAATGTGGATTGACACTACACCAACAATTGTGTTGTGTTCATATGTATAGGCCAACTTTAAATTAGGAATTTATATTGTAGGAAATTCAATGTATCACTGTCTGTCATTGTTACTGTCTCCCTGTGTTACTGCGGGTTTCCGTCAAGTATTCCAGGTACTTCCCACTTCCTAATTACATGCACGTAGTGAGTGACTTTGTGATGCCCTGTAATGGGCTGACGCTTCAGGGTGCATCCCTGTCTTGCTTTAAAAGTTTCCCAAATAGACTTCAATCCCAACCATAATCAGGACATAGAGGTTACTGAATATGCATGAATAAATTGATTAATATATATTTAGGTATTTTACAATAGAATTAAAAGTCCAGGTCAATTTACCATCCACTGTAAAGCAATGAACAGAACTGTACACGTATTATGCTAGTATCCAGTCTCCAAATTATATGCAGTGACTTTTATATAAAATTTTACATAATTTAAATATGTACAAGCAATCTCAGTATTCGCTTGAGTGTTGAGTGAAAAGATGAGTCATCAGTTATCGTTTTTTTAAACAGCAAGAGACTCAGCCATTTGGACATCCAATGGAATTTTGTTCCACCAACTGGGTGCCAGTACAGAGGAGTCTTTATGATTATCCTTTAGTTTTGAGGATTGACTTCAGTCAAATCATGCTCCAGTCTAATCACGCATCAGTGTTTTAAATCTGATGTGGGCTGCAACAGGGAGCCAATGAAAGGAAATGTAGCAGTAGAGTAACATGATTTACTTTAGGTAAATTGAAAAGCAGGCATGCCACTGCGTTCTAAATCAGTTGCAGGGGTCTGGACATTGTAGTAGATTATTCATATAACAAGAGACTGGACAAGCACATGAGTGGCTTCTCTGGAGAGGAAAATCTTCCATACTTCTGGCAATATGAAATTATTTTAATGATTGACTAGTCCAACAAAAGTGTGACCTAAGATGTCATCACAGAAGAACAGCTTTATATTCTTCAGATGCATATGGAAAGGCATTAATAAAGCAGTAGACTTGAAATTATTCAAGCAAAATACTGGTCTTCTTTCTTTATTTAATTGTGCTTCCTCATTCCCTTTCTTTGTATCTTGTGCTCTCTCTGAAGGACAGAGAAATCCATGCCAAATGATACTTTATTAAAGTGTCACTGTAAATTACCGTCACTTATAATTGCTTATTTCACCTGTCACATAGTGGATGGAGCATAATGGATCTGCATCTAAAAAGCAAATATTTTAATTTAATGAAATTAATATCACTCAAAACATTATTTCACTAGGACATTACATACATAAATATTTTAGCCTGTAATAAGATTGGATTATCTGAACAGACTTTGGTTCTTGGGTGAAGCTTACAACATGGAGGCAGGTTGGTGCATTTAGAGAACTCTGCAATGGATTGGTGCACTGGTCATGCACATTTGGTTAACTTGTGTTGTGAGAGGTTGGTTTGCACCATCGTATTTTTTATTAATTCCTTATACTCATCTAAAGTTAATCAAAGCTGACTGGTGCCTTCACTTGTACACTAACATAATTGTGTTAAAATGCATTACTAGGCAACAGCACTGATGTTAACATATAGCACTGATATTCACATATAGCATCAATGTTCACATAAAGCAGCTAATTTGAAGGTGAAATTAGAGTCAGGTGTTTTCAATCAATGGGATGACAATCAGGTGTGAGTGGGCACCCTGTTTCATTTAAAGAACAGGAATATATCAAAGTCTGCTCTTCACAACATATATTTGTGGAAGTGTATCATGGCACGAACAAAGAAGATTTCTGAGGACCTCAGAAAAAAAAGAGTTGTTGATGCTCATCAGGCTGGAGAAGGTTCCAAAACCATCTCTAAAGGGTTTGGACTAAACCAATCCACAGTCAGACAGATTGTGTACAAATGGAGGAAATTCAAGACCATTGTTACCCTCCTCAGAAGTGGTCGACCAACAAAGATCACTGCAAGAGCAAGGCATGTAACAGTTGGCGAGGTCACAAAGGACCCCAGGTTAACTTCTAAGCAACTGAAGGCCTCTCTCACATTGGCTAATGTAAATGTTCATGAGTCCACCACCAGAAGAACACTGAACAACAATGGTGTGCATTGCAGGGTTACAAGGAGAAAGCCACCGCTCTCCAAAAAGAACATTGCTGCTCGTCTGCAGTTTGCTAAAGATTGCGTGGACAAGCCAGAAGGCTACTGGAAGAATGTTTTGTGGACAGATGAGACCAAAATATAACTTTTTGTTTTAAAAGAACGGTGTTATGTTTGGAGAAGGGAAAACACTGCATTCCAGCATAAGAAGCTTATCCCATCTGTGAAACATGGTGGTGGTAGTATCAGCTGTTTTGCTGCACCTGGGACAGGACTTCTTGCCATCATTGATGGAACAATGAGTTCTGATTTATATCAGAGAATTCTAAAGGAAAATGTCAGGACATCTGTCCATGAACTGAATCTCAAGAGAAGATGGTCATGCAGCAAGACAACGACCCTAAGCACACAAGTCCTTCTACCAAAGAATGATTAAAAAAGAATAAAGTTCATGTTTTGGAATGGCCAAGTCAAAATCCTGACCTTAATACAATTGAAATGTTGTGGAAGGACCTGAAGTGAGCAGTTAATGTGAGGAAAACCACCAACATCCCAGAGCTGAAGCTGTTCTGTACGGAGGAATGGGCTAAAATTCCTCCAAGCCGGTGTGCAGGACTGATCAACAGTTACAGGAAACGTTTAGTTGCAGTTATTGCTGCACCCGGGGGTCACACCAGATACTGAAAGCAAAGATTCACATACTTTTGCCACTCACTAATATGTATTATTGGATAATTTTCCTCACAAAATAAATGACCAAGTATAATATTTTTGTCTCATTTGTTTAACTGGGTTCTCTTTATCTACTTTTATGAGTTGTGTGAAAATCTGATGATGTTTTATATTTATGCAGAAATATAGAAAATTTCAAAAAGGGTTCACAAACTTTCAAGCACCACTATAAGTAAATAATGAGTATAGTGCTAGCAGCTGAGCTTAGCACTGAGCTTCTAAGCAAATTGTTTTGGTTTCTAAAATTTATAGTAGACATCATTGTACTGTATGTGTTAAACTTGATTTGGTTTAGTTTTCTTTGTTTGTTCAAGATATTATTAATCAGGTGCCTCGGCAAGTGACCCACAACGCCTCCCACTAGTGGTAGCTGGCACACTTTTGTGGCTGCAGATCCACTAAAGAACGGCAATTGGATGACTTCAGGAGCAGCTACTTGTCCTCCTTAAGGCACAAGTTGATTACTATCCTCCTACAGCCTCAGATGATCTTATCTCAACCCCCTTTTGGGATAACCAACATCAATTATCCTCCACTCCCCCAACACACTCACACACACACACACACACACACACACACACACACACACACACACACACACATCTGATGGGAATGAGTGAGACTATTATTACTGAATCCAGCTGGTTTTTGAAGGCTTTTAAGACATTTCATGCCAAACGTTTTTGGTGGCTGTAGGCCATGGAAATTCTTGCTCCATCACTAGATAAAAAAGTTGGCATTTATTGTTAAATCAAAATTTAAATGTGAGAAACTGAATTCCATGAAGTTTAATGAAACATATATTTGAGAAACCTGTCATTACTGCATTTTAATGATACTGAAGGGAAAGCTGGGATACCTGTAATATACTAACAATAATGTAAATTAAATCATAAACCATTCTTTCTAGTTTAAATCATTCATAAAACTTCATATTTCTACCCAAGTTACTTACTGACTATCCAGAATTAGCAGCAAGTCTGTTATAACACTTTCACTTTCAGACCTTTGTTTTATTAGATTTTATTAAAAAAAAGTTATTATACAAGTGTTAGTTCCAAACTTCCAAAGAATCTGATTGATCGAGCATTCAGCTCTCGAACCTGTGACCAAATCACAGGCATGATGTTGTGATAACACACTCTATCTCATGTTATATTGCTTAATTATAAATCAGGTTACATTTTAGCTTCCATTTTCCCAGACATTTTCAATAAAAAATAAAATAAAATAAATGCTGTCTATCAGTACTAACTTGTATCATGTGGCCGTATCATTTAGCTACCCCTGGAACTATACAGAAGTTGTGAGGTAACATAAAACACATCAAAACACACACCTCACTCTTAAAAACATCACCATTGCTTATTTTGTGTTTTGTGTGCTGATCACAAGCATCAGACACTATGTAAGTATACCGGTCACAAGTATCAGATGCTAGTATAGTGAGTATAGACCAGAATATGTTGTGTTTTGGACACACTGGATGGTGGTATGGTGAGTATAAACATCACCAGCATGGGATGCTGTTATGGTGGCTTACTGGCCAACCAGATAATTTTGCAAATCTTGCTAGCAAAACCAACAGCAGTACTATCCAGCTATAAAACTGCCAACCAGCAGTACATACAGTACATACAATGCATGGCTACTTCATAAGGGCAGGTGGAACTGAGCCCCCCAAAATATTCATCCTCTTCAAAGCCTAGTTCCATATCATAAATTACTTTGATTGACTTACAGATTGTTTAAGTATTATTTTCTATTAATTGTTTCTAAAGGAAATCAGTTGTTGAAAAGTGGTAGTGGGTAAATACAGACCAGTGAGAATCATAGATTACAAATGTATTATGCCGCATAGTTCTACAAGTTCTCTCCCAGCCAGTCGGTCAATTGATTCAAACAGTTTTCTTTTGTCAAACTCTTTTTAGTGACTTTTAGATTTCAGAAGAGAACAGCTGCACTGGATAAGATATTGGGATGCACCTACCATGCTCATCTAACCCACGCTGTCACCTGAAAAATTCACCAAGTCATGCCATTCCTGTATAAATAAAGTGGTGTGAGTAATACATAGAGATTTTTATAGGGTAGCCAATAGGGCCTATATATTTCAACTTTGAATTAATGCAATTTCTTTCAACAAATGTATGTTTATTTATTGAAAACTACGTTTAAATGGACTCACAGGCTATGTTGATTACACACTTTAAAATTATGCCCAGCAGTCTGGTAAATGTGCTGCATTTGAGTAGCCTTCCAGAGAGACAGCCATGTATTCAGTTTCCGTCTGCTTCTCCTAGCAATGGTCACAGTTCAGTTATTTATTTTCTATCACATAGTCATTATTGTATTAATACGTTAACTGGGTTGATAATATACAGGGGTGCTTGAAAGTTTGTGAACCCTTTAGAATTTTCTATATTTCAGCATAAATATGACCTAAAACATTATCATATTTTCAGAAGCCCTAAAAGTAAATAAAGAGAACCCAGTTAAACATATGAGACAAAAATATTATACTGGTTATTTATTTATTGAGGAAAATGATCCAATATTACATATTAGTGTGTGGCAAAAGTATATGAACCTCTTAGCAGTTAATTTGGAGGTGAAATTAGAGTCAGGTGTTTTCAATCAATGGGATGACAGTCAGGTGTGAGGCCTCCCCTCCCTCAGACACAGTCAACTGTGTCTGCATTTAATGCCTATATCCACTGAGCAACAGGTCCAAAAATATTTACTCTACGTTTAGGTGGTGTTACACTTTACAATTTTCATAACTGTTTTAACTAGTCTTGCTATTTTCACTAAGCAAAAAGGTTTGATGGTTATGGGTTAAGGTAGTATAGTATCAATTACATAATATAATTAAGTGAATACTATTTAGAGAATTAGATAGAGGGAGTGGTACCCAGCTATAACTCTATAGGTGGATGGAAGGACAGATGGATTCATTAGATGATGGTGAAGCAACAGTTAGCATACTCGACCACTGACCAGATGCTTATGGGATCAGGTTCCGGGCAAGCTGCCACAGTGGGACCCTTCAGCGATGCCCTTGTTTAGATTTTACCATGTACGTTTATACCACTTCATTGTGATTTAAGACAGTTCTTAAGTGGCTAAGAGTCTGGGCTACTAACTAGAAGGTTCATATCTCATCTCTGCCAAACAGCTGTAGCAAACCTAAGACTACACTTTAATTGGATTAAATTTTAATTAATAATAAAAAAAACGGGGCACCACCGAATCGATTTATTGACTGGTAGATTCGGAAACCAGTTAAAAAGGGAACAACAAACTTGATCAGTCTAGGTCTGAATAGTGAATTCAAAGTATATTTCTCGACCTTTGAATGAATAAAACTCTCTCACACCAAACGGTAAGTTCAAAATGCTATAACAAGTTTATTAACTACAAACAAGGCAATACCAACAGATTATTTAATGTAATCACAGAGTTAAAATCATAAAATGACGATGAACATGCATATATCACAGTATGGGAAACAGGGAATAATGGCAAGCGTACATATTACAGTAATTAAAAATCAGAAACCAAGATGACTCTATGTAACTTATCGGTCGCGCAATAATTACCAGCGTTGCAATGTTACTGGTAACCTTAATTACGTTGAATGTGAATAGTATGGTAGAAGCTACTTAGGCGTGGATAAGTCTATGTTGAAGCGTGGTTTTAAGATTAAACGCAAAGTACGAGGATCAGGGGCCCAGAAAAGCCATAAAAGGTACTCGCCTGGAAGGTCACTCGATTGGTTCGGGGCATTCAACCCTGGCCCAGCCGCCCGAAAGGCACAATTTTTGGGGAGCGTTGGCATCCGTCTTTCGATGCCCACCGTCACTCCGAAAAGGCCTCTCAGCGGTTTGGCCCTGGGGTTTTCTTGCAGATGGCCTCCGTGTAACTACATGACTTGAGACGGCGTCCTTCCCAGTTTTAGGCTGCAGGCTTCACGATTACTCGACGTTTTTGCGTGCGTACAACTCAGGATTTATCTTGGCCACAGATAAAGGTGGAGTTGACGCGTTTCTAACACCATGAGCTTCAACAAAAACTTTTAAAACTTGTATGGTACGAGAATGGCAAGAGCATGAAGTAGATCTTGGCTGGCTGGTCTTTTCAACTATCATCTAATTCGCCAATACCGAACTACTTAAGACTGCTGGGCACAGGAAACTTAAAAATAAACGTGAAAAACTTGAGCAAAAACGGATAAAAAGGCTGACAAAAAGAAAAACTGCAACTTTAAAAGACAAAGAAAAGACTTGAAGAACAAAGAGAACAAAACAAACACACGAGACTTGAAGCTAGCTCCCCACGCGGTCGTGCCGCGTTGCTTTTGAATGTTCCGGATCGTAAGCGGCTGGAGGCGGGGCATAAGGAGTTGCCCTTACTTGGCCAATGAGAAGCTGACTCATCAGTAAATCCCTCCTATCGTGGTTGTGTCTTATTTCAGCATATG
Organism: Ancistrus triradiatus; assembly: GCA_025084515.1. Classification (NCBI taxonomy): domain Eukaryota; kingdom Metazoa; phylum Chordata; class Actinopteri; order Siluriformes; family Loricariidae; genus Ancistrus; species Ancistrus triradiatus. The sequence goes on along the minus strand of JAJAGP010000029.1, from coordinate 29,865 downwards.
AGCCACAGACGTTCTAACTTGGATTAATATATTCCTACATATCTAAAGTGATTAAAAGTATCACATAATAACCAAAAATCCTCGAAGTTACAAGTTTAGATGCAGACTTCGTTGTAAGGTTCAGATGATCAAAAGCACCTTGAATTGATAACCTAGAACATCGTTAAAGCATTCTAACTACAGCACATACATCTGCTATTCCTTAAACAGATAATATGATTGATACAAGATGTAGGAAACAGTACATTCTAAATAACACTTCATTTCAGTTCTTTTATAAGTATAAACACGTATTAAACCTGAGCGATCGGTACATATAGACGACAGCTGTTATTTCTAATCATAACCAACAGGATCAATTTAAGTATAAAATGATCATTATACTAAAACATTAACCAAATAGAGATGAAAATGCATGACAAATCAGTAACATACACACATCTATATATATGATTATATATGAGAGGAGAAAAATATCTCTGATCCATTCTTTGTATGGAATAGTGAAGCGCATATAGGGGTGTTTAGACTTATTATGAAGCAAATATCATTTGTTATCTAATTAAGAGTTTCAGGCAAAGGTAATCTGTTCCCAAGAAGTTTAATATCATTACTAAGGTTTGTCTCTAAGGTTTGTCTAGTTTCTTGGTGTCGTAAATCCAGGGATGTCTTTCTGGCGCCAGTCCGGTTGCGAAAAAGGGTCGTAAAAGTAACAGTTGGAGAGAAATTTAAGGAACTTGGTGGCCTGGACCGTTGAAACCCCCTTTTAAGGTTGACACATGGACTTAGTTTATGATAGCCGAGATGCAAAGGTTATCTGGGCTTGGCCATGTCCTAAGTTTCTTCTGTTGTTTTGAGAAAAAAGGTTGTTTATCTGGCCCATTAAGCCAGAGTCTGGTCCAGATGTTGGGCCTTCACTTGGTGGGGGTAAGATCCTGTCCAAAGGGTCCTTTTGCATTCAAGGAGTCGTAAAGTTTATGACTTGTGGAGAAGGTTAGAAAGAGGGGGTAGTCAGCTATTGATACAGCTATTACGCTACACAGCCACTGTTGGGCTCTTGTTCAAGGACCTTAACCCTTAATTGCTTAAATTCTACACTGTATGATTGTATCAGTTCTATACTGCTTGGTATAAGGATGTTTGCTAACTGTTGTAAATGTAAATGGAAGGATATGTAACACTAAACAGATCATATAAATAACTGCTGCATCTACTGGCTTAGAAAAAATATTCCCAAAGGCAACGTGAGTCATTTAGATTTCAAAATGACTCAATAATCAACAATTTTCAGCCCAGATTTTGGCCTACACCCTGACAGTCAGCTATTATGTTCCTGCTCAGTCATTGAAACCTGCTGAAACATAACTGTGGGACTGAGCAATCTATGGAGCACAGACCGCTATGCACTGCATAATTCAAATGCAACAATAAGTGCTTTCAAAAAAAAGTCAGAAAAACACATTAATCCATATTACAAATGTGTGTTTTGTAAATTGTTCTTCACCGAAACGAAAACATCAAGAGGGAAAAACCAACTGTTCGCTCAGAGAGGGCTGTTAAAGCTGATACTTGAGCCCCATTACATGCACTGAACAAGTGTCTTCATTAGTGTGGCTGTGCTTTTGGCATGCTAATGACTAATAAGAAATGCATGAGCTCTAAGTAGCGCAGCATCTTAAAAAAAAGCTCTCATCAGTGCGCTCAAACAGAGTCACTGACTACAGCTATGAATCATGCCAAATGGAGGAAAAAGCTGATCTAAGACCCTGTAAACTCAGACCGCTTCTACTAACTCAGCGTGTGGAAATAGGGGACATGGCAGAGAGAGAGAGAGAGAGAGAGAGAGAGATTTACCAAATAGTTGTGTGGGGCAGCTGTCAGTGCTTGATGACTTGTGTGATGAATACTTTCTCTCTCTGGGTTCCAGATCCTCTAAACTCAGCAATAGTCTATAACTAAATTCCCTTGCCCTCACTCTGACAAGCCTCTAAAGACTCCGAATCCCTAGTTTTGGACTCTGCACACTCTCTACCCAGCAGTTATCTGCTGATAAAGTCCTCAAATGAGCAGTCTGATGTTCTGCTCTGCCATTTTAAATCCACAAGAGATGCAAAACACAATTTATATATACAGCATTTGGTCAAATTCTTTGTTTCAATATATAACTATATAAAATTAACTAAAATCTACAGTTGAACAGTTAATGGTCCCAGCATAATAAAAACATGCAGAGGTAAATCACCCTCTCACTCACTCACCAATCACCCACTTTCCATACCCACCTAGTCCGATTCATGGTACTCACTGACATAAACACACAGACTCTCTCTCTCTCTCTCTCTCTCTCTCTCTCTCTCTCACACACACACACACACACACACACACACACACACACACACACACACACACACGCACACACACACACGCACACACAAAGAGAACATGCAAACTAAACACAGGCAGCAGCCTGGGTCTCTGGAGCTGTGAGGTGACAAATTTCACTGGAGACACATTTGAAAGACACAAATTTATTGGATAGTAAAAGGTTTTTATACAAAAAAAGAAAAGAAATATGCCTTAATCAGTTTTCTAGGTCGTTGTTCATTGTTGCACATATTTGTGGACCCCATACATTGCCCTTGATCATCCCATGGCCACACTGTTCACCTCTAAATAAGTCACTTCAGACAATGGAAAATGTCTTAACAACACTGTTTGTATTGAATAGTTATTGTTAAATTTCAAACCCTAAATCTTATTCAGTTAGTTAACTATTTAAATGTATTTAAAGGGCTCTCAGGTAGTGTAGAAACAATTTGCAAGTGCACTACTGTGGAGAGCTGGGTTCAAATTCTGGTGGTGGCTGCTGGCAGGGAGCAATGGGCTGGTATCCCTTCCCTTTTCACTTCCACCTGAAAACATTATGAATACCTTATGGTCAGTTTTCTGATTTCACATAAAAGCGCTGTTTGTGCATGAGAACAAATAAAGGTATGTTAACATGAAGCATGTAATTGTTTTTTTTATGGTAAATATGTATCCATTACTGCGCACATACATTTTTTTAACTTGGTCCCCTGATGGTTTCCTTGTGATTAGTGATCTGGTTATGTGGATTTATGTGAAATTGCTTTAATGTGAAACTACATGTATTTTTATTCTCTTTTCTCTTGTATGGCCAGTCCAGTGATTTCTTTAATTAAATTATCTTTTTTTATTTCTTTAATAATTTTGTGCATTTATAGTTTAAGGAAGAGGAGACAGAAGAGCAAATATCTGGTGAATTTCCAATAAAAAACTAACTAGGCTTCCCAAGAAGGTCGGGTTCTTTTTTGAGTCTTGGTCCTCCCAAGATGCCTTCTATGCTTGCCAAATTGGGACTGTGGATCTAGATAGTTGTAAAGCTGCTTTAAGATAATGTTCTGATGTAAAAGGTGCTATATAGAAACAAATTTGTCTTTACCACAGCAAAGAGGTTCACAGCATGACAGGTAGCCATGTACAATGGCACTTGAAAGTTTGTGAAACTTTTATAATTTTCTATATTTCTGCATAAATATGATCTAAAAAATCATCAGATTTTCACACAAGTCCTAAAAGTAGATAAAGAGAACCCCATTAAACAAATAAGACAAAAATACTGTACTTGGTCATTTACTTATTGACGGAAATGATTCAATATTACATATTAGTGAGTGGCACAAGTATGTGAACCTCTAGGATTAGCAGTTAATTTGAAGGTGAAATTAGAGTCAGTTGTTTTCAATCAATTGGATGACAATCAGGTGTGAGTGGGAACCCTGTTTCATTTAAAGGACAGGGATCTATCAAAGTCTGCTCTTCACAACACATGTTTGTGGAAGTGTATCATGTCACGAACAAAGGAGATTTCTGAGGACCTCAGAAAAAGAGCTGGAAAAGGTTAAAAAACAATCTCCAAAGAGGTTGGACTCCACCAATCCACAGTCAGACAGATTGTGTACAAATGGAGGAAATTCAAGACCATTGTTACCCTCCCCAGGAGTGGTCGACCAACAAAGATCACTCCAAGAGCAAGGCATGTAATAGTTGGCGAGGGTAACTTCTAAGAAACTGAAGGCCTCTAACATTGGCTAATGTTAATGTTCATGGGTCCACCATCAGGAGAACACTGAAAAACAATGATGTGCATGGGAGGGTTGCAAGGAGAAAGCCACTGCTTTGGTATGGCCAAGTCAAGCTTAATCCAATCGAAATGTTGTGGAAGGACCTGAAGCAAACAGTTAATGTGAGGAAACTCACCAACAACCCAGAGTTGAAGCTGTTTTGTATGGAGGAATGGGTTAAATTCCTCCAAGCTGGTGTGTTGGACTGATCAACAGTTACCAGAAACATTTAGTTGCAGTTATTGCTACACAGGGGGGTCACACCTGAAAGCAGACTTTGATAGATGTTTGTCTGTTTTTCAAATAAAACAGGGTGCCCACTCACACCTGACTGTCATCCCACTGATTGAAAACACCTGACTCTAATTTCATCTTCAAATTAACTGCTAATCCTAGAGTTTCACAAACTTTTGCCACTCACTAATGTAATATTGGATCATTTTCCTCAATAAATAAATTACCAAGTATAATATTTTTGTCTCATATGTTTAACTGGGTTCTCTTTATCTACTTTTAGGACTTGTGTGAAAATCTAATGATGTTTCAGGTCATATTTATGCAGAAATATAGAAAATTCTATCGGGTTCACAAACTTTCGAGGACCACTGTATAGTAAAATGGTAATACATAAATGCATATGCCTCAGTAACTATGTCTTAGTTTAATCGACATGAAATTACAATTGCAGTCAACAGTGAAATATAATGCAGCGACCAAACTTGATATATAACCAAATCTCTGCCTTCTTGCTCCAGCAGAGCCAGTCATCCCATCTCCAGTGTAAACTTCGAGAGAGATTTTTCAACCATGAACACGGTAAGTGAATTTTATCAGCACTACATATATTTTGGATCTAATTTATCTATAGTTGATTTAAAGCATTGATTTAAAGTATCTATTTTTCATGTCAAAGCTGACCTGAAAATAGACTGAAATGGAAGCACCTGGCTGCATGCCTGCAAATATCAATAAATGGACCAGCACCAGAGGCGTTCCCATATGCACTGGCATTGGAGCGTTTGAAAAACCTAGAAAGATTTAGTGCTCTGACAAACAGTGTTATATTTGTAAACAAAAAGTGTTGTACTGTTTTTTTTGTTTACATGCCATGCACTTCCCATGTGGGTAGATGTGACTGTGGTGGTCTAGTGCTTAAGATACTATAGACCAAAAGGTCCAAGGTTCAAATCCATTCTCTAATAAGAAAGACATTTAACACACATCATCTTGACTATAGGATTGTATCAGTTATAAGTCATTCTGGATTATGGAATTTGCTGAATGACTAAATGTAGATTGATAGAGTGCTGGCTCTATGGAATGTATTATGTGAATTTAATAAAAAATATTAAATAAATAACAAATATTGTGTTAAAGCTCACAATTATTTGACTTTTTTGTTGTTTGTCATGAGTAGCCGACATTTTTAGTGCCGACAGGTGATTTCAATGCTTTCCTCTGACTACCACCAAATATATCTGAGACCTATTGCCTTTTTCTTCTCCTCCCTGCTTTCTCTATTCTTTTAAATGTCTTTTCTTATTTTCAGGCTTTAGTTCCAACACTCCCAGACAAACAATATCATGTGATGCCATACCAGCTACACCTCTACAAAGGCTCAGCAAAGTATGATGGTGCCAATCCTGCTAAGCAAGTGAAGGTGATTTTGTGCTGATTAGCTTGTAGGATTCTGGGAAAGTTCTGGAAAGTATTGGACTATTGGATTCACAATTGCTTGAACTTGACCTGCCACTCAAGTCATGAATCACAAAATATGACTATATATTATGTAGTAATCTAGATGATGCCAGATAATACTTGTGTTTCATACATGACAGATCTGCTGGAATGACATTAAAAATTTATTCTGTAGTGCATTGGAAATAATATTTTCCATCTTTTAATCAGTTGTCTGCGCACAGAGCACAATATTATATATATAGGTATTGTATGTATGTATATATATATATATATATATATATATATATATATATATATATGTATATGTGGATATATATATAAATAAATTGTATATATATATATATATTGGAGAAGGGAGGGGCTGGAGGTGGTGGAAGAGGTTATAGTCGTATGTGTATATATGTATATATATATATATATATATATATATATATATACATATATACACATACGACTATAACCTCTTCCACCACCTCCAGCCTCCCTTCTCCAATCTCCCCAGTGTATCTAGACTCAGGTTTCAGAATGAACTAAAACAACAGCAAACCCCAAAACACAACAGTATTGTTCTAACACATTCACACTGAGCTGACAGATACCAAGGGTCAAAAATAATGTGAGCATGTGTGTGCTGAAGAAGATAACACACTTTAAGAAACTCTCTCCCGATTTTCCATCTATCTAGGGGCGGGTGGATCGATAGCCTCCCCAGAGAAGCAGCATGCCATGATGGTGCGGCCTTTGCCTGCTCTCAGCAAGAACACTCCTGCACAATATGACCCACTATGCCTGCTATTACTGAATGGAGCAGATACTAGCAGTGAGAATGAGCAGGCAAGTATGAGAGTTAGCATGTGTGAATGTGTGAGGAGATCATTCTACCATGTGTGACAGGTAGAATGTGAGACATGGTCTGCTGGCTGACAGGTGAATTTCATCATTATTTAAAGTGGGCCAGACATGTTTCCTTGGGGATTACTTGGGGTTTATTTTAAATTTATTTGATCAATTTCCATTTACCACAAGAACAGAGTTTAACAAGCCATGTATCAGTGTCAGTATGGGATCAAAATTCGAATTAGATTTTACTTCTATCAAATTTCTTTTCTCCCTGGGAAACCACCTTTGAGTGAAGCATGACAAACACACTCCCAAGCAACTTCTGATGCCCTACCAGCTTCTAACTCTCGAACCTGTCAAAAAGCAGGACAACTTCTTCTGAAATACAAATGTACTATACATGGGCAAAATTACAGTGGTACCTTGGTTCTCGTCATTAATTCATTCCAGAAGAACCAAAGAGAACCAAGATCACAGAATACCAAGCAAATTTTCCCATAAGGAATATTGTAAATTGGATTAAATTGTTCCAGATCCCCAGACAATGCACACTGTATACGTCATTATATGCATTAATTAAGGTGTATTGTACAGGTACTCCCTGATTTCTGAAGGGCATATGTTCAGACAAATCCATCATAAGTTAAATGTAACATGAACTGAGGAGGAGTTTAACGAGAGTTTTGTAGAGCAGTCTATACTTTATATAGCGGAGATATGGAAAGGATACCATGAAAAATAATGATAAGTAGGTTAATGTTTAAAACACTTATATTAACCTTCACAAAGCTTATTTTATAATAAAGTGTTGAAAAATCTCATGTCAATTAGTGAGTAATGGATTGAAAGTGAAATGTAAAAGCTTACTTACTCTACTGATGAACAGTAGCATAGCTTCTAAGATAACTGCAGCCTGTTTTCTGGAGTATTCGATTCCTGTTTTGCTTTTGGTTGACTCTTATAAACTAAACTTTTTAGAATCCATGGATACGTATTTGCTGTGTACTGAATCATGACTCGTGAATCATGAATCGTGAATTGAGTTTTGACTGTAACCGAATTCGACGAGTTCTGAGGTTGTCGAGAACCAAGCTACCACTGTATATAGATAAACACTGGTTGTTAAATAGATCATCCTGATGGGCTTAGTGACTTTCTTTTGGTTACCTTTAGAACAGTGGTTGCTCAATGGTTATGACTATGTACAACGTGTTAGAATATTGTAAGTTCAAAGCTAGCTCTGCAAAGTGACCACTGCTTTTCACTTGAACATGACCCGTAACCTTCAAATGCTCAATTTATATGTCAATCCCTCTGGATAAGGACATCTACTAAGTAATGTTTTTTTTTTTTTTGGACAGCACCACCATGAAAAGGTGCTGTCTTATGAACAAATATTAATATGCCCCTGCTAGAGCTGTCCAGATCAACTGGGCATGCTGACCTACAGCAGGTCTTTTCCCTAAATATAAGTACCGTATTTTTCGGACCATAAGGCACTTAAAATCCTTTCATCTTCTCAAAAATCGACAGTGCGCCTTTAAATGCGGTGCATCTAATGTATGAGTTAATTCTGGTTGAGCCTTCTGACCTAGAACCGATTGTAGATGGTACACGGCGCTCATAAATCTGTCAAAATGTTTTAGCACGGTCTTGGTAGGTTACAAAGCTCACGGCCACCGCAGTCAGGAAACATCGCGGAGTAATGCGATCTGTGCTTCAACGTTAGGGTACGTGCATTCATTCATTTATTTTCAAAGCGGATTTCAAACTCAACGCTATCAGTCACACAGTACAACATGGACATAGAGCAGCTGCGAGAGAATTCAACATTAATGAATCCATGATACGGAAGTGGAGGAAGCAAGAAGACGCCCTGCGCCAGGTAAAGAAGACCAAACTGAGCTTCCGACGGAACTTAAGAGTTTTGTTTCATTTAATGCGCCTTATAACCCGGTGAGCTTTATGTATGGAAATAGATCCGTTAGCAGTCTATCACTGATATCGCGCCTTATAACCCGGTGCGCTTTATAGCCCGGAAAATACGGTACAGGCATGCACCACTTAACGACCATTTGATCTATGCCCATTTGCTTTAATGACTGAGGTCTTAGAAATGATAACAAATTACAAAAGGTAATAAAAGCTGGTCAAATTAAAAAAAAGGTTTAGCATGTGTATATTACCTGTCATGGATATTAGTTATGACATATATTTTTAATTTAATTTACTTTCATGAATATTGATTTACTTTGCATTAATTACTTGCATAAGTAAGAAATACATTATGGTCTGTGTTGCGCATGAACACTTTTAAGTGTTGCAATTTTCTGCCCAGAGGACACATGAAATGGAAAGGTTTGTACTCTGTTTAAATGTTTACAATGTTTAAAGGGTGATATTCCTTTGCCTGTTCTGGAAATTATTGTTTCTTCAAGTGGACTAATTTATTAATGTTTACATAGCATTGTGCATCTTTATATAAAAAAGACTAGGTGACTAAGGTAATATGTGGTCAACATCCATTTCTGTCAGCGACCTGTTTCACAGAATTTTATCCAGGCGTTAAATGGCACATACCTGTAATTCTTTTGTGGCTAAATGGAAGTGATTCCTCAAAGTTATTTTTCAAAATCCTAGTAGTGAAACCAGCAAAAAGGGGGCTCCTTATTTATGACCAATATCTTTAAATTATATATTCAAAAATTACACATGGATGTGATGTTTAGGTGTTCACATACTTTTGGTACTATAGTGTGTCCTTGTTCTTAGGTGTACAGGCAAGAGAAACTATCTTGTTCATGTAATAGACACAGACAGGAACCCATCGGAACCTTTCTCAGTTCAATTGCACACATATCCACCAATGGAAATTCCTTCTAAACTCCACTTTCCAGACTCTGTTCCTAGCTCTGTTTGTACCAGTATTTTGATTTCCCTTGAGAGCGTGACTATAACCCACCTGTCGGCATCTTCGGTATCCTTCAACTGAGTGAAAGAAAGTAAAGAGAGAAAACACACAGAATAAAACATGGCCTTTTCAGGAGACCCAAATCCATCGGGACTTGAGGACATCCTTACTGATCACATTCTATTTTCTGCTAAAATGCTGTGAGCTTCACAGATTCCTTTTGTGTGTGTGTGTGTGTGTGTGTGTGTGTGTGTGTGTGTGTGTGTGTGTGTGTGTGTGTGTGTTGTTTTTTACTTATTTTCACACATTTATACTGTAGGGTAGCAACTGTACAGAAGATGTAACAGGAACATCTGGAATTTTGCTCATTGCGAAACTTTATTGAAACACAGGTGCTAGGCTGACTTAAATGTCTAAACTGAAGGAGATATACCAAAATGTAGTAACATTCTACATTATGGTAGATATTGTTATAACACTTAAAGTTAACCAACCATATTTATAAAAGTAGGAGAACCTTGTTAACCTGGGGTTAATACATGTACCAGAGGATAGTACACAATTCACACAATATTGATATACAAAACGTAATAATTAAATTATTTTTCTAGTTACCATTAGCCTTTGCTGTCAAGAATCCTAATACCCCATGGGAAGAAGCTGGGAAGAAGTGTGTGCCATTACTGAGCTAGTGGAGGGTGTTTGTGATGATGGACTGGGCCCTTTGGCATCTGGTGATGAAGATATGACAGAGATGTGGAAGGTCAGCAATGTTTTTGGATGCAGCTTTGTTATCTTATGTAGAAGCCTGGTGTCTTGGGCTGCCAGGTTGCCAAACCATACAGTGATATATTCAGTCAACACACTCGCTATTGTGCAGTGGTAGATGTTGCCCAGAGTGGTAGTGTTAACTCCAAAGTCTTCCAGTCTCCTCAGACAGACATGTTTTTATACATTTTTGAGAATACTGCTTTTATTTATGGACCAGAACAGAGAGCTGAACATCCAGGAATTCTGGATTCCCAGCGGCTAATGATGTCCACCACCACCAAGCCATTGATGTGACTGGGGCAGTAAGCACTTCTGTTTTGCTTGAAAACAATGAGCTCTTATGTCTTGGTGACATTCAGGGTGAGGTTTCCGATTATACACCATGCAAACAGGTTGTATATCTCCCTCGTGTAAGCAGTCTCATGGTTATTGCATGAGTCAGATTATGGTGCTATGATTTGCAAATCTGATTATTTGATTATTGCTGTATTTGGCTACACAGACATGAGTAAACAGGCTGTATAACAGTGGGCTGAGGCATCACTCCTGGGAAATAAGAAATACTGAGGGTCAGTTTAGGCGTTGTTTTGGTAATCCTCACTGCCTGTAATCTGTTTCATAGGCAGTCTACTACCCATTTGCAAATGGAATTGAATATTCCTGGAGTGTTCGACTTCAGCACCAGTTTAGAAGACTTTTTGACATATATAATTGGTGGTGGTGGTGATGGAGGTGGGTCTCAAAAAGAATACAGAAGTTAATGTGTTCACCAGAGCTAGAGGTCAGGGCTTCAATAAGCAGGGATGGAAGAAATACAGCTCTGAAAAAAAAGAGACCACTCCAAATATTCTTAAAATAAACATATCTACATGTATACAGTAACGATCTCCAGAGATCAGGAGGCCCCCAGCTTTCCACAAGTGGTTGGCTGAAGAAATCGGGTTCCGGTTTGCCATATTAAAAAATGCCATATGAAGAACCGTGTAAATAAAATATAATGGGTTGGGACCCAAGTGCAGTTAGCTCCAGATGGTAGTTATAACCAAAATTAAACTAAATAAATGAAAGGAAAACAAACCAAAGATGTAATTAACTAATAAAATTAAATAAAAGGAAGTGAACATGAATAGCGTACTGCGCCGCTATTCAGAGCGCTTATGACTTGCCTCCGCTGTGCAAACGGACGGAGCTTCCGCGGTCACATGCCACACTAATAACAACGATAAGTGCCAGCAGGTGTGTGGCATGGACGCGGGGAGTGAAGGGGACGAGGTTATAAACTTTGCGTCCTCTTCTAAGCGCGATCAGTGGATTAAAAAGGGATAATTCCCCCGATCACGGCGAGGTGGGGCGACGGTGTGTGTGAGGTGACAGCGGGGGCAAGGCTGAAACAGCCGGAGCAGCCCTGCAGAAAATAAAAGTGAAAAAATAACCAGGGCTATCCCTTTACTATCTAGGGCCCTGGATTACCTAGGCAGCCTCCGTCTGGCGACCTTAACGTCCCCAGACGTACCGCTGTCCCTAACAAATAAAACAACAAAGAAAAGGAAGTCCGTCGAAAGTCGTCTGAGCCAGCAGCGTGAGTGCGTGTGTGCATCTTCTAGCCGGGAGCATGTGGAATGCAGCGACACCGTGCAAGCCACAAAGGTGTGCTTATATGGGCTGAGCAACAGGTGTCACCACTCAGTCAATAATAAGCCCGGGAAGGGCTGAAGCAAACACAAAAGCACTGTTGCTGCTCACATTGCCAAACTGGGTCAACTACTGGCCACTAGTGGTCAGATAGCGATTCCTAATAGTCAATTACTGTTGCTTCAGGAGAAAGACATTTCCCTCTTTAAAATTGAAAAACTCCACCATCTCTCATGAGAGACTGGATGGCTTAGCAATGATCTCCACTGAGCAGATATTTCGTAGCTCATTGATCATGGAGGACCCAATCAAGGCTATATTGGTGAAACCAAAACCAGGATAGTTCAATTCTTACTGCAGTAAGAAGGTAAAGAGAAACAGTACACAAGGTAATTATTGTAAATTGCTGAAAACAAATATTTGATGGGGGTCGCCTAACATAGCTTTCCTTGGGACTCCAGAAATGCCAAATCTGCCCCTGCATATATGGCAGCAATTCCATTCCAATATCTGATGAATGCCAATACATACACACCTTATTCTACTTAATGAGGCACTGATTAAGAGCTCAACTCAACCAAATCTCATTTATTGAGGAAAAGTACAAGACACATGAAATCTGTGATTCAAATATTGATTTCTGAACTTTTCTAAGCTATTAGCATTAGAAACATTTATATATATATTTCACTGAAACATACAGAGTACCTATAAATAGTAAAACCAGATAAACTGTTAATTTTGCTGTGGTCATATTTTTTCCAGAGCTGTAGGTAATCCATAAATATTGATTATTGATAACTGAAGACCTTGGCACTGTAAGTTTGAATTTCATGATGTATTGCATTTTAGTTGATTTTATGGATTTATTGCAAGTCATATTTGGATATTCTCTACCGATTGCTGTCACCTGATTTCCACTCATATGCATATGAAGAGTTAGAACAGGCTGTTTATGAAGCATGAACAGACCAGCATGGAACACAGCAGTCCAAATGAACACGATGTAGTCCCTGTCATAGTCTGTGTATTTATCCAGATTATCATTAAGAGTTTCAAAGATAGATCAATCCATGGTATCAAAACAGTCCTGCAGTTTTGACTTATGATTAATATTCCAGCAATGAATTGTCCTGTCAGTTGGTGAGGACTTGTATGCAGGCAGCAGACGCACTGATGAGTGATCTGACTTATCAAAATAGAGCTGAGGTGTAGATTTACACTGCCTGGCTGAAAAAAGACACTATTTGAATTCAAATCAATAAATACTATATGTAAGAGCCTTAGACTGTTTCAATTGGCAACAATTATTTTAATCCTACCTGATGCTGCGAGTGGCTTCTCATTTTTTACACAAACATGTCAGAAGACATATCCCATGGTTTTGGAAAAGATGTTTCTGTGTTTAAGAAGGGTCATATTGAGAACCATGGACTATGGAGAATGACAAAGTGACTGGAATTTGATTAAGAGGTGTACACCTAATGTATTAAACCCTGGAGGGATAGTTTTGAGAAGAAATATGACTGAAAAATCTGAGATCACTTGAATGCTTCGTGATGTCAAACTACTGTCAGTAGCACTCATAATTATCTTTACTAGTGAACATAAGAAAATTTTACACACATAATGCAAAGGATTAATGTCTGGACCAATTTAAAAAGGTCATATGGTCTGATGAGTCTAGACTTACCTTGTTCCATAGCAGTGGGCATGCCACTGCATGAAAATAAGCATATAAAGTGATGCACCCATCATGCATAGTGCCTACTATACAAGCGTCTGTGTGCAGTATGATCTGTGGTTGCTTCAACTGGTCAGCTCTAGGCTCAGCAACATTATGTTGCAATAAAATGAAGCCAGCTGTGTACCAGAATTTACTGAATCACCAGGCTATCCCATCAATGGACATTTGGCAATCCTAGATGGCACGGACATATTTCAGGATGACCGGGCCATGACCCATTGGGCTTAAATTGTTTAAGAGTAATCCTGGGAGCATTAGGATTTTCACATATGATTTAACCACCATCTTAAGCCCATTGAAAGTCTTTGGATGTGCTTGAGAAGACTTTACAAAGTGATTGAACTTTCCATTGGCCAAAACCTGTTGCAACTTTGGATTGAAATCAATCTTGTGACATTACTTTTTTTTTTACATTTTATTTATACATTTTTTATAGAAGTTTATTCAACCCACTGTCACCACAAATGCACATAGCAATTAAAGCTACAGATGCTCCAACGAAACATGACGAGTGTACAACTTTTCTTTGGTCAGGTAGTGTGTATATGCACCTTGATAGTGGTATCCCATCTCTTGTGGGACATGCTGGTAGAATGTAGGCATTAATTTAAGTAGTACAGACTACAAATGACTGCAAATGTCTGGTAGAACTTAAACAGTGGAAATAAGAACTGAAGCAAACTTATGGGGCAAATAAAATGGTCAGCATTTTATTGTAAGGTGCACTAGAACTGATGTGCAATATTGTGAAGTGGTTACATCTGTACACCACTTGTTGTTGCTTAAGAAGCAGACACAGTTGCTTATGCCTTTACTGGTAGTCTCTGCACTGCATTCCAGAAGATGCAATGAGAATGAACTAGGTGCAATATCACGGTTTATCACGGTTCAGGCTTCCGAAGCCAGAGGCCGGCGCCGGCCGAGTCAACGTGGCACCCGAGCGACTATAAAGAACGCCCCTTAAGCGCCGGCTCATGTACGGCTCAAATATACGGGATTTCTCTCGCTGTTTTTGGAGAGTTTTCAGTAGCGTTTTTGAAAGGGCTTAAAGGTACGACTGGTTCTAAAAGAGGATCAGCCAAGTAGAGTCAGGAGGCTCGAGGTGAATGTGTCCAGGGAATTAGATAGGCAGGGAAAGCTTATCGCTACTGACCTCTCTTCCTCCATTTTTGGCTGCGTTCCTCAGCCACCGCTCGCCGCAGCCGATCCGCTGTTGTTTTTGTTCTCCTCGGCATTTCCTGGCCAGTCCGTGCCTCAGTACTCCTTCCTCCCCGTTGGGAGCTGTAACGGAGGGAGGCGAACTGAAGGAAGACGAACGCAGGTTGAAAGAATGGGGATTTATTAACAAAAGAAAGACACAGCGAACAGAAAACCGGTGAGGACCGAAAACGGGTGTATAACAAAAACTAGGCCAAAGCCGGAAACCGGGCATGAAACGAAAACAGGTAGGAAAACATAAACTGAGCCGCTGCCGGAAAACTGGTGAGCAACAAACATACGTGGAAGTAAACAAAACGGGCTATACCTGAACGGAGCGGGGCCCGTAGGGACGTGATAGGCGGCGAGGCGCGTAGGGACGCGGTGATGAGCGGTGCGGCGCGGCGCGTAGGGACGCGACGGGCATGGAGTACATACAATGAACCGCGAGGTGGGTCTCTCGCGGTTGTACCTTTATAGGTCGTCCCACGGCTGAACGCAATCACGATGATCGCCGTGGGACTTCCTGATAGGTCCATATTCCCGTGCGCGCTGCCGTGACGCGGGACAGGGCCCCCCCCCCCCCCCCACGGAGTCCGAGACGGAGCTAGGACTCCCAGAAGAGCCCCCCAAGAGCAAGTCCATCTCAGGCGATCTCCTTGCCGGGCGGACCCCAGGAGGAGACCGCCAACAGTCGGGCGGCTGGCGCGCGGAGGCACCGACGAGGCGACGCTTGAGAACGGCGGTGACGACGAGGCGACGCTTGAGAGCAGAGGCGACGACGAGGCGATGCTTGAGAGCGAAAGAGGCGATGACGAGGCGACGCTTGAGAGCGGAGGCGGGCGACGAAGGCGAACGCTTGAGAGCGGAGGCGGGCGACGAGGCGATGCTTGAGAGCGGAGCCGACGACGAGGCGACGCTTGAGAGGAGAGTCGACGAGACGGTGCCCCTGAGAGCAAGAGGCGACGAGGCGATGCCTGAAGAGCAGAGGCGACGAGGCGATGCCTGAGAGCAGAGGTGACGAGGGCGGCGATGATTGAGAGCAGAGGCGACGAGCTGGGCGATGCTTGACAGCAGAGAACCCCGAGGCGGCGATGCTTGACAGCAGAGACGAGGCGGCGATGCTTGACAGCAGAGTCGACGACTGGAGGTTGCTGGAAGAGAGCGGAGTCGACGACGTGATGCTGCAGAGCGGAGTCGACGACGTGATTGCTGCAGGACGGAGTCGACGACGTATGGTTGCAGAACGGAGTCGACGACGTGTGGCTTGCAGAGCGAAGTCGACGACGTGAGGCTGCAGAGGCGGAGTCGACGACGTGAGGCTGCAGATCGGAGTCGACGACTGGAGGCAGGAGAGCGGGGTCGTGGACGAGCATTTTTGTTTTTTTTTTTTTGGTTGTTTGAGAGAGGGGTCGTGGACGAGCTGTTGGAGAGCTGGGGGGTCGTGGACGACGTGAGGCTGACGAGCAGAGTCCCGTGGACGACGTGAGGCTGACGAGCAGAGTCGTGGATGACTTGAGGCTGGAGAGCGGGGTCGACGACGTGAGGCTGCAGAGGCGGGGTCCGACGACGTGATGGCTGCAGAGCGGGGTCGACGACGTGATTGCTTGGCAGCAGAGTCGACGACGACGTGATGCTGGAGAGCAAAGTCGACGAACGACATGATGCTGGAAAGTAGAGTCGACGACGACGTGATTGCTGAAGAAGCAGAGTCGACGACGACGTGATGGCTGGAGAGCAGAGTCGACGACGACGTGATTTGCTGGAGAGGCAGGAGTCGACGACGACGTGATGCCTGGAGAGCAGAGTCGACGACGACGTGATGGAGGAGAGCAGAGTCGACGACGACGTGATGCTTGAGAGCAGAGTCGACGACGTGATGCTTGACAGCAGAGTCGACGACGTGATGCTTGACAGCAGAGTCGACGACGGGATGCTTGACAGCAGAGTCGACGATGGGATGCTTGACAGCAGAGTCGACGACGGGATGCTTGACAGCAGAGTCGACGACGGGATGCTTGACAGTAGAGCCGACGACGTGATGCTTGACAGCAGAGCCGTGGACGGATGCTGGAGAGCAAAGCCTTGGACGGGATGCTGGAGAGCAGAGCTGTGGACGGGATGCTGGAGAGCAGAGCCGAGGACGGGATGCTGGAGAGCAGAGTCTGAAAAGGTCTCTGGCAAATGCACGGCCCCTGGGAAGGCCTCTGTCGAGGATGGGACAACCACTGGGACTGCAGACGTCCTGGGGGCAGCCACTGGAACTGCAGATGACCTGGACACAATCACTGGAACAAACGTCCGAGACGCGGGAGTGGGCACGAGCGAGAGTGACGCGGCTGTCTGTGTCGGAAAGTTCCGTGGTGCAGGTGTAGGCACGACTGTCCGTGGTGCAGGACTGGCGAGAGCAGATTGATTGGAGGCCTGAGTATCGAGACCTAAGTCACCGGGCATCACACGCGCCGTTGACATTTGACTAGAGCGGCCCGAATGGTGGCAAGCTGGGAATCCAGCACATGACCAACCAGGGTTGGTCGGACAGGGCGAACGGGTTCAAAAGCCCCGGAACCCGCGGCCGTGGTGACCCGTGGAGAGCCGAAAGCGGTATCCAGCTCCTCCAGGAACCGCTCTATGGTGCCAGTCTTAAGGACGGACCATAGTCGGGAGGCCCAGGTTAGAGCCTCACCGGTGAGGTGTAGAAAAACAAAACGTACCCTGTCATAATCAGTCTCCGTGGGGTATAAACTGAAATAATGATGGCAATTGTTAATGAACGATTGGCAACGGGCGGGGTCGCCGTTGAAATGGCTGGTGAGGAAGGAGATGTCGGGAATATCTGCCGTCTCCATTTCTAGGCGGTTCATTGTGTAACGGAGAGAGGCGAACTGAAGGGAGACGAACGCAGATTGAAAGAATGGGGATTTATTAACAAAAGAAAGACACAGCGAACAGAAAACCGGTGAGGACCGAAAACGGGTGTATAACAAAAACTAGGCCAAAGCCGGAAAAAGGGCATGAAACGAAAACAGGTAGGAAAACATAAACTGAGCCGCAGCCGGAAAACGGGTGAGCAACAAACATACGCGGAAGTAAACAAAACGGGCTATACCTGAACGGAGCGGGGCGCGTAGGGACGCGATAGGCGGCGAGGTGCGTAGGGACGCGGTGATGAGCGGTGCGGCGCGTAGGGACGCGACGGGCATGGAGTACATACGATGAACCGCGAAGTGGGTCTCTCACGGTTGTACCTTTATAGGTCGTCCCACGGCTGAACGCAATCACGATGATCGCCGTGGGACTTCTTGATAGGTCCATATTCCCGTGCGCGCTGCCGTGGCACGTGACAGGAGCCCCTTTATTCCCGCCTATCGTCCGTATTCCCAACGCGTGCGCTTATTGCGGCGCGTGGAAGCCGCCTCGGAGTCCCGCTCTGTTTGCTGAGGTCCGGCGTGTGCGCATGCGCCTTCCGTCGGACGCTTTGGCTTCTCTCGATTCTCGCTGGAGACCTCTGTGCTGCGCCTGCGCAGTCCCCCTCAACTCTCGCTGAGTAGCGATCTCGTTTTGTTCCTTTTTTCTCATTTATTACCTTACCTAACTATCCGCGCCTCGGCCGCGTGTTCCTTTATATCTGCTCTTTTTGGAAACCTTCCTTGTAAGTCTAGTTCGGCGTTTATCTCTTTAGTTTGAGTCCGTTCTAATCGGCTCTTCTGTCTGCCCTTACGCCCATAGTAAGTTTCTCCCCCTGCTCCTCTTGTGACCAGGTGGTGTAGTGGTAACTCACTCGTCATCCATACCCGTGACGCTCGGTTCGAATCCCGACCACGGCCCTTCCCACAAGCATGGCATCTCACTTGCTGGCTTGGCCACATTCTCTCTACTATATACCTGAGTATATATATATTGTTTTTGGGGCTACATATTTATATATATAAAATATATATATTCGCTTTTGTCTCCTTCTGTACTTGGGTCCTCCCCCTCCTGCAGCTTCCCCTCAACCAGTATCCCGCTTGTTGGTCGAACCATAACAGTATAGTGCGTCCAGTATGGACCCAGCAGGCACACCTACCCCACCCCCCCCCAACATCGGGGACCATGCTCCAGCACCATGGAGCCACTCTCGACCGGCATGAGCAGCAGCTCAATGCCCTAAGGCAACAGGTGGAAGCACTCACTGTGGTCGTCAACCAGTTGACGGCCAAGCTTTCCAGTGCACCCCCACCCCAGTCACCGCCGACTCCTCCTCCTCCCGCTCCGGCCCCCAGGGCCGTATTGACGGGGGATTCCCTCATCGCCGCTCCTGAGAGGTGTGCGGGGGAAGCGGAGTGCTGCAAGCGGTTTCTGCTGCAATGTTCGCTCACATTTGAACTTCAGCCCTCTCGCTTCCCCAAACAACGCTCTCGGGTGGTGTACATTATTTCCCTACTCTCAGGTCGAGCCCTGGCCTTGGCTACAGCCCAGTGGGAATCAGGGTCTGCGGTTTGCGACTCTGAATCCGCCTTTACCCAGGCCATCAAGGATACCTTTTTTCACCCTGTGGGTGGGCAAGATGCCGTGGCTCGTCTCTCCGAGCTCGTCCAGGACTCCCGCTCAGCGGCAGAATATGCCATCGATTTTCAAACGCTGGCCGCAGACAGTGGCTGGAACGAGCCGGCCCTCATGGCCACCTTTCAGAAGGGCCTAAGTGAGGGTCTTAAGGACGAGTTGGCCATATGTGACCCCCCCCGCAACCCTTAACGACCTGTATGTCATGGCCACTTCCCTAGACACCTGCTGTCGTCAGATGGTGCTGGAGAAGGTGGCCACCCATGGCTCAAGGTACCCGGTTTGGCCCGCTCGGGTGCAAGTCGTCTGCCTTCCGGCCAGCGGGGATGCCGAAGAACCCGTGGGTTTGGCTAGAGCCGGTCTGGCTTCTTCGGGTTCCAGAGCCAGATCCCCACGCAGGCCGGGAAACGTAAGGGCCGGGACCGGGCGGACAGGCCGGTCCTAGATGTGCCGTCTTCTCCTCAGTCCGGCCTTTCCCTTCGAGCCAGCATCGGCCAGGGAGGGTCATCTCTAGTACCAGTCTGGGCTCTTATTGACTCCGGGGCCGCCAGCAACTTCATTGATGTTCGCCTTGCCCAACAGCTTAATCTGCAGCTGGAGGTTCTCCAGCGGCCCTGATCATTTAGGACCCTGGATGGCCGGTCCTTGGGTTGTGGGCCCGTCACGCACCAGACCCTGCCCCTTAGAGTGGTCACAGGTGACCATACAGAATGGCTAGTGCTCCTCGTCACCCAGACTCCTCACCACCAGCTGGTCTTGGGACTCCCTTGGTTGTGGGTCCACAACCCATTCATCGACTGGCAGTCTGGGTCTGTTTTTTCGTGGTCCCCTAGGTGCAAGAGGCCTGTCTTATTCCCCCGCCTGCTCCTCCTGTGCAGCTGCCAGCGCTGGACCTCTCCTCCGTTCCTGCCCAGTACCGGGAACTGGGCAGGGTGTTCAGCAAAGGGGAGGCCCAGCTCCTCCCTCTGCATCGTGAGTATGACTGCGCCATCAACCTCCTGCCCGGCGCTTCCCCGCATCGAGGGAGGCTTTTTTCCCTCAACCGCACTGAACAGGAGGCCATGCGGTCGTACATTGCTGAGGCCTTGCGGTTGGGGTTCATTCAACCATCCTCTTCGCCCGCCGGGGCGGGTTTCTTTTTTGTTGGGAAAAAGGACGAGTCCCTTCGCCCCTGTGTGGATTACGGGAGTCTTAATGCCATCACGATCAAGGACCGTTACCCCCTGCCTCTCATGAACTCGGCATTTGAAACGCTCCAGGGGGCCAGCTTCTTCACCAAGATGGACCTCAGGAGTGCCTACAATCTCGTCCGCATTCGGCAGGGGGATGAGTGGAAGACGGCCTTCCTTACACCCACGGGGCATTTTGAATATATAGTGATGCCCTTCGGGCTTATGAACGCTACGGCCATCTTCCAACGGCTAATAAATGACGTCCTGCGGGAGGCCCTTGACCGTTATGTCTACATTTACCTCGGCGACATCCTGGTCTTTAGCAAGACCATGGGGGAGCATGTCAGACATGTCCGTCGCGTCCTCCAGCTTCTCCTCGCTAACTGCCTGTTTGTGAAGCTGGAGAAGTCGGTGTTCCATGCCTCCTCTGTCTCCTTTTTGGGATTCATGGTCTCCCGTGGGACCCTGAGCATGGACCCGGCCAAGACACGGGCGGTGGCTGAATGGCCTTGCCCCTCCTCGGTGCGTCAGGTCCAGCAGTTCTTGGGCTTCGCCAACTTTTTCCGCTGCTTCGTCAGGGACTTCGGCACTATCGCAGTCCCGCTCACCGCCCTCACTCTCAAGGAGACTGGCCCCTTCTGCTGGACGGAAGTGGCAGAACGCGCTTTTCTAGAGATCAAAAGGCATCTCACTAACCCGCCTGTCCTCTGCTTCCCTGACCCTGAGGAGGCGTTTGTCATCGAGGTAGATGCTTCGGATGTGGGGGTTGGGGCCGTTCTCTCCCAATGGTCCGCCCCGGCCCACAAACTCTGCTCCTGCGCCTCCGCTGAGCGGAATTACTCGGTCGGGGACAGGGAACTCCTGGCCATCAAGCTGGCTTTGGAGGAGTGGTGTTACTGGCTGGAAGGGGCCAAAGATCCGTTCTTAGTATGGACGGATCACAAGAACCTGGCATATATTCAGCAGACCAAACGTCTTAATGCTCGTCAGGCCCGCTGGTCACTGTTTTTTGCCAGGTTCGATTTCACGGTCTCCTTCCAGCCAGGCTCCAAGAACACCAAGCCCGATGCCCTCTCCAGACAGTGGGATCTGCCCAAGGGCTCCTCTACACCCGATCCCATACTTCCCCCCTGTCCGGGTGATCAGGGCCCTGACCTGGGACGTGGACCAGGCTATCGCTAAAGCTCTCCGCCGGGAACCCAATCCGGGGAACGGTGCCCCGGGCCGGAGGTTTGTTCCCACCACGGGCTGAAGGTTTGTTCCCACCACCGCCCGGAGGGCGGTCATGTGCTGGGGCCACAAGGCTCCCTTCACGGTGCACCCGGGGGGCCCTTGGACCTACGAGTTCCTCAAGCAAACCTTCTGGTGGCCAGCCATGGAAGCGGACGTCAAAGACCGCTTGCGAGACCTGCGCCCGGCACAAGGTTCCCCGGTAGCGACCTTGCGGTCTTCTTCAGCCTTTTCCCATCCCCTCCCGGCCGTGGTCCCACCTCTCCCTTTGTTTTTGGGTCTGTTTTTGTTTTTGGGTCCTTTGTTATGGGTCTGCCCCCGTCCCGGGGCAACACCGTCATTCTGGTGGTCGTTGACCGATTCTCCAAAGCCTGTAAGTTTGTGGCGTTGCCCAAACTGCCCACGGCACGGGAGACGGCTGACCTCATCCTCCTCCATGTCGCCCGGGTCCACGGCCTGCCTTGCGACTTGGTGTCGGACCAGGGTCTGCAGTTTGCTAGCTGGTTCTGGACAGCCTTTTGCCGCCTACTGGAGGCCATGGCCAGCTTATCCTCAGGGTTCCACCCGGAGTCTAACGGCCAGACGGAGCGCGTTAACCAGGATCTGGCCGCCATGCTCCGATGCCTCACTGCTAGGAATCCCTCCACCTGGTCCGAGCAATTGCTGTGGGCGGAATTTGCCCACAATACCCTATGGCACTCGGCGGTAGGTATGTCGCCCTTCGAGTGCCAATTCGGGTTCCCTCCTCCCCTGGGTGCCCGATCGGCACATCCTGGATTGGTCTCTCATCCGGGACTTCCAGAGGGACGGGGCAGCTGGTCTGGGGATGTTGGGGGCCGCCCTTCCGGGGGGGGGGGGGGGTTGTGAACTATCATGGTTCAGGCTTCCGAAGCCGGAGGGCAGCACCGGCCGAGTCGACGTGGCACCCGAGTGACTATAAATAATGCCCCTTAAGTGCCGGCCGGCGACGCACTATTGGCTCATATACGGGATTTCTCTCGCTGTTTTTGGAGAGTTTTCAGTAACTTTTTTGAAAGGGCTTAAAGGTACGACTGGTTCTAAAAGAGGATCAGCCGAGTAGAGTCAGGAGGCTCAAGGTGAATGTGTCCAGGGAATTAGATAGGCAGGTAAAGCTTATCGCTACTGACCTCTCTTCCTCCATTTTTGGCTGCGTTCCTCAGCCACCGCTTGCCGCAGCCGATCCGCTGTTGTTTTTGTTCCCCTCGGCATTTCCTGGCCAGTCCGTGCCTCAGTACTCATTCCTCCCCATTGGGAGCCCCTTTATTCCTGCTTATCATCCGTATTCCCTACGCGTGCGCTTTTTGCGGCACGTGGAAGCCGCTTCCCACTCCGTTTGCCGAGGTCCGGCGTGTGCGCATGCGCCTTCCGTCGGACGCTTCAGCTTCTCTCGAGTCTCTCCGGCTTTAGTCTCCTGCACTTGGGTCTTCCCCCTCCTGCAGCTTCCCCTCGACCAGTATCTCGCTTGCCAGTCGAACCATAACAGCCTTGAGCCATTTTTTGCACCAAACAATTATAGGCACTAATTTGGGAAGAACTACCAACCCTATACCTGCCCTGCTTTCCTCTTTTTCTCCTGAATAATGAATAAACTAGATTTTGAGAGTGTGCTGACTGAATGTGCACTCAAGTTTTGCCATTCATGTGCTGTGCAGCAAAGCACCATGAATTGGCGAATTCATTAGGGCCCCATTGATTAGAGTACTACAAGGATTGCAGGTCATAAAATATTAACAATGGCCTTCAAGCTGGCTATGACTGTATGGATATAGCTCAGTATGGCTTACCTGGTTTATCATTTATCATAGTTCCCCAAGGGTAGGGTCCAGTTATGGATAAAACAAGAAAATCATCACAGAATAATCAGTACCAAGGTTTCTTCTCCACATTCTTTATTCATGAGTGTACACACAGAAAGTTGCTGCTGATCTGAGATAAGTACCATGTGAATTATTTACTATCATAAGCCAGAAGCAGTATCATGTACACAGGATGTAGCCTTTATCCAGCACATACTTATAATCTGAAGTACTGCAATCTTTGGCCCTCAAAAACAGAAACAAGTTTATGTAATCCTGACTTTGTTAGACCACCACTGAATGCAATTCATTGGCAGTTCCATCTATTTAAGGACATCTGCGGTTATCTAATGGGTTATTTTCATTTGTTTGTTTGTTTATTTGGTTTATTTAATGTCACTTTCGGCATCAATGGCTTTTAATTGGTTATTTAAGTGGAGTGAATAGTGCTGAAAACTCAGGTATATATACCAAACTAAAACTATGTACATTATTTAAATTGAACTGGTCTAAGGACACCAAACTTAAACCACCAGCACTTCAGCACTTTCAACAAATATTAGTCATGTCAACTAGAATGATGTCTTTTTGTGACTTTGCATTGCAGAAGCAAGAAAAGCTGCCATCTGGACAGTTTAATATCATATTATTACATTTTAAGCTGGAATAGCATTGACTTAATAAAACTCCAAAGCATTCTGATCCTTTCTTTACTAAATTTGGATATTTGCATATTTTAGTCTGGTATTGTTGTGCAATCAATATTACACAACATAATTGAGCTCTGAGTGTTTCTGACTCATACAGTCATAGCAATCATTCTGACCGTAGTTTGCACCCTGCATAGATACCCTTCTGCCTGCTTTTTCTTGTTATTCCAGCACATCAGATGTAACCTTGGAAACAGTTTCTTAGTGGACTTATTCACATCATCTAATTTACTTAACAGTATCTAAAAGGAATAGAATGTATGTGTTCAAATAGAACAATAACTGTAGAATTGATTGAACATATGTCCCTCAGGAATGAGACAAAAATCACCATGGACCTGAAAATGTAGATACTTCAAACTAAATAAAATCCAGGATACCACTGCAAAGTAGCAATGCTAAATTTCACCTAAATATGTGTGTTCTGACAATAGTCCAGTATATAAAAATGTCATTAGCATTGGTTTTGAAATAAACTGGTATGCACTGTCTGTGGTAGCCTAGTGGTTAAGGTACTGGACTATGGGCCAAAAGGTCCAGGGTTCAAATCCCACCTTTGCCAAGCTGCCACTGTTGCGTCCTTGAGCAAGGCCCTTAACCAAAAAATTGCTTGTATTGTAAGATTGTATCAATTGTAAGTCGCTCTGGATAAGGGCGTCTGCTAAATGCTGTAAATGTAAATGTCTACCGAGTAAGCCTAGTTTACAGTACAGTAATACTGGAGGTACAGTGGTAAGTTTGTTATTCCTTAAAAAATGACTGCATTTTGCATAAATATGATCTAAAGCAGCATCAGATTTTTACACAAGTAGATAAATAATATCAAATTAAACAAATAAGACAAAATATTATACATATGCATGCTATACCAATCAGCCATAACATTAATAACATAACATTAAAACAATTAACAATGTGATGCATTTGGCACTGTTCTGCTGGGAAATCTTGGGTGCTTGCATTCATGTGGATGTTACTTTGGCATGTACCACTTATGTAAATATTGTTGCAAACCAACTGCAAACCTTCATGGCAATGATGTTTCCTAATGGCACCTTTCAACAGAATAATGCAGCCCTGTCACACTACGGAAATTGTTCCGTAATTGTTTGAGGTACAAGACAGAGAAATCAATGTGTTGACCTGGCCTCCAAATTCCGAAGATCTTAATCTGTCTGAGAATTTGTGGGATGTGCTGGAAAACAAATAAACAAATCTGATCCATGGAGGCCCGAACTCGTAACTTACAGGATTGAAAGTAAAATCTTGGTTACAGATACCACAGGACACCTTCTTAGTGATGTGATTATAATTAATAATATATTTACTCATACCCAGAAAGCTATAAAAAAGATTAGTGGTCGTATTATTATTAATATTATTATTATTATTATTATTATTATTATTATTAAAAGTAGTAGTAGTAGTAGTAGTAGTAATAGTATTAATAATAATAATAACGATAATAACAGCAATAATAATAATAATAATAATAATAGTAATAATAATAATTATTACTATTATTATTATTATTATTATTAAGATTATTATTGTTGTTGTTTGATGTACAACACTGATATATGCATTGAGTTGATGTTAACAGAATGTAGGAATAAAATGACTCAAGACTCATTTGATAAGCACGGTGAGTCTCTAATAGTCTCTGCAATCAGTGCACTTCACTCAGAGGTGGCTAAAGCACACGTCACGCTGTTCTGGCCAGCCAAAAAGCATGAACAGTGGTATGCCTATTGTCCGTAACCAGAGGACCTGCTGCTAGCTTTTTGGCAGAACACAAAAAGGACCAATACTAGATTAAATACTAGTATTACAGAGAGTAGGAATGGGCACAGGAGAGAGAAACAGCAGATGGAGTATGGACTCCAGCAGTTTTACAAAAGTGAAAACTCCTGGCTAAAATTCAGCACCCCTATTACTCTGGGTTTTAAGCCTGGTTGCTTAAGGCCTTCCGAATGCGCCCTTAGTCGCCATGTGAAAATGTGTCAAGCTGTGTGTGACAGCCAATTGCATTAAAACACAATAGTCAGGATTCAAGGTTCAGTCCAACCAGTGTCAGACACCCAGAGCAACAGGGAGGGATTACACACCAGGACATCAGCTAGAGATGAGCATAAAGCATAGAACACACACAAACACCAGATGCTCTTTCCGTCTGTTTCTTTAACATATTCTTGCATGTTAAGAAACAGACATCGTAATAAATGCAAACCTCGTAATAAATGCATATTTAACTAATTTCCTAAGCCAGTTATTTATCTGAACAAAACCCACGCAATACCAAAGAACATGGAATGGAATTAGGTTTGCTTACGGTGTTGAGTCTAACTACAAATGTTTTCAAAAATAAGCCATCTGCTGCACAGTTCCACAATCTGCTTTACCTTTGGGGAAAAGGTCAAATGACTCCTCTTACATTCATAAGCACCTGTAGGAAAGTGAACAAAGTTTCTGTCCTCTTTGTTTCACAGAGCAGTGGACGTATGTAAGGTGAGAAACCATGAGGGCTTGATCCCCATTTATTATTACTGCCACTGCAACTCTGGACAGCAGGAATTCATTGCATATTTCAGCAACGTGACATAGTCTGCACTGGTATAATAATGCTTACTGGCTGGGCGGTTAGCACCATAGCCTCACAGCTCAGATCCCAACCACTGGCTTTGCCTCTGTGGAGTTTGTGGAGTCTTTGGAGTTTGCAGTTTCTCAGAATACCCCAGTTTCCTCCCACATTCCAAAGACATGCTTGTTAATTGGTGTTTCCAAAGTGTTCTTAGTGTATGAGTTTGTGTATGACTGTGTGAGCGCTACAATGGATTGGTGCCCTGCAAAGTTGTTCCTGCCTTGTGCCCTGTGTTGCCTGCTAGGCATCGACTCTGCCACCACCCTGACTAGGATGAAGCTGATAAGAATGTAAATTAATCACCCTTTCATTCTGCAAGTAACAACACATTCTGAGTATACACAGCACAGTGCAAATCATAATCAAACAGAGTACTGAATACAGGCATCTTTGTTGCTTATTAAATGAGCTCACACCAATTAGAAATAGTAGAAGATGCTGTGGATATAAGCAAAACCGAAGTTATAGCCCATATAATAAAGAGTACATTTTGAGAACTTAGAACATCTGTCATTCACCATGCTAGACAGGCTGGTTGGAAAAAAAAGTGTAGCTTTTTTGATGGTTTACATACCACCCAGTGATCACTTGGAAATGTACTGCTATACTTAGCCATTTGAGAAATGTCATATTAAGAAAGAATAATAATTTAAATGGATGTCTATAGGGAACATATCTGCTACCTTAATACATTTTATACAATTTGACCACTAGGGATCAGCCAAACACTTACCGTCTGTTACTTGGGTGTTATTTGAGGTGAAAAGGTGGCACTCTACAAGGCTGGTTAAAGAAAAGCAAATGTGGGCTTAATGTGTCAGCAAAAGTGACTATATTTGAGCGCAGTTTCAACATAACAGCAGAATCCTTATACAGCATGTTACACCAACAATCTACACTTCCTTTTGGAATGATACAGCAAGTCTGCTTAAAAAAAGGAAAATATTCAGCTGAAGGAAGAGAAAAGAAACAAAATCAGCAGTTGTGAGTGTGCCTGACCAGAGTGTCAGAAGAAACGAGGCAGCTGATGCAGCACTAACACAAAACCTCCGGTGTCCAGGCGTGACCAACACTAGACCAGTGCATGGCACTGTGGCAACCTGTGTACGATGCACACTCTAAAGCCAAGTCCTGCAAATGGAGGCTTGTTGGGCAGTCATGTTCCCATCTGTCTCATCAAGCCCAAATGAACCCCTACTGCCAAGTCAAGCTGGTTCACTTCGCAAAATGGCCACCTAGGCCAATGGCCAGTAGCCGTCAGAGATATGGAGAGGCCATTTTGCTAACAGCACTTAATTCAGCTGTTCAATTAAGCACTTGGCCAATTCATATCCATTGCACAGATGTGTAGAGCATTTTTTTCAATTCCTTAATCACAGATTTAGGAATTAGACTAGATTTTCCTGGACTCAACATCATAGTGACTGCCACATTATTTGCTAAGGAAATGGCATTTTCAACAAATTAGAAAGCAATTGGATTTGAATACACTTTAAATGTTTATTTGCATAAATGCATTTACATAATTTTAACAAAGTAGTAATGCTGCATTTACATTTTTTAACCGACCTATTGTGTTTGAATCAGTGTACCATTCTGGTTTTCAAGGTCAAATTTGGTCAGATTAAGTGTTTTAAAAACATTTGTGATCACTCAGACCTTTCCTAGACATTATCACACAAACTGCAATTCATATCGCATTCCATGACCAGTCAAATCAGTAATGACCAAGCAGGTATCTTAATTATATTACTGGAACACCACAGATGTTCCAAATGTGGAAAAGGCATTGTTTATATGCATTTTTGTAGAAAAAAAAATAAAAATAAAAATCCTAAATTCTTATGCCAGTCAGGTAACAGACCCATACTTAGGACAGAGGAAATATCGACCTGGCTTAAACTGACCAGAACACAATAGGAGGATTCAACAGCAGGCTAGTCAAATTCTTCCATACAAACCAGGAAAGGCATGTATGTATGATCCTAGATTGTTAAGGAGTTAAGGGTTGTTTCTGTAGCAACTGTAACTTGTGTGTGTGTACTCATATCATGGGGACAACTTTCTAGAATGTCATTGTATGCTGTTGCCACTGAGGGGGAGAACATGGTGCATGTCTTTTATACATTTGTAGAGGGGTGGAGAATAGGATGTCTAGAATTTAACCCAGTATCAAGCCACACTGACTGCTGCTAAAAATAGTCAGTGATATACAGTTCTGAGAAAAAGGCCTTAGGCCACCATTAGATTTATTTCGAAACAACGACGAGTACCAAGCAAATTGTTCTCATAATTAATAATGTAAATTGAATTAATCTGTTCCAGACCCCCAGAAAATCCACACTGTATAAGGCATTACATATATTAACAAAGTTATATCGTATAGGTGCTCAAACCAGCCGCTAGATTGCTCAGGCAGGGTATTTCTAGTGCCGGTCCCAAGCCCGGATAAATGATGAGGGTTGCGTCAGGAAGGGCATCCGGTGTAAAACATTTGCCAAATAAAGTATGCGAGTTCATAATAATTTCACCATACCGAATCGGTCACGGCCCGGGTTAACAACGACCGCCACTGGTACTGGTAGCAAACAGGGTACCAGCGGAAACTGGACTACTGTTTGCCGAAGACAAAGAGGAGGGAAGCGTGTGAGGAGACAGAGAGAAATCAGGAGAGTCCAGAATATAGCACTGAGGGTAGCAACCCTAAATGTAGGGACGATGACAGGGAAAGGTAGAGAGCTGGCTGATATGATGCAGAGGAGAAAGGTCGATGTTTTGTGTGTGCAGGAGACAAAGTGGAAGGGTA